>CP125975.1:114507448-115107448 GCA_030063025.1 Avena longiglumis
AATAGCCCGGAGCCACCGACCCGGCAGCCAGAATTGGGTTCCTTACCTACCGAAGCGATCATTGTCGCCAACGTTGGAGGCCGGATCTGAGGAGCAGAACCCAGAGCGCATACTAGCGTTGTTTGTTTGGAGGCGGTGGATTTGCCAAATGAGGGGCGAGTAGAGCCAGCAGCCTTGGGCTGGTCTGGCCCTTTGACAGAGTTGGAGAGCGAGCAGAAGGATTTGGAGAAGGACGTGGAGCCGCCTGACTAGGCTCAGCAGTTTTGCTGGCTCCAAGGTCAGGAAGTTGTTCATTCACATCAGCTTGAGGGCTGATGCCAGAGGAACTGGTGGCGGAAGGTTTCTCGGTGCCGGATCACGGCACCAAGATTAGGAAGTTTTTCGCCAGGCCAGGGCGCCAGCCAAGGACCAACTGGTCTGACCGACTGAGAAGCATGATATCAAAAGGCGAGCCTCAACCCGGACGGACTCGCGCCATCGAGTCAGGAGGAGGCGTAGTTTGGCACAATGAGGCAATGCTAGAAGCAGCCTGGTTCGCCGCCAAGGGTGCGACACTAAAAATAGCGAGACACATATAAGGGAATGCTGATAAAAAGAAAAGAACGGAGAGAGCAGAGTACAAAAGCTTACTCGGTGATAACCGGTCACTTGATGACTCACTGGTAGACTCCAAATACCAGCCTTGGCGAGTCTCACCAGTCAGAAAGCAGAGGCAGCAGGAGCTGCTGGAGTGGGCTTGTTCTTCTTGGCCGGCTGAGTGCTGGAAGAGGATCCACGTCGCTTCGGCTTAGCGAAGGGGATCTTGACGACTCCGCCCACGACGATAGGAGGAGCGTCATGTACCTGGCCACCGATAAGTAAATAACGGGCTTACTCGGAGAAGCAAGGAGATTAAGGTCACAAGGCATATACCTCCAAAAGTGTACAATCATCATCCTCATCATCGTCCGACTAATCTTGTAAGGGATTGCGAGATTGACTCTTACCCGGTGAAGCAACAAGTAGGCAGTGATGGGCATGAAGCACCTGTGTCGATTGACCTCATCCGAGTCAGCGGTCCCCATGATAACCAAAGACGAGGGACAAGATCATATCAACCCGGTGAAGGAGATTCTGTGGGGACAAACGAATGAGAAACTAAAAACTAAACTAAGAGTGGCAAAAGAGCTAAAGCCTACTGAGAAAGTGATTTGGAAAACTTACCTGTGGGACAGCTCGACCTTTAAAGGAGGGAAACCCAAGCCCAATCATCCGCCAAGTTCAATTTAAAGATTGAGCTTACTCTGGGCAATGAAGTCATGGGTGAGCTATCGAGTGCCGAGTGGCATCGTGAGAGCTACTCATGAAGCACATATTGTGTCTCCTCGCTTGATGGGGCTTACCGCGTGAGACGAAGGCGCGCATGAGTTCGTGAGTCATGAGATGAAAGTTTTCATCCGCATGAAACCTCCAAGATTGCGTTAGCCTTGTTTACCGCAGCGTCTTGGTCGCGCGGGTCAAGCTGCCAGTGCTTCTTGTTGGGGACCTCATCCAAGAAAGGGGGAAGCCGGATGTTATCGGTGGACCCGCTATTTTTTACATAGAAAAAGGTTCTATGCCACTTCTTGCAGGACTCAATACCAGTAACCCGAGGAAAGATAGAGTCTCTCTTGGGTGTGATGCTAGCAACAAGACCGGTCGGCCTCTTCTCGGATCGAGGAGCACCAGGTTGGGGAACAACCTGAAACTTAAAGCCAAAATACTTGGTCCACAAAGGAACTATGGGCCAAATTCCAAGGTAGGCCTCGCAAGCAGATATGAAGCAAGAAAGAGAGCCAATCGCATTGGTAGGAAGATGGTGGGTCCGCAGATGGAAGGTGGAAAGAAACTAGAGAAGAAGGTGCTCACAGAAGAGCGAAACCTGTTCAAATGGGAAAGGAAACCACCCGCCAGATTGGGGTTTAGGAGAGATCTCACCAGAGGGGAGACGGCAATCCACTTGCAGCGGAATGCGTCTGGTGGAGCAGAGCCACTCCACCTCTTCGATGGAGACCTCCGAGCCTTCCTAGCCGCCGCGCTCGCCGGCGGGAATCTCTTGCTCCTCAAAGACCATCCAGGCTGTCATGAGCATCCATGGGATCAGCAGAGTCCGTCTCCTCCGCGGTAGGAAGAGGCTTGGAACAGCGTAGACCCATACTAGAATGGAAAGAAGAAAGGGGCAATCGTAGCACAAGAACAGAGAAGGAACCGCAAAGGGGCAGTTCGATTTTAAAAGCGCGAAAGAAGAAAGGCTGGAAAACTGACGGCGTGGGGGAAGTGGAAACCCCCAACCCCTACTTAAGGGCAGTAAAAATCCCGGTCGTGGGATCTATCTGTGTCGTGCGGCCAGCGTGTGGCCGTGTACCAGGCCGGGAAAGCCAGTCAGCAAGCGCCATGTAGCCAAGGATACACGAAAAATCCTGCCACATCATGAATAGAAGGACAAGAGGTGCAGTCGATGGACCGCCATGTTGATGGGGAATAATCGCAGCCTTTTCACCGTGCCGCCAGAGCTTGAACAAAAATTGAGGCAAGTAATCATGATTACCGCTGCTGGATCAAGCTACCAAAATGACTCGAATTGGCTAAAGTAACTCGGCTCGAGGCAAGAATGAGCCAAGAAGTCAAAGAGTCGGCTCAAATTGTCGATCGACCCGACAAGGTGCGAAATTACAGATAAAGACAAAAACTAAGTTCCATTCACACAAAGGAACTCGAGACGCCTAACATCTTGAACTGCTAGACCTCACCAGCCGGGACTAATGTCGGGATAACCCCGTAGGGTCACGAGAGGGAAACATAGCATTGGGTTGGCTCGAGTAAAGAAAGAATTAGGACGGTAAGAATGGCTCGGTAAGACAAGCATGAAAGCCGACATACAAACTATGTTGGCTCGCATAGCAAAGTTGTAACCCTTGCAGAACTAACGAGCCGAGTCGACCGAGGAATGGCCGATTCAAGGAGAACGCGTGGCACCTTTCCGAAGGTTCAGAGGGACCATGGTAAAGCATGGTCAAAAGAGAAGGGCGACGCCGAAGTTACACAAAAGGAGCCGGTGACGCCCAAAGCATATCGACGACAAAGTAACAAAGATGACGCCAAAAAGAACAAGAAGCACCTATCAAGACCCGTTAGTTGAAAGCTTTATGGATCGGCCTCTGCTTAGAGCAAGCCCATGACCCGCCCACATTATAGGGACCAAGATCCAAACAAGAAACCCTAGAACCCAAAGGGTATTAGCTAGCACTGCCTATATAAGGGAGGGCATAGCAGAGTAGAGGAGGTTGGACCAAGTGGGAACTAGTGTCAGGTACACAAGCTTATACAGCTCAAGGAGCACTTGTAATCTTTGGGGTATCAATCGAATTGCTAAGTCTGGAGAGTTCTTCTTGTTCTTCGTGCATGGCTCGACCGTGCACTCCCTCCTCGGTGACCACAAGCACCCATTCGGCCCCCAACTTAAGCCTACCCATGGCATCTGCCGTGCCACCACCACGACAATAAGATATTTTAGTAGGAGGTGATACCTTTCCATTGCTTTTAGAAGAACATATAGCATGACCTTGAATAGGGAAGCATGGTTTATCAATAGGGAATTTAAAACCCTTATCAGAAGGTTCCTTTATATGAGAAGTTTAATACCCCTTTCCTCCATAGATTTATGAGCTTCTTCCATATCTTCATTAGATAATATGAGAACACCTCTCTTGTTATGGGTCTTCTCACCTTTATCTTCTTCTTCAATATGCCAATCATGATAATTTTGAGTAATAGTATTCAGTAATTCCTTAGCTTCCTCAATAGTCTTGTCCCTAAAAATATTTCCTACAACACTGTCTAGATAGGTTCTAGAGCTTTCAATTAGTCCATTATAAAATTCATCAAGCAATTAATTATCCTTAAAACCATGCGCAGTACATCTCCTTCCAATGGCACAAAATCTCCCCCAAGCTCGGGGAATACTTTCTTCTTTGTTTTGTGTAAAGCTACTAATTTCAACTCTCATAGCATGTATTTTACTATCAAAAATATACTTATGGAAAAACAAATACAAACATGCTTCCTTACTAGTAATAGACTTAGGAGCTAATGATTTGTACCAAGTTTTGAATCTCCCCAAGAATAAGGGGAACGGTTTTAAGGAATAATAGCGTTGTTGTATCTCGCTTTTTCCAAATAGGCAAGTAGTATCTTCTAAATTGATTATGCTCATAGGTAAATTCTTCTTATTTACCATAGAACTTAGATGCTTCAACTATTTATATTATTTTAGGTTAACTTCAAAATCATAGTCCATATCTTTAATGAATAGTTCAGGTTCATTGCATTTAATAGCATCAGGAAATAGTTTTCCTAGAGAAAAGGTACTCAGGGTTTCTTCAAATTTATCCAAGTCATCTAGATCAAGACTCATAAAAGCTTTAGTGAAAGCAATATCCTCTTCACTAGGTGTCTCTTTAGAACTAGTGGCACTATCTTTTTCATTAACATGTTCATCTTTATCATATTCAGATTCCATATCATCATTAGATAAGGACTTAGATAAATTAGGCGTCCCCTCTTTATCTTGGTCATCATCCAACAAATATTTTTTGATACTAGTAGACATCCTAGACAATGGTGAACTTACTAGGATAGTAGTTTTCTTTTTAATAGCAGGAGTAGTAACATCATTAGGTGAAAAGTTTGGCCTAGAGGGAAAATATGTACCTCTTCTTGTAGTAGAAGGCATAATATCCTTCTTAGCAACATCCTTACTCTTTCCCATGATGAGAGACAAGTAAGTACAACAAGTAAATGATAAGAGATGGTATTACCAATAAATCTAGGTTCCGTGGCAACGGCGCCTGAAAATGTCTTGATGCCCACAATTATAGGGGATCGCTGAAATCTTCTATGGGAAGTATTACAAAATTTATAGTTCGACTCAAGGGGAACACAAGAATACCAATAAGACTTTAGAAATTGAGGTGTCACTCTCAATCACACTTGTATATCAATAAACTTGCGAAGTAAGTGGTGATTTATGACAGTTGATTCAAAGCAGTAAAACAAAGGAGTAGATAAAGCAGATTTCAGCCACCGTAAGTAATGTTGTGGAACTTTCAGGCTAAAACACAAGCATGAGGTGATTGAGGGGTGTTGCATTAATGATATTCATCTTATAATGTACCATACTAACATGCCATTTATCTCTAATTCAGTTATGTGTAGGTGTGCCCTCCAAACATAATCATGCATGTAAGTTTGCATAATATCTTTTGTCCTGTCTGCCCATTTCACCGGGGCTAGCTTGGTACTACATGCAATTAAGATCTACCTTTTCAAATAGACTGAAACAAGGCATTAACACTTCCTGAACACACAATATCCTCAAACTATCATATATTCCCATTGTTTTCCCTAACTGACACCTTAGAGTTCGCAAGTTCAACATAATAATAGGTAATACACTTTGCAAATACATACCAAAATCAAATATATGATAGGGAAATAAAAGTTTAGTACTGAAATCATGTCACTCGAGCCCTAGCAACAAGCATTAAACATAGCAAAAGTGTACCAACATCATACAATAATGTCTACAAGATAAACACCTCAAATCTCAATACATATGGATGATTACATGATGAATCTCATCCAATCCCCATCCATCTCACATGCCCACAGGGAGTTACTCACACATGATTATGGGGGATGAACTCATGGTCGTTGGTGATGATGTTGATTATGATGGTGGTGGAGAAGACCTCGAAATCCCACTCCCCGGGGTGGAAAGCAGGACCAACCTGACCCCCGAGACAAAGATCGTGGCTCTGGCGGTGCTCTGTTTCGCGAAAGTCTCCGTGCTTCTAGGAAACTAGGTTTTTTGGGTATATAAGGGTGTACGCCAAAGGAGAGGCCGAGATGATGCTCCACGGCCAAAAGGACCTGGGTGGCATGCCCACCCTTACTAGGCGCGCCACCTGGTCTTTTTTGGGCCTCGTGGCTCCGCTCGCTTGATTCCAAGGTCCCGGACTTCATTATATGGTGAAAAACTGACGTGGTATTTTTCCTCGATTTTATTTCCTGCGAAAACCGATAGAAAGAAGACTTTTGCTAAAAACAATGTTAGATTCAGTAGTTTTATCCAAGTAGGGGAAGATTCCAGATCAAATCATCGAGCAAAGTACTTGGAAAAGTAGATACATTTGGGATGTATCAATGAGGAAGCATTAAGTGACAACAATACAAGCAAGAAGAGAAAGACACCTACAACTTCATAAAATTCGATATTATTGTTGCACAGCCATGCCCCTCCCGATGAGTTGTTTAGGTTGGAATGATTGGGGGCTTGGTAACCCCAAGACCGTTCTAGAGCTTTGACGTGTGGTGAATCAGGAATGTCCCATGCTACCCTTTGTCATGGAGACAAAGATTAGTAAGAAATGATTAGACGATCTCCAATGTACATTGGGTTTTGCAGGTTGCTTCGCCATGAGTAGTGGTGGCTTCAGTGGTGGAATTGGTTTGTTCTGGACATGGACGCCTTGTAGAGATAAATATCTTCAGCTCTGGCCATATCGATGCTATGTGTAGAAGGATGATCAAAATAAACCGAAGTGAAGGTTTACTGTTCTATGGAGCTCCACGAGTGGAGAGAATAGACATCAAGCTGGCGGTTCCTCATAACTATTTATTCAGTGCAAAACTCTACTTGGTTATGTTTTTGGAGATTTTAATGAAACCCTTTATTGTCACGAACATTTTTCTAGATTGGACAGGCCTAAGCGGCAGATGAAAAAATTGAGAGGCTATCGAAGATTGTCAACTCCATGATTTGGAGTGGAGTGGCACGACTTACACTTGGGACAATCAACAATCCGGAGGTCAGAATGTCAAAGCAAGATTAGACATAGCTTTTGCAAACTCGGCCTTTTGGCATGCTTTGACCATTCAAGAGTGAGGCACATAGTTTCGATGAAGCCAGACCATTGTTTTGTATTGGATGAGCTTCGTAAAATTTGAACGACCACTAACCAAGAGGTGTACGATTAATTTTCCTACAAGAATGTATGGAAAACACATGTAGATTACGACAAACTGGTTTCATATAATTGGGTTCGGGGCCGGGTCAATGAGGTTTGCATAGAGTTGTTGATGCTTTAGCTCACCTACAAACCAAACTGGCTGCATGGAGAGCCGAGGAGTTTGGCAGTCTCACTCGGACTGTCTAAAAGCTTAGATCTAAACTGGGCCGATTGAGGCCGGCTTCGGTGGGCCACGGTCCATCTGATGACAGTGAAGAAACTAAGAAATCCCTGCATCAGGAGGAAATTTGGTTTAGGCAGCATTACCGTGTGATGTGGCTTCGCGAGGGGACAAAGATACCTCATATTTCCACAAACAAGCAGCTGAAAGGAAACACATTAATGTTTTTTGAAATCCCATACCGGTCTTAGGGATTTAGAGATAATGATGAGCTTCTAGATTTTTTTCAACACAAAGTCTTCCAGCATATGAATGAGGGTATGAATGCAGCTTATACGAAGGATGAAGTAAAAAAGGTTCTCTTCCAAATGGCTCCGTCTAAGGCTTTGCGGTCGATGGTTCCGCCGCAGGTTTCTTACAACGGCATTGGAGTTTACTACAAGATGGTGTGGTGTCTTTGGTGCTGGATTTCTTGAATGGAGGCGTTACATTAGATGGAATGAATGACATGTCGATTACCCTAATTCCAAAGGTACGACATCCTTAGAACATTTTCCAATATAGACCTATCTCAATATGTTTTGTTCTCTATAAGATTGGAGCTAAGTGTTTTGCAAATAGACTTCGAGTTTTTCTAGATGATATTATTAGGAAAGAATATAGTGTTTTCATCCATGGACGACTCATAACTGATAATGTGTTAATTTCCTATCAGAGTGTCGATGCAATGAGGAGAAGGAAGAAAGTTACAAATCGAGTTTATGCAGTTAAACTCGATATGAGGCCAACAACTCCAGCTATCATAAACGTGGAAAATCCGAGGATCGGGTAACCATTTCGCTTTCTCGGTTGTCCTTCAATTTTGTTTTCAATTTTGTTTTCAATTTTGATCTCACATTTCCCGTATGTAATTTTAGGTTTCATAGCTATCGAGATCATCTTCTTGAACTACGGTTCCCATGATGCAGGACATGTAGCGGCCCTGGAGTCAACTATCGCTGCGGTTTCCCAAAATGGGTGAGGATTTTCTCCGCCCATCCATTGCCATAATCCGCTGGCTCCCCGCTCACTTACATCTATTCACAAACTGAAAATTGTTAAATTTTTTTCAAATAGAGTCATTGATTGGTCCAAGATTGAGATAGCACCTATAAATGGAGATGAAATTGATGTTCCAATATCAAGAGAACATGTGCTCGGCCTTAGAATGAATGATAAATCTATGCATCGACGTGCAAAGCTGGAGCAGCTATTGAAGCCTCCATTGCAAATATCGATGCTTGTATGGATGATATTGATAAGGATTAACTTGCTGATGCGGCTCTTCCCGTGTTTGACCACATGCCTGAGGAGAATCACTTTTAGTACCACAAAGAACATCCTGTCATAGAGGAAAGTTTCGTGTTTTCTTTGGTGGAAGAGTTCATGATGTTGTTGAGAACATTTTCTATTGGAGGCAAGTTTGACATTAAGATACAAGATAGTGACACTACCAGATATGTAGGTCATTATAAAGGAAAAATATGTTCCCAGAGAATAACGACGAGGACAATATAAGATATAAAAGGTTAAGGTATTAACTTATCTAACATCAATATTTGATTTTTTTGTATGTTGCAACTATTTTATAAAGTCATCTGCAACTAATGGTTGGTATGGTGTTTAATTTTCCGCAGGTAAACAAAATATTAAACCCTCATAACTGTTCATCAACCACTGAAGTGATCTCAAGCATGGAAGACCAAGCATGGGTGGCAGAAAAGGCAATTGGCCTACTTTAGACTGCAGCTAACATTGGTGCTGGTGAGCTCCAGCAGAGGTTAAAAGATGAGTATAATGTTACTACTGGGTATCACACTGTTTGGAGGGACAAAGAAAGGGCCATGGATAAATTATATGGTACATGTATACATAGCTTTCAAAATCTATTGAACTTCAAAGCTGAGATTCAGGAGAGATCTCTGACTAGCAATGTAGAGGTTTACATGAAGAGTGAAGGAGGTCAAGTGTATTTTTACAGATATTTATGGCACTCAAGCCATGCATTGACATCTTTTTGAACAGTTAGACCATATGTTAATATATATACCACATTTATGAATAGAGTGTGAAATGGTTAGTTAGCAGCATGCACATCACTAGATGGACATAATCGGAAGTTTCTTTCACCATTTGGATTCTTTGGTTCAGAGACCGAGAATAACTGGACTTGGTTTATGCAACAATTGCATAGGACAATCGGACATCTTCAAAATCTAGCTATTTGTACTGATGCATGCAAAGAGTTAGAAAATGCAGTTAAAAATGTTTTTCCTCGAGCTGAGCAAAGGAAATGATTTAGGCATCTAAATTTTTAAAAAAAGTTTCATGAAGAGGTTTTTTGTCACATGTGGCCAACAACAAGGGATATCATATAGAAACATTTTTAACTACCATATGGCCAAAATATGTGATCACATCTACAATAATCTTGCTAAGATCTTCAATAGATGGATAAGAGGAATGAAGGACCTTTCCCTGGTGGAGGCTGCGTCACCGACGACGCTCCTCCCCGCCGCATCACCTTTGCCCTGTGCCTCACGAATATGACAATTCTAGGCTAGCAATTCGGTTTGGTCCAGGCAGATACTAGATTGGGTTAAGCCAAAAAACTACTCCCTCTATCCTGAAAAGTATATCTCAAATTTTACAAAATTTGTACACTGAAATGTGTCTAAATTCATTTTTCGAATTTAATAGATATTTTTTCTGAAAACCGGAATTAGTATATTTGGTTTCATAAAAGTTAAAACATCTTATATTTTTAAACTAAGGGAGTAATACATTACAAGTGGAGAAAAGGCAAATCGTCAAACAACCGATTAAATTTGGGGCAAGGCCAATTAATATGAGGCAAATTATCAAGAATCGTTGTAAAACCTGGCAAATCATAGAATATCCCTCGATGCATACCGAGCGATTAAAACAACTACTCCGCCCAAATGACGCAGGCGGCCTGTAGGCTCCCTCACTTCCTCCCTCCTTCTCTGGCTGGGAATGGTGACGAGGTTTAATCTCGTCAATGCCCATTGTTATGGACTTGGGTTTTGGAGAAGATGGGGATGCTGGAGATCGTGGAACGGTTAATGCATAAGCAACCAGGGACACGAGATTTACCTGTGTTCAGGCCCTGAGGGAAAACCCTACCCCGCTTGTCCGCTCTTGATTACGCGGAACCAAGGTTACAGGTGCGCAGATTCGACGGGCGGAGGTGCGATGCGAGAGTATGAGTCGAGAGATCTAGGACGTGCCCTCCGGCCTTTATATAGACTTAGGCAGGTCCCGGCATAGTCCTAGTCGGTTACAAGTTCTAGGGTTTTACCCTTTAAATTTCCTATCTAGGCTAGTCTTGCTCTCCAAGGATCCGGGCGCCATAGGCCACCCGAAAATCTTCATGGGCCAGCGATATCCGCTATGGGCCTTCCTTGGCTGGACCAGATATGTCAAGTCATGTACGTAGGGTATAACCATGTCAAGAGTCTCGAGTGATCACCGAATCAGAGATTCCGAGGACTCTTCAATCCTTCGGATGCAACTAGGCGTTAACAATATATGTGTGTAGGGATTGTTGATACATGTTCCTGACTCACCTGACGGATCAGGGTCAGCTAACTGTCTTAGGACGAAACAACATGATCTTCATCAGGTTTGAGTCCCTTAACTTGAACCCGGAACATATGTCGGCGAATTCGACTCAGGCCGCGGAGGACTTACAGGAGTGGAATTCTAGTATTTTTAATTGATGTACCCAACGCGTCCGTCGGGATTTTTCATCACGCCTGCTGGCATGGATTCATACTAGCAGAGCGCAGTAGACGCTGCTGCACCATCGATGATATCTGCAGGTTCTTATCTTTGCGCAGACGCAAGATCCTAACATTTGTCACCACGGGGTGCTTCGGTGGCCAAGGAGATTGTCGCCACTCAGCATTTTGTTGGGACAGAGTTGCCAAAAGTTTTTGCATCGATCCGAAGATCGCAGCCGAAGATTTCATAGGGTGCGCGACCAGCCTCCTATGGGAGTAGCTCGAGTGTCTGCTCGAGTCGTGGACTCGAGCAGACTTTAGTTCAGGCATTGTTCTTGTTAAGTCCAGGACACCTTAAAATTTTCGGATGCTTAAATTCATCCTCCCTATGGAGTAGCCCCGAGTCCGTAGTGGAGTCAGAGACTGACGTAGGACTCAAGAAATACTTTGTCTTTATTCATCTTCCGGCAAGGCCAAGACTGATAGGAGTAGCCCTTTAGTATTTAGTCGAATCGAAGATTCAAGTGAGTACTCTTAGATGTGGAGCCGAAGAATTGCAGTTGGTGCTAGTATAGCTTTTGATGACATCAGTGCTGACGATCAAATGACCTCAAGAGTCTGCTACGCCAGAGATGACTTGATTGGACGAACGTGGGTCCCACTTGCTGACTTTGAATTGATCGGTCACGCGCGGCGTGGAGATAATTACGGCGTCTCCTCGATTTCCGCGCGTAGTGGACGGCGTGGTGACGACGGTTCGTTGTGATGTTGACACGTGTATGGTCGACCGCCGCTGGCGTAGGTCTTCGGATGGACGGCCGCAAGGCCGCCTTCGCCGTTATAATCATTGGGGAAAGCTGCGTTTGTTGTTTTCACCGCACCGTTGTTTCCACCGCCTTGTGCTCTAGCGATTCTTGCCGCGCTGGGATTTTCTTCCACATTTCCGCCGTTTTCTGCCACCACCGCGCGCCAGAAGCTCCATGGGGAAACCGAAGAAATTGTCATCTACGGTTGGGACCAGCGCCGCCGGAGGAAAGAAGGGCACCACCGCTACCCGTGTCACCGATGGCGGCTGGCGGCGATCAGAGACGCGGGAGAGCGATCTCCGCAAGCTTCGCGAGCGGGGCCTGATCCCGCAGGATAGGGAGGCCGTCAAACTCCCCGGCAATGAGGTAATCCCCCGTCCCCCATCTGGGTATCGGGTTATGTTTCTCTCCTTCATTTTGCGTGGGTTTTCTTTTCCGGTCCACGACTTCCTCCGTGGACTGCTCTTCTTCTATGGGATTCAGCTTCATCCGCCTCCCAATTCTCTTCTCCACATTGCGTGTTTTATCACTTTTGCGAGTGGCTTGGCATTGAGTCGCACTTTGGCCTCTTCCGAAGCTCTATTCCGTGAAGAGGCAATCTGTTCGATGGTGTGTATCCCATTGGGGGTTTCATCATCTCCTTAGTCCCAATCTGCTCTTCTTTTGTTTTCCATGTCCGAATCTGTCCAAGATCAAGTGAGGCGATGGTTTTATATCCGCGACCAGAGTGCGGGCAAGATTTTGGTCTTGTTCCTTTGACCCCTCCCAAATGATTGAGCGGAAAAGGTCTTGGAAAACCAAATCTTGACGGTGAGGTGGAGATAGAGGCCCTTTACCGTCGGGTGGAGGATCTCCAGCTGATTCCGGAGAAGGAAGTGAACGGCGTGGACATCATCCGGACGTTTCTTGAGCGTCGAGTGCAGCCTCTCCAAGCGAGGGTGCACCCGATGTTTCTTTATTCTGGGCGCCGTGATCCGACGAGGGTTTCGGCTGAGAAAATCTCCGAGGGGGATCTTGACAGGACTCTTCGCGCGCTGCTGAAGTTCAGGGCCGGAGAGGAGATCCCGGGGAAGTCGCTGACTCCTCCATTTTCTTCGACGCTGGCCGCATCAGTGTAGATTTGTGCACGTAGTGCTTTTGTCACTGTATTTATTTCCTTTGTTTGCTAACAAAGTTCCTTCTGATTTTGCAGAGCTTCAAAGTGCCGCATGGTACCGCCATTGCCCGAAAGGTATCCGAATGCCCCGGATAATGAAGTGGTTGATTCTGTCCGAGCCGCTGGCGCGATCTCCGGAGGAGGATGCCGACGAGTCGAGTGAGGACCATACGCGAAAACGGTCACGGAGCTCCAGCGAGTCTTCGGATGCCTCGACTCCTCCGACTCCCATAAACCCTCTGGGCCTTGAGCGTCATAGTAACGGTCATGGAGGTTCTTCTTCTCCCATTCCTGCCATTCCTGTGCGGGCTGAAGCGCGACCCGCCAAATGGCGTTAAGAAGGAAGAGAAAAAGGAGGAGAAGAAGGAACAAAAGAAGGAGGAGAAGAGAGCCCGAAGGACTCCTCCTGTCTTCGACCTGAGCTCACTGGGCTCATAAGTTTCTTGTTGTACTATTGTCCTTTTTCCTTCATGATTATTGCACTTGTGCTGATTGGTTCGTATGCAGGCATTCCTCCCACGATTCCTCCAGTGGTGGTGCGCGGGAGATGATTGGGGAGTCGAAAATTGCGTCTCCTCCGCCTCAGACGGTGGCGACTTCGGGTGGCGCGGCTCCGGATCCTTCGTTGCAGGAGGTGCAGGTAGTTGCGCCGCAGAATTTCGCAGGCGGTCCTTCGGAGTCGCCATCAGAGCATGTAAGTTTTTCTGCTTCATGTCACGGGGGGAGCCCCCGAGTGTCTTCGTGTGCGAATTTTGTTTTTACTCCTTTGTGTTGGGCGTAGCCCCCAAGCCCTTTTCTTACTGCTATTTCTTTTTCTTCAGCCTTTTGTGCAGGATGCCAAGCGGTCAGTGCAGAGCGCTTGGCCGGAGGCGAACCTTCGGCAGCTTCAAGGTATCTATCTGACTTTTAATGCCTCTCTTATTTATCCTGGACCTGTTCTTTAACGCTTGCTTATCTTGAATGCAGAGGAGCATAACATTTCTCTCCGTGAGGTCGATGCTCTCAAGAAGAGCCTTGGTCAACCAGAGCAGAAGGCCGAGGCCACCGTTGGTGTGAAAGAACGCCTCGAGCTAGAGCTGACTAAGGCTGCCGAAGCGAAGGAGCGTCTGCAGCAGGAGGCCGCGGATCGTGAGGAGCAGCTGGCCACCGTTGCGGCTGCTCGTGAAAGAGAGGTGGCGACGAAGCTCATGGCTGCTGCCAAGGCTATTTCGGGTGAGTGCTAGATTTGTGCTTGTTTCTTCATGTCTCATGTCTTCTTCTGTGCTGCTTTTCTTCATGTCTTCCTTCTTATTTTCTGTCTCAGATGCCGCAGGCATCGAGTTCGACCCCGTTGCTCTAGAGCACGGGAGTGCTCTAGATGATGCTACTGTGGCGGTCAAGACCGCCGCGACCGCCATCAGCTCCCTTGCCAAGGCGAAGGAGGTCCTTGGCCGCTTCTACAAGGAGCTTGTTCCTAAAGGTGCAGCCCTCGATGATGTGGATGCTCTGGCGGAGGCTCACACCAAGCGCTGCGAGTACAAGCGCAAGCGTAAGGGCATCGGCTACTGGTCCGGCGATGGCCTTGGCGGCTGGAGCGGAACTGGTTCTGCCCCAGATCACCTCTCGGATGCCGACGACTGCGGATGGATCCGAGGTAGCCTTTGCTGCCTACTCTGCTCGCTGCAAGCGATATGGGCCCAAGCTCATTGATTTGCTGTCTGAGTATGCATCGCGGCAAGGCGGCCAAAGCTAGGCGCCTGCCCGAGGAGACCTGTGGTGCCGCATCTTAGGCATTGTAGACGTAGGGTAGTTTGTAGTCTACTTTTGTTGTAAATATCTTGAAGAACATCATCCTTGTGCCACGTAGTGGCCCTTAATGAATTATTCTGAGTTGTGCTCTATCATTTGTCTGAATGTCTGTGTTCCTTTCTTTTTCTGCTGCTATAAGTTCCTTCGGGTGCTGACCCTGTTGACACCCCATCCGCAATGCCGCTGCGACCATCTTTGGATGATTCCTCGCAACTCACTTTTATTCGGGATCGTGTGCGTAGTCTCGAGAGGGAGTTGCTCGGGTTACGCGGTCATTCCGATGTTTGGAAGTCCAAGGCGGATTGTGGTGCAGCCAGAGAGGAGTACTTGATGGCGGAGCTGGTTCGGCTGTCCGAGGAGCTGCAATGTAAGTTGTTCTTTGGTTCGAGATGTAGCTCAGTTCTTCGGATGGACCTGCTGGCCTTACTCTTATTTTGTGTGATTATCGTAGGTGCCAACCTTGCTCCGAGGGAAGAAAAGGAGCGTGTTGCTGTTCGGGTCAATTGCTTGACTCAACAGGACATGGAGGCTGGCGGCTTCTTCTGGATGGATCGTGACCGTGCCATAGCTCTGGCGACGGTGCAGGATCGTGTGCACCAGGTTTCTCGAGTGCTTCGCCAAGTGCAAACGTCGCTTGCCTCGGTGCTGCACGTTATGTTCCCTTTGGATGCCGTACCGACAAGCCTTGCGGGTCTTCTGTCAAAGTTTTGGAACGTGAACAGTGTCAAGGAGTTGGTGCGGCAACAGCTCGTCGCAGGAGTGAAGGCTGCTTTGTCTCTTGTGAGGCTGCACCGGCCTGACGTGGATTTGGCTGTTGTGGCCGCTGGGCCACCTCTTCGCCCTGATGGTGGTGAGTGGGACATGCGTTCGCTTTACGCAGCCATGAAGGCAAGATGTCAATGTGTAGCTTTGTTTGAGCAGCGTGCTCAGGTTATTCTTCAGGGTAGGTAGAACCTGAAAAAAGAGATAGATGTAAATTTTGTATATTTCGGCTGGGCGTGTTGTGCCCTTTGTTGTAAAGGTTTGTTTGTTGTGAGCACGCAGTGCTTTTATTGAGTACGTGTCCTTTTCGTTTGCCTGACGTTGTCAGCTACTCAGGTGTACACATTTGATCCTCAGTCGATGAAATCGTGAGGTGTGGGGAGCCCCCAAGTGCGTTTGTAGCATGTAGTAAAGTTGCAAAAGAGCGAACTGAAGTTTTTTGGGGCGAGACACTTAGCTTTATTTATATCGTAATGGAGGAGGTACATTGTTCGGCTGAATAGCCTTGGCTAAAAGCCTTATTGAAATTAAAGGGGTAGGTAGCTATGGATAGAATCGTCGCAGGTGCGCGATGTTCCATGGGTTGGAGTATGCGACTCTAGACTCCACGTGCTTGAGGCGATAGGCGCCACCTGGGATGACTTCGGTGATGACGTAGGGTCCTTCCCATGGTGACTCGAATTTATTCGGTCGCTTTTGCTTGAGTCGCAAGACGAGGTCTCCTTCCACGAAGGACCTTGGGCGCAGCCGGTGACTGTGGTAGTTGCAGAGACTCTGCTGGTACACCGCTGATCGAGCTGCTACTATATCCCGTGCTTTGTCGAGTGTGTCGACAGCGTCTTTGAGTGCCATCGTGATTCGGCAGCTGTAAGCAACGACCCGTGGGCCTCGTGGCATTTCGCCGGTAGCACGGCTTCGCCCGGTACCATGAAGAACGGTAGCCGTGGAGCTGTTTGCGAGTTCGTAAGCTCCAGGATGGATGGTAGCTCTTCGCCCGTGCTCCAGCTTTTTGTTCGAGTGAACTCATGAGGCGCTTCTGATGCCAGCGCCGATTAGGCCGCTTTTTCCACTTGCCCGCCTGCGGGTGTGTGCCACTGAGGCGTACATGATGTTGATCCCAAGGCCTTCGCAGAAGTCCTGGAATTCTTCGGAGATGAAGTTCGATCCGTTGTCGGTGATGATGATGTGCGGTACTCCGAACCTATAGACAATGGACTCGAAGAACTTGACGGCAGTTTTGCCTTTCTGGTTGGTGACCGGCATGGCATCGATCCACTTGGTGAATTTGTCGACTGCAACCAGGAGGAAGACGTGTCCCCCTTTCGAGGATTTTGGAAGTTTGCCGATCATGTCGAGGCCCCATTGAGCAAAAGGCCAGGCTATGGGTATGGGTCTGAGCTCGGACCCAGGTGCGTGCGGTTTGTCGGCGAACCGTTGGCATCCGTTGCATCTTCGGACGATGTCCTTTATGCCGCTCATGGCCGTTGGCGAGAATCCTCGTCAGAGCTTTGGCGACACGGGAGCAAAACCGCTGGTGGCCGCAGATGCCCTCATGGATGTCTTGGAGTATGGCCTTGCCGCTGATGGTGACGCACCGCTGTAGTACACCCGTAATGTTGCGCCAGTACCTCGCCGCTGATGATGGTGAAGGCTTTTGACCGGCGATATGCGCCGCATCCGCTGTCAGCGCTTCTCCGTTTATCAAGAACTGGAGGTATGGTCGCGTCCAAGTTTCTTCGACTGCCATGACCTGCATTAGGTTGACCATGGCTACCTCTGTGTCCAGTTTTTCGGGTCCTTCGTGTCCTTCGGGTAGCGTAGCTCCCGAGTGGTCTGCTTCTTCGGGTGATCCCTTGGGGAATTTCCGCTTGATGGATGGCACGCAGATATGTTCGAGGAACACACCTAGTGGCACCTTTGCGCAAGTGGAGCCGATGTTGGCGAGTCTATCGGCTTCCTCGTTGCTTTCTCTTCCAACGTGCCGAAGCTCGCAGCCGTTGAATTCTCCTTTGAGTGCGTTGTAGAGCGCGCGATACGCGATCACAGCCGGCGGTGCGTCGCACTCATTCATCGTCGCTGGACAATGAGGTTGGAGTCACCAGATGACCAGGCGCGTTGCACCGCATATCTTTGCCATCCTCATGCCATGGATGAGGGCTTCTTATTCGGCCTCGTTGTTGGAGGCTCTGAATTTCATCCGAAGAACGTACTTCATCTTGTCGCCTTGCGGGAGAGGTCGATGACCCCGCCTCGCCTCCGCTTCACGCTTGGAGCCGTCAAAGTGCATCGTCCATGACTGCGACATATCTGGGGTGTCTGGCAGCTGCAGCTCCATCCAATGTACCAGGAAATCCGGAAGGACTTGAGATTTGATTGCGTGTCGCTTCTCGTAGACGATGTCCAAGGGTGACAGCTCGATGCCCCACAGGGCAACCCGTCCTGTGGCCTCTGGATTATTCAGGATGCTGTTCAGGGGTGCCTCGTTGACGACCATCACTTGGTGCTCCTGGAAGTAATGGCTCAGCCATCGAGCCGTCATGAACACGCCGTAGGCTAGCTTCTGGTAGTGAGGGTACCTCTGCTTTGTTGGTGTCAGTACCTCACGGAGGTAGTAAATTGGGCGTTGGCCCCCGTGGGTCTTGCCTTCTTCGGGTCGTTCGACCACGAGTACGGTGCTGACCACCTGGTGTGTGGCTGCTATGTACAGCAGCAGGGGCTCGCGCTCCTTTGGCGTAACCAAAACGGGTGAGGTGGAGAGGAGCCGCTTGAGGCTTTATAATGCGTCATTGGCTTCTGGTGTCCACTCGAACTTGTCTGCCTTGCACAGCAGCTGATAGAATGGTAGGTCCTTCTCGCCCATGCGGCTGATGAACCTGCTTAGCGCCGCTACTCGTCCTGCGAGCTGCTGGACGCCTTTGAGGTTTTTCGGCTTCTCCATCGTCATGATGGCTCTGATTTTCTTCGGGTTCGTCTCGATCCCTCGTTGAGAGATGAAGTATCCGAGCAGTTGACCCGACGGGACGCCGAAGGCGCATTTTTCGGGATTGATCTTGATCCTGTAGCGATCAAGGTTGTCGAACGTCTCGCGGAGATCGTCGATAAGTGTCCTTGCCTCCTTGGTTTTTATTACTATGTCGTCGACATAGACTTGGACGTTGCGACCAATCTGGTCTTTGAGGCAGGCCTACATGCATCGCTGGTACGTGGCACCCGCGTTCTTTAGCCCGAAGAGCATTATGTTGTAACAGAATACTCCGAACGGTGTGATAAACGCCATTTCTCCTGATCTTCGACTTTGAGTTGAATCTGGTTATAGCCTGAGTAGGCGTCGAGGAAGGAGAGTTTCTCGCAACCTGCAGTCCAATCGATGATCTGGTCGATCCGAGGAAGAAGGAAATGGTCCTTTGGGCAGTGCTTGTTTAGTGACGTGAAATCCACGCACATCCGCAGGATGTCCGTGTCCTTTTTTGGGACCATCACTGTGTTTGCCAGCCACTCGCTTTCCTTGATTTGCCTGATAAAGTCTGCAGCGAGCAGTCTATTGATTTCCTTGCCGATAGCTTCGGCTCGTGGGCTCGGCGTCTTCGGATGGACTGCTTGATCGCTTGGTGTCCGGAAAGACATTGAGTGCATGCTCGGCGAATTCGGGAACTCCTGGCATGTCGCCAGGACACCAGTAAGATTTCACCGGCCACGGAGGAATTCGACGAGCGCCTTCTATGCGGAGCTGAGGTCGTTGGCGATCAGGGCCGTCTTGGAGGCATCCGTTGGATGGACCTGTACTTTCTTGGTGTTGACGGTGGAGTCGAAGGACATGTCAGGTGCGTTCTGCCTTGCGACTGGGGGTACCCCATTGTCCGTCACCTCGCGGAGCCTTACAAGCTCGTCTTGCATGCCGAAAGACTCGGAGATTTTGTTGAAATCCCTGTCGCATTGGTTCGATCGGGTGAAGCTCACGTGGACTGTGATGACGCCCCTTGGTCCTGGCATCTTGAGTAGTAGGTATGCGTAGTTTGGGACGGCCAGGAACCTTGTGAATGCTACACGCCCCAGGATGGCGTGGTATTGCGACGCCACGACCACTTCGACCGAAGTCGCTACCGAAAGTTGTCCGGCTTCCCGAAGATGACATCGAGCCCGATTTTGCCCAGGGGGAATATGCCCTTCCATGGGACAATGCCGTGGAACGTTGTGTCTGATTGTTCCAGTTGCATTGGGATCCGCATTCTTTGCTAGAGTGCTTTAACATTAGGTTGATGCCGCCGCCGCCCATGAAGACGCGACTCATCTCAAGCCTCCGACCGCGCCTTTAGCACCGTGGCAGCATGACCGGGCGAGGGATCCGCAAGGGTGATCCGCGAGTGAATGTGATGCAGACTCGATCCGCTGAGGTACTCAGGGATTGCAGGTGGAGTTGCCACGGCCAAGTTGATTTGTCGGGTGATTTTCTTCTGCACCCTATTCGTGGGGCGTCCCTTCTGGATCATATTTAGTGCTCCTTTCGGTGTGGGGTACCCGATCCCGGCGTTGTTCTGCGCTGGAGTGACTGGTTGGTTTGGGCCTCCAATAGGCGGCGGCGGAGGAGCTCCGTGTGCTACTTCACCTGGCGCAGTGCTCAACGCAGGATTGGGGCTTGTTGCCTCATCTTCACCATGCTACCTGAGTTTCGGAACTCGCGTCCTTGAGCATGTGGCTAGCTTTCTTTTTGCCATCCTGTTTGTCGATGTAGAAGTGGATGGTGCATGGACCCGAAAGTTTGTCGAATGCTGAGGGTCCGTTGTCGTGGTCGCGGCGTTGCCACGACTGTGCTGGTCGTCCGCTGTCGCGGAAGTTTCCTCCACGGTATCCTCCGCTGTTGTTGTTGTCGCGGGCGATCGGCGAGCGCCGCGACCATGTCGGGTCCGCGGTCCTCGTGACGCGATCTCCTCTTGCTGCGGCGTCTTCGCCGTAGTCGCCCTCTTCATCCGATTGTGCTCGTGAATGAAGTTCGCCAGCCCACCTGGCGATGTCCATGAGGTGGTCGAGTGTCTTGGGCTTGACGCCCAAGTTCCTCCTTGAAATCTTGCGTTTGACGCCGCCTCAAGGCGTGATGGCCCTCTCCTCGGAGATATGTGCGCGGAGTTCTTGGTGGTAGATCAGGTAATATGTACGAGCGAATAGATTCGCCTGCTCGAGTGCATCGCAACTCTTCGATGGAGGCGGGCCTCTTGCGGGTGCCCTTGAAATTTCGGATGAAGCTGTAAGCTAGCCTCCCGCCGGATGGATCCCGATGATAGGCTATTGCCGCCACCACAACCGCAGCTGAAGGCATTGCATGGTGGTTTCTTTGTTACCGCCGTGCAGCTTGACGGATGATAGATGGTCGCTGAGCCAAGATTTTGGATCTTGCGTGCCGTTGAACTTCGGAGTATCCGAAGGAAGCTTGAAATTTCGTGGCATCTGTGTTCGCCAAACAGATCTGCTGAAGCATCGAGCTCCGCAGAGTTCTCCTTCATCTTCATCCATCTCGAACTCGGATGAGCATGCGCGTTTGGCTCGCGCTTTGTCGATTTTGCGCTGTGTAAGCGCGTCTCTGGCGTCGTAGTTGTGTTTATGGCGATGCGAGCTCTTCTTCCTTCGAGGAAGGTCGTGTTCCTCTTCCTCTTCGAATGAAGGGGTGGGACTCCGGTCGCGCCTGGCCGGAGCTTTCTTCTTCGGCTCCGCAGGAGTGTCTTTGTGGAGCGCAGCTCCGACGAGTCCGAGTCCGGTGAGTGCGGACTTATGCATGGCTCTTTTCGGGTCCCCTTCCAGAGATTGGTGGGCCGCGAGATACGCAGTGGCTGCCATGATCGCAGCTTGCGGTGTCTTCTGGATGATGTTGCCGTCGGCATCCATATCCATGAACGATGTGTGGAGAGTTCGGGTCACATAACGGCGCTCCTTGGAATCCATGTTCTCTACCCGCGAGCGGTGCTTGTTTCCCTGGTTTCCGTTCGTGCTAGAGCCGGGTGCCATGGCGGAGAGCGCAGCTCGTCGCGCGCTGGACTCAGAGGTTGCTTGCGGCGCTTTGTCGAGCCGCCTCGCATCTTGACTTGCTTCTTGTGCTCCTCGATGAGGAGGTAGTGGTATGCCATCAAGAGGTCACGGGGAGTCCACAGCAGGACTATGTCGCGCGACGCACGGCGCGCTGGACCCATCCTTCTTTGCTAAGTTGGATGACGTGACGCGTTTTCTCCTTGGTGGGGGACGCTTCTTCGCCGTTCCGCCGCTTCGCCCGCGGGTTGGGGTTCATGTTGGGCGGCGGTTAGGCGTTGCTGCACTGGATGATCGCGCGCATTGGTAGCGCCAGATTGGTCCGCTGTTGCCGCAGCTTTCGGATCCGGAACCGTAGGTCCTTCATCCGAGGTGGATCGCATGATCGGAGTTACCGCTGTCGTAGAACTCATCTGTCGATGGTGATGTGCGCAACACGGGGTGTGGAGCCCATGAGGCGGGCCTGATTGACGGCACGGGCACCCGCTCAGGGAGGCGGAGGGTGCCAGTTTGTCCCACCTAGAAGCAGAAGCTTCCGAACAAAATTTCGAGTCCGTCGCCTACGGGCTCGAAATCCTTCATGGTGGCCGGCGTGTGGGCGGTGAAGTCGAAAGCGCCGAAGAGGAGGTGATTCTCCGTCGCCGCGGAGTTGTAGATCGATCAGGTCGGGACCGTCACGATCGCACAATCAGCAGCCCCAGTTCCCACAGACGGCGCCAATTGACGAGGTTTAATCTCGTCAATGCCCATTGTTATGGACTTGGGTTTTGGAGAAGATGGGGATGCTGGAGATCGTGGAACGGTTAACAGACAAGCAACCAGGGGACACGAGATTTACCCAGGTTCAGGCCCCCGGAGGGAAAACCCTACTCCTGCTTGTCTGCTCTTGATTACGGCGGAACCGAAGGTTACAGGGTGCGCAGATTCGATTTGGCGTGAGGTGCGTATGCGAGAGTATGAGTCGAGAGATCTAGGACGTGCCCTCCTGGCCTTTATATAGACTTAGGCAGGTCCCGGGCATAGTCCTAGTCGGTTACAAGTTCTAGGGTTTTACCCCTTTAAATTTCCTATCTAGGCTAGTCTTGTTCTCCAAGGATCCGAAGGCGTCATGGGCCTTGGCCACCGAAAATCTTCATGGGCCAGCGTATGTCTGCTGTGGGACTTTCTTGGGCTGGACCAGGTATGCTGAAGTCATGTACCCGTAGGGTATAACCATGTCAAATGGCTGCCGCCTCCTGCCCTCCTTCCAAGCTTCCTCCCTCCTGTCAGCTCAGCTCTCTAATTTCTATGTTGCAGGAAAGTCTGCGATTCGACCTGCTCCGGCTCGTTCTACCTGCCCGGCCAGGTATGTTCGGAAGGACCCTACCATCCCCCCCTCCCTTGATCTAACACATGCGGTCTACTCCTCTCCCATGTCTTCTCTCCGGTTTGGTTAACACGCTAGTTTGGTTAAGTATGTGATGTGCTAAACTTCTAGGTGATGATGCTTTGCTTGTGAATGTGGAATTTTTGTGTGATAGTGCTTGCTTAGAATTTCAGAAATATTGTTCTATAAATTTGATGGAACATGGTAGACATGGTTTCTTACATAACAGAAGAAAATAAAAGAAAGAGGAGAAGGATTGTGTTGGTGAAACAATACTTTGAATCCACTCTTCTTTCAATGGCATATCTTAGAACACAAAGGGGACCAAGGGAGTTAGGGAGCTTTACTGATGATGAGCATAAACACTCTCTTAGAAAGTACCTGTTAAAAGATATGTATGATGGGACTAAAGTTGCATGCTATGATCAACTTTGTCTAACAAACATAATTTTGCATGATTTGTGCTCTATGTTGCGTGAGAATTGTGGTTTGAGTCATATCACATTTTGCTTGCTGTGTTGAGAGCTTGTAATTTGTGCTTTCTATCCTAAGAAATTGTAAATATTGCATATGAGACTATGCACTATGTATGCTTGGGACTTGATATTTTCTTGACGTGGTCGCTTATGATGGATTATGCATGGAACTTGATATTATGTTTGTTGTCAAACTATTTGGAGAATATTATTGTTGGTATGTATTGTTCTTAACATATTATTTGCTTGTTGTCGTGAGATGTTGTGGCTGGTGTGCGCAATTTTTTACATGTATATATAAACAGTATAATGATCAAAGTCTTGTGGAACTGCAATTCACCACTTTGACCATCCAAGCAGTATTTGGCATTCAACCTCAGTATCTAGTTCTCTTTCGAATATGTAAATCCAAACAGTAATATTGGCATTTGAACTCAATATCAATATCCTTGGTATTGGACATTCAACCCAATATAATGCCAAGCCTCCCAACGCAAACATCCAAATGAGGCGTAGATGGTTGTTGTATCATTAAACTGTCAATTGCTAGTCTTGATCATGTTGTTGTGCTGCTGCTAGCCGTGAGAATTGAGAGGATACTTATGCAGGATGGGCTGAGGCGTAGTGACCTTGTAGATATGGTGAAGGATGTGTCCTTATCAAGTTTTGCTGACCTAGTACAGTGCATTTTTGATCATTATAACTTGCTGCTGGGTATCACCACTACTTAGTTCGTTAGTGCAGTGCGGCTGACTGTTTCAGCTTCCTGTATCATGGGAATAATTTCCAAGTACATATTAATACTGTAGCATATTCACACCTTAAACTGAAGAGTCATCGGGGAAGGACTCGCCCCCGCGTCGCTCTGATCTAGGGCGACATGGGCGGCTATCCATCCCACCGGCCGTCACCACCCTCCCAGCCGCCCCTCCCCTCGCCGCCACCGGGGGTCGCCGCTGAGCGAAGCCCATGCGGGGACGGCGGGGGCAGTGGCTCTTCAGCATGGCAGCTTGCGGAGGCGGAGGGCGAAGCGAAGCGAAGCGGTGGGTGATGGAAACGGCCCTGTGGCACGGTTGCAGGTGGCAGCAGCGCAACCCGGGCCTGGTCTGGGTCCGAGATGGGCTGGGCTAGACGTGATGATCTGGAGCATCACGGTGCCTCCTGGATTCGGTAGTGTTGCCCTTCTGCCCAGGCAGGGAGAGGGCTGCATGAATGGCTGGGCATGGATGCGACAGTGACGGGCCCCTGTGCGGCTGTTTTGCAGCAAAGATGAGGGGTATGCGCGAATGGGAGTGGTGTTCGTGAAGGAATCCACCCTCGGTGGCTGCTGCGAAGATGCGAGGCAGGACTGGCCTGTGGTGGCAGCTAGGAAGCCGGGGCGGCTGCCCCGGGTCGGCGGCTTCTTTAGGCAGCACAGTTGTCACAGCTTGAGGTGTCGCGACCGCTGCGGATTGTGGTGGTGCTTGTGGGCCGGCGGCAAAGCCTCGCTCCCTGGCTCGTTACTACTATAGCTTCGTGGTTTGGTCGAGCTCCAGACGAAAGCTTTGCACCGACTTCGGCCGGTGCCGATGACGGCGGCGCTTTAGGGTGTCGTTCTCCTTGTTGGCGTAGTTGTGTTCTTGATCCCGACCTACATGAGTGGTCCTAAGATCTCTGGGTGAAAAGCTAAGCTTCGTTTGGAGTGGGCGGCGGTGAAGGATGCGTCGACGCTAACTTGTCTGAGGCGCTGCCTTGAAGTTTTCTTAGCCCTCGCGGTGAGACTGGTTCGTGGCGACCGGGCTGTGTGGATCTGTTGTCAAGGGAGGCGGATGCTAGGGCCATGTCCCTAGACGGTGGTGGCGTGTGGAGGCGATGGCCTCGAACCACTATGCAGCGATAATGCTATGAGGTGTGGTTGTGGCCTTGCATGGTTGTGGGTGGCGTTCTTGTGCCTGCGAGGGAAGAACGTTTGTCGACCCGACTAGTTCATCTTCGGGCAATGCGAAGGTTGACCTGGGTGCTATGTTGGGGCAGCGGCCCCGGATTTGGAGGTGATGTTCGAGGTCTGCGAGAGGTCGCCTGGGTAGCAAAGGCTACGGAACGGCTGGGTCGCGCGGCATTGCGGCTCGTGTGTAGCTTTGGTGCAGAGTGGTGTAATTCAGGGCGGTGGCCTCAGGGTCGGAGGTGTGTGTTTGTTATGTTAGTGGCCTAGGGTCGTGTATTCATGTGGATGACGGGTCTCCTCGCTTGTGTGGTTTTTTGGCCCGGTTTTCCTTATAAACCATGCACAGTATAGTTTGTATGGTTTTTGGACCAGTTTTCCTTATAAACTGGTTCAACTCTATTCTATCTAATCGAGCGGCAGAATCGACTGCCTTTAGCTCAAATAAAAAACCTTAAATTGTGTATGTGGCTGGTCTCTTTGTTTCTACTTGTATTGTTGTTGCTTATAACACCGACTGATGCCTTATCTTTCTAAAGATAAACAACACATTTATGTTTATCTACTCTACAATTAATTATTGTTTACATAACTTACATTCTATAATTAGTTTTATGCATAAATACAAGTTCAATGCAATACTATAATGTGTCTAGTTACTGTAATACTATAATGGTTAGTTAATATATTATTGTTGTTCTTTGATAGATACTTGCCCCTTGTACTATAGTGGGAGTGGACCATGCAACACCAAATTTTGGTATGAATTCTATTTACTACCTCTACTTGTTGTGAAATCATACTTGCTAGCTATTGAATTCTTATTGTCGCCCTTAATTGCTATTGTTTTAAGATGTACAAAGCAGGTTGAGAAGCTCAAGCCCAGCATGCAAATTAACCGCATGTGTTCGCGTACATCATAAGCAGATTCTACTCGATCTGCTCTGATGGCTGACGGAGCCATCAAGCCTGAGCCAGAGAAGAAGTTCTGGGCCGACGTTGAGGAGGAGGAGGAGGCCAAGGCCAAGGCCGAGGCCGACCTCGCCGCCTCCTCTTCCTCCGCCCCCACTGAGCTGTAGGTGGAAGCACATGCGAAACAGATCGAGGCGCTCTCGCTCTCCATGCCGGAGGACGACGACAGTAGAGGTGCCGAGGGGCCGCCTTGTTGGGAATATGCTCTAGAGGCAATCATGTATGATGATATTTCCTATTGTATTCATAAAGATATTAATTTGTCTTTGTATAAACATCTGATGTATATCATTGAATGTGTGATTCGGTTGTGAAACTATACATTCATGTTGTTTGTACTAAATATCCTTGGTCATCGAGGTTGTGCTGGACACACAACTTAGACCAATGTGAAAGTGAGCTGATGACTCGGTTTCACTTGCCATGGGCATGGAGATGCTATTCTGACTTACACAGATTCGGCTAAAGAGTTTAGCGAGTCGGATTGACCCATATTAAGGTACAACAAACAAGTTGTCATTTGTATATCTCAATCAATGTAATCCTTAGACCTGAGGTTGTTGCACAGTCCGAGTTGAGGATTGTAACACCCTCAGAATCGGCCCTATGCAAGTTTTAGCGAAACCCGCCAAACCCGCATAGAAACGATTCAAAGGTGCCCACCAGGCACTTTCGTGCGGGTGGAAAACAAAGTAATAACATTACACAACAGTCCTCGATGGGACCCACAGAACAGATATATATACAACACGACTCCATGAGTCAAGAATACAGATATTAGGTACAAAGATCCAAATCACCTTGAAAATGATATAGCGTCCGACTACGGACAAGATGCAAATGGGGCTAAGAGCCCTGAAGAATAACCAATGGCGTCCATAACCCTGCCTGTGGCCGGAAGGGTAACCGCTAACGACGCCGACCTCAAAACCGCTTAAACAAAAGGTGCCGACAAAGGGCAAAGGAAAAGAAGGAGCGCCAAGATCGAGGCCAAGACAGCGAGGCTAGAATTCGGCGGTCCTCGCCTACATAGGTATGGTGGACTGAAGCGGCAGCGGCAGCATGCACTAAACAACCTATAGAGACTCGATACAACTGGCGGATATCAGAGAGAGATAAGAATGACCTAACCGGATCCAACCTGAAGCTATCACCAAACAAACCCATCCTGGTGTTTCCCCCTCGAGACCAAACGAGGAAGTCAACCGAGGAACTCACACAGTTGGCAGTTTTATTTATTCAGTTATCGTTGCAGCGATTACTAGTCAGATGTAGATAATCATCCTGATAAAGTAAGCAGTGGGCACTTTTAGTTGACCATTCCGTTATAGTTGCAACAATTACTATTCAGGTACAGATAGCATGAGATAAACCCAAAACCCCGCAGTTGTTGGTACTTTTATTCAGCCATTCCGTTGTAGTTGCAATACTTACTAGTCAGGTACCATTGTCGCAAGCGACACTCCAAACAAGCAATTGTGGGCAGTATTAATTAGCCATTCCATTATAGTGAAGCTGATTACTAGTCATTATAAAGTCAAATTTATAGCAATAAACTTTAGTTATGCTTGTCTATGATCGAGATACTGTGCTCCAAGTCGTCCATATCCGCGGACACGGCTTTAGAAGTTTTACCCGCCGGGTGCACCAATAGCAACACACGCCGATCAACCTCTAAACACCAACTCAAAACCCAACGAGGCTTTCACGATCGAACAATCACGATTCAGAAATATTTCAGGGGCCACCCTTAAAGTAGAACCCGAACGGTTAGCTGACTTGAGACGGACTTAAGGTTTGGGGCCGGGGTAAACGATCGGGAACCCAAAGTGTGGCTGGGCTTGTCGATACCACGAAACGGGTCACAATTCCTAAATAAAGATGTGCTCTCGCACAATTTAAATACATAAGTAGCATGGCATAAGTACAGATCGTAAATAAAACCTCAAACTAGTTTGTGGCCCCTAGAAATATGATGAATCAAGATCCGCCTGTGGGGTCCCATATACCTCCGGATGTGGATAGCGCGATAAATCAAGGAACAGGTATCAAGTACTCGGGGTCTTACGGGACACAAGTGGGCGTTCGGAAACCAAATATTTTCTATCACCCACCGATGCCTCTGCTTATTTCAATTTTAGTTGTTAAGCATAAATTAAAGTGAATGATAAGTAAAACTACGATCATCTCCATCATCAACATGCGGCAATACATCAACAACTGTGGCATTTGACAACACGCAACAGCACTTGAGCAAGCGACTACGACGCGCAAGTCCAGCTATCTACCAATCAATGTAAAAAGGATGTGTCCAAGGCAATATAGGGCTGCAAGGATATCACAAAGTGAAACTAAAGCATCGCGACACAGATAGCAATAGATCAACAGGAGGGAAGTAAATACTATAAAAGTAAGATAGGTAGAAAGGGGGAGATGCTCGCCTGAAAACATGGTCGAAGGTTCAACCGAAGATCGGGGCGAAGCTCACATCAACTCAACGGCCTTATCCGCGAAGAAGCAAAACACTAGAAGAAACACCGGATGTACTATTTAACACAACAGCAGAAGATCGGGCATGATGCATGCATGATGCGTGACATGGCAAGGTGCGATGCAATTAGACAGTATTAAACGGAACCGGGGTCCCGACAATTAGTTAGATGGTTCAAGTTATTTATCTACCCCGCAATTTAAATGTTGTTTAACATGGCAGGCGGTAGCACCGGGTTCGCTACACAAATTTAAATGAGGCCAATATGAGACTAGATTTGCCCGCATATGGGCCCCATATTTAATTATTAGATGAATCGGCATAAGGCCCCCAAACCACATGATATGGATGCATGCATGAACAATTTATATGCAACAGTTATATAGGTGACATTTACAAATTAGGGTTCTCGGATAAGGGGTTCACACATTAGGGTCTCGACGGTCTTGGGGTTCCGGGGTTCGGGGTCGGTCTCAGGGTCCGGATCTGGGGTTCGGGGTTCGACGGTCTCGGCGGTATCGTTCTCGGATAACTGAGATAGATCTTGGCCGTTAGGAGGAAGCACTTGGTCCGGGCGGCGGGCGATCGGTCCTCCGGTCGCTGTCGTTCTTGTCATCGTGGCAGATCTTGTCGGGTTCCACGGGTCGATCTTGCCGCTGGTAGGGTCTTATCGGGCCCGCCATCGAGTCGGTGTTGGCGTTCCGCCATCTTGGTCCTCGGATCCGAGAGGTTCGGGTCTTGACGGGTTCGGCGCCCGGGATCGGTCTTGGTCAGGGTCTCGGCGCCGAGGGAAGTATTTGGCGCTTCGGGCGGCCTCGGCGGTATCGGGTTCGGACTCCGGATCCGGGCACGGTCTTAGCGTTCCGATACGGAGATCTTGTCGTCCACGATGAAGGGGTTCGACGCCATCGAATCCATGAGGTAGTGCTTGATGTCCCACGATGAAGATCTTGACGTCCCGACGGCCACATCGGGGATTCTTCGTGTTCCTTCGAGAACTTGTTCATACCAACATAGACGCAGGTAACATGCCTACAGCAGAAAAACGCCAGGACAGGGGCGAAGCAGTGGCCTGGGTTGGCGGTTGACAGCGACCGAGAAGACGCGGCCTGCAGGGGCGCTCCAGCGCAGACGATGGACATGGCGGTCGAGGCAGCGGAGGGCGGGGCGGCGTGCCACGAGAGGGAGGCGACGGCCGCCGGCGGGGTGGAGTCGCGGGCGGCAAAGGATCGCGGGCTCTGGCGGCGGTGGTCGGGCGCAGGGCGTCTGAGCTCGACGCGCTGGGGTCCTGGACGGAGGAGTCGCGGCGAGCCGCAGGCCCGCGCGGCAGAGGCGCGCCGGAGGAGGGTGGCGGCTTGCGCGGCAGCATCGCGGCCGCTGGCGGGCAGGCGGCGGCCGCGGCGGCATGCGCGGACGGGCGGAGCGGGACGGGCGGGCCTGAGCGCTGCGGGCGGGACGGAGCGGTGTGGCGGGCGAGGCGGGCGAGCGAGCGGGCGGGCGCAAGGCTGGGAGAAGAGCTGGGGCGAGCGGCGAGGCTGGAGGCGGCAGAAGGGCTGAGGGAGGCGGGCGGAGCGGTGGGCCGCGGAGGCGGAGCGGAGGTAGCGGTGGTGAGGGCGGTGGCGAGCGGACGGGATGAGGCCGGAGAGGAGGGAGAGGGAGCACGCTGGGCAGGAGGCGCGCGGTGAGCGAGGGCGAGAGGAAGAGGGAGGCCGGGGGGCTGTGGGGTCCATGGGAGGGATCCCGAGGGAGGGCTTGTCGGGAGCGGGCGGGGCTGGTAGTGGAGAGGGTCCCAGTGCAGGTGTGCGTGTGTGTGGGTGGACTGTGGGGGTGGGTTTAGAGAGAGAGGGAGTTGGGGGTGATGTGGCGGCGTGTGAGTGGGTGAGGGAGAGGGAGGAGGTGAGGTGGCGTGCTGCTACTGGCTGGGGTGATGTGGCCAGCGGGTTGGGTAGTTTAATAGGTAACTTTAGGATTTAGAAGGGGCCGATTAGGTGGGCCGTTTGTAAAATCCTGGGGGTGGTCGTTCGGGTCGATCTGGCCCGTTCGACTGCCCCCACTAAAAATAATAATTATTTTTATTTACTTTAATTGGACCGTTTGCAAACCGATAGCAACAAACCAAAATAATCCGGAGACCCGGGTTTGCGTGTTTGATTGAAGATGGGGCGTTTGGAAAACAAATCGGGCTTTGCGAAAATAGTTTTGGCAAACAATGCATGATGATGACGATGCAATGCACAAATTCAACGCGATTTTCTAGTAGTGGTTTTGCGGGATGCCACAATTCGACACCACTAACGATGGATCTCGCCCTCGAGATCCGCCTCATGGTACCGGAAGGAAGGTCGGCGGTCTGATCCTTCGCGCTTCGTGTAGATCCTCGCGACACCACTAACAAGAGGTCGTTGTCCGAGATCGCCGAGAGGACACTCCGGAAACAAAAGGTCGAAGGTAGAGGTATCAACAAATAGGCCACCCCTAACTTCCGTGCACGGAGTAAAACTGTTGGATCCACTGATTCGGTGTACAAGAGCGAATGATAAGAGTAGTGGTATGGTAGCTACTCCATCCCGCACTCAAACCATTACTCTGCACACGAATAGGCGGATTATGCAACCAACTCTCGGAATCAGACTGAAGATCTCGACAAGCGAGGTTCGGAAACAAAGGGGTGATGCAGACTCTGCATCGGATCTGGCATAGAGGATGTCGTCGCGTCAGAAAACACCGGAAGGCACGAGAAGAAACAAAGAGAAGTCCACCAGACGAAGGGTTCCTCGGATAGCATGAAGACCAGATGTAGCAACACCGTTACCAAAGGAGGAAGCGAAACCCTGAAGGTACGACGGAACCCAACCACGAGAAATCCTGGACTCGAAGAGAGAGAAGAGAGCGGATTCAAAACACGTAGAGGTAAGAGAAGAATAGCAAAGGGGTAAGGAGTAAAATCAGACCTAACCAGAACTATCCAACCGATTTTCCAAAATAGTTTTGACACTTCTACTTCGGCCGTTAGCTAGGTTATCCCAGTTGGACTTGGGGTATCGCAACTGCTGAGCTCTGATACCACTGAACACCCTTAGAATCGGCCCTATGCAAGTTTTAGCGAAACCCGCCAAACCCGCATAGAAACGATTCAAAGGTGCCCACCAGGCACTTTCGTGCGGGTGGAAAACGAAGTAATAACATTACACAACAGTCCTCGATGGGACCCACAGAACAGATATATATATACAACACGACTCCATGAGTCAAGAATACAGATATTAGGTACAAAGATCCAAATCACCTTGAAAATGATATAGCGTCCGACTACGGACAAGATGCAAATGGGGCTAAGAGCCCTGAAGAATAACCAATGGCGTCCATAACCCTGCCCAGGCCAAGCCGGAAGGGTAACCCTGCTAACGACGTCGACCTCAAAACCTGCTTAAACAAAAGGGGTGCCGACAAAGGGCAAAGGAAAAAGAAGGAGCGTCAGTACTGAGGCCAGTACACGGCGAGGCTAGAATTCGGCGGTCCTCACCTACATAGGTATGGTGGACTGAAGCGGCAGCGGCAGCATGCACTAAACAACCTATAGAGACTCGATACAACTGGCGGATATCCGAGAGAGATAAGAATGACCTAACCGGATCCAACCTGAAGCTATCACCAAACAAACCCATCCTGGTGTTTCCCCCTCGAGACCAAACGAGGAAGTCAACCGAGGAACTCACACAGTTGGCAGTTTTATTTATTCAGTTATCGTTGCAGCGATTACTAGTCAGATGTAGATAATCATCCTGATAAAGTAAGCAGTGGGCACTTTTAGTTGACCATTCCGTTATAGTTGCAACAATTACTATTCAGGTACAGATAGCATGAGATAAACCCAAAACCCCGCAGTTGTTGGTACTTTTATTCAGCCATTCCGTTGTAGTTGCAATACTTACTAGTCAGGTACCATGGTCGCAAGCGACACTCCAAACAAGCAATTGTGGGCAGTATTAATTAGCCATTCCATTATAGTGAAGCTGATTACTAGTCATTATAAAGTCAAATTTATAGCAATAAACTTTAGTTATGCTTGTCTATGATCGAGATACTGTGCTCCAAGTCGTCCATATCCATGACACGGCTTTGAAAGTTTTACCCGCCGGGTGCACCAATAGCAACACACGCCGATCAACCTCGAAAAACCAACTCAAAACCCAACGAGGCTTTCACGACTGAACAATCACAGATTCAGAAATATTTCAGGGGCCACCCTTAAAGTAGAACCCGCAACGGTTAGCTGACTTGAGACGGACTTAAGGTTTGTGGGTCGGTAAACGATCGGGAACCCAAAGTGTGGCTGGGCTTGTCGATACCACGTAAATGGGTCACAATTCCTAAACAGTACAGTGTGCTCCTCGCACAATTTAAATACATAAGTAGCATGGCATAAGTACAGGATCGTAAATAAAACCTCAAACTAGTTTGTGGCCCCTAGAAATATGGTGAATCAAGCTCGCTGGGGGTCCCATATACCTCCCGGATGTGGATAGCGCGATAAATCAAGGAACAGGTATCAAGTACTCGGGGTCTTACGGGACACAAGTGGGCGTTCGGAAACCAAATATTTTCTATCACCCACCGATGCCTCTGCTTATTTCAATTTTAGTTGTTAAGCAAAAATTAAAGTGAATGATAAGTAAAACTACGATCATCTCCATCATCAACATGCGGCAATACATCAACAACTGTGGCATTTGACAACACGCAACAGCACTTGAGCAAGCGACTACGACGCGCAAGTCCAGCTATCTACCAATCAACAGGTAAAAGGATGTGTCCAAGGCAATATAGGGCTGCAAGGGATATCACAGGTGCGGAAACTAAAGCATCGCGACACAGATAGCAATAGATCAACAGGAGGGAAGTAAATACTATAAAAGTAAGATAGGTAGAAAGGGGGAGATGCTCGCCTGAAAACATGGTCGAAGGTTCAACCGAAGATCGGGGCGAAGCTCACAGCAACTCAACGGCCTTATCCGCGAAGAAGCAAAACACTAGAAGAAACACCGGATGTACTATTTAACACAACAGCAGAAGATCGGGCATGATGCATGCATGATGCGTGACATGGCAAGGTGCGATGCAATTAGACAGTATTAAACGGAACCGGGGTCCCGACAATTAGTTAGATGGTTCAAGTTATTTATCTACCCCGCAATTTAAATGTTGTTTAACATGGCAGGCGATAGCACCGGGTTCGCTACACAAATTTAAATGAGGCCAATATGAGACTAGATTTGCCCGCATATGGGCCCCATATTTAATTATTAGATGAATCGGCATAAGGCCCCCAAACCACATGATATGGATGCATGCATGAACAATTTATATGCAACAGTTATATAGGTGACATTTACAAATTAGGGTTCTCGGATAAGGGGTTCACACATTAGGGTCTCGACGGTCTTGGGGTTCCGGTTCGGGTCGGTCTCGTGGTCCGGATCTGGGGTTCGGGTTCACGGTCTCGGTATCGTTCTCGGGCCACGGAGGTAGATCTTGGCGTTCCGGGTGGAAGCACTTGGTCTGGCGGCGGGGGCGCATCGGTCCTCCGGGTCGCTGTCGTTCTTGTCATTGTGCAGATCTTGTCGGGTTCCACGGGTCGATCTTGCTGCTTGAGGGTCTTGTCGGGCCGCGCCATCGAAGTGGTGTTGGCGTTCCGCCATCTTCGGTCCTCGGATCTGAGAGGGTTCGGGTCTTGACGGGTTCGGGCGCCGGATCGGTCTCGGTCAGGGTCTCGGCCCGAGGGAAGTATTTGGCGCTTCGGCCTCGGGCGGTATCGGGTTCGGACTCGGATCCGGCACGGTCTTAGCGTTCGACACGGAGATCTTCTCGCACGATGAAGGGGTTCGACGCCATCGAATCCATGAGGTAGTGCTTGATGTCCCACGATGAAGATCTTGACATCCCGACGGCCACATCGGGGATTCTTCGTGTTCCTTCGAGAACTTGTTCATACCAACATACACGCAGGTAACATGCCTACAGCAAAAACGCCAGACAGGCGGCAAGGGCCTGCTGGGTTGGCGGTAATGACCGAGAAGACGCTGCTGCAGGCGCTCCAGCGCAGACGATGGACACGGCGGTCGAGGCAGCGGAGGGCGGGGGCGGCGTGCAACGAGAGGGAGGCGACGGCCGCCGCGGGTGGAGTCGCCGGGCGGCAAAGCGATCAAGGGCTCTGGCGGCGGTGGTCGGTGGCGAGGGCGTGAGCTCGACGGGGGTCCTGCTGGAAGGAGTCGCGGGCGAGGTGGGCGGCAGGCAAGCGGCGAGGCGCGCGAGGAGGGCGGTGGCGGCTTGCAGCATCGCGGCCGCTGGCGGGCTGGGCGGGCGGCTGCGGCGGCATGCGCGGACGGGCGAGAGGGACGGGCTGGTCGGAGCGCGGGACGGAGCGCAGGCGAGGGCGGGCGAAGGAGCCAGTGGCGGGCGACGCGGGGCCAGGGAGAAGGGCTGGGGCGGGCGAAGCTGGAGGCGGCGCGAGCGCGGCTGAGGGAGGCGGGCGCGGAGCGGCGGTGGGCCGCGCGGGAGGCCGGAGCGGAGGGGTAGCGGTGGTGAGGGCGAGCGGTGGCGAGCGGGACGGCGCGGGAGGCCGGAGAGAGGGAGGGAGAAGGAGCACGCCGGCGAGGGGAGGCGCGCGCGGTGAGCGAGGGCGAGAGGAAGAGGGAGGCCGGGGTCAGGGGGCCAGGGTGGGGTCCGCGGGAGGGATCCCGAGGGAGGGCTTGTCGGGAGCGGGGCGGGGGCTGGTAGTGGAGAGTGGGTCCCAGGCGGCAGTGTGCGTGCGTGTGTGGGTGGACTGTGGGGGTGGGTTTAGAGAGAGAGGGAGTTGGGGGTGATGTGGCGGCGTGTGAGTGGGTGAGGGAGAGGGAGGAGGTGAGGTGGCGTGCTGCTACTGGCGGGGGTGATGTGGCCAGCGGGTTGGGTAGTTTAATAGGTAACTTTAGGATTTAGAAGGGGCCGATTAGGTGGGCCGTTTGTAAAATCCTGGGGGTGGTCGTTCGGGTCGATCTGGCCCGTTCGACTGTCCCCACTAAAAATAATAATTATTTTTATTTACTTTAATTGGACCGTTTGCAAACCGATAGCAACAAACCAAAATAATCCGGAGACCCGGGTTTATGTGTTTGATTGAAGATGGGGCGTTTGGAAAACAAATCGGGCTTTGTGAAAATAGTTTTGGCAAACAATGCATGATGATGACGATGCAATGCACAAATTCAACGCGATTTTCTAGTAGTGGTTTTGCGGGATGCCACAAGGATCACCGACTTAGGTTCTGTCAAACATTGATCCGTAACTGGGAAGTTATAAAGGCAGAGTTGGGTTGACTGAGAATCAAGCTGCGTGATGTGAATAGCCAAGATGGGATTTTGCCCCTCCAGTTGGAGAGATATTCTCTGGACCCTCTCGGATGACATGATTCGGAAAGCATGGCCATGCACGACTCGGTTAAGTGTTAACCAAGACGATCGACTAAAAGTTAGTCAGATGAATCACTTATCTCGGATCAAGAAGAGAGTCGGACTATTTAAGGGATGGTAATTATTGGCATATAGTCTGATAAGGCATATCGTGAGGCAAAGGGACTCGGACGCAAGTCGCATTGGAAATGGAAGTCGTCATGAATCTTTGGTACTTGGGAGCCACCACGTTCTACTAGGAGCCGCTACCGACTGATCGATTAAGAGCCGGACTTCAATCGTGTCCAAGTAGCCATGAGCCTGCGTGGTCACACACTTAAGAGCAGGATCAAGTTCGGATTGAATCTGAACTGGAAATCTGGTTGGGTTAGACCCGAGTCGGGTTTGGATTGAGTCAGTGAATCGGATCACGGTGACTAACATTATATGAGCTTTAATGAATGGGCCACAAGTGAATGGAGCCCACATTCACTCCTATAGTGGGCGCGCAGAAACCTAGAAGGGTTGATAGGTTAGGTCATTCCATGAGTTGGAAACCCTAGCTCAACAGCAGTCCAGTCGTCGTATCGAACCTAGCAGTTTGTCGCTAGTGCTCCTCCTTGTACGTGTAGATACCAACAGAGGTGCTATACGATCAGCATCAGGACGATCATGATCGGATCTTGAGAACTGCACTACATTCAACTCAACTGACGCGCTTCATCAGTAATCCGCAACTGCGCGTTTAGTGGTAATCCTCGTGGGCTTTTATCCCAGCTAGATCTTAGAATCACCATTGTAGAGAAATTTGTTTTGTTTTATTTCTACGTGCCCAACACGCAGATGACTCTGACGACTCCCACATCCAAGCTTTACGTGCTCTACTCTGTCCCCGCCGCTGGCGCTTGCCGGTCCCGATGCTAATTGACTGATTTTGTGTTCGGTGTGCATTTGCGACACGGTGTACGAGTCGGCAACAACCTTCGAGGACTTGAACCTCACGCCCGAGCTGCTCAAGGGGCTGTATGACGAGATGGGATTCAGCCGACCCATCAAAATCTAGGCGATCACGCTCCCCATGATCCTCATGCCGCCCTACAAGGACCTTGTCGCGCAGGCACACAACGGCTCCGGCAAGACCACCTGCATCGTCCTCGGCCCCAACCGCAAGGTCCCTCAGTCGCGTCGACCCCAACCGCAAGGTCACTCAGGCCATCTGCATGTGCCCCACCAGGGAGCTCGCCCAGCAGGTCTGTTGACTTGACCCTCTCTATACTGCCCTACACTGTGGAGTACTGTGTTGCTTGGTTCTGATAAAGAAAATACCCTGTAGTGTACTGAATCTGATTGGCTGCCCTGTGTAGAATAAATCTGTACTCATGAGGATGGGCAAGTTTACCGGCATTACCTGTGCCTGTGCGATCCCGCCTGCCCAGAAGGATTATGTGCCCATCCCCAGGATGGCTCCAGTGACCAATCAGGTGGTGATTGGCACTTGTGGGACGCTCATGAAGTGGACTGTTAATAAGAAGCTTTCCACAAGGGACATCAAGATTCTTGTGTTCGATGAGGCAGACCATATGCTTGCTGAGGTACATTTCACTTCTCTTTTTCCAAAGCCTTACTCTTATTTGCTGCGGTCTTTGGAGGATAGACCTTTACAGATAGGTGTTCAATTTATTGTAAGTGTCGGGGGGTTAACCTCGGGTAGGTCAGAGACAGGGAAAGACAGAGGCACTATCCCCGTCTAGTTTCCGAGTTACGGTCCAAGTCGGCCGAATCATGGATATGTCGGGCGATGAACGGAGGCAAGAAGCCCACATATATGTATCAAGTAGTTACCCAGCCGAGGTACTGAGAGAATCGGCCGGGTTACCCAAGTGATCTTGATGCAGGTAAAAAACGAGCCGAGTAACACAAGGTAAGGCCGAGTGATACGAAGCTTGCAGGAGAAGGAGAAGCCCAAGGTCAAACTATAGCTGCAGGCTAGAAGGAATCAGAGCAGAGCCAAGCACAAGAGACAAGGATGCACGGCGTCAGAGGGGCAGAAGGAGGTCACGGAGGTGACAGTCCTGGAGCCCGAGGCACGCAGGAGGAGGCCACTGGAGCCTTGCCGTCGTTAGAAGGGCGACAGGGAAAGGAGGTCGCCGAACTACTATTTTGGGACAAGCATATTCCATGAATATGCTTGCCTCGTCAGCCCTAAGGGCACCCAAGGCACTCCTTTATAAGGGGAGACTTGGACCCTGAGGGAGGGATCGACTCTTTGAGCACCGTTAGGCTGGGGAGATTCATCTTGTCCCCCTGTATACAGCTCAAGGAGCATTTATAACTCATCAAGAGAGAAATAAAGATCATCACTTTGGCAGCTTGAGTGTAAAGACAGTTGCATCTTCCCTCCCCAGATCCCACTAGCATCCATTGGCCCCATACTTTAGCCTACCCATGGCATCTGCCGTGCCACCACCACGGCTTGGCGCCCATCAGGGGCCAGCAGCGGTGCTAGCTGGAGTTGTGATCCGGACGGGAAACTTCATCAACACCGGCGAGCGCGTTGTTTCTGGTTTGGTCCAGAGACTTGGTCTCTGCGACTATGTCAGAGACAATACAGGAAGCTTCAGGGGGAAAACTCCCCGCCAACGGGATCTTCATCGGCTGGGCGAGCAGTGGTCTACGTCGGCCGACATCACCGGCATTTATCCTCACCAGTTGTTGTTGCAGGAGAGCCACCTCGGGCGCGAGCCGTCCATCGAGAGCATCTTGCGTGCGCCGAGGTGATGGTCGCAGGAGCTCAAGCGGAGCAGCAAGGGCCGGGTCAAGCAGAACCCGCAGCGCACAAGGCGCACCAAGGCACTCACACTGCAAACCACTGAGGTAATTCCGCCAGTGACAAACCCGGCCGAGCTGCATGACACCACCCCAAAGGCACCAAGAGTGAGAGGGCCACCTCTGGAAAGACCAAAGAACATTCTTTAGGCGACTATAGAAAACTTAACCACACCTGTAGCGCCGATACTTGATCCGGCAAATGCTCAGGCAGAGTTAGAAGAAACCAGGCAAAAGGTGCTGGTAGAGGCCAAAAAAGTATCAGCCCTGCGGCAATCCTTGAACAGGACCCTGAGAGAATATGCAAAAGCTAATAAGCTTGATATCGCACCCGAGCGGGTGGATGAACTAAGATTAAGAGGGAAGAACCTCATGAATGACATTAACAAAGAGCATGAAGATCACAGAGTAGAATCAGGTGATTTGGGTTTGCCGAGGTACAGTACCCCGGCGAAAAACCTGAGAGCGGCAACTGCCGCAGCATTGGAATTAGAGGGGTTAACCGGGGAAGCTCGGCAGAAACAACAAGAAAGAGTGAATGAGCTGTTGCGCATCGCGAACCAGCAAAATGAGGAAATACTTAGAGCTAACCCGGCAAGACCAGGGGCCTCACGGATGGTTCATTCGGCAGGAGCAGCACCTGCTTTATCTGCGGCAGCGGCATCTTCACCCGGAAACAACGCTAGAAAAGAGAAAGCAGTAACCTCAGGGAAGAGGAACAAGCAAATTGTTCCATATGACCCGGCAATAGCTGGAAAGGCAAATGATAACAGAGGCAATGCAAGCCGAGGTAACAGTGGGGAGAGAAACCACGGCCGTATGGAAAAGGACGGCGGGGGCCGAGGCAATGGGGATCTCGGCAGGAGAGAACCCGCAAGAGATAATCATGAAAACCAAACCCCGGCCGAAGTAAGGAGAGAAGTGCCGCCCAACCCGCAACCAAGACATGAGCCTCGGCAGGAAAGAGAAGTGAGGCCAGCTCGCCACAATCAGATGAATGAAAGGTATAATGATGGATATTCCGAGGTGGAATACGCAAACCAGGGTGGAAACAATCACTATGGGATACAGGATAGAATCCTGTACAGAGATTTGCCAGCAAATGATGCAAGAGTAAAGTTGGATCGGCTATACCGGTCCGAGTTGTTGGAAGAGCAAGGTCCACCAGGTCCGACATGTTTTGGACCACGGATCATGGGCGAACCACCAGTGCCGAATTTTCAGTTAGCAAGAGGCACAAAAACGTACAATGGAAGTACCAAGCCACAAGACTGGTTGATTGATTATGCCACCGCCGTGAAGATAGCGGGTGGCAACCTAAGATGGGCAGTGCGGTATGTCCCATAGATGTTGGAAGGGCCAGCCAGGGTATGGTTGAATAATCAACCATTGGCAAGATCAATCGCTGTTAGATTTCAAGAAATGTTCAAAGAACTTTACCAAAGACATACAAGAGACCAAATAGACCACAACAGCTAGCCATGTGCAAGCAGATGCCGAATGAAACGGATAGAGAGTTTTTAACTTGATGGTGCAACCTGAGAAATTCATGTGAGGGAGTTATCGAATCGCAAGCGATCGCTTGGTTCGCGCAAGGCTGCCGTTATGCCGCCGTGTTGTGGCAACGCCGCAAAGAGATATGCCAACCACTGGCGTAAACTATCGAATAGCGACTCCTATGCATTGGGCCACCCAACCCAACCGGAATTAATGTCGGCAGATCATCGTGAGCAACAGACCAAGACGCGAGAGAATTGGCCGGGTCATCCAGCGTGATTTCAGAGGAAGAAGAAGAGAGGAGAGGCCGGATTATAGATATAATTCGCCTGTGGCGCAAGAGCACAAGATCACCGAGTCACGAGCAACTCAACGACGTAAAATGGACCTCAACAAAGGACATCAAGAAATGAGGGAAAAGGCAATGGACCCCGTGAGCAAAAGAAGCAATGGCAAGAGAGGTCAAGTATACGTCAATCCATGTTAGATCAGCCGCAAATTTCACACATCAAACCCATCCGCCAGCCAATCATACAACCCGCCAATGTGCTGGATGAAACATGCGATGGGGAACCCAGCAGGAGTTCGAGCTCCCCATCGTGCAACAACAGATCACCGCAATTAATCGGAGCAAATACAAGAATCGATGTTACCGCCTCCCCCTAGGTACGATAACTGGATCGGAGGGATGCATCAATGAATGGCCAGGACGGAAGGATGAATCCGGCAAATACCGGACATAATGATTACAGGGAACATCACCAGTCTTATTGTGTATTCACAACAGAACAGCAGGACAAGCCAAGTGTGCAGCGCCGGCATATGGAAGTGAATGCATGCGTCGCGATAGCCAAGATACCAGCCATGTTCTGATCAGCAGGTGACCTGGAGCATGAAAGACCACCCCAGAATAATGCCGAGTCTAGGATCATATGCACTTGTGTTGGATCCGACATTTGTTGGACCAAGCATCAATGTGAAATTTTCAAAAGTACTCATCGACAATGGGAGCCGTATCAACATAATGTACAAAGATCCCATGCATAAACTCGAATATCGCAGAATATGCCGATCCACGAGGACAACGTTCCATGGGATAGTGCCGTGGCTTTCATGTGAGCCCATCGGTAAAGTCCGAGTGGACGTGTTATTCGCATAAGATAATCGCAGAGCGTAAAAACTTAGAATTTGAAGTGGTGGATCCGGAAAGTTGTTATCATGCTCTACTCGGACGCCCGCGACCGCCAAATTCATGAGCATTTGTCATATAAGTTATCTAAAGATGAAGTTACCCGACCACAAGGGGTGATAACGTTGCAGGGATTACAAGAAGTCAATGAAGTGTGCTTCACCGGGTCAAATTTGGCGAGTCATTGGTTATAGCAAGAGAAAATAAAAGGATCCGAGGTAGCAGCCTCGTCAACAAGACGATTAAACATGCAAGACCGCCAACCTCATGGCGGTGTTTCTTTTCACCAATTAAAGAGACGAAGAAATTTCAGATTGATGAGCACCCCGTGAGCGCATCGTACTATTGGTGCAGGCCTTGACGCTAAATAGGAAGGCGAGCTCACCAACTTCCTCTGTGAGAATCGGGACATATTTGCATGGTCAACTCAAGATCTGCAAGGTGTTCCGAGGGAGTTGGCTGAGCACTCTTTAAACGTCAGGCCAGGAGCAAGGCCGGTGAAGCAACCTCTCCGCCGCTTCGCCGAAGACAGGAGAAAAGTAATAGGGGATGAAATAGCTCGGCTCCTCGCGGCCGGGTTCATCATGGAAGTGCTGTATCCGGATTGGTTATCAAATCCGGTGCTAGTAGAAAATAAAAAACATGACCCCAATGTAGCCATTGTGTGGCGAATGTGTATCGACTACACTAACCTGAACAAGGCGTGTCCGAAAGATCCTTTTCCGTTGCCTAGAATAGACCAAGTCATTGACTTGACCGCTGGTTGTGAGCTGTTATCATTTGTAGACGCGTATTCTGGTTTCCACCAGATACCGTTAAATCCGGCCGATCAAATAAAGACTGCATTTATTACCCCGTACGGGGCTTATTGTTATCGCACAATGCCATTCGGCCTGCGAAATGCAGGAGCAACATATCAAAGATGCATGCAAAAATGCCTACATGATCATATAGGGAAAAATGTACAAGCGTATGTGGATGACGTAGTCATCAAAACTAAGGAGAGCAAAACCTTGCTAGAAGATATACGGCAAACTTTCGCGAACCTGAGAAAGTTCCGAATGAAGCTTAATCCAGAGAAGTGCACATTTGGCGTGCCGGCAGGAAAACTACTCGGTTTCCTTGTGTCCAGCCGAGGTATCGAGGCTAATCCAACAATGATAAGAGCACTAGAAAGAATGGAATTGCCGAGATGTTTGAACGATGTACAAAAATTCACAGGCTGCCTGGCCTCGCTTAGTCGATTTGTGTGTCGGCTAGGAGAAAAGGCACTGCCACTTTATCAGCTGATGAGAAAGTCGGACAAATTCAATTTGGACTCGCAGTAGGACCTTGCATTTCATGAGTTGAAAAAGATGTTAGTTACGGCACCCATTTTAGCTTCTCCATTATCGAAGAACCTATGCTACTCTATGTAGCGGCTACCAATCGAGTAGTTAATCAGGGTCGTAGTGGAACGACTTGAAAATGGTAAGTCAGTTCAGAGGCCGGTGTATTATCTAAGTGAAGTATTATCCACTTCAAAGCAGAATTATCCGCACTATCAGAAGATGGCTTATGGAGTATATATGTCGGCAAAAAAGCTTAAGCATTACTTTGAAGAGCACCCCATCAAAGTAATCTATGAGGCACCCATAGCCGACATATTGAACAACAAAGATGCAAGTGGCCGAATAGCAAAATGGGCGATCGAGTTATCACCGTATGCTCCACAATTTGATAGAAGAGATGCAATCAAATCTCAGTCGCCGACTTTCTCGTAGATCGGGCCGAGGTGCAAGATGAGCCACCATTGCCGATCCAAATTCTCGGACAATGCATTTTGATGGTTCCAAACTAAGGAATGGTTTGGGAGCAGGAATAGTGCTAACCTCGCCTAAAAAAGATCAATTGAAGTATGTACTGCAAATACATTTTGCTGCGTCCAACAATGTAGCTGAATATGAAGCGCTAGTCCATGGATTAAAAGTGGCAAAAGAAATTGGTATACGCCGGATCCTATGTTACGGTGACTCGGATCTAGTAGTACAGCAAGTATCGGGCAGTTGGGACGCATTAGATGCTAATATGGCTTTATACAGATTCCATGTGCAAAAAATCAGTGGATACTTTGAAGGATGTGAATTCCACCACATACCACGAGCAAAAAATGACGCTGTCGACACATTGTCGAAATTAGGATCAACCCGGCAGTCAATTCCGCCAGGTATTGCCCTGGAGCACCTCAGGAAACCATCAATAATCCCATCACCAGAATCCGAGTCAATCTTTATCCCAGCAAGTTCTGCAGAAAATCACACGCCAATGGAGGTAGATCCGCAGAAAGATTCGGAACCCCTAAAGAGGGGGATAGCCGAGGTAATCACAACCATGGAGAGAGCCGAGGTATATACGTCGGCAGAAAACATGGAGATAGACAGTGAGATCACTGCAGAAAGAGTAACACCGATATGGGCGCAACCCATATTTTGTTACCTAAAAGACGCGATATTGCCGAGTAATGAGGTATTAGCTAGACAAACCATAAGAAGAGCAAAAGCCTATACAATCATAAACAATGAGTTATATAAGAGAAGCGTCACAAACGTATTGCAGAAGTGCGTGAGTTCCACAGAAGGTCAGGAAATCCTTCTAGACATACACCAAGGAGAATGTGGGCACCATGCCTCATCTCGCGCTTTAGTAGCCAAGGCATTTAGGCATGGATTTTACTGGCCAACGGCGTTAAAAGAGGCAAAAGAATTAGTTAAGAAATGCAATGGATGTCAGAGATACGCAACCAGAATACATATGCCATCGGCCGAGTTAAAAACAATACCCATCACTTGGCCATTTTCTGTATGGGGTTTAGATATGGTGGGACCGTTCAAGCCGGCGAGAGGAGGAATGACCCACATGTTGGTTATAGACAAGTTCACAAAATGGATTGAAGTAAAACCGATTAAAAGTGTGATGGGCACACAAGTTGAAATTTCTCAAGGATATCATCTTGAGATACGGGTACCCACATAGTATTATTACGGATAATGGCACAAACTTTGCAGAAGGAGATTTCGCTAGATTTTGCCGAGAGAAGCACATAAGACTAGATATTGCCTCGGTGGCTCACCCAACATCGAATGGACAAGTGGAAAGGTCTAATGGACTGGTGCTATCAGGAATAAAACCACGACTTGTTGAACCTTTGCAAAGGTCGGCAGGATGTTGGATCGAAGAAATCCCAGTGTTATGGAGCCTCGGACTACTCGAATAGATCAACAGGTTACACTCCATTCTTTACGTGTACGGGCAGAGGCCGTATCCCACCGACATAATATATGACTCGCCAAGAGTTGCTCAGTACACAACCTCAGAGACAAATGAGATAGCTCGGCAAGATGCCGTAGACCTGTTGGAAGAAGCCAGAGAGTTGACATTATCACGATCGGCTATTTATCAACGGAACTTACGGCGGTATCACAGCAAGAAAGTGAATCCAAGAGTATTCAAAGAAGGAGATTTGGTCCTCCGACTGGTGCAACGCACGGCCGGCATGCACAAATTGTCACCCCCATGGGAAGGACCATTTATTGTGAGCAAAGCATTGCACAATGATGCATATTATCTGATCGATGCTCAGTCCCCTGGAGAGAACAAAGCAGACAAAGCTGGTGAAGAAACAAAGCGCCCCTGGAATGTGGCTTTACTTCGGCCATTCTACACGTAGCATTATATCTCAAGGTCAAAATCCAATGATGTATTTGAACCTCGGCACCCAGAGCAGTGACTCGGGGACTGCCTTAGGTTATGTTATTTCCTATTATGTATTCGAACCTCGGCACCCAGAGCAGTTACTCGGGGACTGCCATATGTTATGTTATTTCGTGTTATATGTTTGAATCTCGGCACCCAGAGCAGTTACTCGGGGACTGCCATATGTTATGTTATTTCGTGTTATGTGTTTGAACCTCGGCACCCAGAGCAATGACTCGGGGACTGCCGTATGTTGTATTTCTTTCATGTTACGAATATGAACCTCGGTGCCCAGAGCAGTGACTCGGGGACTATCATATGATATATCAATTTCGTATTGATACCTAAACTTCGGCATCTAAAGCAGCGACTCGGGGACTACCGTATGCTAGCTCAAACTTATGCTGAACGCACTCATATCAGTTTTATACTACCTCTAAAATTTGATTTACATGAAGAAGTTTCGGACAATAAACAACGATCCAGCGATTGCTGCATACTTCCACTACAAGGAATTTGGCTATATATGACCCTCAATTTTCGTGACAGAATCGTCATAGTAGTCCGTTTATGACGATTCTATGACGATTTTGAGATCGTCAAAAGCTGGGCGTCGCAAATGAACTATAACGACGTTTTTGATAAAATCGTCATAAACGTCTATGACGATATTGAATCGTCATAACGTCTATGACGATCCAATATCGTCATGGACCTTCTAGCCAGGCCAGCTCAGATCCTACGTGGCCGATCCTACGTGGAAAAATTGTGACGAAATGAAATCGTCTTAAATCAAAATCAGCCCAGTCCATTTTAGTTGCTTACTTGGGCTAAGCCCAATAATTCTGGCTTTTCTTTTTCTAGTCGTCGGCCTTTTATGGTGTGTCTCTCTCAGGCCTTAGCCTTTTTATGGCCTCTTTTCTATTTTGGACCTCGGCCTTTTTACGATACATTTCTGTTTGGCTTTTCAGTTTCAATTTTCATACATAATCAGAACTGAGTACATCAATTATTTTTGATAATCAAGAATATAACGATATTTTCATTGTTTAAATCACGGATACTGATATACAAAATAATAATCCAGGTTTGAAAATACAACAAAAAATGAATATGCATAACTCTATTACAATATTTCCGATGTTCTGGCAGATACTAATATGCAAAATAATAATCCAGGTATAAAAATACAACACAAATTGAACCTTCTATCATAATACAAGGTCAATGTAATGTAAAACTACTACAGGACCATATCCCTTGAACAGTAACATCCATCGACGGCCGTGAGCACGAGGAAACAAAGCATATCCTTTCAGCCAACCAAACTCGACTCCAAAGCTAGATGCCCTTGCTATTGCATTATCGGACCTCTCCCTACACAAACAACACATCAAGTTGCTAATCGCTTATGGTATATCAAATAACACAAGATGCATGCTTCCAAAAAAATTATAATCGACCATAACTATAAAATAAAACTTTACCATGCTATGAAACAATATGTATCTATCGCAAGAACAACATTCAAAACATAAATGCACTCAGATAGCCTATGAGCAGCTAATGACTAATAGTCCTAATTTAGGTATCATATCGATAATGCCTCATGAGCCTATGAGCACCAGATAGCCTATAAGTCGGTTGATGCGCATCGTGCCGATATTTCTATTTATATGGTAGAAAGTCCACCAAGTTCGAAATGATAGATCGTATATTGCACGAAGATGCTATTGCAGTGATTGGTGAAACCGGTATGTCGGCATCAACCCGTAAATAGTTTCGATTGCTTCTTGTACTATGTGTACCGACAATACAACTACATAAAACTCTATTGGTGTTGACTATGACTGGGCTACTCACGCTTGCAACCATCTGGGTATGTGACGGATCCTTGGTGAGGAAGAAGCTTCTTTGGGAGATTGGCAATACATTGTATGGAGTTATACCGAGGTTGGGAAATACTATGTGTACCGAACATTGTACAAACACATGGAAGGAGCAAAGTGGAGTGCCAATCTTGCTTAAGGGTGTTCCATGCATTTCCCTACAACCACAAACAACCCAGATCACCGACCAACAACAAGCATAGATCCATGTCAAAAAATAGCAAGCATAGATCATCCAACATCCATTTAGTTTCAATAAAAGAGAAGCATGATCAAACTGAAAAACACAAACTATTCTAGGTCAATATTATGAGTTCACGACCAAGAAAATAAGGTGCAAAAGAAACAGCCATTGCATGCAGCCGACAACATTAAGTAGTAAAAATAATGCCGATATAATAATTACTAGACAATTTTTGTTATACTATTACACCATTTGCTCATGGTAAGTACATTTGCATAACATAGTAATACACTTGTAAGGAAGTCTAGAATGTTTGAAGCTATGAGTCATGGTGAACAAAGTGTTCTAATCAAGAACAATCGATATAAACATGATAGAACTCTGTGACAGAAGAACAATCGATAAATACAACAAAAGCTACTGCAGCTCGAAAATTCTATTACTTAAACTACAAGTCTCTGATTTTCTAATGAAACCTGGGACTTTAGTGACATCCCGAAGCCATTTCTCGTAATGTAAATCTCAGGTTTGTCCATAGTTTTACAAGGAAGGTGGCGATTACATAGCAAAGACAATATGATCAATTCAGAATAGCTAGCAATGTTTTTACAAGGCTCGGTTGTATTTATTACTTCAGAGCATTGCTACATTGAAGATTTCAGCAAGAAAATTTTAGGAGTAGGAACAACTAGGTTCAGTTGTACTTTAAAAGTCAAGATCAACTAGTAATGCTATCAGCAAGACAGAAATAGGATGATCTATATAAGCTAGATTGGGTCTCACCTGTAGCAGTTGAGGGTGATGAAGGTGCGCAGGATACCGTCGGGCCGAAGTGTAGGATGTCGTCGATGGCGCCATCAGTAGCCCACCTACTGCTATGTACTGTATAAACATAATGAACATTAGACACAACTAATACTAGTAGCACTTCTTAGAATGCCTAGTACTCATCAGACTTAATGAATATCAGACAAAACTTATACCTACTACACTAACACAATAGCTAGACGCAGGAAGAAAACACCATGCAAAGAAGCAGTACTCACCAGTGCTGCTAGGTGCTGCTGCTATCCTAGATAGTGATTGTTGGTGGCAAGATAGGTGAAGCAAGTACCAAGTGCATCCCTCCTGGCAATAAGAAATAAGGCAAATGCCTCGATTCAAGAATCACTAGCCTCAGTTCAGTAATCACTAGCCTCCTGGCAAAGAAGCAGTACTCACCAAGCTTTTGTATAATAATTCTGATCCCCAAATGCCTCAGTTCAGTAATCACTAGCAAGTGTAGATGATACAGCCAAACGTCCTCGTGTGTACATGCATCAAGAATGCAGAAAATCAAGTTAGTCTTAGCTAAACTAGATATACAAGAACATTTGAGATTATCAAAAATTCTTTCTTGGCAAGACAAAGGATGCTACCAAGGCAACACATGAGTGCTCCAAGATCTCATTTATCACACATGAACAACACGAGATCAAAGTATGTACATCTAGCATAAATATGGTTAGTGTAAGGATGCTAAACACAAGTACATGCAACAAAATGATTTTCGTGGTAGGTCTAGCATATAATGAGTTTTAGGGTACATAAATAAAATTCAACACATGCTTCGCTCATAAGCATCTAAGTAATGACAGAATCGTAACATCTAGTGGTGGTAAGCATCTATGTCATCACGCCAACTTGTCCAAGTTTCCAAGTTTCCCAAATATGAAACAAATGAACATTGACAGAGAAATGACTTAATAATCCCTTCTAAATGGCCATTGTGTACAAATAGAAGAAGCCACGAGTATTTGATAAGAAACTAGTAGTAAAAAAATCATTTTAGGCAGTGTACCTACTATCTGCAACTCGTAGTGTAGGCTAAATTCAGATACAGTGGCTTCAGGGTGTATTTTTATTCAAAATTCAGAATCATCATGCCCCAAGTAGCATGATGCCTTAAGTTAATAAGTGTGGTTTAACATGTGAGACAGAATGATTTATTATGTAAACACTCATCAAGCATGCCAAGAAGCTTCAACCCTTGCTGTAACTCACCCTCATTAGGATCTATACTATAGTCCACCAACTACCATTCAGTTCTGCATTCGCAGTGACCACCATCTACAAATAGCACTCAGTACAAAAAAAGTAAAGTCGACATGTGCGTGGAAGGGGGATGTTATACTTGACCCTGGTCGCCGACGATGCCGATGGCCATGCTTAGTCGCGAGTCCCGCATGCGAGCCCGGAGGAGAGGTGCGCGATCCGTCGAAGAGGAAGTAGGGCTTGGCCTTGGGGTTGATCCCGTGGAGATGATGACGGCGATGAGGTCAGTAGATCCCGAGCACTCCCGCCATGACGACGGTCACGATGGACTTCATGACCAGCTCGGCATGACCCCCATCGACGCCACGCCCACGCCGCTTGGCCGTCAGACGCCGCGCCCATGCTCGCACGCACGCACACGAGGGTCACGGCCACGAGAGGATCGATGGAGGGATCTGGGGTGGGGGGGAGGAGATCTGGGCTCTGGGGGGTGCTTACATGAGAAGACGAGGACGGCGGCGGCGCCGAGGAAGCCGAAGAAGGGCGGTCTGTCGCGCTGAAGACTTCCGGGCCGGCCTTCCCTACACTTTCCATGTCGATGTCCGCCACCACGAGGAGAGGCGATGACAGCAGTGCTCCTCGATCTGGATCAAAGAAGGATAGGAGAAATCCCGTGAGCAGATATGGGGGTCGAGGGTGAGGGGGCAGTGGTGGTGCGGAGGGGTGCCGGTGGTTTGGGGTGGCCGGCGACGTGGTGCCAGGAAGGAGGAGATGGTATCAGGATGGAGGCGGCGCCCGCGGGTGGATCTGAGGAGAGGAGGAACTGAGGAAGGGTTCTGCGCGATGGGGTGGCGAGCGACGCAGTAAGGAGCAGAGATGGGGATTAGGGTTGCGGTGAGGGGCGGCTGCCGAGCAGAGATAGAGGAAGGAGTGGCGGCGGGGTCTGCGAAGAGGAGCGATGGGATTAGGGTTTGGGGGTCAGTCCCTCTCACCACATATAAATGACACATAAGTGTAACAACTGATGTGGCTGCCACATAGAAAATGACACATATGTGCAAACAACTAATGTGGCTGCCACATCATTTGAAAATTTCACAACTTGCAGTTACGACGATATAAAATGGTCATAATAGTTTATAAATAAGGTCCAAGGTATTGGTGTCCAGGTTATGACGATTTTATATTAGACAATTACGACGATTTTTTTCAAAATCGTCATAATTATGTATGGTTTTAGCCTCCTTAAATGGCTTACGACGATTTTGGGCAAAATCGTCATAAATTTATGACGATTTCTTTTGGGGTCACTTTCAAAAGGTCATAGTATACCACATTCCTTGTAGTGTTCCACAACGAAGTAGTTAACTTATGTTCAGAACAGATCAATATCATAGGTATTCAGCGCTCATGCCTGGATAAGACCATAAAAAATAACGGCAAAGTTAAGCCCTAAAAGATCAAGAAATTAAGGGCCAGTGAAGCAAGAATTCGGACGAGCATTCACTTAACCAAATGTCTCAGCAGTACATGGCAAAAGAAATTCGAATCATACAGCGAGTTAACAAATTTTTCGCCTACATCATACGCCCGGCATACCAGGGATCGGAAATAACTTAGGCGTTGTTGGTTGGAGAGGCAGCTACTTGCTCAGGTGCGGGGCACTCCGAGGTAGGAGGGACCTCGACTAAGGTTGCCTCGCCATCCGCTGACCCAGGTGCAACTTCGGCGGAAGTCCGAGGTTGTTCAGGAGCGTCAGTCCGTGCGGTAGAATGCCCGGTACCTTTGGAAGAGGACCGCGCATCGCCGTTGCTGTCCGAGCTTGAGCTAGAGCTATCAGATGCGGCCGAATCATTTTCACCTTCCCCCTGCTCCGCTAAATCATCATCCGAGGCACCCTCAGCCGCAACCTCCTGATCCGGGTCTGGGAGAAAACTCGGCCCTTCATTCCAAGTGTGCACATCGGCTTACTCGACGAGTTGGAACGCCCGAGCTTGCCGAAGAGCAACAAAAGTGGGATCTTCAACCCAGCGGGAGCCAGTGCGCAAATTTCTCAGGATGTCCAGAGAGATATCTTCATACCATGACATGATAACCGTAAGGGCCATGTCGGCACCAGCACGCCCAGCCGATTCTCGCCAAAGACTCAACTGCCTCTCAGATGCCATCAGCCTTGTCACCAATAACTTGACTTCGTTGATATCAGGAGTCCCCGAGGTATTCGGCCAGAGTACATGGTAAGCTCGGATAGCGGCCTGCACCAAGTCCCGGCTCATAATTTTCATCGGACCAATCATGCACCAACGGCAACCAAGTAATCCTCCATTGAATATTCTGAATCAACAGTAACAGGTTCACCTCGGCGCGCACGAGCTGCAAGAACTGCTTTAGAACTCACGGGCTTGGCCTCGGGGAAATGATCTGCGCAAAGCACGAGCGTGTCAAAGGGTAGCAAAGACAAAAAAGAAAAATATAATTCGGCCATGCCAAGTAGCTTACGATGAATATAGCTCATCATTATCTGAAGATCTTTGGCCCAATCAGCCTTGCTCTTCTCAAAACGAGCAATTTCCTCGCTCAAACCCCGGGTTTTAAGTTCGGCAGCTTCAAGGAGTTCTTTGTTCTTCTGCAGATCCAGAGTCAGCCGATTCTTTTCCTCGGAAAATTCTTGGTCGACCTTCTAGTTCGGATTTTGAGAGAGCTTAAGGGTATCCACCTCGGATCGCAGTAGCTATCTCATCGTTTTTTCTTGTAGTTGCGCGAATGAACTGCATTTTGTTCTAAAAATGCAGCATCACGTCAGCATGGGCATGCAATCTTGATGTGACATCGCAAGTCTTGCAACTCGGCTTTACCACAGCCAAACGCAATAAGGAACCTTAGCATATATATTAAGAAGGAGAAGGAGTAAAATAGAAAGGAAACTAACCTTCCAGGTTCTTGATCTTCTTTTCAAGGCGAATATTGAGGTTATTAATATTACCTATTCAACAAGAAGTAAGCCGGCATTCCATGGACGAATACATGAGACAGTTGGGAATAAGGAAAAGGAACTATCGACATACCAGCCTTCTTTGCCACGCGTAACCTTCGCATTTCTTCCAGCTTGCGGTGCCACAAAAGCAACCTCTGGAACTCGGCAGTCCGCCGGTCATGTGCAACCTGAGTAATAAGGCAAAATGATAAGTCAACGAGTAAAAGCTAAATTAAATCCGAATCAAGCAAAGCTTAATTCGGCTTTAGGTGGCTGGATATTCAAAGCTAAACCAGATCCGAGTCAAGCAGAACTTAACTCAGATCTAGGTGGCTGGATATTCAAAGCTAAATTAAATCCGAATCAAGCAAAGCTTAATTCGGCTTTAGGTGGCTGGATATTCAAAGCTAAACCAGATCCGAGTCAAGCAAAGCTTAACTCAGATCTAGGTGGCTGGATATTCAAAGCTAAATTAAATCCGAATCAAGCAAAGCTTAATTCGGCTTTAGGTGGCTGGATATTCAAAGCTAAAAACCAGATCCGAGTCAAGCAGAACTTAACTCAGATCTAGAGGGCTAGATATTCAAAGCTAAATTAGATCCAAATCAAGCAAAGCTTAATTCGGATCCAGGTGGCTAGATAATCAAAGCTAAATTATATCCGAATCAAGCAAAGCTTAATTCGGCTATAGGTGGCTGGATATTCAAAGCTAAACCCGATCCGAGTCAAGCAGAACTTAACTCAGATCTAGGTGGCTGGATATTCAAAGATAAATTAGATCCGAATCAAGCAAGGCTTAATTCGGTTCTAGGTGGCTAGAAATTCAAAGCTAAACCAGATCCGAGTCAAGCAGGACTTAACTCGGATCTAGATGGCTGGATATTCAAAGCTAAACCAAGTCCGAATAAAACACAACTAAACTAGGATCTAGATGACCGGATTAACGAACCTTAGAAAAAAAAATTTAAGTCAAACTTCCAAGTATACAACAAGTTATTTCCTTGCAAGTTTCGGGGACTAGAGCATATGATAACATCTGGAGAGTAATTTAAGACTCAGAGAAAATAATTACCTCATTCATCTTGTTGGTATCAATGATGAACTGGGCAGCATGGTCAAAACGGCCGCTGATGTCAGAAAGCTGAAAGGGTTGGTTTGTTGGATTTCCCTCAAACTGATCTGCGGCATTCCAGTTATTGGCATACTCAACCAGCGCTCCAAGGCTGTTCCCACTAGATGTCCGAGTTAAAACTTTACCCCGGGCAAGCGGTCCGACCACAGCAGTCGCATGGCTCTTATGAAGAGCAAGCTGGCTGCCGGCAGCCGAGGTAACGGGGACTTTGGTAGGCGCAGCTCCCTTATGCAAAGACGTCAAGAATACTGGTTGAGAAGAGCCGGCAAGACCTTTCTGAGAAGAAGAAGTCTTGACGGCAATAGCTTTTTTCGCCTTAGAAGAGGCATCAGCAGGAAGTGGCGCCTCGGAAGTAGGGACGGGGTCCTTAGGAGCAGCGGAGGATAAGGTCGCAGAGGGCGCCGGGATAACGACCTTTTCGGCCGAGGTCGGGATGGCCGTAGAAACTACCGGAACAGATGGAGGCTCAGTAGCAGCGCTGGGGCCCATAGAAGGGGCGGCGGGCTCGACGAAAACTTCGGAGGGTTGGTTTGAATCCAGGTCAATGGAAGGGGTCTCAGGGAGATCGCGACGAACAGGCGACGCATTCGGAGCTGGAGGAGAAGCAGGACGAATAGGACTAGGAATCCTGGTATCATCAGCGGGAGGAGGAGATGGCGTCCGAATCGGACGGCTAGTCATACTAGGACCGCCGGGTTTAACAGAGAGAGGAGCACTGCAAAAATAAGAAAGAAGATTCGTCAGTATGAGAAACAGAAAGAGAGAAACAAGAAATATAGGCAAAAGAATTTACCCGGCGACCCCAGGCATAGTCTTGCGCCTGGGAGGGTTCGGAGCGGATTTCTTCATTCGCTTCTTAGGAACCGCCTCCGAGGCACTAGCAGGAGCCCCGCGCTTCCCCGAGGTAACGGGAGGCCGGGAAGCAATAGGCTCGGCGTCGTGAACCTGACCGGCCGGATTAGCTGGGAAAGTAGAAGCCGGAAATGCATAAGAAATAGGCATGGCGGCAACTACCTCAAGAATTTGGACCTCGTCCGAATCACCTTCCTCCTCATGCGCTGAAGTTTTGCATGCTCGAGCCGAGCAGGATCCGACTTAGGGACGAACTCCTCGGAGTCCTCGCCAAGATCCGGTACTCTGTCCATGGCCAAGGGAGCTGCAGAACTGGCGGCCCTGCTTTTTCGCTGCGAACCTCTGCAAGACGAGGAGAAAGAGAATTAGATAAACCAGTTTCTAAAAACTGTGGAATAACAGAGCTATGCTGACTAAGCTTACCTCGGGAGGCGGACGATCGCGGGTGAATGGTTTTAATCCCCAAGACCAATCCTCAGGCATCTCAGTCTTGAAGATAGCTCGGACGCGCTTGTAAATAAGGTAGTTATCCAGCTCCACGGTCGAGACTCGGTTAGGATCAAGGGGACCACTCATGTAGCACAGCTTGTGGGTCCGCTGCTGGAAGGGGCAGATCCGGCTACTAATGAAAGTTGCCATCAGGTCTTCGCCGCATAACCCGGCCCGGATCAACTCTTTAAGCCGAATCTCGAAGGCCTCGGCCAAGGCATGAGTTTTCCTCGGATTATAGAGCCAGTTCACTTTAGAAGGTGGGCCAATTGAGAATGGAGGGAGCCAAATCTTATCTTCCGCCCCTCTGTTCTTGACGTAGAAGAATGATTTGTGCCACTTCTTGCACGACTCCAACCTAGTGACACGAGGGAACACGGATTTTCTCCGAGGTGTGATAGACGCCGCCCCGCATTGGGTGAGCAACTTCTCAGAAGGGTCCAGAGATTTGTCAGGGACAACGTTGGAGCGGATCTGGAAGAACTTCGACCAGGCATGCACTGACGGCCACAGGCCGAAGTAACCCTCCGAAGCGGAGATGAAAGCAGAAAGAGAAGCTATGGCGTTCGCAGGAAGATGATGCGGCTGAAGGCCGAAGTAATCGAGGAATTCTCTAGCGAAATCACTAAGAGGGAGACCGAAGCCGCGGGCGAAGTGAGACATGAAAACCACATACTCGCCCTCTCTGATATCTGGAGAGGATTTGCTGCCGGGTAAACGGCAAGAAACGTCGGCGGGAATCCGACGAGTCCGGATGAGCCATTCAATCTCACGGCGCGTGACTGAAGAGCCCTGCCACGAGCCTCGCTCGGGCCCGGAGCCAGCGTCGTCGTCCTCGACAAGGGCGCCGCTAAACGAACTAGACATAGGTGCGCCGGAAAGATCGCCGGAGGAAAAACTGGCGGCGGAGGGGAGTTTGGAGCTGCAAGGCCCCGTCGGAACTTTGCACGAAAACAATGGCGAAGAAACGGAGGAATCGTTGCCCGAGCACGAAAACGGAGCAGATGAATCTAGGGAAAGATCAGGGCAAGACGGCCAGGGAGGACTCACCGGCGACGGAGCCCAAGCGCCGGGCAAGAAAGGCGAACGCGGCGGAATCTTCGCCGCGGAGGCTCTGGCAGCAGCGCATGAACTGCAAGAGAACGCGCCGGCGAAAGGAAGAAGGAGAACGGAGGCGAGCGATACGGGGAAAGGTGAATCCCACAAACGCAGTTCCCCTCTTTATAGTCAAGCCATGAACAGGGAAGTGGGATCGTGGGTGTGGCAGTTATCCGTGTAGATCGTGGGTGCAGCACGAACGCACGACGGTGAGCGGAGCCACACCAACGGCCACACACGAAGAGAGGTCGATACAATCCCCAAGGAGAACGGCACCCGAGGCGTCGCAGCAGCGGCGCAGCAGGTACAGAGTTCACTGTAGCTTGTCAGTAAGCACTGTAGAGGGACCTAAAAACTAGAAGAACAATGATGAGGATGACACGTAGGACATGGCGTACGAGGGAAGGAACGAGGAAACCTCGGATGAGGACATAACTCGGAAACAAGACTAAAGAATATAATGAAGCTGATATAACCCGGCCAAAGCTATTGACAGGGCCACACCAGCTTCGGGGACTAATGTCGGGGGGTTAACCTCGGGTAGGTCAGAGACGGGGAAAGACATAGGCACTATCCCCGTCTAGTTTCCGAGTTACGGTCCAAGTAGGCCGAATCATGGATATGTCGGCCGATGAACGGAGGCAAGAAGCCCACGTATATGTATCAAGTAGTTACCCGGCCGAGGTACTGAGAGAATCGGCCGGGTTACCCAAGTGATCTTGATGCAGGTAAAAAACGATCCAAGTAACACAAGGTAAGGCCGAGTGATACGAAGCTTGCAGGAGAAGGAGAAGCCCAAGGTCAAACTATAGCTGCAGGCTAGAAGGAATCAGAGCAGAGCCAAGCACAAGAGACAAGGATGCACGGCGTCAGAGGGGCAGAAGGAGGTCACAGAGGTGACAGTCCTGGAGCCCGAGGCACGCAGGAGGGGGCCACTGGAGCCTTGCCGTCGTTAGAAGGGCGACAGGGAAAGGAGGCCGCCGAACTACTATTTTGGGACAAGCATATTCCACGAATATGCTTGCCTCGTCAGCCCTAAGGGCACCCAAGGCACTCCTTTATAAGGGGATACTTGGACCCTGAGGGAGGGATCGACTCTTTGAGCACCGTTAGGATGGGGAGATTCATCTTGTCCCCCTGTATACAGCTCAAGGAGCATTTGTAACTCATCAAGAGAGAAATAAAGATCATCACTTTGGCAGCTTGAGTGTAAAGACAGTTGCATCTTCCCTCCCCAGATCCCACTAGCATCCATTGGCCCCATACTTTAGCCTACCCATGGCATCTGCCGTGCCACCACCACGACAGTAAGCCTTCTGCTAATAAGCAAGAATGGCACATATCAGCCTTGTAAAGATTCACCGTAAAGTATATTTTAAAAACCTCAACAGAATCCATTAGAAATACATATCCGCTCCTTTATCTCTTCCATAAATAAAAGGCTAAAAGAGCTGATTCCAAGCCGTACGGGAACTCCACCTCGTGGGCGGATTGGATCCTGCAGCTCTGTCGGGCCAAGACTGCAAACCACAGCCGGAACAACTAGAGGCGCGCAGCGAGGCCATCTGACGACCGCAGCCTCCAACTATGACGACCACAGCCGAAACAACCGGAGACACGCGACGAAGCCATACGACGACGGGACGGGAGACGCGATCTTGGACCAAAGGCGCGAGGCAAGGCCGTCCGACAAAGGGAGTCGATCTTGGCATGGAGTAGCTCTAACTATGGCGATGAATTGACAGGTGAATCCAGTCTTACGTCTCCTTCTCAATCGGCGTTGCGGTCGAGGCCAACGGCTCCTGCGGTCGTCGGCCTCGTGTTTTCATCACCTCCGACAAAAGGCGCGAGGTCCGTCTTGGCCAAGCAAAGAATGAGTCAGCCTCCATTAGCAATTTTACGTCCCTGCATGGATGAAGTTTGTACCGTTTCTCTGGTCTTCCACTCATTGGTCTGAAACGGGAGATGGAGCTCGCCACCTCACCTTCATGGCGGAGGACGAGGAGCACCACAGGTAGCTCGAACAGTACAAGTGCTGCGGCTATCAGCTATGCCGCCTGCTACGCTGCTCCTACTTGACCTTGGCGGGCGCGTGTGTTGGAATTCCCCACAGATCGACTACATCAAACTAGACAAACAAGCACGCTAAAAAAATCTTATGACCAAGGGCACGTGTCGTGCCCGTTCTTTTTCTTCTCAACTCACGGTACAACTTCTAATACAAAACTCACGTACTGCCGTGCATATATACACGAGCAGCTCACCGACCCAATGTCCTAGTCCAACTCTAATACTATAACACACACAAGACTAACTACTAATCCTACCTGGACTAAAACTACCTTAAACTTCCTTCTTTAGTCAAACTAGCTTGACTACTATCCTAGACTGACTCGTACACAATAACTCAAAGTCCTAAACAGACTCAAACTTGGTGTATACAGCTGCCACACACGGAGACTCGACACTAAAACTTTCCTAATCAAGATTAATTCTAACAATCTCCCCCTAATCTTGACTTGTGGTCTCCTCGCGCTCCCCCTGATCTTGACTCCTTGCAGCTTCACGATCTCTTGACTCAACTCAACGTATGATCCAGACTCTCAGTCGCGCCGCTATCAGGCAGACACCATAGGCCACCCCACACGCATACATGCCAACGGATCACACACCGTCCCATGTAAAGACAGGTCCTCATTGAAGAGGCTCCCCTTCACTGGTCATTGTCCCACTATACACTTGAGCATCATCCTTCCCGTCGAGACCCTTGGTCGCACCTAGCACCAGACAGCAACACGACGTGACACGCTTCAACTGCAACGGATCCTCATAGAGACGAGCACTTGGACACAACAACGACTCATGAACATGACGCTGACTCAACGTGCCAACCCGCACGCCCACGACTCTTTGACTCTTCTTGCTCCCTGGTTGATGATCTTGACGAGACTCCTGACACCGCACCTCGGCACCTCCTCCCCCATCAACGATCATCCACCTTCATCGCTTTTCCGACGACACACTAGTGCAGAGAGGTCCATTGGTCCCGGTTGGTAAGGGGCTTTAGTCTCGGTTACCCAACCGGGACGGGGCAATCGGGACTAAAGCCCCAACCTTTAGTCTTGGTTGCCCCACCAACCGGGACAAATGGGGGCACACGTGGTGGCGTCAGAGCGCGAGAGGGGTGGAGCATTAGTCTCGGTTCGTAACACGAACCGGGACAAATAACCTTCTGCCGCGGCAGAGATTTGGCCCATTTCTCTGCTGCGGCAGAGAATTCATTTTGGCACATTTTGTTGTCGCGGCAGCATTTTCGCCACTTTTTGTGCCACGGCAGAGAATTCATTTAGGTTGTTTTATTGTTTATTTAGTGTTTTGCACTCACCAATGAAGGAACCATTATATTACACAAGATCATCATGACAATATTACATTCGATACACGGATCGAGTTCATGCACTACATACAAAAGTTGCTCTTTGTATAATCCCTATTGTCTATATACAGCCGAATAATATTCCCATTTTGGGTCTAGGACTTCTGCATCCAAGAATCCCGCCAATTCCTCATGAATTGCTCGTACGCGATCCTTTGGCAGAAGACCGTCCCATAGACGTTCGATCTGATTTAAAAAAGGAGTCAGCCTATATGAATGAAACTAAACACAATTTGATTGTAATTAAAAACTATGGAAATTGTTTACGTATGTGGACTTGCTCTAAATTTCTACCCTTCTCATCGCACGTCTGCCGGATGAACTCGCAAACATAGTATCCACATAGATTGTTACCGGTCCTCGTCTGGGCACTTTACGAGAACATAGTTCAATCAAAATAATAATCAAGCATGATAATAACTGTATCAAAACTAGAATCAAAGAGATGCGCGGATATAGCTAGTGGTTCTTACATCTAGTGCTTCAAATGTAAGCTCCTCTTTCCAAACAACCCTAGCCTTTTTGGTGAACCTTTTCCAAGCGCTGCCCGGCGAAGAAAACGAATAAAATAAGTTATTAATTACTTGATATTATAAAATTCACGAATGTTGCCGATATAGTGTCGTAATGATTAGAATTACCTCTGGAGAAGTATCTGCATGTCCTTCCACGTCTCAAGGGGTTTATGTTTCGAGTCCATGACTAGTACACGCCCTTTGTCAAGTTGAATGATTAACATAATATAGTGGTAGCTGCGAATGCATAACTAATCAATTATATACTTAACATCGAGTAAGCGAAATAGAAAGTGTATACAAGACAATAACACTCACTCGAAGTTGTAAGAAAATAGTATTTCCCTTATGGTTTCTTGAAAACTTAACGCGTGTACTATATTATCCTCCGTATCCTGGGGGTTTGTTTTGAGATTAGCTTGATGAACCCAATATGGATCAATGAAGCCAATGTCATAGATTTGTCCTCTGCTGCATTCGAGAATCATCATTCTGCATATTACAGTATGATTATATACATGCAATAAACAAGGTGAGATAGCTGGAGACCAAATTAATTACAGAATTAGTACTTACAGACAATAGGCACTGATGATCGATTTGTCCAAGGCGTCTTGATTGAATAATTGAAATAGTTCATCAAATTCAATGGATATCATGCCATCCATATCTTTGCCATAATTCTTTTTTGTAACCTTCAGCACTATCCAGTTAGCCCCGGCCTTTGTGGCATGCAAGTACCAGTTATGCAATCTTTGCATTTTTGTTGGAAGATTATTTACCTCCTTAGGTTTGACGAGAGGTTTGCCGTACTAGTATTTGTATGCTACTTCACTCACGGGGAAGTAATCTAACTGGGATAAGTACTGGGCAATACTCATACCTTGAGCAGCTGACTTCTCCAGACAGTAACTACCTCTGGATCATACTGCTCTTCGGCCCCATATTTCCTCGACCCCACATTGGTTTGGGAAATCACCTTGAGAGGGGCGCAAGACTGTTTTGCTTGTTCTCCGAGCTGGGCAATAGATTTCTCGCTTGCATCAGTACTGCTCTTCGAGGCTTTTTGTGCCGCATGTGACTTGAGAGTAGAACGCTCATAGTCTGATGACAGCTTTGGCTCGGGTTGATGAAGAGACTTTAGCATTTTCAACACTTTGGATTTTTCTTCTTTGGTGCTGGGGAACTCTGGCTCTTACGGCCGCCCCAGCTTAGCGAAAAACGCTGTCGTTTCCGCATCAATGATCGCCGCAGTCTCCTCTTTAGTACAGTCATAAGCTCTCTTGGGAGGAACCTTTGGTACTTTTGGAAGAGGCTCTTGTTTACGTTTCGGCGATCGCTTACCACGACGCAGAGTTGCGGTACGCTTACACTTTTTATCCTGAGGCGCCGGCGATGGCTGCGCCGGAGATTGGTGAGGCGACGGAGCCGGGTGAGGCGATGAAGACGGCTGCTGCAGCGGCGATGACCTCGCTGGAGACGGGTGAGGCGGCGGCGAAGGTGGCCTTGGCGTGTGATTTCAAAGCACGATACATTTCTTTGGCCATAGAATGGTGACGTTTTTTGCGTCTCCCAGTACAGTCACATCCCCTTCACCTGCAGGGTAGTCAAGATCCAAAACTTCAAAGGTGGGCATGATTTCATCCACCCCGACAACAGTGTAGCCCTCTAGAACCGGACGACAGTGGTAAGTTGGTGTGGGTCCAATTGGTAAGGCATAGCCGACCGCCACCTTCATTGATATGTTCACAACTTTTACATGTAGCTCGCAGTGTGTCATCTCTATGATATCATCCACTGGGTAGCCAACAGGAGCCATCGTCGGTGCACCATCGTCATCGCCATTGTCATCACCCGGGATCTCGGTGGAAACCACACTGCTTTTTCGATTATTCGATAGGCTGGTAGCATCGAATGAAGTGTGCTGCTGAGATGGGCCGGTAGTACTTTGCTCTTTAAGTGCGTTAATTTCATCTTGTTGTTGCTTTATTCGTTCTTCAATTAAACGCATTCGCTCTTTCTGACTATCTTCTTCAACTTCCGCCCTGTCCTTTCTCCTCTGACGGCTTCTATCAGGATATTTCTTCCTCTATTCGGGAAACCCAGTCCTCCATGGTTGGGAGCCTCTTGTGCCTCGTGTTCGTCCATCATCTTCCTTATTTCCAAGGGCGAGTGTGAGCTCATCATTCTCTATATCGGGAATGAAGTCCCCATCTTTAACAGCCTTTACTGCTTTTCTCATCCTCTCGATTGGCAAGGGGTCTTCTTTATGTCGTATGTTATATATACACCTCCCTTCCAAGTCCAACGTGCCCCCATGCCCGTAAAACCAATTCCTTACACGTTCTACCCAATCGCCTGTCTCTGGGGTGATCTTTTTAGCACGCAATTCATTCTCAAGTTTCTCCCACTTAGGAATGCCAGCCCTGTATCCACCTTGCCCCATAGTATGGTGATACTTCTTGTTATCAGCATTCAGCTTATTCGTTGCAGACATTTTCTTAGCTTTTTCTGATGTCTTGTATTCCACAAACTCAGCCCAGAATGGTTTTATCTTCTCAAACTGAATATTCTTGAAATCGGGAGTCTTCTCTTTCACGACATAGTCAAGGTGCAATCTTTTCTTCCAGTTGGTGAAACACTGGGCCATCTTCTTCAAAGCCCACTCCCTGACCTTAGCCTCCATGGCTCTCCCATGTTCTATAAGCGTCCTCAACTGGATCCTCCGCATTTGGATCCAGCTCTATCTTCAGAGTTTGAAATTAACCATGAGCCTCTTCCACAAGAAATCTTTGGCGTGGTTAGGGACAAATAAACATGTTCCTCTTCATCCGCATTAGCAGGCCTATTCCAATTTCTAATGGTGATCGGGATTAAGTCCCTAACGACATTCGCATTGTGCCACAAATTTGTTTGCGACAACTTCGGAGCCGTCGGTTTGCCGTCTTCACGACATCTTCGATCTGAACCTCTCATGGTCTTGCAACTTTTTGGTTGGGCCTCGCTTTTTTCAAGATTTGTTCGATCCGGAGGGCTAAAAGAAGAAAGATCGTCGTTACTATTTCTATATAGATAGCAGATGATTAATTAATGAATTAATTATATTACATGCACCTCGCCGGAGCGGTCGTCTTCTCGATTACACAAGGCATCACCTTCTCCCTCGTGGAAGGCAACACCTTCAACCTCAAACAAGTCGTCTATTCCGGTAAAAAGAGGATCACCCTCACCGGAGTTGTTCAGAAACGTTGATACATCTAAATTTTCTTCCCCGCGGATCACACCTTGGATCAACTCTTCCTTTTCTTCGTCTCTGACGTGTGGTTCCATATTTTCTGCATAGGTGGAAAAACGAATAAGTCAAAGCGGCTAAGGGAGAAAGTTAGGTACGGTGTTGACAGATATAAACCCTAATTAAGAGAAACCCTAATATATACATACACAATAATAAAAATGAAGAGAAACCCTAAACCCTAAACCTAGCTACAAAAAGGAAACTGTGTAGTAGATAGGTAACTCTAGCTAAAGTCAACTAAAATCAATATTCCGGAGTTCCGAGGGGTGTAAAACCTAGTTCAGAGAAACCTCGGATGCATATGAGAGGGGAACATGAGTATAAGGCTACAAAAGGGAAACTAGCCAGCAGATAGGTAACACTAGATACTAACAAAATACCATATTGGAATCGATTTAAGAGGGTTCGGAATGCCCTCGCGAAGGCACATCGTCGAACCCACATGCACCTAAGGGGTATTAATGATTCCTTATCTAAGATAGGGATTTTAAGTTAATTGACAATGTGAATCGGGTCTGGGGCTACCCACAGTGACTGACCAGTGGGGCCGAAGACCAATAATACCAAACTAATTAATAAACCTAATAATACCTAACTAATAATAAACCTAATAATCCAAACACCGAAAAGAAAGGGAAACAATCAACACATGGCATCGATGCAATGCTCAAGCAAGTATGATGATATGACAAGTTAATTTGCATTGGAATGTAACCCTAAGACATGCTCGACGATTTAATCGGGGTTCCGAGGGGTGAAAACCCTAACTCGGGGAAACTCCGGAACATATGAGAGGGGTGCATTTGTTCTTCTAATTATACTTGTCATTTAAGTTGTTGAACAATGCATGATTATAGGTTAAATAGATAGGTTTCATTTTTCTGAACAATTTGATATATTATTTGTATTTTTCTGACTTATAAATAAAAAGATATTGAATTTACAAGTTTATATCAATTTCTGGAATTATTAAAACATTTAAAATTGAATTACTGTGTCAATATGACATTAGCAAAGGGTTGGTTTTTTTTACAGAGACAGAACCTAGCCACTATGATTGAGTGCTGGGCCCTAGGCCACATCAGCAAGCCACCGTGGTGGTCAAAGGTCAGCGGGCCCGTGGGCCACGTCAGCGTGACGCTGGGGTGGCATCATCTCGGCGGCCACCGTCGGGTGGTCACCGGGGACGGCGCTGTGAGGTGTGCGGGGCGACGGGGCTAGGCTTGATCGAAGCAGCGCGTCGAGGTAAGCAATAAAGTGACGGCGCCGCTCAAAGAAGGTCACCAGAGCTGGGCGCACGGCGGGCAGCGGCGGCGGTGCTTGCAGGGACACGACGCGTGGCGGCTACAACAAGCAAGCAGGCAAACGGAGGGCACTGGGAGGTGCAGAGGCTCGCCGCGCGTTAGAGAGAGGCGGCGCCGCTCCTTCTTGGTCACCGGAGTGTCGCCTCCATCGAGCTCGAGCGGCGGCGGGGGAAGTAGGTAGGCGCACAGACGGAAGCGGTGGTGGCGGACGGAACGGCTGGGACGACTGCCCCAAGCATCGGGGCGGTTCCTCTTGCGTCGGTGAGAATCAGAGAAGTGAGATGGGGAAGAAGAAGAGGAGGCGCGTCAGTTATAACCAAAGGACCTTTAGTCCCGGTTGGTGGCTCCAACCGGGACTAAAGGGTTATACGTCTCGGTTGGAGCCACCAACCGGAACGTATACTCCAATTTCTTCAGCAGACCCAGGGTTGGCGCGCCACAGGGGTCTTTAGTCTCGGTTGGTGGCTCCAACCGGGACATATGACCCTGTTTTCAATTTTTTTCAGGAATTATCTCTCTATTCTCGCCTTATTTTTTATTTTGGGGTTTAAATTTGTAATGTATTTTAAATGATAATTACTTTGGAATTTAGAAAAACTTTAAACATAAAAAGTGTTTGAATTTGAATAACTAATTCGAAACCATTTTCTGTTTTTAAAAATAATTAATGTAACCATTTAAACTATGAACCATTTAAAATTAAAAATGAACTAACTTATATTTTTTAATATTAATTTAGAATTTAGAAAAACTTTAAACATAAAAAGTGTTTGGATTTGAATAACTAATTCAAAACCATTTTCTATTTTTAAAAAATAATTAATTTAAACATTTAAAATATGAACCATTTAAAATTAAAAATTAATTAACTTATATTTTTTGAATATTAATTTGAAATTTAGAAAAACTTTAAACATAAAAAGTGTTTGAATTTGAATAATAATTCAAAACCATTTTCTGTTTTTAAAAATAATTAATGTAACCATTTAAACTATGAATCATTTAAAATTAAAAATGAATTAACTTATATTTTTTGAATATTAATTTGGAATTTAGAAAAACTTTAAACATAAAAGTGTTTGGATTTGAATAAATAATTCAAAACCATTTTCAGTTTTAAAAAATAATTAATGTAACCATTTAAAATATGAACCATTTACAATTAAAAATGAATTAACTTATATTTTTTTAATATTAATTTGGAATTTAGAAAAACCATTTTCTGTTTTTAATTTGGATTTGAATTAACTTATATTTTTTATATATTAATGGGCGGAAAAAAAGGACGGAAAATAATGGGCGGAAAGAAAATTTGATTAGGATAGAACTGGAATTAAAGTATATAACGCAACTAACACAAAGTTACATAGAAGAACTGAAAATTAAGATACATGGCTAGATTAAGCCACAATCGGCTGAACTTGTTTTGCAATGTTGGAATGATTCAGTCATGCTCCTGCCTACACCTGTAATACTCGCCATCGTAGTCGCCATTTCGCCGCTGTCGTTGCCGTTGTCGCCGCCAGGTAGTTGAACCTTGAAGGCTGAGTACGAGTGGGCTGGACTTGAGGGTAGCGCAGGCGGGGGCTAGATTCGACGGCCGTGTCGTAGGCCATGACGCTCTGGAGAGGCCGGCCGCACCACCACAGCCGACGGCCGGCCTCGTTGAAGTTCGGAGGAGGTAGGCCGTCCTCCTCGTGCCTGGCGAGCGCCCTCTCACGTCGATCCACGAAGAAGGCTTCCCAAGTAGGGAAATAGTCGGGATGCCATCTAGGATTCCTCCGCTGTTCCGGCGTGAGCTCGAAGTAGTAGTGGTTCGTGGTGGACATCCGACGCGCCACACCTAGAGGGACAGGAGGAACCGGCACGCCTCCGACGCCAAAGATCCAAACCGACAGGGACACGAGTCTGGCAAGGTAGTTCGAGGCGCAGCGCCTCCGCCTCCGGGAGTTAGTGCTACGGGAAGTCATGATAAAGAGTGATGAGGTTGCGGATATGAGTCTAGAGATGTGCAATGACAATGGAGGCCAACCTACATATATATATATAGTGAGAAATGGCAGAAGATAATCGGAGGGAAGAATCAAGGGGAAGAACCAAGGAATAATCAAGGGAAGAAATGGCGGGAAGAACTGGCGGAAAAAACCGGACCCACTTCCTACTGATTCGGCAGACATTTGTCCTTTTTACCCGGGATGGACGAAAAGGTTTGAGATGTCCCGGTTTGGAGATAGTCCATGTAAGGTGGTCTAGTATTTTAGGAAAATGGGACGGTAGCATTCTGAAACGGCATTTTGGTGGTTACTTAACAAAACGACCCGTTTTTTGCGCTCGGAAAATGGAAAAGGGCTTTTCCGTGCGACAAAAAGGAAAACTTCCTCCTGCAACATTGTTCTCCATACCAAAGTCCACACACATGCATAATACGGGCACAACATCACAAACTATCTCGTGATTCAGCACATAACATCGGTCATTTGGACCGAAAGCCATGAAACCTCGAACATGATAGGTCATTTTGTGGAGGGTTTTTCGAAACATGATCAATATACCAAGTCTGGTATTTTTCCTTTCAACTATGTAACATAATATGACACCACGCGAAGGATTTTCATTGTTTGGATTTTTTTGAATTTATTATGCCCGTTTTGAATTATCCGAATTTCTAACTATGGTCGAACCGGTGTGCATGAAGATAGGGGACGAGCATCGTTAGAACTTGCATTGGATCTCTGAAGAAACCACATATTGCGAGTCTAAAAATGATTTTTTCAAAAAATCACGGGCGATAGATCATGTACTTGTAGTACAAACCGGACCCACTTCCTACCGATTCGGCAGACATTTGTCCTTTTTACCCGGGATGGACGAAAAGGTTTGAGATGTCCCGGTTGGGAGATAGTCCATGTAAGGTGGTCTAGTATTTTCAGAAAATGGGACGATAGCATTCTGAAAAGGCATTTTGGTGGTTACTTCACAAAACGACCCGTTTTTTGCGCTCGAAAAATGGAAAAGGGCTTTTCCATGCGACAAAATGGAAACTTCCTCCTGCAACATTGTTCTCCATACCAATATCCACACACATGCATAATATGGGCACAACATCACAAAATATGTCGTGATTCAGCACATAACATCGGTCATTTGGACCGAAAGCCAAACCTCGAACATGATAGGTCATTTTGTAAAGGGTTTTTCGAAACATGATCAATATACCAAGTCTGGTATTTTTCCTTTCAACTATGTAACATAATATGACACCACGCGAAGGATTTTCATTGTTCGGATTTTTTTGAATTTATTATGCCCGTTTTGAATTATCTGAATTTCTAACTATGGTCGAACCGGTGTGCATGAAGATAGGGACGAGCATCGTTAGAACTTGCAGTGGATCTCTGAAGAAACCACATATTGCGAGTCTAAAAATGATTTTTTCAAAAAATCACGGGCGATAGATCATGTACCTGTAGTACAAACCGGACCCACTTCCTACCGATTCGGCAAACATTTGTCCTTTTTACCCGGGATGGACGAAAAGGTTTGAGATTTCCCGGTTGGGAGATAGTCCATTTAAGGTGGTCTAGTATTTTAGGAAAATGGGATGGTAGCATTCTGAAATGGCATTTTTGTGGTTACTTCACAAAACGACCCGTTTTTTGCGCTCGGAAAATGGAAAAGGGCTTTTCCGTGCGACAAAAAGGAAAACTTCCTCCTGCAACATTGTTCTCCATACCAATGTCCACACACATGCATAATATGGGCACAACATCACAACCTATGCCGTGATTCAGCACATAATATCGGTCATTTGGACCGAAAGCCATGAAACCTCGAACATGATAGGTCATTTTGTGAAGGGTTTTTTGAAAAATGATCAATATACCAAGCTGGTATTTTCATATTCTACACCACGCGGAGGGATTTCGGCAGGCTGGGCCAGGCAGCACTAATGATAGGGGTGAGTGTCGACATTATGTCGTGCGGCGTGTACCTTATCCCGGATAGTGTCACCAACCGGGACTAAAGATGAACCTGTAGTCCCGGTTGGATACACCAATCGGGACAAAACACGAGTCAGCACTAATAATAGGGGTGAGTGTCGACATTATTTCGTAAGTGTCGACACTATGCCGAGCTGCTTGTACTATAAATAGGCATCCTTGGGAGTCCAGTCCTCCAGCAAGTTTGAGGCATCTCCAAAATGGTTTTAGAGAGCAGGGACACCACTACGGCCAGCCTGTGGAGATGCCGACGGAGCCGATGGGCCTCCGCATCTCCGAAACTGGTCATAGAGGCTCCCTAATATGTGAAATTAGTTAGCTCAGGCGTATTAATCTAGTTAGAGAAGCTGCAAGATGGTTTTCGAGCAGGACACCACTACGGCCGATGTGGAGATGCCGACGAGCCTGGGCCTCCCAAGCATCTCCGAGAACTGTCATAGAGGCACTCCTAATATGTGAAATTAGTTAGCTCCTGGTGTATTGATCTAGTTAGAGAAGTTACAAGCTGCAAGATGGTTTGAGAGTAGGGACACCATTACGACCAGCCAGGGAGATGCCGGATCCCAGTCCTCCCAAGCATCTCCAAGAAACTGGTCATAGAGGCACTCCTAATATGTGACCGCGTGCGTTGGAGATCGATCTTAATGATAAGTACGAATCGGGACAACTTCTTCATAGTCCCGGTCGAGCCACAAACGGACTAACACTCAAGACATTTATTAATATTAAAATCGAGACTACAAAACCGACTAAAGGCCCCTATATATAGTCGGTCAAGCCACAAACCTAGCAATGATATCCTTCGGTCAAGCCACAAACCGCGAAAGACATGAACTAGAGTTACATAATATGAGCATGAACTTCTTGGCATAAGTCCTTCCTTATGATCGCTTCAGACGTAACCATGGAGCATCTTCTTTACTTAACAGAATGCTTGGGTCAGTTTTCACTGTGAAGGGCGAATTTCATCAAACTTATTATAATCTTCTGACATGTCTGTCTTGTCCTCGATTCCCACGATGTTTCTTTTCCCTGAAAGAACTGTGTGACGCTTTGGCTCATCATATGATGTATTCGTTTGCATACTTTTTCTTTTTCGGTCTGGAGGACATGTCCTTCACATAGAAAACCTGAGACACATCATTGGCTAGGACGAATGGTTCATCTCTATAACCAAGATTGTTGAGATCCACTGTTGTCATTCCGTACAACTGGTCTATCTTTACCCCTTCCCCATTCAGGTTGACCCATTTGCAGCGAAACAAAGGGACCTTAAAAGAGACTCCATAGTCTAGTTCCCATATCTCCTCTATGTAACCATAATATGTGTCCTTTTGTCCATTCTCGTATATTGCATCAAAGCGGACACCACTATTTTGGTTGGTGCTCTTTTTATCTTGGGCGATCGTGTAGAATGTATTCCCATTTATTTCGTACCCTTGGAAATTCAATACAGTAGAAGATGGTGACGCGGCCAACAAGTATAGCCGATCTCCAACAGTGGTGTCATTCAAGAGATGTGTCCGCATCCAACCACCGAAATACTTCATGTGTTCATCTGTAATCCATGATTCAGGCTTCCCCGGGATTTTGGAGCGTACAATATTCTTGTGTTCCTCGATATACGAAGCTGCCAAGGTGGAATTATGTAGAACTGTGTAGTGTGCTTTAGTGAAAGAATCCCCGTCCCTACATATCATTGCTTTCTTTCCCAACGTGCCTTTTCCACTTAGTCTTCCCTCATGCTGCGAGTCAGAAACACCAATCGGCTTAAGGTCAGGAATAAAGTCAACACAAAACTCAATGACCTCCTCTGTTCCATATCCCTTGGAGATGCTTCCTTCTGGTCTAGCACGGTTATGAACATATTTCTTTAAGACTCCCATGAACCTCTCAAAGGGGAACATATTGTGCAGAAATACCGGACCGAGAATGGCAATCTCTTCCACTAGGTGAACCAAGAGATGCGTCATAATATTGAAGAAGGATGGTGGGAACACCAATTCAAAACTAACAAGACATTGTACCACATCCTTCTATAACCTTGGCAGAATATCTGGATTGATTACCTTCTGAGATATTGCATTGAGGAATGCACACAGCTTCACAATGGGTACTCGAACATTTTCGGAGAAGCCCCTCAATGCAATCGGAAGCAATCACGTCATAATCACGTGATCATGAGACTTGTTTTGGAACTTTTCTCCGCCATATTTATTATCCCTTTATATTAGATGAGAAGCCCGACGCACCTTGATACCGTAAAGGACTTCAAAAAGATTTCCTTCTACTTTGGTAAGAGCATAGCCGGCACGACTTAAGTGACGCCTTTATCCGCCTTGTTATGTGTATGCATGTTCTTTGGGTCTTTCATAATTTGTTGGTCCTCCGTGCTTCCGTGTATCTTTTGTCTTCCCATACATGCCTAGGAATCCTAGCAGGTTCACGCAAAGATTCTTCGTCACATGCATCACGTCGATTGAAGAGCGGACACGCAGGACTTTCCAATATGGCAGCTCCCAAAATATAGATTTCTTCTTCCACATGGGTGCGTGTCCTGTAGCGACGCTGCTCGAATCGATTGACCGCCGGGACCCTTTCCAAAGATTACTTCTATCTCCTTGACCATACCAAATACATCATCACCAGCAGGGAGTTCAGGCTTCTTCCGGTGATCTGCCTCACCTTTGAAATGCTTGCCTTTCTTTCTTACGGGATGATTGGTCGGAAGAAATCTTCGATTCGCCAGGTACATAACCTTCTTGAATTTATGCAAATATGTACCTTCAGTCTTATCTAAACAGTGTGTGCATGCCTTATATCCCTTGTTTGTCTGTCCTGAAAGGTTACTAAGAGCAGGCCAATCATTGATGGTTACGAATAACAACCCTCGTAGATCAAATGGCTCCTGTTTGTTGTCATCCCACGCACGTACACCTGGTTTGCCCCACAAATGTAAGAGTTCTTCAACTAATGGCCTAAGGTACACATCAATGTCGTTGCCCGGTTGCTTCGGGCCTTGGATGAGCACTGGCATCATAATGAACTTATGCTTCATACACAACCAAGGAGGCAGGTTGTAGATACATAGAGTCACGGGCCAGGTGTTGTGAATGCAGCTCTGCTCCCCAAAAGGATTCATGCCATCCGTAATTAGACCAAACCATAAGTTCCTTGCGTCACCTGCAAAGTCTGGGAAGTCTCTCTCAATTTTTCTCCACTGTGACCCATCAGCAGGGTGTCTCAACTTCCCGTCTTTCTTACGGTCTTCTTTGTGCCATCACAACAACCTGGCATGCTCTTTGTTTCTGAACATGCGTTTCAACCTTGGTATTATAGTTGAAGGGAATATGCCCTGAGAGGCAATAATAAATTGTTTATTATGTGTATTCCAAGTATATGATAGATGTTTATTTTGCATGCTATAATTGTATTAATACGGAAACGTTAATACATGTGTGTTTAATAAACAAACAGAAAGTTCCTAGTTAAGCCTCTCTCATAAACTAGCTCGTTGATTAACAAGATGATCAAGGTTTCCTGATCATGGACATTGGATGTTGTTAATAACGGGATCACAACATTAGTGTAATGATGTGATGAACATTCATCCGAAGTATAGCATTACGATCAAAGTCATTGAGTTTATATTGCTATAACAACTTACAAGTGATCCTAATCCTTAGACCATGAGATCATGTCAATCACTAACACCTAAGAGTTTCTTGATAACATCAAACGTCACACCGTAATGGGGTGATTATAAAGATGGGTTCGTAACTAATAAAGTGTTATGTTGAGGCTCATGGATCAAGAGTGGAATTTGTTCATCCCGATGACGGATAGATATACTCTGGGCCCTCTCGGTGATATCACATTGACTAGCTTGCAAGCAAGTGATTTGATCACTAGAATGTTATATCACGGAACGAGAAAAGAGTGCATGCTGCAACGAGATCAAACTAGGTATGGAGATACCGATGATCGAATCTCGGACATGTAATATATCGTGAGACAAAGGGATTAAGATACTAGCGTAAAGGTTCCGACGATCACAAGAAAGTCATCGTTGAATGTGTGGGAGTCGATGGGTCTCCAGATCCCGCTTCTGATTATTGATCTGAGAGGGGTCTCGATCATGTCCGCATTATTCACGAACCGTAGGGTGACACACTTAAGAGACACCGACATCCAATTGGAGCAAAAGTTTCATGCCGAAAGAATAAACAAGCGAAGGAATTTATTTCACTAGATACCAAACAGGTTTTCGGGTGAAATTGCATAAAGTGGTTATGCATGTGAAATAGAATTCTAGCAAGGGGTTATTTGTGAATGTTTGTCATTAAAGTAATTGACAAAATTCTGAATAAAATAAAAGAGTTTTATTTAATGAGAGTTTGCATTAAATTTGGTGGAAATTTAATGGGAATTTTGAGGATTTTGAGTGGAGGAATTTGGAGGAGTTTTGTGAGTGGAGTGTCCACCCACATGATGAGGGAGGGCAGGGCAGCCCCATGCGCGCCACCCCTTGGGGTTCCCTCCTCCTATAAAAGGAGCCCTCCTCTCACTTCTCACTCACACCTCCTCGTGAAGGATCTCTCTCCTCTAGAATTTATCCCCATGGTCTCGGACTAGCGAGATACATGTTCCCGGTGGCTATTCGGCAAGAAAGAGTTGTGCTTCCGCTGCATCGCTGGAGCGAGGAGGCGGAGGTTGCTCGGTGCCTCGAACGTGTGCGAGCACGGATGCGCTGGCGATTTGCGGCGCTAGGACTTCCTCTCGATCTTGAGATCGGCAAGAGATCGTCTACATCAACCACGAGTTTGGACTCGTTAAACTTTGTCGGTCTTCAAGGGTATGTTCTCTACGGATATACATCCCCGTTGTTTGTATCTAGTATAAATAGATCTTGGTATATAGTTCACATCGTAGGAAAATTTTTGTTTTCTATGTGCGAACCCTTCAAAGGGTATCGAGCGGATCTATGCGTAGATACTTTACACGGTAGTACATATGAGTATGTGGCGATGATGGTCATGTTGTTGCTCCTTTCTTGTGATTTTGGATATTGGTGGCATAGTGGGATGAAGGCCCGACAAACTTTACATGTCCTCGCATGAGACCTGTTCCACGCTTGACATGCAACTAGTTTGCATAAGTGGCTAGCGGGTGTCTGCCTCCTACTATAGTCAATATCTATTTTGCAAGCGAGTTGTCAACAATTTGATTATCCTCGTGGTTCATGTTCGTAGGTAAGAACGGTTCTATCTCGAAAGCCCTCACCACGTAAAACTTGCAATGGATAAATTAGAGGCGTCTAGTTTAGATTGTTCTTGGGCTAGTGTTATGATATGGTAGTGTTGTAAATAGAAGTATGAGATGATACTTTTACAACACACATAGCGTAAAACCCATAGATTGTGGATTTACATATAGGTATGATAGTGATCATACCACGATGCACATGATAGAGATCATCTGCGGGAACCATATAATTTCACTAATAAACATATGATGTTTGATTGCATCTTATATTGCTTATTTAGCGCTTTGTTATGCATAATAAGATGATCCTCATTTAAATATCAAGATAAGAATGTGTTCTTCCTTTAGTATGCACCGATTATGTTTTCGTCGCTCCAAGACATCACGTGATGATCGGGTGTACTTGGATCCTCGACCATACTTCGGGTGTAAGACAGTTACACACGCAAAATACTAAGGTTCTAACTTGGCGAGCCTAGCATGTACAGACATGGCCTCGGAACACGTAGAGAAAGGTTAAGCATGAGTCATATAATTGATATGATGCCCATTTGATGCTCGCCTTTGAAGCTATACCGACTCACGTGATGATCGGACTTGGTGTAGTGGATTTGGTTCATGTAATCACCAAAAGGACACGAGGGATGTCGCTTTTGAGTGGGAGTTCATTCGTAATATAGATTAGTTGAACTCAATCTATCATACACTTAGTCTAAACTTTACAAATTCTGTTGTAGATGGCACCACCGCTTAATTTCAATGCGTTCATGGAGAAAGAGAAACTAGCAACGAACGGTAGCAACTTTACGAATGGGCCATGAATTTGAGGATTCTCCTCTCACTGCACAAAAGCAATATGTGCTAGAAGCGCCGTTAGGCCCCCCACCCTTTGACGATGCCCCTGACGAGGAGAAGAATGTCTATCTGACTCGTCAGGAGGACCACAACTTAGTTCATTGCGGCATATTGTATGGGCTAGAGCCGGAACTTCGAAAGCGTTTTCGAAAACGGCAATGCTTTTGATACAATGGGTGAGTTGAAAATGATTTTCGACACACATGTCAGAGAGCTACAATGCTTCGTAAAAGTTCTTTAGCTGCATGATGGAAGAGAACAGCCGTTAGTGAGCATGTGCTCAAGATGTCGGGTTACGCGATAAGCTTGTGTCCTTGGGAATAACGATTCCCATTGACTTAGGCATCCATCGTGTTCTGCGTCCGCCACCTAGCTATAAGAGCTTCGTGATGAACTATAATATGCAAGGCATGAAGAAGTCTCTCCCCGAGCTTCTGTCAATGCTTAAAACTTGCAGAAGTGGAAATCAAAAAGGAACATCAAGTGTTGATGATCAATAGGAACACTGGTTTCAAGAAAGACAAGAAGGGAAACGGAAGGGAAGTAAGGGCGGCAAGCCTGTTGTCGTGCCTGAAAAGAAACCCCGAGTTGGACCTAAGTCTGATACCGAGTGCTACTATTGTAAGGGGACTGGCCACTGGAAGCGCAACTGCCCCAAGTATCTGGCAGACAAGAAGGCCGGCAAGGCAAACAAAGGTATATATGATATACATGTTATTGATGTGTACTTGACTAGTGCTCGCAGTAGCACCGGTATTTGATACCGGTTCGCTAATATTTGTAACTCGAATCGTGGAACAAAGCGACGCTAGCAAGGGTGAGGTCAAGATGCGTGTCGGCAATGGATCAAACGTTGATGTGATCGCCGGAACGCTACCTCTCCACTTACCGTCGGATTAGTTATAAACTTAAATAATCATATTTGGTGCCTGACCGAGCATGAACATTGTATCTGGATCATGTTTGATGCAAAGTGGTTTTTCATTCAAATCTGAGAACAATGGTTGTTCCATTTATATGAATGAAATCTTTTATGGTCATGCACCAATGTTGAATGGTTTATTTCTGTTGGATCTCGATGATAATGTTACACATATTCATAATATTGATGCTAAAAGGATTAAACTTAGTGATGATATATCCGCATATATGTGGTAATCGCTGCCCAGGTCATATTGGCATTAAACGCATGAAGAAGCTCCATTCGGATGGACTTTTGGAATCACTTGATTATGAATCATTTGATACATGTGAGCCATGCCTTATGGGCAAGATGACTAGAACGCCGTTTTCCGGTTCAATGGAACGGCATGATTTATTGGAAATCATACATTCGATGTATGTGGTCCAATGAGTGTGTCGGCGAGGTGGATATCGTTATTTTGTTACTTTCACGGATGATTTGAGTAGATACGGTTATATCTACTTGATGAAACACAAGTCTGAAACCTTTGAAAAGTTCAAGGAATTTCGAATGAAGTTGAAAATCATCGTAATAGAAAGATCAAATTTCTACGGTCCGACCGTGGAGGTGAGTATCTAAGTTACGAGTTTAGCACTCACATGAAAGAGTGTGGAATTGTTTCACAACTCACACCGCCGAACACCACAAATAAATGGTGTGTCGGAACGTCAGAATCGCATTTTATTAGATATGGTTCGATCTATGATGTCTCTGACGGACTTGCCGTTGTCATTTTGGGGTTATGCACTAGAAACTGCTGCATTCACTTTAAATCGGGCACCATCTAAATCCGTTGAAAAGACACCGTATGAATTGTGGTTTGGAAACAAACCTAAGCTGTCATTTCTTAAAGTTTGGGGATGCGATGTTTATGTGAAGAAACTTCAACCAGATAAACTCGAACCCAAAGCGGAAAAATGCGTCTTCATAGGATACCCTAAAGAAACTATTGGGTATTCCTTCTATCACAGATCCGAGGGCAAGGTTTTTGTTAAGAATGGATCCTTTCTAGAGAAAGAGTTTCGCGAAAGGTGTGAGTAGTCGGAAGGTAGAACTCAAGAGGTTATGGAACCTTCTCTTCAAAGTATGGCGAGTAGCGCAATACGGAAGTTGTTCGGAGTTGGCTCCACCTGTTGAAGAGGAACTAATGATAATGATCATGAAACTCCGAAGAGAGTACTACCGAACCTCGCAGGTCAAACAGACGCTGCAGCTCCCGAGTCAGACGGAATCCTATCATAAATTTCATGGTTGATGAAAATAATGACCACGCCATTTATGAAGAAGCGATGATGAGCCCGGATTCCAACAAATGGTTAGAAGGCATGAACCCGAGATGGAATCCATGTATGAAAATCAAGTTTGGAACTTGGTGGAATTACCTCACGAATCGAAAGGCCGTGGAGAACAAATGGATTTTCAAAAGGAAAACTGATGCCGATGGTAATGTGACCATCTATAAAGCTCGACTTGTCGCAAAGGGGTTTCGACAAATTCAAGGAGTTGACTACGATGAGACTTTCTCTTCCGTAGCGATGCTAAAATCAGTTAGGATTATGTTAGCAATTGCTGCATATTTCGATTATGAAATATGGCAGATGGATGTCAAAACCGCGTTTCTCAATGGTAATATTGAAGAAGAGTTGTATATGATACAACCAAAGGGTTTTTTCGATCCTAAGGATGCTAACAAGGTGTGCAAGCTTCAGCGATCCATCTATGGATTGAAGCAAGCATCACGAAGTTGGAATCTCCGCTTTGATGAGGTGATCAAAGAGTTTGGATTTTTCCAAACTTATGGAGAAGCTTGTATTTACAAGAAAGTGAGTGGGAGCAATGTGGCATTTCTGATATTATATGTGGATGACATATTATTGATCGGAATGATATAGAACTTTAAACAGTGTTAAAAGTTATCTAAACAAAGAAATTTTCAATGAAGGACCTAGGTGAAGCGTCATACATATTAGGCATAAAGATCTATAGAGATAGATCTAGGCGCCTAATAGGGCTATCGCAAAGTACATACCTTGATAAGATTTTAAAGAAGTTTAAAATGGACGGAAGTAAGAAGGGGTTCTTACCTATGTTGCAAGGCAAGACATTGAGTAAGACTCAAAGTCCGCTTCATGGAAGAAAGAGAGATAATGGACAAAGTCCCCTATGCTTCAGCCATAGGCTCTATTATGTACGCCATGCTATGTACAAGACCGGATGTGGCACACGCTATTAGTTTGACTAGTAGGTACCAATCGGATCCAGGTTCGGAACACTGGATAGCGGTCAAGAATATCCTTAAGTACTTACGAAGAACTAAGGATATGTTTCTTGTATACGGAGGTGAAGAAGAGCTCGTCGCTAAGTGTTATGTCGACGCTAGCTTTGACACCGATCCGGATGACTCTAAGTCTCAATCCGGATACGTATTTCTCATGAATGGCGAGCGTTAGTTGGAGGAGCTCCAAACAACCTGTGGTAGCGGATCAACAACGAGGCGAATATGTTGTCGCTTTAAGCTCGGAAGCAGCTTTTGGATGAAGGAGTTCATATCCGAACTAGGAGTTGGCAAGCGTTGGACCCAATGGTGATCTATTGTGACAACAATGGTGCCATTGCCAATGCCAAAGAGCCAAGGTCTCACAAGCATTCCAAGCATATTAAGCGCGGTTTCACTCCATCCATGAGCATGTCAAGGATGGAGATATAAAGATTTGTAAAGTACATACGGATCTCAATGTAGCGGATCCATTGACTAAAACTCTCCCTAGAGCAAAACATGATCAACACCGTAACTCAATGGGTGTTAGATATATCACTATGTAACTAGATTATTGTCTCTAGTGCAAGTGGGAGATCAAGGAATATGCCCCGAGAGGCAATAATAAATTGTTTATTATGTGTATTCCAAGTATATGATAGATGTTTATTTTGCATGCTATAATTGTATTAATACGAAACGTTAATACATGTGTGTTTAATAAACAAAGAAAGTTCCTAGTTAAGCCTCTCTCATAAACTAGCTCGTTGATTAACAAGATGATCAAGGTTTCACGATCATGGACATTGGATGTTGTTAATAACGGATCACAACATTAGTGTAATGATGAGATGAACATTCATCCGAAGTATAGCATTACGATCAAAGTCATTGAGTTTATATTGCTATAACAACTTACGAAGTGATCCTAATCCTTAGACCATGAGATCATGTCAATCACTAACACCGGAAGAGTTTCTTGATAACATCAAACGTCACACCGTAACAGGGTGATTATAAAGATGGGTTCAGAACTAATAAAGTGTTATGTTGAGGCTCATGGATCAAGAGTGGAATTTGTTCATCCCGATGACGGATAGATATACTCTGGGCCCTCTCGGTGATATCACATTGACTAGCTTGCAAGCAAGTGATTTGATCACTAGAATGTTATATCACGGGAACGAGAAAAGAGTGCATGTCGGTAACGAGATCAAACTAGGTATGGAGATACCGATGATCGAATCTCGGACATGTAATATATCGTGAGACAAAGGGATTAAGATACTAGCGTAAAAGGTTCCGACGATCACAAGAAAGTCATCGTTGAATGTGTGGGTCTCCAGATCCCGCTTCTGATTATTGATCTGAGAGGGGTCTCGATCATGTCCGCATTATTCACGAACCGTAGGGTGACACACTTAAGAGACACCGACATCCAATTGGAGCAAAAGTTTCATGCCGAAAGAATAAACAAGCGCAGGAATTTATTTCACTAGATACCGAAACAGGTTTTCGGGTGAAATTGCATAAAGTGGTTATGCATGTGAAATAGAATTCTAGCAAGGGGTTATTTGTGAATGTTTGTCATTAAAGTAATTGACAAAATTCTGAATAAAATAAAAGAGTTTTATTTAATGAGAGTTTGCATTAAATTTGGTGGAAATTTAATGGGATTTTTGAGTGGGATTTTGAGTGGAGGAATTTGGAGGAGTTTTGTGAGTGGAGTGTCCACCCACATGATGAGGGGAGGGCAAGGGGGCAGCCCCCATGCGCCGGCCACCCCCTTGGGGTTCCCCCCCTCCTCCTATAAAAGGAGCCCCTCCTCTCACTTCTCACTCACACCTCCTCGTGAAGGATCTCTCTCCCCCTCTAGAATTTATCCCCCATGGTCTCGGACTAGCGAGATACATGTTCCCGGTGGCTATTCGGCAAGAAAGAGTTGTGCTTCCGCTGCATCGCTGGAGCGAGGAGGCGGAGGTTGCTCGGTGCCTCGAACGTGTGTGCGAGCACGGATGCGCTGCTGATTTTCGGCGCTAGGACTTCCTCTCGATCTTGAGATCGGCAAGAGATCGTCTACATCAACCACGAGTTTGGACTCGTTAAACTTTGTCGGTCTTCAAGGGTATGTTCTCTACGGATATACATCCGCCCGTTGTTTGTATCTAGTATAAATAGATCTTGGTATACAGTTCACATCGTAGGAAAATTTTTGTTTTCTATGCTGCGAACCCTTCAATAGTAGCATACCAAAATTTTTGTCATTAATGCATGCATGTGTCTTTTGCACATCTAATCCCAGAGGACAGAGAGTCTTCTTTGCTTCGTAGGTACTCTCGGTAAGTTCGTTATGTTTTGGAAACTTCGGCTTCATTATTTTCAGCATCTTTTCAAATGAGGAGTCAGTTAGACCACACTCTGCCTTACATCGCAACAATTCCAGTGTGGTACCGAGCTTTGTGCTGCCATCTTCACAATTTGGGTACAACAATTTCTTGTGATCTTCTAACATGCCCTCTAACTTCAACTTCTCATTTTCTGTTTCACAGTCTCACTTTGCATCAGAAATGACCCTACCAAGTTCATCAGCCGGCTCATCTGATGCTCGTTCTTCACCTCTTTCCTCTCCATTGACTTCCATTGCAGTATCACTGTATTCAGGAAACATATGATGATAGTTGTTATCATCATCTTCTTCTTCACCATCTTCCATCATAACCCCTCTTTCCTCGTGCTTGGTCCAGCAATTATAGTTGGGCATGAAACCTTTCATAATCAGGTGGCCGCGAATGATTTTCGAGGAAGAGTAATCCTTGTTGTTCCGACATTGAACACATGGACAACGTATAAAACCATTCTCTTTGTTTGCCGTAGCCACATCGATAAATTTATCCACGCTTTTCATATACCCGGCTACGCGCCGGTCACCGTACATCCATTCCCGACCGTTCATCTGCATCATATAAGTAAGTTTATCAAAAAAAAAGGACATCATAAATAGTGAAATGACCAATTCACATCGATACATGCATTGTATCAATGACAGAGAAAAGATAAGATTGCTAACCTCGATCGAGGAAAATAAAGAGGAGAAAGCTCAAGTGCGTCTCGGACACCTTCTATATTTTTGTTCTATGAGAAATTGAACGGGATTATTCACTCAAACATTTCATCAAACACCTTGAATGCATGCATAGGGGAGAAAAAACTAGCACACCCCTCACACCTTCCACCAAGAGAAAAAACAGAGTGGAGGCAGAGGGGGCTGGGGCGTTGCATTTATAGAGGGAGGGAGCATACGTCCCGGTTGGAGCCACCAACCGGGACTAAAGGTGTATGCCACGCCATGTGGCTGTGGCCAAACCTTTAGTCCCGGTTGCTGGCTCCAACCGGGACGTATGCCCCGTTACCAACCGGGACGCATGCCTCCGGGCCCCGTGCCCACTCGAACCGGGACGCGTGCCAGCATTAGTCTCGGTTGGTGGCACAACCGGGACTAATGCTCTGAGGGGGCGCGATCGGATGGCCTGTTTTCTACTAGTGACAGCGCCCTGCCGCCTCGCTGTGTTGCTCCACCGGACCACTACCGTCCGCCATCTTCCTCCTCGCCGCTCCACCGAGTGACAATATTGCGCGTCCCGAGGCGCTAGTCGGGTCGCCTCCCCGGGGCAAGCTTCAAATCTTCTACCTCTCTCTGATACCAATTGTTGGAATTCCCCACAGATCGACTACATCAAACTAGACAAGCAAGCACGCTCAAAAAATCTTATGGCCAAGGGCACGTGTCGTGTCCGTTCTTTCTTTATTTTCTTCTCAACTCACGGTACAACTTCTAATACAAAACTCACGTACTGCCGTGCATATATACACGAGCATCTCACCGACCCAATGTCCTAGTCCAACTCTAATACTAGAACACACACAAGACTAACTACTAATCCTACCTGGACTATAACTACCTTAAACTTCCTTCTTTAGTCAAACTAGCTTGACTACTATCCTAGACTGACTCGTACAAAATAACTCAAAGTCCTAAACAGACTCAAACTTGGTGTATACAGCTGCCACACACGGAGACTAGACACTAAAACTTTCCTAATCAAGATTAATTCTAACAATCTCCCCCTAATCTTGACTTGTTGTCTCCTCGCGCTCCCCCTGATCTTGACTCCTTGCAGCTTCACGATCTCTTGACTCAACTCAACGTATGATCCAGACTCTCAGTCGCGCCGCTATCAGGCAGACACCATAGGCCACCCCACACGCATACATGCCAATGGATCACACACCGTCCCATGTAAAGACAGATTCTCATTGAAGAGGCTCCTCTTCACTGGTCATTGTCCCACTATACGCTTGAGCATCATCCTTCCCGTCGAGACCCTTGGTCGCACCTAGCACCAGAAAACAACACGTCGTGACACGCTTCAACTGCAACGGATCCTCACAGAGACGAGCACTTGGACACAACGACGACTCATGAACATGACGCTGACTCAACGTGCCAACCCGCACGCCCACGGCTCTTTGACTCTTCTTGCTCCCTGGTTGATGATCTTGACGAGACTCCCGACACCGCACCTCGGCACCTCCTCCCCCATCAACGATCGTCCACCTTCATCGCTTTTCCAACGACAACGCCCTTCCGCCTCGCTGTGTTGCTCCGCCGGACCACCACCGCACTCCATCTTCCTCCTCGCCGCTCCGCCGAGCGACAATATTGCCCGCCCCGAGGCGCTAGTCGGGTCGCCTCCCCGAGGCAAACTTCAAATCTCCTACCTCGCTCTGATACCAATTGTTGGAATTCCCCACAGATCGACTACATCAAACTAGACAAACAAGCACGCTCAAAAAATCTTAAGGCCAAGGGCACGTGTCGTGCCCGTTCTTTTTCTTTATTTTCTTCTCAACTCACGATACAACTTCTAATACAAAACTCACGTACTGTCGTGCATATATACACGAGCAGCTCACCGACCCAATGTCCTAGTCCAACTCTAATACTAGAACACACACGAGACTATCTACTAATCCTACCTGGACTAAAACTACATTAAACTTCCTTCTTTAGTCAAACTAGCTTGACTACTATCCTAGACTGACTCATACACAATAACTCAAAGTCCTAAACAGACTCAAACTTGGTGTATACAGCTGCCACACACGGAGACTCGACACTAAAACTTTCCTAATCAAGATTAATTCTAACAGCGTGCTTACCAGCATCCCTGGCTTCCGTGCACGCCCATGTCTAGGTGCTTAGCGAATTCGTACTTTGCATGCTCGCCACTAGCTTCTCCGTCACGATTCTGGAGCTCGGCTCCTACCTACCAGTGCATAACAATTGCTTCTGTATGTGCTCATGTTGTGCTACGGAGGATTGAAAGATTTTACATGGTCATTTGTTTTGGTCAGCATGCCGATGTATCCGGCCGTCCCCATCACGATCGGTATGGCAATGATAGATGTGCTGCGGTCTCGATTCATTGGGTTTGAGGGGTAGCGGAACACAGAAGAGATCCTGGCGGCCTTGGGCTGTCATAGGAAGCACAAGACCTCCAACAGTGTCGAGCGGCAGCAAACGAGGCTTCATCCCTTGCTCTGCACTTGTGGTTACCAACCATGTACTCCTTGTCGTTCTTCTATTCACGGTTAGTATTAATTCATGCTAGCTCGTTGATTTGTGTAGCTTCTGTTACAGCCTTTTTAGAAGTGAGGATGAGGATTTTCTTCACATGGAAAGTGAGAGTATGAGACTTAGAGGCCCTTCCTGTTCCGTGTCAACTCAGTCCAGCTAGCTGAAAAAAAGGGAATGCAACACAGACGAAAGGAACAATTGAATTTTTTTCTTTAGTCTAGACTTCTGTTTAGGTCGTATTTCTTAGTAGGAATGAACCAAGTTCAGATTTAACCCCTCGTGGCCTCTAATCCTACATGGAGGAAAATCTCCAAACCTTGACAGATAAATTTGAGACGGTTTAGATTTTGATGAATGGGGTTATAATAATCTTTATTTGGCGAATTTAGGATTTTTTGTGAATTTGAGAAGGCTTAGATTTGATTCCAAAACTGACACATACATAATTAATTGGTGTTGTTGGACTAGACTGGAAAAATATGTACTCACTCCGTTCCAAGTTAAATGTCATTGCCAAAATTTATATGTATAACACATGAAAGATCTGTGACATCTAATTCAAGACAAAGAGAATATTAAACATAAAAATATTAGAATGAAACAAACAAAGAAAATAAATAAGAACCAAATACTTTTAATGCATGTGTTTTTTAAAACTATAACAACCATTTTATTTATTTTTTAAATTTTCCGTTGCAACGCATGGGCATTGAGATAGTATTTTATTAATATGTCCATTCAATATTTTAGATGTAGTTATTTTAAATGTTTTGTCAAAGTTAGTATGACTTTCGACCAATCTTTAGGTGTCTTATATTTTGGGACGGACGGAGTACTTCCTAGTGGGCATCAAGCAGTGTCATCATGGTATTGTTAGGTGTGATGGTTGATAGCTCATGGTACCTATTTGGTTTGAGTGGATGAAAAGAACAGAAGACATAGATTATTATGCAGTTTCCGAGAGTATAAATATCCACATAATTGGAACCATAATTTGTGGCGCTCAAAATTTCGTACTTTATGTACTGATGAACTTCTTTTCACAACTTGGCGGCTTTAGCTGATGCAAACCAGCTGCTTTTATGATTTAATGAGTCCGTTTCTTATGCCAGTGAGTCCTTGCAGGAAGGCTTTAAAACTGATTCTGACAGGATGACGAAGGATCTAAGAAAAAGACCTGTTGGCTGTCAGGTAACTTTTTGGTCTATTGATTCGTTTGACTTTGATGGTAGAATCAGATTTGAGTTTTTATGTCCATATGTCCAGAGAATATATTTTGAATCGTATACTTTGTATATGCTCTGTCAATTGCTAATGATAGGCAGAAGGTCTATTGTGGAAAAGGGTCATTTGGTGATGTGGTGGGTTGTATACTTTTATTCAATGTTGCATGTTTTTTCCGACTTTCTTGATTTCTTTATTTTGGGAACAACGCATTCTCATGAATGAGGCATCTTCGAAGTTGCTAGTTTTAGGACTTACCAAAAGAATCCTATACTATATATGTTCGTAATTGGCTAATTGTGTATTTTGGAACTCTGTTATGATAATCTTATTAGGGCCACCAGCGTTACTGCCTTTAGTTTTTCACAACTACATGCATTAATGACGTTGATTTGCTTCAGCCTTCAATCCAGGTGGTGAATAATTTTTTGTTATACTATAAGTATTGGTGTAATTCCATGGCGGTACCATTAACTAACCTTCGACGTATATATAATTGCTAAATTCTTGGTTAGTTATGTTTGTTTCAGGTGCCTTTTTTGCTACTTATTTGAATTCTATTTGTGCCAGGTGCTTCTCTTTTCTACGACATTCAATGACAAAGTGAAGGAAATTGTTACAAGTGTCATTAAGGGCGGAAACCAAATATTTGTGAAAAAGGAAGATCTTACTTTGGAAAAAGTAAAGCAATACAAAGTCCGAGTCCCTGACGAGGCGGCCAAAATAGAGGTTATAAGGAACAGATCTTTGAGTTCGGGCAAAAAGTTGGACAGGTTATCATCTTTGTGAGAACAAAAATAAGTACCAAGAATGTTCATAATGCTTTGACTAGAGAGGACTATGTGTGCTCCTCAATTCAAGGATCCCTTGACCAATCAGAAAGGGAAAAAGTAATACAGGAATTCAAAGATGGGTACACCAAGGTTCTTATATCAACTGATGTTCTTACTCGAGGTTTCGACCAAGCACAGGTACTATTTGCACCATACTAATTTTACATGCATGCCAATGAAGTATCTTCTGACGTTCTTCCTCTCAAAGGTTAACCTCTTCATCAACAATGACATGCCAATCAAGTTTAACACGAGAGATGAACCTGATTATGAGGTGTACCTGCACAGAATTGGCAGAGCTGGCGCTTTGGCCGAAAAGGTAAATTTATGTGAACTAGTCTATGTCGGGGATAGATGTCTATTCTTTTTTGGCATTGCATCAAATGAACATTAGTGGGTCTCTCATGAAGCCACTGTAAGCAATTTTGGTTAGCATTGTGACAGATGTTTGTGGTGTTAATTGGAAACAAATGGCTTGGACATAATGACAGGCTGAACCTGTTATTAGTGATAAGCAAACATGTACCTTTTAGTCCATCCTAATGCCTCTTTGTTCTAGCCTGACATTGAACTTGTCAACAGAATAAGTATGCTACGAATATGAGGATAAGATAGAATTCTGTGTAGTTTGGATTCATGCACTTGATCTCTTCCCTTGTTGGAGCTTTCAGCAGAATAAGTTTGCTATGAATACGAGGATAATATGGATCGGAGGGAGTACCCTTTAGTTGCTCTTATTTGTACTCCATAGTTGGATCATGATTCAGAAAACAGTATAGCTGAAACGTTGATGATATCTTTGCTAAAATAATCCATATTCAATGTGGCTTTAACTGCTTTTCATGATCCAGAGACAGAATACAGCATGATATTGTGTACCCTAGGCACCAAAGTAAATAAAGCATATATGGATTGATGATTTTAGTTTCAAATAGTTGGAGTTCATATGTCAAGTGTGTGGAGCAATCAATGATCACGAAATTTGGATGCATATGAACTAAAAATTCAGTCCAACACTTGCATGACAATCAGACCTTTCTTTTTAATGGTGTCACCTTATATCATATAAAGTATGCAATAAAAAGTACATGAGCAGTCCCTTGAACAAAAAATGCACCACAGACGCCTAAGTTATTATGACTTCATGGTGATTTGAGGGGAGTATTTGCTTTCAGCAGAACATGATAAAAATACTGAAAGCCAGTTGCCCACTACTCTTGAATGAAAAAATTCCGATACATCTAAAGTTAAGTAAACCAGGACTTCAGTAGCTCCATTTTGCACCTTTTCAACCGACTATAGAATTTGATGAACTGATGTGACCATTGTGTCGATTAAGGAAGTCATGTTTGTTTGTTCATTTTCATTGCTTCTTTAAAGGTTGCTTCATGTTTCTGGATATTGTAAACTGATTTTCGTGGATTGTTTTCATAATTTATCCGCTCAACACATGTAGGCTTTGCACACTGGAAACTGTAGATCTTGTCTTGTCATGAACTTGTTATGCCAAGTTATTAGCGAATTAGATCAATAGAACCCTACTATTGTCCAGTGCTTAGTTTGAGGCCTATATTCTAATCGAATCTTTGCTGGTTACAGGTGCTGTGTTCAACCTGCTATGTGGTGAAACTGATGACGTTGTGATGACAAAGATCGATAGCTACTTCCAGCACAAAGTACCCGAGGTGCCCAACTGGAAAAGCGAGGATAATTTTGAGACTGCACTTAAGGATGCGGGTTTACTTGAGTAAACATCCCCGAGCAATGTTTGGCAGCAAAATGCGCAATTTGCCCCCGGGACATTTTGGTTCATGTACCAGATGCCTGTGTCAGGAGTTGTGTGGATTATGCTGAGATTTCCCCCAACAGTACTGACGCATTGAGTGGTGTCATTATGTGCATGTAATCCATTTTTATGCTTGTTATTTTTGAAAGCATAGCTTGGTGTGACGTTTTCTTGTTTCAAGTCTTTACATGTAATTGCGTTTGTAATTTCATTTTTGTGGCAAAGAAATACGTACGACGGTAATCTAGTGCATGTATAAATTGATTGCATTGGTCAATTACAGAACGAGATTCAGCATGAGAATGTACATGATTTCCTTCAACCCTGTTTTGCACAAAAAGTATTAGCTAGCAGTTACAAATTGTCGTGCTCGATGACCTGCGCCGCCCTCCACTCCTTGCCTGTCGGGCCGAGGATGACAGGAACAAGAATGGACGCTGGCCCGGTACATACGAAGTGTAGTGGCAGAAGAAGGAGGAGGCAGCCATTGGTGCTGGACTGAAGTGAGTGGCAGAAGAAGGGGAAGGCTGGATTCGGATTCCTTCCCCTGGGGAATTCTAGGCTGATCTCACTGCAGCCTCATATGCACCAGCTTCAGGATACGTGGTTTCCGCTTGTCGTCTGTCTCCTTGCTCGGTCCATTGGAGATATTACACGGGTTGCATCATGTATATCGAGACATCAGCCATCCTGACTTGTATCATTACCTGTCGGATTTGAAAAGTCAGAGCACACATGCAGGTACAGTTATCATTGCCGATGGCTAGGCGTTTTGCATGTACCATAACTCTGATCAGAATTGTTCCATCCGTCGCATACTCACATGTTGGTTGGATGAATATAGTGTAGAATATATTTGTTTCACAATGCAATATATATGGTTCGCGGTGTACATCATTATTCAAAACTATAATCTTATATATATTGCCATCTCAACAGGTTTACCGTATTCCCATAAAACAGATTCCTTACATGTCATAACCATACATGGTTTGTTGTTGCCTTCAAAGCATTACAAATGTTTTAAATGATATATTCTGTTCTCGCTAAAAAAACTTTCACCTCTGCACTACATATTTGACACTATCACCAACCCTGAAAGCCATCATTTTTCTTATACTAAATTGCATTTTTAATGTTGGATTGTATTTCTTATGTCCATATTTCAATACATTTTAGATAATTTTCACCAATGGACTTTTTCGTTGACACCTGCAGCGGTACTGGTCAACGTATTGTATTTGGTATCTACTTGCTAATCATGACACACAGAAAAAAAGGCTAAGTTGACCTTCTAGCCACACACTAACATGTTTGTTTTTAAGAAATCTTACGGCTCCGCCAATATTTTCATGTTCGTACTCATGAACCCCCCACTTATGTGATACGCCATTGTTACTATCTCCATTTTCTAAAGTTAAATTTAATACACAGCTGCATGTAGACAGATCACTATTTGGAACATTTTTTCATCAATCGTCAAGCATATGTAAATGAAAGCTTCCATGTCTCTAAAATTGGACCAGGATCGGTATGTCTTTCTCAACACTTATTTGGTTGATGTATTTTTTCCTCCGAGGTTGTTATCACAAATATTTGATAGTTGACACATTTTTCACCTATAATAGATTAAGGACATGAAATGACCACCTCCATTATATTCAATTATGTCTATGAGTAATCTACATAGTATTGACCAAGATATGTGCTGATTTAATGTCTATGTTGCAGAGTTTACTTTATAGAGGCATGCATGTCGTTCTAAATAAATATTACATTGATTGAGCTATGCTACCTCCTCTTTAAAATATATTGATTGCATGATAATTGTTCATTCATCCAGCTGCCTTAATAATTGGTGTTTCTGTTTTGGTCTCCAGCAAGCGTTACGAAGAGAGGCATCACAAGTTAATAATTCTATGCCATGCTGGTATTTTTTTTTTGCTTTGAGACCTCATGAATTTCAGAAATTCTTTCGTCACTTCTCCCTGAAACCTTTTGAGCACATGAATGCCCCCCCCCCCCCCCAATTGTTGTGAACTCCACAGTAATCATTACCACTTGATGGTAGTTGATAACAAGTTATATATACATATATAAGTTTACAACATTGTATTGCAGCATTTGATTGTTAGTATACAATCTTTATATTCAATGTTATTTTATGTTATCCTCTTATTCAAAATTTAATAAATATGGAAAATGTTCATTTTCCTACCATTGTCCATTATGGCAAGAAAAGTAAAAAATTCATAAGGTTGATTTACTTTTGTAACATTGTTCTCTTTACCATGCTAGGAAGCATCTACTAGCCATGTTAGTTTGAGCTAATGCATTAACCTGCCCAGAATCCTTTCTATAGTTGTTATATGTTTATGATCTTAATCCATTATAAGAGAATTCTTCTAGTTCTAGCTTTAGTTCAACAAAATTTCCTCTACATGTCTCTGCAGCAACACACGGGTATACCATAGTACAAAAAGACAAATAATAACATTTAATAAACCTCTAGTTCTGTCCATCTCATTATGCACTCCCTCACTGAATAGTACAAACACAAATACATGAGCGTAACTACACTCATTCTCCCATTTCATCACACAAGCACAAAAAGACACACTAATCACTTTTGTATGAGACCAAGAGGAAAGGCTCTAGAGTGTGGGAAAATATCAAGTGGTATCTATAGACTTTATGGTGAATCTTTTGATCTATGCTTTTCAATTTCAGTATGTCTTTGGTGTATCTGTAGATATGTATTATTACCCTGTTCTTGTATGCCGGTTCTGATCAAACTAGTATGCTAGGACATATAGGGGGGATGTGTGCATTAGATGGAGTAGACTTGGGTTTTAGTCCTGAAAATGATATTTTTTTTGCGAAAATTATAGTTTTTACCTTTCTTATGCTTCCCCACTAGGGAGAATGGGAAGGCAATGTGCTAAACTTCTTTGTGAAGCAACAATAGTTCTCGTGACTACAATCACGCGCACTAGTACTTTCAACATCATGTAATCATTTAAGGCAATACTCTATTTAAAAACTTAATGTTTGGCATGCAAAAAACTCAACTGTTCAAGGAAGTATTAGCTAGATGTGTTGCATCATCTCAATATTAGTATGTGATTCCCATAAGATATCTACCAAAGACTACATAAATCGTTGCATGCATATAATTTTTCACGAAGAGCACATTTTGTGTCACTGTGTTTATGAGAGAGATGTCAAGTGAACCCACGAATCGCGATCCACTAAACATAATAAAAAACTTTTACTTTATATACATGCGATTACAAATTGCACTCTATAATATTCTAAAAATACAAAAATATACTGCATTAATTTTTACTACTTTTACTTTACTTTCACTCTCAACATATTCTTTCTAATCAATGTTGCACCTGATAACTACCATGATTGAGTTGAGGAAAACAAGGTAACTATTTCCAGTCTTGTAGGATGACTTGAGGAGGATAAAGTGAAAGCGAAAAATCCTTGTGTTCAATATTAAACTCCAAGTCATTCTTGTGGTGAAATATCGCTTGCTACAACACTCTACACTTAGAGTCCCAACAAATTGGTATACAAACACAATCTTTTGCCATCCTCCTCCTACTCATTATTGTCATCAGAGGAGGCCTCTTATCTGGGGAATAGGAGCCGAAGATATGTCATTGGTTGTCTCCTATAACCTGCTCCATCAAAGCGTGATGACGTTGTAGTATTATGACGTGATAATGAGGTGTAGACAAGCCTCCTCCTCTCGTACACCCACTACGAGATGGCTTCCTCCAACTTCCACTGGTAGAAAACGCCCTATAGGTCCCGGTTGGTAAGGGGCATTAGTCCCGGTTGCCCAACCGGGACGGGGAAATCGGGACTAAAGCTCTAACCTTTAGTCCCGGTTGCCCCACCAACCGGGACAAATGGGGGCACACGTGGCAGCATCGAGGCCGAGGGTGGAGATTAGTCGGTTCGAATACCTAACCGGGACTAATAACCCTTGCCTTGCGTAGATTTGGCCCATTTCTCTGCCGAGGCAGAGAATTCATTTTGGCACATTTTGTTGCCGCGGCAGCATTTTCGTCACTTTTTGTGCCGCGGCAGAGAATTCATTTAGGGTTGTTTATTGTTTATTTAGTGATTTGCACTTATCAATGAAGGAACCTTATATTACATCATGATGACAACATTATATTCAATACACGGATCGAGTTCATGCACTACATACAAAAGTTGCTATTCGATGCTACCGGCCAATTTCTTGAAAGTTGTTATTTTTACAATTCGTATTGTCTATACACAGCCGAGTAGTATTCTCCTTGTGTGTTTAGGACTTCTGCATCCAAGAATCCCGCCAATTCCTCCTGAATTGCTCGTACGCGATCCTTTGGCAGAAGACCGTCCCGTAGACGTTCGATCTGATTTAAAAAAGGAGACAACCTATATGAATGAAACTAAACACAATTTGATTGTAATTAAAAACTATAGAAATTGTTTACGTACGTGGAGTTGCTCTAAATTTCTTCCCTTCTCATCGCACGTCTGCCGAATGAACTCGCATACATAGTATCCACATAGATTGTTACCGGTCCTGCGTGGGCACTTTACGAGAACAGAGTTCAATCAAAATAATAATCAAGCATGATAATAACTGTATCAAAACTAGAATCAAAGAGATGCTGGATATAGCTAGTGGTGCGTACATTTAGTGGTTGAAATGTAAGCTCCTCTTTCCAAACACCCTAGCCTTCTTGGTGAACCGTTTCAAGCGCTGCGCGTACAAAACGAATAAAATAAGTTATTAAGTACTTGATATCATAAAATTCATTAACGTTGCCGATATAGTGTCGTAATGATTAGAATTACCGCTGGAGAAGTATCTGCATGTCCTTCCACGTCTCAAGGGGTTTATGTTTCGAGTCCATGACTAGTACACGCCCTTTGTCAAGTTTAATGATTAACAGAATATAGTGGAAGCTGCAAATGCATAACTAATCAATTATATACTTAACATCGAGTAAGCGAAATAGAAAGTGTATACAAGACAATAACACTCACTCGAAGTTGTAAGGAAATAGTATTTCCCTTTTGGTTTCTTGAAACCTTAACGCGTATACTATATTATCCTCCGTATCCTGGGGGCTTATTTTGAGATTAGCTTCATGAACCCAATATGGGTCAATGAAGCCAATGTCATAGATTTGTCCTCTACTGCATTCGAGAATCTTCATTCTCCATATTACAGTATGATCATATACATGCAATAAACAAAATAATATAGCTGGAGACTAAATTAATTACAGAATTAGTACTTACAGACAATAGGCACTGATGATCGATTTGTCCAAGGCGTCTTGATTGAATAATTGAAATAGTTCATCAAATTCAATGGATATCATGTCATCCTTATCTTTGCCATGATGCTTTTTTGTAACCCTTAGCACTATCCAGTTAGCCCCGGCTCTTGTGGCATGCATGTACCAGTTATGCAATCTTCGCATTTTTGTTGGAAGATTGTTTACCTCCTCAGGTTTGACGAGAGGTTTTTCGTACTGGTATTTGTATGCTACTTCACTCACGGGAAAGAATCAGAATCGGGATAAGTACTGGGCAATACTCATACCTTGAGCAGCGGCAGCTTCTCCGTATTGTGCAACTACCTCTGGATCATACTGCTCTTCGGCCCCATATTTGCTCGACCCCACATTGGTTTGAGAAATCACCTTGAGAGGGGCGCAAGTCTGTTTTGCTTGTTCTCCGAGCTGGGCAACAGATTTCCCGCTTGCATCAGTACTGCTCTTCGAGGCTTTTTGTGTCGCATGTGACTTGAGAATAGAACGCTCATAGTCTGATGACAGCTTTGGCTCGGGTTGATGAAGATTCTTTAGCATTTTCAACACTTTGGATTTTTCTTCTTTGGTGCTGGGGAACTCTGGCTCTTTCGGCCGCCTCAGCTTAGCGAAAAACGCTGTCGTTTCCGCATCAACGATCGCCGCAGTCTCCTCTTCAAGATCCATAAGCTCTCTTGGGAGGAACCGTTGGTACTTTTGGAAGAGGCTCTTGTTTACGTTTCGGCGATTGCTTACGACGCATAGTAGCGGTACGCTTACGCTTTTTATCCTGAGGCGCCGGCGATGGCTCCCTCAGCGATGGCTGCACCGGACATTGGTGAGGCGACGGAGCCGGGTGAGGCGACGAAGACGGCTGCCGTGGCGGCGACGACCTCGCTAGAGACGGGTGAGGCGGCGGCGAAGATGGCCTTGGCATGTGATTTTGAAGCACGATACATTCCTTCGGCCAAAGAATGGTGACGTTTTTTGCGTCACCCAGCACAGTCACATCCCCTTCACCAGCAGGGTAGTGGAGATCCAAAACCTCAAAGGTGGGCATGATTTCATCCACGCCGACAACAGCGTAGCCCTCTGGAACCGGACGAAAGTGGTAAGTTGGTGTGGGTCCAATTGGTAAGGCATAGCCAACCGCCACCTTCATTGATATGTTCACAACTTTGACATGTAGCTCGCAGTGTGTCATCTCTGTGATATCATCCACTGGGTAGCCAACAGGAGCCATCGTCGGTGCATCATCGTCATCGCCATTGTCATCACCCGGGACCTCGGAAGCCACATCGCTTTTCGATTATTCGATAGGCGGTAGCATCGAATGCGGTGTCTTCTTGAGATGGGTCGGTAGTACTTTGCTCTTTAAGTGCGTTAATTTCATCTTGTTGCTGCTTTAATCGTTCTTCAATTAAACGCATTCGCTCTTTCTGACTTTCTGCTTCAACTGCCGCCCTGTCCTTACTCCTCTGACGGCTTCTATCAGGATATTTCTTCCTCTCTTCGGGAAACCCAGTCCTCCATGATTGGGAGCCTATTGTGCCTCGTGTTCGTCCATCATGTTCCTTATTTCCAAGGGCGACTTTGAGCTCATCATTCTCTCTATCGGGAATGAAGTCCCCATCTTTAATAACCTTTACTGCTTTTCTGATCCTCTCGATTGGCAAGGGGTCTTCTTTATGTCATATGTTATATATACACCTCCCTTCCGAGTCCAACGTGCCCCCATGCCCGTAAAACCAATTCCTTGCACGTTCTACCCAATCGTCTGTCTCTGGGGTGATCTTTTTATCACGCAGTTCCTGCTCAAGTTTCTCCCACTTAGGAATTCCAGCCCTGTAGCCACCTTGCCCCATAGTATGGTGATACTTCTTGTTAGCAGCATTCAGCTTATTCGTTTCAGACATTTTCTAAGATTTTTCTGATTTCTTGTATTCCACAAACTCAGCCCAGAATGGTTTTATCTTCTCAAACTGAATATTCTTGAAATCGGGAGTCTTCTTTTTCACGACATAGTCAAGGTGCAATCTTTTCTTCCAGTTGGTGAAACACTGGGCCATCTTCTTCAAAGCCCACTCCCTGACCTTAGCCTCCATGGCTCTCCCATGTTGTAAGGCGTCCTCAACTGGATCCTCCGCATTTGGATCCAGCTCTATCTTCGGTAGTTTGAAATTCACCATGAGCCTCTTCCACAGTAAATCTTTGGCGTGGTTAGGGACAAATATGTAGGGGTTCGTAGCATGGAAAACAAAAATTTTCTATCGCATACAAACAAACAAGCCAAGATCTATCTACTAGATTGTAGCAACGAGTCGATAGAGGAACTCACCCTCGAATATTCCAAAGCGGTTAACGAGAGCAGATTCTCGTGGGTGATGTAGTCGTACACTTGCCGATCTCAAGATCGCGTAGACGATCCTTCCCGGCCAAGGCTCCGCTCAATCGGTCACACGTTCGGTACTCGACGAAGACCTTCCTCTCCCTTGTTCCAAAGCAATGGAGGTTGTAGTACTCTCTCGCGATTCGGCAAGACAACAAGGTGGTACCGGAAGTAGAGGGGAGATCCCGCAGGGCTTCGCCTTAAGCCGGAGCGAGTATGGTGGAGTATGAGAGAGCTAATAGTGGTCTAGGGATTAGACACACCAATTAGAAGGCTCTAAACCGGAGGCTAGGGCAATTAGAAGCTCTAAACCAAAAAGGCTCTAAACCGGAGGCTGTGGCTAGTGTTTAGATTTAGAGGATAGGAACTTGTGTGTCTAGAGGAGGAGGCCCTGCCCCTCCTTTTATAGGTGGGAGGGGCCAAGGGAGGAGTCCCTCCCAAGTCGGCCTTGGTGGCGCGGCTTGGAGAGGAGGGACTCCTCCCAAGTCGGTTTCAACCTCCTCTTGCTTGTTTCCCTCGCTTTCTGTTTTAGCTTGACTTTCAAACTGCCATTTGACTTTTCAGTTTTAGGATTCAATTTAATCCTTTATTTGGAACAGCGAGAACACTTAGTACATGATGCAATCATTCCAATATGTAATGACACATTCATGTACCCTTCCCCGAGTGCCGGACATTCCGAACCTTCTAGAACATTCGATGAAAACACCGAATCATTTCCGAACTCAAACGGACTTTCCTTATATGAATCTTATTCTCCGGACCATTCCGGATCACCTCGTGATATCCCGGATCCCATCCGAGACTCGAACAACATTCGGTCTCTTTCTCATAATACCATAACTACTCAAACAACGTCGAATCCTTAAGTGTGTCTCCCTACGGTTCGTGAATTATGCGACATGATCGAGACACTTCTCGAACAATAACCAATAGAGGAATCTGGAAATTCATATGGCTCTACATATTTCTACAATTACTTTGCGATCGAATGAACCACTTACATACGATACCAATTTCCCTTTGTCTCACGATCGTTTACTTATCCGAGGTTATGATCGCTCGGTATCTCGCATACCTAGTTCAACCTCACATCGATAAGTACTATTTTATCGTTCCCGTGATATGTGATCCCTTGTGAGCCAGTCACATGCTTGCAAGCTAATTGGATGACATTCCACCGAGAGGGCCCAGATTATATCTATCCGTCATATGGATGGACAAATCCCATTCTTGATCCATGTGTTTCAACCAATACTTTCTGAACACTCAATGCCACCTTTATAGCCACCCTGTTATGGTGTGGTGTTTGATGACATCAAAGCATCCATCCGGAAAAGGTGATATGCATGATCTCATAGTCGAAGGAATTAGGTTACTATGTATCAGAAAGCATATAGCAATTGAACTATTGAAATGACTTGATCTTTATGCTACGCTTATCTATAGGAGTATGTCCATCACATCATTCTCCTAATGATATGATCCTATTGTTAATAACATCTCTATGTTCATGATCAGGAAACCATGATCATATATTAACCAACAAGCTAGTTTAACAAGAGGCTTTACTAGGGACTCTTATTTTAGTTTACAAATCACACAAGTATTAATGTTTCCGTTTAATACAATTATAGCATGGTATGTAAACATTTATCATAAGTGTGAAGATATGATAATAACCACTTTATTATTGCCTCTTGGGCATATCTCCAACAGTCTCCCACTTGCACTAGAGTCAATAATCTAGTTTCAAACCTTTGTGTATTCAACACCTATGGCTTTCCGATGTTGTATGTACACGATTGCTAGTGGTCAACTGATCTCCAGATCTGACACTTCCAGGTCCGTGTGTAATTGCATGTCTTTTGCTCTACGCATCACTCATTCTCTAATGAGATGGCTTCGCATAAATTTGGTCCTTTGGTGTGACCTTTAGTTCTTTGGGGTTAAAACATGTTGATAATATTGTCGCATACAATATATCTTCATACTATTATCCATGTGAACTACACCTAGTTTGATAACAAACTACTTGACACAAACACCCTCTTTAGCTGCTATTATAGCAGTCATATACTTAGCCTTTTGTTGTAGTATCTGTCACAATGTCTTCACTTTGGAACTCATCCAAATCCATTATGGAACTTACTTTCCATTATATTGTGCCACCCTTAGTTTAGATTGAGATAAACTTAATTTGTATTTTGTGACAAAACTAGTATCAATGTAGTACTTTTACAATGAACTAACCATCTATTTGTCACTTCTACAAATAATATACTCTTAGTTCTTCCAAAAGATCATAAGAATATCCTTACTATTGTCCAATGATCATCTTATGAATTATTCTGGTATATGCTCACTTCATTTAGAGCATAGGACATATCTGGATTTGTACATATCACAGCATAATTGATATAAATACTCTTTGTGATTTCATACATCAAGTATCAATCTATACTTGAATCTTTGTTTCACTTACCCTGTGTCATTACACTTGAATATATCATCAATATTGAACTCATTCAATCTTTTCTGTGTGACAAGAACCTTTCTTGTAGTTTCTATATTGAACTCATTCAATATCTTGTCTATGTACTTCTGGCACAACCATATTAGCGTCTATTGATGCCAAATATTTGGGTTTTGCTTAAGCCTTTCATCGAGATGAAATTCTTAATATGTGTTAATAAAAGATACATTATTTCCAATCAACAATATGTCTTCCACATAATGTATTAGAAACATGTCTTAGCGCTCCCACTTAATTTCTTGCAAATGCAAGCATCTTCATCGTCTATAATGAACTTTTAAACTCCTTTAACAGTTTCATCACAGTGAAGATTCCAACTCCGCGATGCTCACTTTAACCATTGAAGTTTGCATATGCTTTTAGCATCCTTTGAATTAACAAAACCCTATGGACCGTGTTATGCACATGTCCTAGGTAACGATTCTATTAGAAGAACTTGTTTTGTTTATTCAACTACCATATAACAAATTATATGTAGTGGTTGCTACATTAATCCGTCTAGACTAAAAATCGCTATGAAAGATCAAATCTTGTCATATACAACCTTTGGACATTGTTGTGAACTCTTTCCCAACATGTCGACTATTTCATAGATGTAAAACATCCATGTCTATTTCTTTATAGATCCAGACACAACTGTAAGGTCTTACACCTTTCTCGACGGTCCTTCAAGTTCAAAACTTGATTTCTCGTGTATGGAACTATCACAGATTTTATGGCTTCAAGCCATTTGACGGAGTCAGGGCTCATCATCGCTTCTTTGCACGTAGTCGGATCAATAATGATTTAACTCTCAAATCTTGGTATTTGATTGTTCATCCGACCTACTTGTTTCAATAGGAACTTGGATCTCCGTGACCACAACCTTTGAGATACGTGAGCCATGAGCATTGTTGCTACCTCCGGAACACTTTTCGGCGCTGCGCAACTTTGCACATATAGCTAAGGTTCTTTTAACCTTATCAAAGTTCTATTGTCCGCCCACTTAACTTTTCACGAAAAATTCCTTCTCAAAGGAACTTGACGTTCCAAGCAACAAACACTTTTGTCTCCGGTGTTTATGGAGAAATACTTAACAGTTATACAAAGACAGGTTCATCCGACTTTGGCTGCACACATCTTTCTTATGCATAGCATACCAATGTTTTAAGAAAGGACTACTTGGGTTTTATCCCAAACCATAACTTTATATGGTGTCATTTCAACGTATTATGATGAAGCTCTTTTCAGTGGAAAAACGGTAGTCTCTAAAGCTTTTAATCTTTAAAATATAATGGCAGTTTTATGAATTATACCTTTGATCTTACCATGTCAAACAAGGTTTAATTACATATCTCGAATGCTCCATACTCTTATGGTGTTTCGGGAAAATGCAAATCCACGGAACGATTCCTTAAATCTTAGGTATTATGCTAAACTTGTAACTCAAATATCTTCCTTTATGATCTTATCATAAACTATTTATATTCTTGTTACAATGATTTTGCACTTCATCTTGAAAGTCTTTGAACTTTTCAAATGTTTCATACTTTATCCTTATTAAGTAAATATTCATATATTCACTCAAATTCTCGGAGAAAGCATATGAAGTTGAAATCCATCGCTTTTGACTACACATGATGGACTTTGTACAAAAATATGTACAATTTCCAATAAGCTAGTCATTCGTTCCCTTTTGGCCTATGAACGAAGTTTTAATTATCTCTAGGAAAGTTTCACAAGCGTCATTTGATCAAAATCAAATAGACTCCAAAATTCCATCCATATGGAGTTTCTTCATGTTTTCTTTCCAATATAATTTAAACTGCGATGTCATTTCCTAACTGATCTTTCAATCAATTTGTCTTTCGACATTTTTAGCACTAGTTTTATGGATGTGATTTCTCCAACGAGATTTGTGAATCATCCATCTTTTATGGATTACGGCAATTATTTGAACAACCCTTTTGTTCTCATAATACCTGATAAAACAAATCTAGAAGGCAAGCTTCGATGTTTAACACAATAACCCTTTATTTGTTCTCGATGAATATCATCACATATTCTTTTGCTAGTTACTTAGGCCATTGTAGTTCATGAATTGTGTTGTTTTGTATGACGATTCACACCAACAAATTCAGTATCAAATACTTAAGAACCACATTGTTTAATAAGCAAAGAATATAGCCATAACATGTATATCATCCATATACTTAAACTGAACAATTCTAGTCTTTTCTTTTCTGCCATATATTTATGAGATTCTCTTTCAGTATTTCCTTTTCTGTTTGAAAGAATCTATCAACATCAACAGTGGAGTCATACATATGACACATAGTCCAAAGCGTGTATAGTTAAATAGCAATGTCTTTGGACTTGCACTTTGAAGTAGATCACCTATCATCAAATGTTTGGTTTTCTTTCAAATTCCTTTCTTTAGTAATCTCTTGGTGTAGTAAATATTTTACCTACATCAAATATTCACCCTTATCATGGAATTATCCATGATCAAGCTACTTTTAGCTTGTAACAGTGAATCGCAAGTATAATGTTGCTCTCCAAAACCTTTTGGAGGATTAGGACAACTAGTGTCTCCAACCTTTTGCAAATTCTCATCAAATATGAGAACATGACTTTTGCCATATTATACTCTATCATGTTGCAACCAAAACTTCGTTTCAGATATCACAATATCTTCCACACATCATGGTTTCTGAAACAACTCTTTCAGATCCTAGATAACCTTGATATTAAGACAATCCTTTTGAATATCAAGAATCATGGAGACAAACATGATACTAATATACTAACATTGGAATTGTTACTCTTGATTTTAATACCAACTATTAAACTTCATGGAGTAATCAAAACTTACTGAAAGTTTGCAATGGGACTTTTAAACTTTAGATAACACTTCAAAACAATATGATACCAGTTCGTAAAGTAACTAACCAGAATTCTATAGTTCTATCATCTCAATTATAACTAAGCGCAAGGTGGTAAACAGATGCCAATGACTACAACAACTATGCAAATTCACTTTGATTTAGTTTATGATAAATTGAGTTCTAATTAATAATTAAATTAATCTAGGTGAACTCCCACTCAAAACAATATCCCTCACATTGTTTTAGTGATCACACGAACCAAATCCACCACATCAAAACCGATCATCACGAGAGTTAATATAGCTTCAATGGCGAACAATCAACATGTTCATCATATCTACTATATGACTCATGCTCTACCTTTCGGTAATCCGTGTTCCTGAGGCCATGTCTGTACATGCTAGGCTCGTCAAGATCAAACCTTAGTTTCCGCATGAGCAAATCTGGCTTGCTCACGTTGTATACACTTGTAGAATCTAACACACCCGATCATCACGTGGTGCTTCGAAACAACAAGCTTTAGCAACGGTGCTAACTAAGGGTGAACACTTTATGACTTTAAATTCATGTGCATGAGGGATCATCTTATAATGCTATCGTCGTCTACTAAGCAATACAAGATGCATAAAGGATTAACATCACATGCATTTCATAATATGTGATATGACATGGCCTTTCTTCTTTGTGCTTCCGATCTCCATCTTCAAGCACGGACATGATCTCCATCATCACCGACATTGCATCAAGGTCAATGATGCTTCTCCATGGTTGTTGTCCACCGGCTTCAACTATTACAACTATTTTGAATAGACACGCAGGTCTTAACAGAAATTAAAGACAACCATATGGCTCCTGCCGGTTGCCTACTTACAATAAGGAACATTGCATACATCATATATAATCACAATCATGGCCATATCACATCACAGCACACCCCTTCAAAACAAAGTTAGACGCTTCTAATTTTCTTTGCATGTTTTACGTGGTTTGGGGCTTTCAATAAGTGCGTTCTAACTTACGAACAAGAACCACAACATTGATACTAGTATTGTCAATCACCGGTTGTAAATTGGATCTTAACTATGCTAGGAGAAACAGGCACCCGCAAAGCCACTTATGCAATACAAGTTGCATGTCAAGCGTGGAGCAAGTCTCATGAACGATGTCATGTAAGGTTAGCCTGGGCCACTTCATCCCAACATACCGCAAGATGCAAAGTACACAAGAAGCAATCGACAATAAAAGCATAAATGCCCACAATGACCATTGTGTTCTACTCGTGCAACAGATCTACATATAGACACGGCTCTGATACCACTGTAGGGGTTCGTAGCATGGAAAACAAAAAATTTCTATCGCATACAAACAAACAAGCCAAGATCTATCTACTAGATTGTAGCAACGAGTCGATAGAGGAACTCACCCTCGAAGATTCCATAGCGGTTAACGAGAGAAGATTCTCGTGGGTGATGTAGTCGTACACTTGCCGATCTCAAGATCGTGTAGACGATCCTTCCGGCGCTGCGTTCCGGCAGCTCATGATCGGTCACACGTTCGATTACTCGAAGACCTTCCTCTCCCTTGTTCCAAGCGGCGGAGGTTGTAGTACTCTCCTCGCGATTCCGCAAAGACAACTGGCGTGGTACCTAAGTAGAGGAGATCCCGCAGGCTTCGCCTAAGCCGAGCGAGTATGGTGGAGTATGAGAGCTAATAGTGGTCTAGGGATTAGACACACCAATTAGAAGGCTCTAAACCGGAGGCTAGGGCAATTAGAAGCTCTAAACCAAAAGGCTCTAAACCGGAGGTGGCTAGGGTTTAGATTTAGAGGATAGGAACTTGTGTGTCTAGAGGAGGCCCTGCCTCCTTTTATAGGTGGGAGGGGCGGCCAAGGGGAGTCCCTCCCAAGTCGGCCTTGGTGGCTGCAAGCTTGGAGAGGAGGACTCCTCCCCAAGTCGGTTTCAACCTCCTCTTGCTTGTTTCCTCGGTTTCTGTTTTAGCCGTTTGACTTTCAAACTGGCCATTTGACTTTTCAGTTTTAGGATTCAATTTAATCCTTTATTTGGAACAGCGAGAACACTTAGTACATGATGCAATCATTCCAATATGTAATGACACATTCATGTACCCCTTCCCCCCCGGAGTGCCGGACATTCCGGAACCTTCTAGAACATTCCGATGAAAACACCGGAATCATTTCCGAACTCCGAAACGGGACTTTCCTTATATGAATCTTATTCTCCGGACCATTCCGGATCACCTCGTGATATCCCGGATCCCATCCGAGACTCCGAACAACATTCGGTCTCTTTCTCATAATACCATAACTACTCAAACAACGTCGAATCCTTAAGTGTGTCTCCCTACGGTTCGTGAATTATGCGGACATGATCGAGACACTTCTCCGAACAATAACCAATAGAGGAATCTATAAATTCATATGGCTCCCACATATTTCTACGATTACTTTGCGATCGAATGAACCACTTACATACGATACCAATTTCCCTTTGTCTCATGATAGTTTACTTATCCGAGGTTATGATCGTCGGTATCTCTGCATACCTAGTTCAACCTCGTTACTGATAAGTACTCTTTTCTCGTTCCCGTGATATGTGATCCCTTGTGAGCCAGTCACATGCTTGCAAGCTAATTGGATGACATTCCACCGAGAGGGCCCAGAGTATATCTATCCGTCATATGGATGGACAAATCCCACTCTTGATCCATGTGCCTCAACACATACTTTCCGAACACTCAATGCCACCTTTATAGCCACCCTGTTACGGTGTGGTGTTTGATGACATCAAAGCATCCATCCGGAAAAGGTGATATGCATGATCTCATGGTCCAAGGAATTAGGTTACTATGTATCAGAAAGCATATAGCAATTGAACTATTGAAATGACTTGATCTTTATGCTACGCTTATCTATAGGAGTATGTCCATCACATCATTCTCCTAATGATATGATCATGTTGTTAATAACATCTCTATGTTCATGATCAGGAAACCATGATCATATATTAACCAACAAGCTAGTTTAACAAGAGGCTTTACTAGGGACTCTTATTTTAGTTTACAAATCACACAAGTATTAATGTTTCCGTTTAATACAATTATAGCATGGTATGTAAACATTTATCATAAGTGTGAAGATATGATAATAACCACTTTATTATTGCCTCTTGGGCATATCTCCAACAAAATAAACATGTTCCCTCTTCATCCGCATTAGCAGGCCTATTCCAATTTCTAATGGTGATCGGGATTAAGTCCCTAACGATTACTCCGCATTGTGCCACAAATTTGGTTGCGACAACTTCGGGAGCCGTCGGTTTGCCGTCTTCAGCGACATCTTCGATCCTGAACCTCTCCGGAGCGGTCGTCTTCTCGATTACACAAGGCATCGCCTTCTCCCTCGCGGAAGGCAACACCTTCAACCTCAAACAAGTTGTCTACTCTGGTAAAAAGAGGATCACCCTCACCGGAGTTGTTCAGAAATGTTGATACGTCTAAATTATCTTCCCCACGGATCACACCTTGGATCAACTCTTCCTTTTCTTCGTCTCTGACGTGTGGGTCCATATTTTCTGCATAGGTGGAAAAACGAATAAGTCAAAGTGGCTAAAGGAGAAACTTAAGTACGATGTTGAGAGATATAAACCCTAATTCAGAGAAACCCTAATATATACATACACAATAATAAAAATGAAGAGAAAGGGAAACTGTGTAGTAGATAGGCACATCGTCGAACCCACATGCACCTAAGTTGCTTGACAATGTGAATCGGGTCTGGGGCTACCCACAGTGACTGACCAGTGGGGCCGAAGACCAATAATACCAAAGTAATTAATAAACCTAATAATACCTAACTAATAATAAACCTAATAATCGAAACACCGAAAAGAAAGGGAAACAATCAACACATGGCATCGATGCAATGCTCAAGCAAGTATGATGATATGACAAGTTAATTTGCATTGAATGTAACCCTAAGACATGCTCGACGATTTAATCGGGGTTCCGAGGGGTGAAAACCCTAACTCGGGGAAACTCCGGAACATATGAGAGGGGTGCATTTGTTCTTCTAATTATACTTGTCATTTAAGTTGTTGAACAATGCATGATTATAGTTTAGATAGATAGGTTTCATTTTTCTGAACAATTTGATATATTATTTGTATTTTTCTGACTTATAAACAATAAGTTATTGATTTTACAATATTAAATCATTTTCTGGAATTAAAAAAAAGGCAAATAGTTTTTACACCGGGGCGCCCCCTAGCCAGTGAGACTGACAGAAGGGCCCCAGTGCCAACTCAGCCTCCACGCGTACAGATCATTTTCCTACCACAGAGAAGTCTACCCACTTAGGCTGACTGATGGGCCCCTGGCCACATCAGCTGCCACGCTGAGCACAGTGGCGTCGACGCCACGGCGTCACGGTGAGCTCCTGTGCAGCGGCAGCGGCGATAGCGGGCACCCCTGGACGCGCGGATGGGCGCGTTAGAGAGAGCGATGAAGGGAGAAAGGGAGTGGCGGCGCCGCTCCTTGTTGGTCAATCACCGAGCGTCGCCTCCGTCGAGCTCAGCGGCGGCGTCGGCACACACGGGAGAGTAGTACAGAGGAGAGAGGAGAAAGAAGAACACCGTGAGGATCAGCAGCTCACCAGAACACAACGGAGGTGGTGGCGAGGCGGCGAGCTCGAGACGCCGGAATCGACGGAGGCGACGCATGACGGAGCTTCAATCGGCGATTGATGTCACGCGAGGAAAAGTAGCAGGGGCGCGCGTGGACGGAGGCAGCGGCGGTGGCGGACGGAACGCGCGGGTGGCGGCGAGCTCGGGCAGCCTGCCGGCGTCGGGGGTGCGCGCGTCGGTGAGAAGCAGAGAAGTGAGATGGGGAAGAAGAAAGGAGACGCGTCAGTTATAAACGAAGGGCCTTTAGTCCCGGTTGGTGGCTCCAACCGGGACTAAAGGGGCATACGTCCCGGTTGGAGCCACCAACCGGGACGTATACTCCAATATTTTCAGCAGACCAAGGGTTGGCGCGCAGGGGGTCTTTAGTCCCGGTTGGTGGCTCCAACCGGGACATATTCCCCTGATTTCAAATTTTTTCAGGTATTTTCTCTCTGTTCCCGCCTTATTTTTTATTTTGGGGTTTAAATTTGTATTGTTTTTAAAATGATAATTAATTTGGAATTTAGAAAAACTTTAAACATAAAAAGTGTTTGGATTTGAATAAATAATTCAAAACCATTTTACATTTAAAAATAATTAATGTAACTATTTAAAATATGAACCATTTACAATTAAAAATGAATTAACTTATATTTTTTTAATATCAATTTGGAATTTAGAAAAACTTTAAACATAAGAAGTGTATGGATTTGAATAAATAATCCAAAACCATTTTCTATTTCTAAAAAATAATTAATGTAACCTTTTAAAATGAATTAACTTATATTTTTGAATATTAATTTGGAATTTAGAAAAAGTATAAACATAAAAAGTGTTTGGATTTGAATAGATAATTCAAAACCATTTTCTGTTTTAAAAAACAATTAATGTAACCATTTAAAATATGAACCATTTACAATTAAAAATGAATTAACTTTTAATTTTTTAATATCAATTTGGAATTTAGAAAAATTTTAAACATAAGAAGTGTATGGATTTGAATAAATAATCCAAAACCATTTTCTATTTCTAAAAATTAATTAATGTAACCTTTTAAAATGAATTAACTTATATTTTTGAATATTAATTTGGAATTTAGAAAAACTTTAAACATAAGAAGTGTATGGATTTGAATAAATAATCCAAAACCATTTTCTATTTCTAAAAAATAATTAATGTAACCTTTTAAAATTAATTAACTTATATTTATGAATATTAATTTGGAATTTAGAAAAACTTTAAACATAAGAAGTGTATGGATTTGATAAATAATCCAAAACCATTTTCTATTTCTAAAAAATAATTAATGTAACCTTTTAAAATGAATTAACTTATATTTTTGAATATTAATTTGGAATTTAGAAAAACTTTAAACATAAGAAGTGTATGGATTTGAATAAATAATCCAAAACCATTTTCTATTTTTAAAAAATAATTAATGTAACCTTTTAAAATGAAGATAGGGGACGAGCATCGTTAGAACTTGCATTGGATCTCTGAAGAAACCACATATTGCGAGTCTAAAAATGATTTTTTCAAAAAATCACGGGCGATAGATCATGTACCTGTAGTACAAACCAGACCCACTTCCTGCCGATTCGGCAGACATTTGTCCTTTTTACCCGGGATGGACGAAAAGGTTTGAGATGTACCGGTTGGTAGATAGTCCATGTAAGGTGGTATAGTATTTTAGGAAAATGGGACGGTAGCATTGTGAAACGGCATTTTGGTGGTTACTTCACAAAACGACCCGTTATTTGCGCTCAGAAAATGGAAAAGGGCTTTTCCGTGCGACAAAAAGGAAAACTTCCTCCTGCAACATTGTTCTCCATACCAATGTCCACACACATGCATAATATGGGTACAACATCACAAACTATGCCGTGATTCAGCACATAACATCGGTCATTTGGACCGAAAGCCATGAAACCTCGTACATGATAGGTCATTTTGTGAAGGTTTTTTCGAAACATGATCAATATACCAAGTCTGGTATTTTTCCTTTCAACTATGTAACAAAATATGACACCATGCGAAGGATTTTCATTGTTCGGATTTTTTTTGAATTTATTATGCCCGTTTTGAATTATCTGAATTTCTAACTATGGTCGAACCGGTGTGCATGAAGATAGGGGACGAGCATCGTTAGAACTTGCATTGGATCTCTGAAGAAACCACATATTGCGAGTCTAAAAATGATTTTTTCAAAAAATCACGGGCGATAGATCATGTACCTGTAGTACAAACCGGACCCACTTCCTACCGATTCGGCAGACATTTGTCCTTTTTACCCGGGATGGACGAAAAGGTTTGAGATGTACCGTTTGGGAGATAATCCATGTAAGGTGGTCTAGTATTTTAGGAAAATGGGACGGTAGCATTGTGAAACGGCATTTTGGTGGTTACTTCACAAAACGACCCGTTTTTTGCGCTCGGAAAATGGAAAAGGGCTTTTCCGTATGCGAAAAAGGAAAACTTCCTCCTGCAACATTGTTCTCCATACCAATGTACACACACATGCATAATATGGGCACAACATCACAAACTATGCCGTGATTCAGCACATAACATCGGTCATTTGGACCGAAAGCCATGAAACCTCGAATATGATAGGTCATTTTGTGAAGGTTTTTTCGAAACATGATCAATATACCAAGTCTGGTATTTTTCCTTTCAACTATGTAACAAAATATGACACCACGCGAAGGATTTTCATTGTTCGGATTTTTTTTGAATTTATTATGCCCGTTTTGAATTATCTGAATTTCTAACTATGGTCGAACCGGTGTGCATGAAGATAGGGGACAAGCATCGTTAGAACTTGCATTGGACCTCTGAAGAAACCACATATTGCGAGTCTAAAAATGATTTTTTCAAAAAATCACGGGCGATAGATCATGTACCTGTAGTACAAACCGTACCCACTTCCTACCGATTCGGCAGACATTTGTCCTTTTTACCCGGGATGGACGAAAAGGTTTGAGATGTACCGGTTGGGAGATAGTCCATGTAAGGTGGTCTAGTATTTTAGGAAAATGGGACGGTAGCATTGTGAAACGGCATTTTGGTGGTTACTTCACAAAACGACCCGTTTTCTGTGCTCGGAAAATGGAAAAGGGCTTTTCCGTGCGACAAAAAGGAAAACTTCCTCCTGCAACATTGTTCTCCATACCAATTTCCACACACATGCATAATATGGGCACAAAATCACAAACTATGCCGTGATTCAGCACATAACATCGGTCATTTGGACCGAAAAAGCCATGAAACCTCGAACATGATAGGTCATTTTGTGAAGGTTTTTTCGAAACATGATCATTGTTCGGCAGACATTTAGTCCCGGATGTAGTCACAAACCGGGACTAAAAATATTTTCCGCCATTTCCCACCTCTTCCCGCCAAGTTTTCCCGCCCTTTCCTTTCTACTAGAGCTTTTAGTCCCGGATGTAGTCACTAACCGGGACTAAAGATATTTCCCGCCATTTCCCAAAGCTTCACGCCAAGTTTTCCCGCCCTTTCCCTCTATATTTAGGGTGATCGTGTCATGGCTATCCACACATCCACACCTTCCTCTCTTAGAACAATGGACAACGCCTACTGGGCCATTCTGACCCTCGAGGAGACCGAGGCGCTGTGCGCCTCCAACTACCCTTGTCCGCCGGGCTACCGGCCGCCCGCCGGCTGGATGCTGAGCGCTGGAGGGGTTCCTGTCCCTCAAGGTTCCGCACGCCAGGCGGCCATCACAAACCACTTCTACCACGAGCTCACGCCGGAGCAGCGGATGGATCCCCAGTGGGATCCCGACAACTACGACACCTGGAATGCCTTCTTCGCTAATAGGCGGGAAAGGGAGCTCGCCAGGTACGAGGGTGATGGCCCGCCACCGGTGAACCACAACGAAGCCGGTCGTCGTCTGTGGTGGGCGAACCGTACTATCATCGAAGTGATGCGCTACATCGCCGGGGATACCATCCTCGCCTACGGTGCCCACGAGTCCACCCGCCACAGGTCCCACACTTTCCCGGCGGTAGCGGCATCGTCTTCCAGGAGACCCCTCTCCCACCCGCCGTGAATGTGAGGCTGGAATGGCCCCTGGTATATGCCATGGATGGGCTGAGGATCCCCGGAGTGGCAGGTGACGATGACGATGATGATGACGACGACGATGAAGACCCTGAAGCTGCGTACTATAGGACTAGGCATGATTATGACTAAAGGGGGCGGCTTTAGTCCTGAGTGTTAGCTAGTCCCGGTTTGTCCCAGTTTTTAATATTAATAAATTTCTTGAGTGTTACCTAATAAATAGATGGAAATGCCTATATAAAGAGAGGGTTCATATTTAGTCCCGGTTGGAGAAACCAACCGCGATCAAGGATTCGCAGTGGGCCAGGCAACACTAATAATAGGGGTGAGTGTCGACATTATGTCGTGCGGCTTGTACCTTATCCCGGATGGTGTCACCAACCGGGACTAAAGATGAACCTTTAGTCCCGGTTGGAGACACCAACCGGGACTAAAGATGAGTCGGCACTAATAATAGGGGTGAGTGTCGACATAATGTCGTGAGTGTCGACATTATGCCGAGCTGCTTGTACTATAAATATGCATCCTTGTGAGTCCAGTCCTCCAGCCAGTTTGAGGCATCTCCAAGATGGTTTTAGAGAGCAGGGAAACCACTACGGCCAGTTTCAGGGAGATGCCGTGAGCCCAAGACTCCGGCATCTCCGAGCTGGTCATAGAGGCACTCCCTAATATGTGAAATTAGTTAGCTCGAGGCGTATTGATCTAGTTAGTGATGTTACAAGCTGCAAGATGGTTTTCGAGAGCAGGACACCACTGCGCCAGGTTCGAGGAGATGCCCACGAGCCTAGTCCTCGGCATCTCCTAGAAACTGTCATAGAGGCACTCTAATATGTGAAATTAGTTAGCTCGGCGTATTGATCTACTTAGTGAAGTTACAAGCTGCAAGATGGTTTTCGAGCAGGGACACCATCTGCGGCCAGTTTGAGGAGATGCCGAGCCGGCCTCCGGCATCTCCGAGAAACTGGTCATAGAGGCACTCCTAATATGTGAAATTAGTTAGCTCGGCGTATTGATCTAGTTAGTGAAGTTACAAGCAGCAAGATGGTTTTCGAGAGCAGGGACACCACGACCAGTTTGAGGAGATGCCGACGAGCCCGATCCTCGGCAGATCTCCAAGAAACTGGTCATAGAGGCACTCCCGGTCCAGCCACAAAACGGGACTAACACTCAAGACATTTATTAATATTAAAAACTGAGACTACAAAACCGGGACTAAAGGCCACAAATCACGAAAGATATCCTTCGGTCAAGCCACAAACCGCGAAAGACATGAACTAGAGTTACATAATATGAGCATGAACTTCTTGGCATATGTCATTCCTTATGACCGCTTCAGACGTAACCATGGAGCATCTTCTCTACTTAACGGAATGCTTGGGTCAGTTTTCACTGTGAAGGGCGGAATTTCATCAAACTTATTATAATCTTCTGACATGTCTATCTTGTCCTCGATTCCCACGATGTTTCTTTTCCCTAAAAGAACTATGTGACGCTTTGGCTCATCATATGATGTATTCGTTTGCATATTTTTTCTTTTTTTCGGTCTGGAGGACATGTCCTTCACATAGAAAACCTAAGACACATCATTGGCTAGGACGAATGGTTCATCTCTATAACCAAGATTGTTGAGATCCACTGTTGTCATTCCGTACAACTGGTCTATCTTTACCCCTTCCCCATTCAGGTTGACCCATTTGCGTGAAACAAAGGGACCTTAAAGAGACTCCATAGTCTAGTTCCCATATCTCCTCTATGTAACCATAATATGTGTCCTTTTGTCCATTCTCGTCTATTGCATCAAAGCGGACACCACTATTTTGGTTGGTGCTCTTTTTATCTTGGGCGATCGTGTAGAATGTATTCCCATTTATTTCGTACCCTTGGAAATTCAATACAGTAGAAGATGGTGACGCGGCCAACAAGTATAGCTGATCTCCAACAGTGGTGTCATTCAAGAGATGTGTCGCATCCAACCACCGAAGACTTCATGTGTTCATCGTAATCCATGATTCAGGCTTCCCGGGTTTTGGGCGTATAATATTCTTGTGTTCCTCGATATCTGGAGCTGCCAAGGTGGAATTATGTAGAAGCGTAGTGTGCTTTCTTGAAAGAATCCCGTCCTACATATCATTGCTTTCTTTCCCAGTGCCTTTTCCACTTAGTCTTCCCTCATGCCGCGAGTCGAAACACCAATCGGCTTAAGGTTAGGAATAAAGTCAACACAAAACTCAATGACCTCCTCTGCTCCATATCCCTTGGAGATGCTTCCTTACAGTCTAGCACGGTTATGAACATATTTCTTTAAGACTCCATGAACCTCTCAAAGGGGAACATATTGTGCAGAAATACGGACCGAGAATGGCAATCTCTTCCACCAGATGAACCGGAGATGCGTCATAATATTGAAGAAGGATGGTGGGAACACCAATTCAAAACTAACAAGACATTGTACCACATCCTTCAGAACCTTGGCGAATATCCGGATTGATTACCTTACGAGATATTGCATTGAGGAATGCACACACTTCACAATGGGTACTCGAACATTTTCGGAGAAGCCCCTCAATGCAATCGGAAGCAACTGCGTCATAATCACGTGATCATGAGACTTCAGGTTTTGGAACTTTTCTCCGCCATATTTATTATCCCTTTATATTAGATGAGAAGCCCGCGGCACCTTGATCTTGTAAAGGACTTCAAAAAGATTTCCTTCTCGCTTTGTTAAGAGCATAGCTGGCACGACTTAAGTGACGCCCTTTATCCGTCTTGTTATCTGTATGCATGTTCTTTGGGTCTTTCATAATTTGTTGCTCCTCCCGTGCTTGTGTGTATCTTTTGTCTTCCCATACACGCCTAGGAATCCTAGCAGGTTCACGCAGATTCTTCGTCACGTGCATCACGTCGATTGAAGAGCGGACACGCAGGACTTTCCAATATGGCAGCTCCCAAAATATAGATTTCTTCTTCCACATGGGTGTGTGTCCTAGCGACGTCGTTCGAACTGATTGACCGGGACCCTTTCTAAAGATAACTTCTATGTCCTTGACCATACCAAATACATCATCACCAGTAGGAGTTCAGGCTTCTTCGGTGATCGCCTCACCTTTGAAATGCTTGCCTTTCTTTCTTACGAGATGATTGGTGGAAGAAATCGTCGATTCGCCAGTACACAACCTTCTTGCATTTATGCAAATATGTACCTTCGGTCTTATCAAAACAGTGGGTGCATGCCTTATATCCTTTGTTTGTGCATCACGAAAGGTTACTAAGAGCAGGCCAATCATTGATGGTTACGAATAACAACCCTCGTTGATTAAATGGCTCCTGTTTGTTCTCATCCCACGCACGTACACCTGGTTTGCCCCACAACTGTAAGAGTTCTTCAACTAACGGCCTAAGGTACACATCAATGTCGTTGCCCGGTTGCTTCGGGCCTTGGATGAGCACTGGCATCATAATGAACTTATGCTTCATGCACAACCAAGGAGGCAGGTTGTAGATACATAGAGTCACGGGCCAGGTGCTCTGACTGCAGCTCTACTCCCCAAAAGGATTCATGCCATCCGTACTTAGACCAAACCATAAGTTCCTTGCGTCACCTGCAAAGTCTGGGAAGTCTCTCTCGATTTTTCTCCACTGTGACCCATCAGCAGGGTGTCTCAACTTCCCGTCTTTCTTACGGTCTTCTTTGTGTCATCGCAACAACCTGTCATGCTCTTTGTTTCTGAACATGCGTTTCAACATTGGTATTATAGGAGCATACCACATAACCTTAGCAGGAACCCTCTTCCGGAGGGGCTCTCCCTCAACATCACCAGGGTCATCTCGTCTGATCTTATACCGCAACGCGTTGCATACCGAGCATTTATCTAAATTCTCATACTCCTTACATGTAGAGGATACAATCATTAATGCATGCATGTATCTTTTGCACATCTAATCCCAGAGGACAGAGAGTCTTCTTTGCTTCGTAGGTACTCTCGGGAAGTTCGTTATGTTTTGGAAACTTCGGCTTCATTATTTTCAGCATCTTTTCAAATGAGGAGTCAGTTAGACCACACTTTGCCTTCCATCGCAACAATTCCAGTGTGGTACCGAGCTTTGTGCTGCCATCTTCACAATTTGGGTACAACAATTTCTTGTGATCTTCTAACATGCCCTCTAACTTCAACTTCTCATTTTCTGTTTCACAGTCTCGCTTTGCATCAGAAATGACTCTACCAAGTTCATCAGCCGGCTCATCTGATGCCCGTTCTTCACCTCTTTCCTCTCCATTGTCTTCCATTGCGGTATCATCGTATTCGAAACATATGATGATAGTTGTTATCATCATATTCTTCTTCACCATCTTCCATCATAACCCTCTTTCCCCGTGCTTGGTCCAGCAATTATAGTTGGGCATGAAACCTTTCATAATCAGGTGGCCGCGAATGATTTTCGAGGAAGAGTACTCCTTGTTGTTCCGACATTGAACACATGGACAACGTATAAATCCATTCTCTTTGTTTGTCGTAGCCACATCGATAAATTTATCCATGCCTTTGATATACCCGGCTACGCGCCGGTCACCGTACATCCATTCCCGACCGTTCATCTGCATCATATAAGTAAGTTTATCAAAAAACAGGACATCATAAATAGTGAAATAACCAATTCACACCGACACATGAATTGTATCAATGACCTAGAAAAGATAAGATTGCTAACCTCGATCGAGGGAAATAACGAGGAGAAAGCTCAAGTGCGTCTCGGACACCTTCTATATTTTTGTTCTATGAGAAATTCAACGGGATTATTCACTCAAACATTTCATCAAACACCTTCAATGCATGCATGAGAAAAAACTAGCACACCCCCTCACACCTTCCACCATTCGAAAAAACAGAGTGGATGCAGAGGGGGCTAGGGCGTTGCATTTAAAGAGGGCAGGGGGTCTTTAGTCCCGGTTGGAGCCAGCAACCGGGACTAAAGGTGCATGCCACGCCACGTTGTTGTGGACGCAATCTTTAGTCCCGGTTGCTGGCTCCAACCGGGACATATTGCCCTTACCAACCGGGACGCATGCCCCCTGGCCCCGTGCCCGCTCCAACCGGGACGCGTGCCAGCATTATTCCCGGTTGGTGGCGCAACCGGGACAAATGCTCTGAGGGGTCGCGAATGGATAGCCCTTTTTCCACTAGTGTTCCCATTCTCCCATCAAGCTCTGGCAGTGCCAAACGAGTCTGCCTCACCAAAGGTAATGGATGTTCTTGTGTATAGTGTGCAACATATTGGGCTGAATATAGTTGAACCCATTGGATATGAGAAAATATAGTACTTGATCATTGTTTAGCACCATCATTATTTTCTTGGACCAAATAGTTTGATAGAAATGAACCGAGTGCTCATTATTCGAGATGGAGACAATATTTCTTGCTCCTGTGATGTATGTGTTGAAGCTTGTATATTTTGTAGATGTACAATTAGTAATTACCTTCGCAAATTCATAACTTGTGAAAAACTGTTCTATTATTTTGCACATAATAGAAAATGGGGTTTGTTTTCTATTATATATAATATTACGCATTATTTTTGTCCTTTAAGCGAGGTGGAAGAAATAGGAGCCGACAATGACACAATAGTTGTGGAGAAATAGGAGCAAGTGGTCTCCATCTACGGTGAAGTGAAGACAGAGTCATCGAGTATTTGTTTTGATTTCTACAGTTAAGATCATAAATTGAGTGTTTTTTATTAGTTTGTAACTGATGTAAGTCACCACATTCTTTATTTGAAACCGTTGCACATGTACTCATGAACCTTTGCCTTTGAGCTTCTGCATCAGTGACAAGTTTTTAGGGGCAGAGCATAGATCCATTGCAAACAAAAGTTTTAACCCGTGTCCTTAGTGTCACTCTGTATTAGTGAAGGTAACAAGAGAGTGTATTATGCAAAGCATCAAGAAGCAGCGGGGAAAGACATTGGACACACATTTTGGGGTGGTATACTGCCACAAATCATGACAAACACATGTGATCTTGCACAATATGATCATAGATGATAACCATGGTCAGTTGGATGACTGGGAACACCTGTGAGGCCCGTGATTTATCCTTCCCAGCTCCAAAGTTTTCTTGAAGTCCATAGAAGGATTGGTGACATGCAGTCACACGAGCAACTTCCTATTGACCTAGTAGAACATATGTGGCGGCGACACCGAGGGACGGGGGGGATAGTTTCCTCCTGTTTCATTTGGAATATTTGAAGTATTTGAACATTATGTTATATCTGAATTTGAAATTTAAATTATAGATTTTAAATATTTTTGAAGTGCGTGAGATAGAAACATAAACTCTGAATTATTATGGTGTGAAAATAGAGCTCAAATTGGGTTCATATGCATATCCATATAGAGAGTGCCCGCAAAAGAACTATACACACACACTTAGAGAGAGATAGAGGGATGAAAGTGAGAGAAATGAAACATAGAGATGTGTTGGATCTGAAAAGGTAGCTTGCCCTATTTTCCCCGTAAGAGCATTTCCACCGATGCCTCCCAACCCGGTGAAAGGGCATTAATCTCTCTAAGTATTTTGGTGTTGATGACAACTCCACTTGTGGTTTAACGGTGTGCCTAAGTTGCAGGTTTTCTTGATGTGCACATTGGTGTGTCGACTCATCTCTTGAAGACTAGTGAAGACGGTGCCTCTTATTTTGCATTTATCTTTATTTTATTGCTTTAGGAGGTCATACTATAAAGAGGGTGCCCACCTCAGAAGGATGTGTGGAATCACGTTTCTTGCACAAACCATATTTGCACCTCCACAGCCTTCCCATTTTTAGCGAGAGAGCGTTCTATTGGAGGTTTCGAGCTGTTTCTTACCCTGGCTGGAAGTACCGGTCATGCACCGGTAGTTTCGCCTGCAGATCTTTGTTTGGCTGGCATCGGCGATAGTACCGGCAAAAGTACCAGCCAAAGTTCTGATGCCCTTGGAATGCATTCAGTAACATACTGTTTTGAGGGTGCATATTTACCGAAACTTGGGTCGAAAGTCGACCGGTAGTACCAGTTGGAAGTACCGATCATCTCTGAACGGAACTTACCGGCTGGCACTGCCTGGTCACTTCCTAGGCCCCATGCATATGGTACCTGTGATCGGTACTACCGACTAGACATAGGTAGTTCTGGTCAAGGGGTTTCGCGACCCAGAACTTTCGGGCCTAATTCTGGTCAAGTTCCGACGAGGCCTTGCCTCGGTTCAATAACCTCTCTGTATAGAGAGTGCTATTTTACGGAACTTAGATCGGAAGTTGTTGCACCGGTAGTACCGGTCAGAAGTTCCGATCGCACTGAGTCGGTACTCCTGGCCCATACTAAGAGGCATTTCCTTCAGCTTTCGAGCCTTTGGAATATGCTAGACGGAAGTTCCGGTGCCTTGTCGATAGGACCGGTGGTGTCGCAGAACCTGGTAACAGTTCGATTTGAAGGGGACTATTTAAGGCACCTTCCTCCTCCCCACCTAACTCTTCAATTTTATCTCTCCTCCATTAATATAAGAGCCTGGTCTTCCTAGATATCTCTCCCTAGACACTCAAACCTCTTGATATTTTGAGGAGTGGGAGAGGTGACCTAGATCTACACTTCCACCAAAGGAATCTTGAAATCCCTCACCCATCCTATGTGGATATTTTTGCTCTTGGGTTCTTGGAACCCTAGAAGGTATAGGACATCCTCGAAGTTTAGGCATGCGTTGTGAAGCTCTGTGGTATCGTTGAGGGCCTCCAATTGAGTTGTGGGGACCACCCTCAACCTTGTTGTAAAGGTTTTGTTTGGCGCTTTTAAGGTCACCAGTTAGTGGATCGTGAGCCCGCCTTTGTGGTGGAGCTCAGCAGCGAATAAGGTGAGGCCTTTGTGTCGCTTGGGTGACCTTGTGTGACCTCAACATATCTCCAACATTGACGTAGCTTCTTTGTAAGTGAAATATGGGAGTTACATCTCCGCGTCTCCTCTTCGGTTTATCATTCTTCCCCTTTACTTCTTGTCCTTTACCGCTTTGCTACTTGTTCTCTAGCATATAGGATTTTTCATCTAGCTCCATCTCTAGAGAACCTTATCTCTTGAAAATCCTAAAATTGATTAAAAAGTAAAAAATTGATAGTCGCCTAATCACCCCCTCTAGTCGAACAAAGTCGGTCCTTTCACCCAACCCCAACCGAGTTGGGGGTGGAGGCTTAAAAACAGCCCACACCGGATCCCCCAACCGATGCCTGCAAATTGTCCGCCATCCAATCCGTCTGGCACCCCCTTGCCTCCTTCGGCAACCAGGGGCCAGGATGGGGCTGCAGGGAATGCAATCCATGTCAGACGAGGCACGTACACTTGTGTCGGGCCCAGTTGATAGCCACGCAACGTGACCGATCAACATAGTCAATGACTCTGCGCCGGTTTTGTACGCGCCCCACATGTTGGGAATATACCCTAGAGGCAATCATGTATGATGATATTTCTCATTGTATTCATAAAGTTATTAAGTTTTCCTTGTATGAGCATATGATGCATATCATTGAATATGTGATTCGGTTGTGGAACTATACATTCATGTTGTTTGTACTAAATATCCTTGGTCATCGAGGTTGTGCTGGACACACAACTTAGACCAATGTGAAAGTCGGCTTGATGACTCGGTTCCACTTGTCATGGGCATGGAGATGCTATTCCGACTTACACAGTTTCAGCTAAAGAGTTTAGCGAGTCGGATTGACCCATATTAAGGTACAACAAACAAGTTGTCATTTGTATATCTCAATCAATGTAATCCTTAGACCTGGGATTGTTGCACAGTCCGAGTTGAGGATCATTGACTTAGGTTCTGTCAAACGCTGATCTGTAACTAGGAAGTTATAAAGGCAGAGTTCAGGTCGACTGAGAATCAAGATGCGTGATGTGAATTACCAAGATGGGATTTTGCCCTTCCAGTTGGAGAGACATTCTCTGGGCCCTCTCGGATGATATGATTCGGAAAGCATGGCCATGCACGACTCAGTTAAGTGTTAACCGAGGCGATTGACTAAGAGTTAGTCGGATGAATCACTTATCTTGGATCGAGAAGAGAGTCGGACTATTTAAGGGATGACAAATATTCGCCTATAGTCTGACAAGGTATATCGTGAGGCAAAAGGGACTCGGACGTAAGTCGCATTGGAAAGGCAATTCGTCATGACTCTTTGGTACTTGAGAGTCGACACGTTCTGCTAGGAGCCGCTACCGACTGATCAATTGAGAGTCGGACTCAAATCGTGTCCAAGTAGCCATGAGCCTGCAGGGTCACACGCTTAAGAGCGAGAGCAAGTTCGGATTGGATCTGAACCGGAAATCTGGTTGGGTTGGACCCGAGCCGGATTTGGACTGAGTCAGTGAGTCGGACTCACAGGAACTAATAATATATGGGATTTAGTGAATTGGCCACGAGTGAGTGGAGCCCACGTTTACTCCCTATATATAGTGGGGCGCAGAAACCCAGAAGGGTTGATTGGTAAGGTCATTTCATGAGTTGGAAACCCTAGCTCCACAACAGTTAAGCCGTCGACCTAGCAGTTCACCGCCGACGCTCCTCCTCATACGTGTGGACACCAGCAGAGGCGTTGTACCATCAGCGCTTGGACGATCGTGATCGGATCAGATCGTGAGGACTGCACTACATTCAACTGACGTGCTTCATCAGTAATCCGCAACTGCGCGTCTAGTGGTAAACCTCGTGGCTTTCTACCTCAGCTATATCTTGGGATCACCACGTTAGAGGAAAAAGTTTTGTTTTTGTTGGAGATATGCCCTAGAGGCAATAATAAATGTAGTTATTATTATATCTTTGTGTTTATGATAAATGTTTACATTCATGCTATAATAGTATTAACAAGGAAACATTAATACTTGTGTGATTTGTAAACTAAAATAGAGTCCCTAGTAAAGCCTCATTATAATACTATCTTGTTGGTTAATAAATGATTGTGGTTTCCCTATCATGAACATTGAGATGTTATTAACAACAAGATCATATCGTTAGGAGAATGATATGGTGGAAATACTCCTATAGATAAGCGTAGCATAAAGATCAAGTCATTTTAATAGTTCAATTGTTATATGCTTTCTGATACATAGTAACCTAATTCCTTCGACCATGAGATCATGCATATCACCTTCACCGGAAGGATACTTTGATGACATCAAACACCACACCGTAACTAGGTGGCTATAAAGGTGGCATTGAGTGTTCGGAAAGTATTGGTTGAGACACATGGATCAAGAGTGGGATTTGTCCATCCATATGACGGATAGATATACTCGCTCCGGCTTAAGGCGAATCCCTGCAAGATCTCCCCTCTACTTCCGGTACCATGCCGTTGTGCTGCCGGAATCACGAGGAGAGTGCTACAACCTCCGCTGCCTGCTGGAACAAGGGAGAGGAAGGTCTTCGTCGAGTACCGAACGTGTGACCGACTGCGGAAGCGCTGCCGGAATGCAGCGCCAGAAGGATCGTCTACGCGATCTTGAGATCGGGAAGAGTACGACTACATCACCCACAAGAATCCGCTCTCGTTAAACACTTTGGAATCTTCGAGGGTGAGTTATTCCACCGACTCGTTGCTACAATCTAGTAGATAGATCTTGGCTTGTTTGTTTGTATGCGGTAGAATTTTTTTTCCATGCTACGAAACCCTACAATGGTATCAGAGCCGTGTATATATGTAGATCTGTTGCACGAGTAGAACACAATGGTCATTGTGGGCGTTGATGCTTTTGTTGTCGATTGCTTCTTGTGTACTTTGCATATTGCGGGATGGTGGGATGAAGCGGCCCGGGCTAACCTTACATGACATCGTTCATGAGACTTGCTCCACGCTTGACATGCAACTTGTATTGCATAAGTGGCTTTGCGGGTGCCTGTTTCTCCCAACATAGTTAAGATTCAATTTAAAATGGGTGATTGACAATACTAGTATCAATGTTGTGGTTCTTGTTCGTAAGTTAGAACGACACTTATTGAAAGCCCCAAACCACGTAAAACATGCAAAGAAAGTAGAGGCGTCTAACTTTGTTTTGCAGGGGTGTGCTGTGATGTGATATGGCCATGATTGTGATTATATTGATGTATGCAATGTTCCTTATTGTAAGTGGGCAACCGGCAGGAGCCATATGGTTATCTTTAATTTTGTAAAGACCCGCGTGTCTATTCAAAGTAGTTGTAATAGTTAAAGCCGGTGGACGACAACCATGGAGCAGCGTCATTGACCTTGATGCAATGCCGGTGATGATGGAGATCATGTTCGTGCTTGAAGATGGAGATCGGTAGCACAAAGAAGAAAGGCCATATCATATCACATATTATGAATTACATGTGATGTTAATCCTTTATGCATGTTGTATTGCTTAGTTAACGACGGTAGCATTATAAGATGATCCTCATGCACATGAATTTCAAGTTCTAAAGTGTTCATCCTTAGTTAGCACCGTTGCTAAAGCTTGTTGTTTCGAAGCACCACATGATGATCGGGTGTGTTAGATTCCGCAAGTGTATACAACGTGAGCAAGCCAGATTTGCTCATGCGGAAGCTAAGGTTTGATCTTGACGAGCCTAGCATGTACAGACATGGTCTCGGAACACGGATCACCAAAAGGTAAAGCATGAATCATATAGTAGATATGATGAACATGTCGATTGTTCACCATTGAAGCTACATCAACTCTCGTGATGATCGGTTTTGATGTGGTGGATTTGGTTCGTGTGATCACTAAAACAATGTGAGGGATATTGTTTTGAGTGGGAGTTCAACTAGATTAATTTAACTATTAATTAGAACTCAATTTTTCATAAACTTAGTCTAAACTAGCAAATATGTTGTAGATCAATGGCGGCCCCTACCATCAATTTTAATGTGTTCCTAGAGAAAGAAAAGTTGAAAAACAATGGAAGCAACTTCGCGGATTGGTTCCGCAATTTGAGGATTGTCCTCACAGCTGGTAATTTGACCTATGTCTTTGGATGCACATTGGTGACCCACTGCATCGCTACCGATGAAGTAAAGAATGTTCACCTCGCTTGGAAGACTCGGTACTCCACGATTCGGTGTGCTATCTTGTATGGTTTAGAATCGAGCTTGTAAAAGGTTTGAGAATTCAGACCCACATGATATTATCCGTGATCTCAAATTGATCTTTGAGACTCACGCGGCAATTGAGAGCTATGAGGCTTCTGAAAAGTTCTTTAACTGCAAGATGGAAGAGGGCAGCTCCGTCAGTTAGCATGTGCTTAAGATGTCTGGGCACGCAAACAAACTTCAAAGCTTGGGTATAGTGATTCCTAATGCTTTGGGGATTTATCGTGTCCTCCAATCACTACCACCAAGTTACAAGAACTTTGTGATGAACTACAATATGCAAAACATGAACAAGCAGTTGCCAGAACTCTTCGCCATGTTAAAATCTGCAGAAGTGGAGATCAAGAAAGAGCACCAAGTGTTGATGGTCAATAAGACCAGCAAATTCAAGAAAGGCAAGTCTAAGCAAAAGGGACACTTCAAGAAGGGTGGTAAGAAAGTTACCACGCCGACGAAGAATACCAAGGCTGGACCTAAGCACGTCTTGAGTGCTTTTCGCAAGGGAGAAGGTCACGAAGCGGAATTGCCCAAAGTACTTGGCGGATTTGAAGAACGGCAACATCAAGAAGAAAGGTATATCCGATATACATGTTATTGATGTGTATCTCACTAGTACTGTAGTAGTGCACGGTATTTGAATCTTGGTTCGGTTGCTCATATTTGTAACTCAAACAGTCTTTGCAGAATAAACGGAAGCTAGCGAAGAACAAGATGACGATGCGCGTGGGAAACGGATCAAAGGTTGATGTGATCGCGATCGGCACGCTACCCCTTCATCTACCATCGGGATTAGTTTTATACTTAAATAATTGTTATTTGGTGCCTGCGTTAAGCATGAACATTATATCGGGATCTTGTTTATTGCGAGACGGTTACTTGTTTAAGTCCGAGAATAATGGTTGTTCGATTTATATGAGTAATATGTTTTATGCACATGCACCTTTGATAGATGGTCTATTCTTATTGAATCTCGATAGTGGAAATACACATATTAATAACATTGAGGCTAAACGTTTGAAATCGAGCGATAACTCGACCTATATGTGGCACTGTCGTCTTGGTCACATTGGAGTGAAGCGTATGAAGAAACTCCATTCCAATGGACTTCTTGAATCACTTGATTTCGAATCACTTGAAAGATGCGAAGCATGTCTGATGGGTAAAATGACTAAGACTCCATTTTCTGGTATGATGGAGCGAGCTACGGACTTATTGGAAATCATACATACCGATGTGTGTGGTCCAATGAGTAAAGCGACATCGCTGTGGTTATCGTTATGTTCTTACCTTCACGGATGACTTGAGTAGATATGGGTATATCTATTTCATGAAACATAAGTCCGAAACTTTCGAGAAGTTTAAGGAATTTCAAAGTGAGGTAGAGAATCAACGTAACAAGAAGATTAAATTTCTACGTTCTGATCGTGGAGGTGAATATCTAAGTTACGAGTTTGGCGAGCATTTGAAGAAATGCGGAATACTTTCACAATTGACACCGCCGGGAACACCACAGCGTAATGGTGTGTCCGAACATCGTAATCGAACTCTCTTAGATATGGTTCGTTCTATGATGTCACTTACAGATTTACCGCTATCACTTTGGGGTTATGCATTAGAAACAGCCGCATTCACTTTAAATAGGGCACCATCTAAATCCGTTGAAACGACACCGTATGAATTATGGTTTGGGATGAAAACCTAAATTGTTGTTCCTTAAAGTTTGGGATTGCGAAGCCTATGTAAAGAAGTTACAGCCGGACAAGCTTGAACCCAAAGCGGAAAAATGCGTCTTCATAGGATACCCAAAGGAAACTATTGGGTATACCGTCTACAATAGATCCGAAGGCAAAATCTTCGTTGCCAAGAATGGATCCTTTCTAGAGAAGGAATTTCTCTCGAAAGAAGTGACTGGAAGGAAAGTAGAACTCGACGAGGTTGTCGAACCTTCTCTCGAACTTGCGAGTAGCGCAGCACCGGAAGAAGTTCCTGTGGTTCCTGCACCAATAAGAGAGGAAGCTAATGATGATGATCATGAAACTTTGGTTGTAGTTGCTATAGAGCCTCCCAGGTCAACGAGAACTCGTACCACTCCTGATTGGTATGATCCCGTTATGAGTGTCATGTTGGTGGACAACACCGATGACCCTACAACATATGAGGAAGCGATGATGAGCCCAGATTCCAATAAATGGCAAGAAGCCACGAAATCCGAGATTGGATCCATGTATGAAAACCAAGTTTGTACTTTGGTGGACTTACCGGATGGCCGGAAGGCTGTCGAGAACAAATGTATTTTCAAGAAGAAAACAGATGCTGATGGTAATGTTACTGTCTATAAAGCTCGACTTGTCGCAAAATGGTTTTGACAAATTCAAGGAGTTGACTACGATGAGACTTTCTCACCGGTAGAGAAGCTAAAGTCTGTGAGGATTATGTTAGCAATCGCTGCATATTATGATTATGAGATATGGCAGATGGATGTCAAAACAGCATTCCTCAATGGTGACATTGATGAAGAGTTGTATATGATGCAACCCAAAGGTTTTGTCGATCCTAAAGATGCTAACAAGGTATGCAAACTTCAAAGGTCCATCTATGGATTGAAGCAAGCATCCCGAAGTTGGAATCAACGTTTTGATAAGGTAATCAAAAGTTTTGGTTTTATACAAACTTATGGAGAAGCTTGTATTTACAAGAAAGTGAGTGGGAGCTCTATAGCATTCTTAATACTATATGTAGATGACATATTGTTGATTGGGAATGATGTAGACCTTCTTAATAGTGTCAAGGAATATTTGAATAATAGTTTTTCAATGAAGGATCTTGGCGAAGCAGCTTACATATTAGGCATAAAGATTTATAGAGATAGATCGAAACGCCTAATATCATTGTCACAAAGTACATATTTGGACAAAGTTCTAAAGAGGTTTGGAATGGAAGATAGCAAGAAAGGGTTCTTGCCCATGTTTCCCAATACGACCTTGAGTAAAACTCAAAGTCCGAAAACGGCAGAAGATAGAGAAAGGATGAGTAAGACTCCCTATGCCTCAGCCATAGGATCTCTAATGTATGCCATGCTATGCACTAGACCCGACATTGCATATGTTGTTAGTTTAACTAGCAGATATCAAAGTGATCCAGGAGTGGATCATTGGACAGCGGTTGTGGCATCCCGCAAAAAAAACCACTACTAGAAAATCGCGTTGATTTTGTGCATTGCATCATCATGACCGCATGCTCATGTCATCATGCCACATTGCATTTGAGCATCGTCATCATCTTGCATTTGCTTGCATAAAACTATTTCGGAAAAACCTGTTTTTGTTTTCTAAACGCCCCGTCTTTGTTCAAACGCAAAACCCGGGTCTCCGGATTTATTTTGTTTTATCTGTTATCGGTTTGCAAAAATCCCTGTTTGAAATAAATAAAATATTTAATTATTTTAGGGGGCGATCGATTCGACCACCCTGCAACAAATCGGTCCACCCAAAATCCTAAAACTACCCAGTCCTATTCTACCCACCCCTCCTCCACCTCACCCCCACCAACCTCTGGCTACCACCTCACCCTCTCTCTTCCCCCACCCACTCCCACGCCGCCACCTATCCCAGCCCCACTCTCTCCCCACCTGCCTCCCCTGGTCAACCCTCCCCCAGCCGCACCCACTTCCCCCCCGGCCCCACCCCTGACGAGCCCTTGGCCCCACCTGGCCCCATCCCTGGACCCGCGTGTGGCATCCCGCAAAACCACTACTAGAAAATCGCGTTGATTTTGTGCATCGCATCATCATAATCGCATGTCTTGTCTCGGTGCATCAGCATAACATCAGCATCTGTCTATTTGTTTGAAACCATTTTGCTAAAAACCCTAATTTTGTTTTCTATATTAAACGCCCCATCTTTTATTCAAACCTCAAAACCGGGTCCCCGGAATATTTTGGTTTGCCCGATATCGGTTTGCAAAAACCTTGTTTGAAATAAATAAAATATTTTAATTTATTTTAGCGGGGCAGTCGAACGGGCCGTAGCGACCCGAACGACCACCCCATATTTTAAAATCGGCCCACCCCAGCAAATCCTACAGCTACCCAGGAATCTACCCTCTCTCACCCTCCACCTCACTCCCACCTATCACAACCTGCCACCTCACCCTCTCCCCTTCCCCTAGCCTACCAGGAGCTGCCACTTGTCCACCCTCCTCCACCCCTCTTTCTTTCCTCTCTCTCTCACCCCCTGCCCCGCACGCACGCACACTTGGCCATGCACTCAACCCACACCGATCTAGCCCCTGCCCCCTGGGCCCCGCCCCGCCTGGGCCCGCCACCTGCCACCCCCGCACCCAGCGCCCACGCCCATGCGTCCCCACCTCTCCTCACGCGTGTGCCCCCGCTCTCTCCTCTCTCCTCTCCCTCCCCCACCTCTCTCTGCTCCCAACCGACCCCGCCAACCCCACATTCTCTGACCCCATCGCCAGCCCTCCTCGCCCGGCGCGCCCGACCCCGTCGCCTTCCCTCCTCCAGCCGCTCCACCCTCCCTTCTCCCCAGCGCCAGCTCCGACTACCACCCGGCCTCACTGCCTCGCCTGCCAGGCGCTGCCGCCGCTGCCTCATGGGCCCCCCTCGCCACCCGCCTCAAGGCTCCCAAGAACCACCGCCCGAGCCTCCTCTCTGCGCGCCTCCTGCCTTCAACCCTCCGTCTCGCCTCACTGGTCGCGGCTGGCCCGCCTGCAGCCCTCTGCGCCTCGCGCATCTCGCCAGCCGAGCCGCCCAAGATCCCCTCTACGGGCGACCCTCCCCTTTGCCGCCCTCCTGTCCGCGGCCGTCCCTCCCGGCTCAGAGATCCGCCGCCGCCGCCGGCCACGTCCTCGCCTGACCGCCTGCTAAGCCCCGAGCTCCATCCCGCCGCCGGCAGACGCTCCCTCGACCTCCGCGTCGCCAAGCGCCTCACCGACCTCCGCGGGGCTCTACGCGTGTTGGTAGTCGTGTGGTACTGCTTCAGGCCTCCTTGCTCTGACCGGGTTCAGCCGCGTCTTGATCGAGACCAAGAGATGTCCCGGTGCGTCCCGGGTCCCTGATGATAGGTGCCATAAGACAAGTATGAACCGCAGAAAGTCCCGAGGCTCCGAAGATCTGCTGAAGCCCGGCGTCAAGATCGTCCACTCGGACCACAAGACCGTTCCCGGAGCGGAAACATCGAACCCCGATGCCCGGATCCGAATAACCGCCAAGTTCGCCAAGACCCGTTCACGGATTCCGTTTGTCAAGCCGAACCCGTGGAACCCGAACCTCCCCAAGATCTACGCAGCGGACCGACATGATCTTCTACTCGGACGCCAAGGTTCGTCGAGAGTCCGGAACGCCAAGTACTCCCCCGGACGACAAGTTCTCCATCCCGGAACGGCAGGATCGACCGCATAGAACACCAAGATCTACCATCTATCGCCAAGCTCGCCTCCGTGGGACGCCAAGTTCGTCGAACCCCGAGGACCGGACGCGACTAGGTCTACCTCACGGACACCGAGAACTTCCTCCCCCGAATGCCAAGACCGACTCGATGGCGTGGACCCAACAAGACCCGTGCAACGGCAAGATCGACCCCGTGGGACCCGACAAGGTCTTCCCGACGACAAGAACGACACCGACCCGAAAGCAACCGTTGCGCCCCCAGCGCCAAACCAAGTCCTGCTTCCCGGATGCCGAGGTCACCGACACAGGACAACAAGATCTACCCCGTTATCTGAGCACGCTTCCGCCGAACCCTGGAACCCGAGACCTACCCCGGAACCCCAAGTCCGTGAACGGACCTGTCTAACCGAATCCGAACCCCAAGATCGCCGAGACCCTCAATGTGTGAACCCTCCCAAACCCTATTTTATCATACATAACAACTTGTTGCATGTTTAATTGTCATCTCGCATGCATATCATTGGTTTGGGGGCCTTATGCCGATTCACCTAATAATTAAATATGGGGCCCATATGCGGGCAAATCTAGTCTCATATCGGCCTCATTTAAACTTGTGTAGCGAACCGGTATCTTATCTTGCCTTGATATAACAACATTAAATGGCGGGGTAGCTAAACAACATGAACCACCTAATTAATTGTCGGGACCCCGGTTCCACTTAATATTGCCTAATTGCATCACATCTTGCCATGCCATACTTCATGCATGCATCATGCCGATCTTTTGCCCTAGTATTAAATCTTGCATCCGGCGTTTCTTCTAGTGTTTTGCTTCTTCGCGGATAAGGCCGTTGAGTTGATGTGAGCTTCGCCCCGATCTTCGGTTGAACCTTCGACAATGTTTTCAAAGCAGCATCTCCCTTTCTACCTATCTTACTTTCTAGTATTTATTCCCTCCTGTTGATCTTTGCTATCTGTGTTGCGATGCTCTAGATTTCGTACCCGTGATATCCCTTGCAGCCATATATAGCCTTGGACACATCCTAATACCTGTTGTTTGGTAGATAGTTGGACCCGCGTGTCGTAGTCGCTTGCTCAAGGTTTTGTGTGACGTCAAGTACCACCATTGTTGGAGAATTGCCGCATGTTGACGTTGGAGATGATCAAGGCTTTAATTATTGTTCACTTTAATTTCGGTTTAACAACTAAAATTGAATTAAGCAGAGGCATCGGTGGGTGATAGGTAAGTTTTTGGTTTCCGACCGCCCACTTGTGTCCCGTAGGACCCGAGTTCTTGACACCTGTTCCGAGATCGAGCGCGCTAACCACAGGTGGGGAGATATGGGCCCCCCATTGATAATTACCTGATTTCAAAGTATTGTACTGGGGGCCACAAGTAGTTTGGGGCTTTATTACTATCCTGTACTTATGCCATGTTTTACTGCTTTATTTACGATTGTGCGAGTCGCATAATCGCATCGCTTTTGAAGCGGAATGTTTTTGTCAGATCGATCCCCCGATTGGGGACCTTTGTCGTTCTGACCATTGTCGCAAACCCGAGTCCGTCTCGGAGACCGGCCGACTTGCTATGGGTGTACTTAGTGGGTGGCCCCGTGCTTGCTTTTAGTGCAGGAACGTCGTGACTTAGGCCCCGCCGACATACCGATGGGTGTATGTTAACTGATCTGGCAAAAAGGGTCGAAGTGCTTGTGGATACTTTGGTGCACCCCTGCAGGGTTTAATCTTTTCGAGAAGCCGTGTCCGCGGTTATGGACGACTTGGAGCACAGTGTCTGATCATAGACAACTATAACTAAAGTTTACTGTTTTAAATTGACTTGATTCTGATATGATTAGTAATCAGCTTCACTACAACGGAATGGCTAAGTAAAAGTACCAACAAATGCTGGGTTTTGGGGTTTATCTCATGCTATCTGTACCTGATTAGTAATTGTTGCAACTATAACGGAATGGTTAACTAAAAGTGCCCACGCTACTTTATCGGGATGACTATCTAAACCGACTAGTAAAGTGCCACAACTATAACGGAGTAATTAAACCGCTAATCGTGAGTTCCTCGGTTGCCTTCCTCGTTTGGTCTCGAGGGGGAAACGCCAGGATGGGTTTGTTTGATGATAGTATCAGTTTGGATCCGAATAGGTCTGTCTCATCCCTCTCTGATATCCGCCAGTTGAATCGAGTCTCTATAGGTTGTTTAGTGCATGCTCACGCCTCGATCCACCATACCTATGTAGGCGAGGACCGCGATTCTAGCCTCGCTGCAATCGCCTCGATCGACGCTCCTTCTTTTCCTTTGCCCTTTGTCGGCACCCTTTTGTTTAAGCAGGTTTTGAGATCGACGCCGTTAGGTGGTTACCCTTCCGCTTGGCACAGGCAGGGTTATGGATGCCATTGGTTATTCTTCAGGGCTCTTAGCCCCATTTGCATCTTGTCCGTAGTCGGACGCTCCCTCTTTTCAAGGTGATTTGGATCTTTGTACTGTATATTTGTATTCTTGACTCTTTGAGTCGCTGTTGTATATATATCTGTTCTATGGGTCCCATCGAGGACTGTTGTGTAATGTTATTACTTTGCTTTCCACCCGCACGAAAGTTCCTGGTCGGCACCTTCGAATCGTTTCTATGCGGGTTTGGCGAGTTTCGCTAAAACTTGCATAGGGCCGATTCTGAGGGTGTTACACCGCGTCCCCCACGCGACGCCCCACTCCGACCCGCCTGTCTCTCCCTCTCTCCTTCCCCACCGCGTCTCCTTCCTCCTCTCCCCCTCTGCCGGCTCTCCCCACCGCCCCCCTCCTCCCTCCAGCGCGTCCTCCGGCCACCACCTCCCCGTCTCTCCTTCCTCGCCGGCGACCCCTCCTCCGCGGCGCACCCAGCCCCTCTCCTCGACCGCGCCGCCTCGCCTCCTCTAGTCCATGGCCGAAGGCCGCTGTCGCCGCCGGCGAGCCCCGCCTCCCGAGCCTCTGCCACGCCAGTCGCCGCCTGCTCCACCGCCCACCCCTCGCGGACCGTCCTCCGCCTCCCGACGACCTCTCCTCTCTCCGGCCTCCATCACTGGCCTGCTGCTGGCCCGACTCGCCCTCAGCCGCCGAGCCGTCAGTGCGCCACCTCCTCTCTCTGCCTCGAGCTCGCCAAGGCCCGCGTCGCGCCGCCACCTCGCCTTCCTCCCAGCAGGCCTTCCTCCGTGCGCCAGAGCCTGGCCGCCGCTGCCGTTCCCCTCAGCGGCTCTGTCTCCTCCGTGGCCGGTGCCTCCTCCGCGACCGACGTGGCCCGCAGCGCTGCCGCCACCTCCCGTCGCCGCTGCAGGCTGGGCCGCCTCACCGACCTCGTCGCCGTCCGGCTTGTCTCCCGTCCCGTTGTTGGAGGCCCCACAAACAAGATCTTGGCCTGTTCATGCCCCAAGGCGTCGGGCTTATGTTCGAGGAAACAAGACCGCACATGGCGGTTCTTTGGGCAAGCCCGAACACTAGTTTTCGTCTCGGCTGTTTTGCCTTCATCCGGTGGCGGTGTTCGTGCGTTTGCGCTGCTGCCGCGAGGGACTCGCCAAGATCTTCCGAGGCCCAGATCTCGACAATAAGATCGACATCCACCAAAACAAACCCCAGGAACCACGCCAAGAAACCGAGGCCTCCTTCATGGCTCCGGAACCGGAAACCGAACCTCGACACGCCAAGTTCGCCGAGACCCCGTCCCCGAAGGCCTCCGACCGGGAACCGACAAGATCTGCATCACGGACGCACCACGGACGCAGAGAAACCCTCGGACGCCAAGATCTTCTCCTCGGGACACCGGGAACTCCCCTGAACGCCAAGGTCGTCGGCACGGATACGACATGAACTTCCCTCGGACGCCAAGGTCTAACCCTCGGACCCGAAGACCGCGATGATGTTGAACCAAGATCCCCATCGGACAAGATCGTCACCAAGACCGGCCATGTTGAGATCCGAAGACCGATCCCGGAGTCCGAACCCCGATCCCGTCGAACCCCGAACCCCAGATCCGAACCATGAGACCGACCCCGAACCCCCGGAACCCCAAGATCGCCAAACCCTAATGTGTGAACCCCTTCCCGAAACCCTATTTTATAATATAATAAACTTGTCGCATATTAATTGTTCATGCATGCATCCTTGACTGTGGTTTGGGGGCCTTATGCCGATTCACCATATAATTAAATATGGGGCCCATATGCGGGCAAATATAGTCTCATATTGGCCTCATTTAAATCTGTGCATCGAACCGGTATTATATTTTGCCATGTTAATCCAACATTTAAATTGTGGGGTAGTTAAATAACATGAACCACCTAATTAAATGTCGGGACCCCGGTTCCGCTTAATATGGCCTAATCGCAATGCACCTTTGTCAAGCCATGCATCGTATCATAAGCATGCCCGATCTTTTGCCGTAGCATTAAATATTGCATCCGGTGTTTCTTCTAGTGTTTTGCTTCTTCGCGGATAAGGCCGTTGAGTTGATGTGAGCTTCGCCCCGATCTTCGGATGAACCTTCGACAATGTTTTCAGGCGAGCATCTCCCCCCTTTCTACCTATCTTACTTTTATAGTATTTATTCCCTCCTGTTGATCTAATGCTATCTGTGTTGCGATGCTCTAGTTTTCGGACCCGTGATATCCCTTGCAGCCGTATATTGCCTTGGACACATCCTATTACCTGTTGTTTGGTAGATAGTTGGGCTTGCGCGTCGTAGTCGCTTGCTCAAGTGTCATGCGTGTCGCCCAAAGGCTTGTTGGTGTATTGCCGCATGTTGATGTTGGAGAGGATCATGGCTTTACTTATCGTTCACTTTAATTCCTGTTTAACAACTAAAATTGAAGTAAGTAGCAGAGGCATCGGTGGGTGATAGATAATATTTGGTTTCCGACCGCCCAGTGTCCTGAGGACCCCGAGTACTTGATACTGCTTGATTTATCGCTATCCACATCCGGGAGGATTATGGGACCCCCGAGCGAGCTTGATTCAGTCTTATTTCTTGGGGCCACAAACTAGTTTGAGGTTTTATTTACGATCCCATTTATGCCATGCTATCAGATTATTTACAATTGTGCGAGGAGCACATTGTATCTTTAGGATCGGGACACGTTTTGCGGTGTCGACAAGCCCAGCTTTTGGGTTCCCGATCGTTCATGTACCGTCCACCCAAACCTCGGGTCCGTCTCGGAGTCGGCTAACTTGCTATGGTGTACTCCAAGGGTGGCCCTGAAATATTTCTGAATCCTGTGATTGCTTTGTCGTGAAGGCCTCGTTGGGTTTTGATTTGGTTTTTCCGAGGTTGATCGAGTGTGTTGTTATTTGTGCACCGCCGGGTAAAACTTTCTCAAAGCCGTGTCATGGTTATGGACGACTTGGAGCACAAGATCTCGATCATAGACAACTATAACTAAAGTAGTGCTATAAATTTGACTCTATAATGACTAGTAATCAGCTTTACTATAATGGAATGGCTAAATAATACTGCCCACAATTGCTTGTTTGGAGTGTCGCTTGCGACCATTGTACCTGACTAGTAAGTATTGCAACTACAACGGAATGGCTAAATAAAAGTACCAACAACTGCTGGGTTTTGGGTTATCTCATGCTAATTGTATCTGATTAGTAAGTGCTGCAACTACAACGGAATGATTAACTAAAACGGCCCACTGCTTATTTTATCAGGATGATTATCTACACCTGACTAGTAATTGCTGCAACGATAACCGAATAAATAAAACTGCCAACGGTGTGAGTTCCTCGGTTGACTTCCTCGTTTGGTCTCGAGGGGGGAAATACCAGGATGGGTTTGTTTGATGGTAGCATCAGGTTGGTTCCGGATAGGTCTTTCTTATCCCTCTCTGATAGCCGCCAGTTGTATCGAGTCTCTATAGGTTGTTTAGTGTATGTTGCGCTGCCGCTTCAGTCCACCATACCTATGTAGGCGAGGACCACCGAATTCTAGCCTCGCCGTGTACTGGCCTCAGTACTGACGCTCCTCTTTTTCCTTTGCCCTTTGTCGGCACCCCTTTTGTTTAAACAGGTTTTGAGATCGACGTCGTTAGCAGGGTTACCCTTCCGGCTTGGCCTGGGCAGGGTTATGGACGCCATTGGTTATTCTTCAGGGCTCTTAGCCCCATTTGCATCTTGTCCGTAGTCGGACGCTCTATCAGTTTCAAGGTGATTTGGATCTTTGTATATTATATCTGTATTCTTGACTCATTGAGTCGCTGTTGTATATATCTGTTCTGTGGGTCCCATCGAGGACTGTTGTGTAATGTTATTACTTCGTTTTCCACCCGCACGAAAGTGCTTGGTGGGCACCTTTGAATCGTTTCTATGCGGGTTTGGCGGGAAGCGCTGAAACTTGCATAGGTCCGATTCTGAGGGTGTTACAGCGGTCAAAAACATCCTTAAGTACTTAAGAACAACTAAGGATATGGTTATTTCTTATGGAGGTGATGAATAGCTCGTTGTTAATGGTTACACCGATGCTAGTTGGAACACCGATTTGGATGATTCTAAATCACAATCTGGATACATATTTACTTTGAATGGTGCAGCAGTTAGCTGGATGAGTGCAAAGCAAAGCGTTGTGGCGAGATCTTCAACTGAATCGGAATACATGGCTACTTCGGAGGCTTCACAAGAAGCGATATGGATGAAAGAGTTCATTATAGAGCTGGGTGTGGTTCCTAGTGCGCTGGACCCAATGTCTATCTACTGTGATAACATGGGCTCCATAGCCAATGCGCAAGAACCAAGGTCACACAAGAAGCTGAAGCACATCAAGCTACGTTTTCACGCTATTCGAGAACATGTCCAAGATGGGGACATAAAGATTTGCAAAGTACACACAGATCTGAATGTGGCGGATCCGTTGACTAAACCTCTCCCGAGGGCAAAACATGACCAACACCAAACTGCCATGGGTGTTCGGTATATTACCATGTAATCCAGATTAGATGACTCTAGTGCAAGTGGGAGACTGTTGGAGATATGCCCTAGAGGCAATAATAAATGTAGTTATTATTATATCTTTGTGTTTATGATAAATGTTTACATTCATGCTATAATAGTATTAACAAGGAAACATTAATACTTGTGTGATTTGTAAACTAAAATAGAGTCCCTAGTAAAGCCTCTTTATAATACTAGCTTGTGGGTTAATAAATGATTGTGGTTTCCCTATCATGAACATTGAGATGTTATTAACAACAAGATCATATCGTTAGGAGAATGATATGGTGGACATATTCCTATAGATAAGCGTAGCATAAATATCAAGTCATTTTAATAGTTCAATTGCTATATGCTTTCTGATACATAGTAACCTAATTCCTTCGACCATGAGATCATGCATATCACCTTCACCGGAAGGATGCTTTGATGACATCAAACACCACACCGTAACTGGGTGGCTATAAAGTTGGCATTGAGTGTTTGGAAAGTATTGGTTGAGACACATGGATCAAGAGTGGGATTTGTCCATCCATATGGCGGATAGATATACTCTGGGCCCTCTCGGTGGAATGTCATCCAATTAGCTTGCAAGCATGTGACTGGCTCACAAGGGATCACATATCACAAGAACGGGAAAAGAGTACTTATCAGTAACGAGGTTTAACTAGGTATGTAGAGATACCGACGATCATAACCTCGGATAAGTAAACTATCGTGAGACAAAGGGAAATTGGTATCGTATGTAAGTGGTTCATTAGATCGCAAAGTAATCGTAGAAATATGTGGGATCCATATGAATTTCTAGATTCCTCTATTGGTTATTGTTCGGAGAAGTGTCTCGATCATGTCTGCATAATTCACAAACCGTAGGGAGACACACTTAAGGATTCGACGTTGTTTGAGTAGTTATGGAATGATGAGTAAGAGACCGAATGTTGTTCGGAGTCTCGGATGGGATCCGGGATATCACGAGGAGATCCGGAATGGTCCGGAGAATAAGATTCATATAAGGAAAGTCCTGTTTCGGGGTTGGAGAATGGTTCCGGTGTTTTCATCAGGAATGTTCTAGAAGGTTCCAGAATGTCCAGCACTCCGGAGGGGAAGGGTACATGAATGTGTCATAACAAGTTGGAATGATTGCGTCATGTACTAGGTGTCATCGCTGACCAAAATAAAAGGTTTAATCAAATCCTAGTTTGAAAAGTCAAACGCCAATTTGAATAGTCAAACGGCTATTTTGTGAGGTGGAGGGGAAGTAGGAAACCTACTTGGGGAGGAGTTCCCTCCCTCCACCGCCGGTCCACTTGGGATCCGAGTTGGGGAGGGACTCCCCTTCCCTGGCGCGCCCCCTCCACCTATATAAGGAGGGGCAGGGCTGCCCCTCCAAGGACACAACACCTCCACCCAAAACCCTAGATCCTAGCCGCCGGCGCCGCCACCTCCTGCTGCCGCCGCCTCCTAGGCAAACCCTAGCCGCCGGCCTTGATCCTCCTTGGTGCGTTTAAACCCTAGATCGCCGAGGCTCTCTCTCATAGTCCACCATACTCGCTCCGGCTTAAGGCGAAGCCCTGCGAGATCTCCCCTCTACTTACGGTACCACGCCGTTGTGCTGCCGGAATCATGAGGAGAGTGCTACAACCTCCGCTGCCTGCTGGAACAAGGGAGAGGAATGTCTTCGTCGAGTACCGAACGTGTGACCGACTGCGGGAGCGCTGCCGGAACGCAGCGCCGGAAGGATCGTCTACGCGATCTTGAGATCGGGAAGAGTACGACTACATCACCCACGAGAATCCGCTCTCGTTAAACACTTTGGAATCTTCGAGGGTGAGTTATTCCATCGAATCGTTGCTACAATCTAGTAGATAGATCTTGGCTTGTTTGTTTGTATGCGGTAGAAAATTTTTGTTTTCCATGCTACGAAACCCTACAGTTTTATCTCTATGTGGCCCAACACCACATGGGTCTTCGCCGGTTTTAGACCCCAGTGCTCGCATGATAGCTCACCTCCTGATGAGCCGGAGTTAATGGCATGATGGCCATTCGTCCTACCACAACCTCAACGCCAATAAAAGGCCCCCTCCCCCTTCTCACAAGCGCACACCCACCAATCGCCCCTATCCTCCTCCACCCAATCTTCTTCGATGAGCAACCATGCCATGCAATAATGACCATGAAGCCAGCAACACGAGGTCGTGCAACCTCACCCTTAAGGAGGTGATAGTCCTGTACAAGGTGAACCTCCTCGTGCTGCCGGACTGGATCCTACCAGGCAGGTGGAACATTTCCCATTACGGCAATGCCATCCCGCCCATGCCCGCCGGCGACCTGCACGAGGTCATCACCCATCGCTTGTCCCTGTTGTGAGACATCAACCAACAGGACCCCAGCTGGCACCACGAGAGCTACTAGGACGACGTCTTGTTACAGGAGCGCAAGGACCCGTGCACCGCGAAGCGGTGCCATACGACGACACTTACAACTGGGAAGGCCGCCACACCTACCAGAATGGCCTGGAAGTCAACGTTGTCCTCGCCAGGTGTGTCCTCTGCTACCATTGTCATGGCCGCTCAAGCCGACACACCTTCTTCAGCGAGCCATAGCTAACCGGGCCAGCGCCAGCGCCATCGGCATCTCCTCCCCGACGTCGTGCTGCGACGCGGATGCAGCCGCTGCGCCGAGCGACGGCCATGGTCACCAGAGTGGCCCAATGAGCACATGTACCAACATGGCCTCATCGCCTAGGCGGAGGAGCTGGACGCCACCGGCGCCGGCCATGAGGTGAAGGAGGAGGAGGAGTACGTTGCCGATCTAATGCCACTGGGCCTCACCGAGGAGGAGGCGCTCGAGCTCTCCATGCGCGAGTCGAAGGCGCAACGGGATCTGGAGGAGGAGGCGCACTGGTCCGACACCTTCCAAGCACTGCAAGCTTTCATTGCCGCACCGGATCTTTCACCCGCACTGCCCATCCATCAGCCTCCTCCTCCGCCACCGCCCGTCTAGCAGCACCACTAGTGAGGGCCTTCGTGCACCAGATTAGGTGAACCTCGCCTCCGGCGACGAGGAGTAGGACCCTAGCGCCGTCGCCTAGTAGTACTAGTGTAGGTTTAGGTTTAAATTCACGCTAAGATTTCCTAAATTTAAATGAAATATGTTTATGTTTCTTTTTTTAAGCCGTAATCGTTGGAGGACGAAGGTGTGGAACGGTCTCCCCAACTGCAGATAGTTTGGACTCCCCCAAACCAACTGCGCGTTTGCTGACCACCCGTTGAAGGACGCCGGTAAAGATACTCTAAGGCCACGCTTGGGAGGCCAGTTTGGTTTTCGGCTCCGATTTATTTCCAAGGGAATTTGGACGTGCACATCCGGCATCCGGCTCTGATTTGTTTCCGGGGGAATTTGGACATGCACGGTCCACCGGACGTGCACAGTTTGGTTTTTAGTTGAATATTCCAGTATTTTGGCTAGTAATCAAATAAACATGAAGCTAATTCTTTCAGATTTCATAAAAATTGAATCTTTCAACATACACAAACATTCCAGGTCATATTTTAAAAGTTGTCCATAAATACAAGCTTCGGTTTTTTAGATCAACAACAAAGTAGGTTACTCTCTCCTGTCCGAATTATCGGCCGCAAGTTCAATTCAAATATTACAAAAAAATCCAAACATATCCAAATTGTTTAAATTAGCCTACATTTAAAATTCCAATTTGGAAAATCCCGGGCCGCGATTCTTGCGTCCTCCCACGATCACCCGCCCGTGATCTCCGGCGTCGCCTAGCGATGATCGGCGCCCGTGATCCCCGGCGCCCGCTAGTGATCCCCATCACGCGCGTCTTCTTCGGGGGAGACGGAGGGCGGGAGGAGGCCAATCGGAAGATCCACTTCTCGTCCCTGTCGTCGTACTCAGGGAGGGAGTCGCCGCCGCTGCGAGGTCCCTCGCCGTCTCCGTCTCCGTCACCGCCGATCCGGCATCCGTCCTACCAAGGCAGGTCTGACGGGCGCTAGGTCGCCGTCCTCCCGTGCCAGTTCCACAAGCTGCGACCCCGCGTTAGCGCCGATACATGCTCCCGCCGGCCGGCCGGCTAGCTCCTCACTCCCTCATATGGCATGTTCCCAGCTCCCTCCAATGGACAACTCCAGACTAGGTGATCGATGCTCATGCAATCAACTTGATTATTTCATACTTCTGCAATCAAATGCGCAATCAGATGACTAAAGGGCTAGTCTATGTATAGAACAATTCGCAATGGAATAATCCAGTAATGAAACATCAGATTAGTGATTAGTGAGACCAGCTCAGGTCAAATAGCGACAGCTGAGGTAAAATTCAGAGAAGATTGAAAACATTGAAGGACCTTAAGAAAATTTAGCTCATTATGTTTGACAATGACTAGTATACAACAATAGTGGAAACAATGACAGAAGCACAATTACCGTATGGGGATTACACAATCAAGAAAAGTGTTCAGACTTGAACATTCAAGAAAAGAGTAATCCTATATTATGGATGTTACTAGTGGGCATTTGACCTTTAGTTCCAGTGTACTAATGCTTAGCTTTGAAATTTAGTTCTAGTATACTAATGTCTGTAACTCCACAAACCAAAACAGTGGGCATTTGCTTCTCTCTCGAGTACTCCAACAGAATATAACCAAGACCAATAGTATATTATGGATGCCACTATCAACGCACCCTCTACTGTCAGCGCATCCATTGTAATTCAGTCTCGACTATCAGCGCATCCATCTGCATAATTCCAGAGGGAGGAGATAAAGCAGATATAGACACATGAATTAAAATTGCAGGTAACGAGTCTAGCACTTGCTATCCAATCTCCCGTTAAGAGAAATGTGTTCTCCCATTTAAAGATAAATCACACCACATTTCAGAAATTAACCACATTGAAGCCTTCTCGCTTCCATTAAATTTGATACTCACACAATATCTCAGTCCCCATGCGGACTGTGCTTAATTTCACAAACATGTGACATTCATATCAACCAAAATTATTGAGAACGGGTAAAACTATGGTTGCAATTATCCAAACTTATGCCGGGTGTGACATTTGCTACTCCAGAGGGAGGAGATAAAGTAGAGACAATGCCTCCGTTTCGCAGTAGTGTGGCAAGCTGCTGTCATCAAGTACATACAACAATAATCATATCGATATATGGTGGTGTCTCCCTGTACTACTACAAGCAATTTGGATCTATCTCATCTATTGCCCAGCTGAGTAATGGAACTAAACATGCAAGTGCCCACCGAGGGATAGTAGCATTGGAAGCTGCAGATCCATCACCCAGACCAGAGGCGATCAGGAGCTGAGCACCGCCTAACGGAGGATGGGAACGAAGGTCAACTACCTGCTATGCACAAGATCGAGTTTCGACATTGGAGATCTGAGTCCATGGCTGACGCCCGCCGCTCATAATCGCCTCTCCGGTCAGCACGATGGAACCAAGCAGAGAAAGAGCCCAAGACACGGGGGAAGACGAGTGGGAGTAGGAGAAATACCTTGCCTGCAGATCTTGCGCCGCCGGTCGAGTCGCGCAGACCTTGCGCCGCGTGGCGTCGATCGCCGCGCGTTGCCCGCCGCGCCGCTTCGCCCCAGCGCTTCGCCCCGCCAAACCTTGCGCCAGCAGCTCGACAAGCACGTCGCCCCGCCAGTCGCCGCCGCACTAGGGTTGGGAACGGGCTCCCGTCTGGTGTCGCGTGGAAACGGGTCGGAGCCCCGCATGTCCGTGGAATTTGCGCCTGTAAACGGGCCGAAAACGATTCGGAAGGAGAAAAAAAACGTCCAACCAAGTGCCAATACTGGGGACGGGCCGTATCTTAACCGGCTCCGACTAAAACGGCCGTTTTGGGCTAAATTCCGGTGAAACAAACAGGGCCTAACTGTATGGGAATCCCATGTCCTATTTTGGGAAGAATCACGGGAGATCTGCCAGAAGATTACCGGCGCCACAAGGATATCATCGAAGCGTTTTGGCTCCATTTCTTACCGCAGGCCAGAAGTATTCTCACTCTCACCAACCCCTCAAAGCAGCCCGGCCCATCAGGGGACGAGGATTAGGTTAGGGTCTTGACGACAAACTCCTCGGTCGCCGGGCTACCCTATATATATTCGAAGTTTCAAACCCCCGCTATAACCAAAAATCCTTCCTCGCCGCTAGTTGCCGCCCACCTCTTCCCATTTCGAAACTTAGGGCTCCGTGCAGGGCGAGCCATGGCGGCGGCTGCGGCTGAGAGCTGTGCTTCGGCGCAGGTAGACAGCGGACGGAAGATCACGGTCGTCAGCTCCGACGAGCAGAGTTTCGACCTGCCGGAGGCCGTGGCTCTGGTGTCAGGGAGCATCCGGAGCCAGATCGAGACCGGCTTCTTGCACGTCGACTCCAAGATCAAGCTCACGCTCGACGACGTCGCCGCCACGCCGCTCGCCATGGTCGTCGAGTACTGCCACCGGAAGGCCGCGGACGGCGAGTGGGACGACCGCGAGTTCATCCCGGGCAACGTCGGCCAGGCGCTGCTGTACGACATACTGCACGCGGCGATCTGCCTCGACGTGGAAGGGCTCGTCGACCTCGCCTGCAAGCGCGCCGCCGACATGATCAGGGGTAAGGCGCCGGCGGAGATCCGCAGGCTGTTCGGCATCGACGACGACGGGTTCACGCCGGAGCAGCGCGACCAGATCCGTAAGGAAAACTCTTGGATCAAGATGTGAGCTGAAGAATACACAGATCTATACATCTAGTCATCCGTCAGCTTCCTTCTTCCATATTGCCACCCTGTGATGCTGCTTATCTTATCTATACATTGCATTTATTTCTCTCGCCTATGTATGCAGACTATCTATATTCTGAAATGGTGGAATTGGATACTAGATTTTTAATTTACTGGATTTTGTTTGATTTTTTTTAGTTTACTTATGTGAATTGCATTGAATATTTAATTAAGGACAATCTGGTCTAGTTTGTCTCTTATACTATAACTCCTACATATCCTGCCTCTTATATAACTCAATCGATCTGCAGGTAGTGAGATGCAGATTTTTTTTTCTTAACCTGATTATCGCCTGGTATCCTCGTTTCTCAGCCCCTGTCGGGGTATACACGACAATAAATCTAAGGCGACTTTGAATAGAAATTTGTAAAGTGCATTTAAGGGGGGTGAATCCATAAAATGGCACCAATGAGCTAAGTTGCAGCGAACACTACTATATTGTTTGTCAGAGCATCTCCACATGCGGCCCCAAAATACCATGCCACATAGGATTTTGTGGCCCTGGCATCAAAACGGGCTTCCATCTGCCCTCTCAAAATACCGCCTACACATTTTGGAGCCCGATAGAATAGCCGGCACGCCCACTCTGGCCCCTATGTGCAAGGGTTGTGTTGGGCACGTGTAACACCCTCAGAATCGGACCTATGCAAGTTTCAGCGATTCCCGCCAAACCCGCATAGAAACGATTCAAAGGTGTCCACCAGGCACTTTCGTGCGGGTGGAAACGAAGTAATAACATTACTCAACAGTCCTCGATGGGACCCACATAACAGATATATATACAACAGCGACTCAATGAGTCAAGAATACAGATATAATATACAAAGATCCAAAACACCTTGAAAATGATAGAGCGTCCGACTACGGACAAGATGCAAATGGGGCTAAGAGCCCTGAAGAATAACCAATGGCGTCCATAACCCTGCCCAGGCCAAGCCGGAAGGGTAACCCTGCTAACGGCGTCGATCTCAAAACCTGCTTAAACAAAAGGGGTGCCGACAAAGGGCAAAAGAAAAAGAGGAGCGTCTGTACTGAGGCCAGTACACGGCGAGGCAAGAATTCGGCGGTCCTCGCCTACATAGGTATGGTGGACTGAAGCGGCAGCGGCAGCATGCACTGAACAACCTATAGAGACTCGATACAACTGGCGGTTATCAGAGAGGGGTAAGAATGATCTATCCGGATCCAACCTGAATCTAGCACCAAACATACCCAGCCTGGTGTTTCCCCTTCGAGACCAAACGAGGAAGTCAACCGAGGAACTCACACAGTTGGCAGTTTTATTTATTCGGTTATCGTTGCAGCAATTACTAGTCAGGTATAGATAGTCGTCCTGATAAAATAAGCAGTGGACACTTTTAGTTAACCATTCCGTTGTAGTTGCAACAATTACTAATCAGATACAGATAGCATGAGATAAACCCAAAACCCAGCAGTTGTTGGTACTTTTATTCAGCCATTCCGTTGTAGTTGCCATACTTACTAGTCAGGTACCATGGTCGCAAACGACACTCCAAACAAGCAATTGTGGGCAGTATTATTTAGCCATTCCATTATAGTGAAGCTGATTACTAGTCATTATAAAGTCAAATTTTATAGCAATAAACTTTAGTTATGCTTGCCTATGATCGAGATACTGTGCTCCAAGTCGTCCATATCCGCGGACACGGCTTTCAGAAAGTTTTACCCGGCCGGGGTGCACCAATAGCAACACACGCTCGATCAACCTCGGAAAAACCAAATCAAAACCCAACGAGGCTTTCACGACTAAGCAATCACAGGATTCAGAAATATTTCAGGGGGCCACCACATTGAGTAGACCATAGCAGTAAGCAAGCTCCGAGACGGACTCAAGGTTTGCGACAATGGCTGTAAGCGACTGGGAACCCGAAAACTCGGGGTGTCGATACCGCGTAATCACTCCGCTTACCTAAACAGTACAGTGTGCTCCTCGCACAATTTAAATACAGAAGTAGCATGGCATAAGTACAGGATAGTAAATAAAACCTCAAACTAGTTTGTGGCCCCAAGAAATAAGACTGAATCAAGCTCTGGCTCAGGGGGGTCCCATATACCTCCCGGATGTGGATAGCGCGATAAATCAAGGAACAGGTATCAAGTACTCGGGGTCCTACGGGACACAAGTGGGCGTTCGGAAACCAAATATTTTCTATCACCCACCGATGCCTCTGCTTACTTCAATTTTAGTTGTTAAACAGGAATTAAAGTGAACGATAAGTAAAACCATGATCATCTCCAACATCAACATGCGGCAATACATCAACAACTGTGGCACTTGACAACCCGCAACAGCACTTGAGCGACTACGACGCGCCAAGTCCAACTATCTACCAAACAACAGGTAATAGGATGTGTCCAAGGCAATATAAGGCTGCAGGGGATATCACGGGTACGAAAACTAGAGCATCGCAACACAGATAGCAATAGATCAACAGGAGGGAATAAATACTATAAAAGTAAGATAGGTAGAAAGGGGGAGATGCTCGCCTGAAAACATTGTCGAAGGTTCAACCGAAGATCGGGGCGAAGCTCACATCAACTCAACGGTCCAATCCGCGAAGAAGCAAAACACTAGAATAAACACCGGATGCAATATTTAATACACGGCAGAAGATCGGCATGATGCATGTATGATGTATGGCATAGCAAAGGTGCGATGCAATTAGGTCATATTAAGCGGAACCGGGGTCCCAACATTATTTAGGTGGTTCATGTTGTTTGGCTAACCCGCAATTTAAATGTTGTTTAACAAGGCAGAATATATCACTGGTTCGCTACACAAGTTTAAATGAGGCCAATATGAGACTAGATTTGCCCGCATATGGGCCCCATATTTAATTATTAGGTGAATCGGCATAAGGCCCCCTAACCAAAAATATGCATGCGAGATGAACGATTAATATGCAACAAGTTGTTGTTATGTTATAAAATAGGGTTCGGGAAAAGATTCACACATTAGAGGGTCTCGACGAACTCGGGGTTCCGGGGTTCGGTCTCGGGGTCCAGGGTTCGACGGGATCGTTCTCGGCTCCGGGATCGTTCTCGGATTACTGGGTAGATCTTGTCGCATCAGGAAGCAGGACTCGGTTTGGTGCCGGGGCGCATCGGGTTCGTTTTGGTCGGTGCCGTTCTTGTCGTCGCGAAGGTCTTGTCGGGTTCGCGGGTCGGGTCGGACTTGGCGTCCGGGGTTAAGTGCTTGTCGTTCCATGGCGATCTTGGCGGCTTCGGATCCGGAAAGGAGCACTCGACGTTCCGGGGAGAAGACCTTGGCGTCACATGTCGAGGTTGGCGGGTGTCGGTGCCGGACTCGGGTGTGGCGTCGAGGTTCACCGGTTCGGTACGGTCTTCATGTGGTAGATCTTGTCGAGTTCACTGCAACGGCCTTGTGGTTCCGATGACGATCTTGGCGGTTAGGAGAAGCCCTTGTGGTTCCGCGTCGGCGGCCTTCGGGTACGGGGGTCTCGGCGACCTTGGCGGTTACGAGGGATCCTTGTCGCATCCGAAAACTATGTGGAGTCCTTGGCGGTTTTCTTCTTGTGGCGTCGTTTTTGGGAGGCCACGTGACGACGAACGCATCCTGGCTTGGTTCTGGTACTTGGCGGCAGGAAACACGGGGCTTGGGAGGACGCCCAGGGGACGGCGGCATGGCGACGCGGAAGCTCGAGGAGGCCGGGGGAGGCGCTCGACGGGCCCAAGCAGGCGGCGGCAGGAGGAGGCAGGCCCACCATGAGGTAGGTGCGCGCGGGACCGGCACAGACAAGACAGAGGGTGGCCGGCCGCCGGAGAGGACGGAGCTCGGCCGCGGCAGGAGCTCCGGGCCGAGCCGGCGGCGCAGAAGAAGGGGAGGCGCGGAGGAGGGCGGAGAAGAGCGACGGGACGAGGAGGCGGCGGTGCGCGGAGGGTTGGGGCCACGCGGGGAAGGAGGCACGGCGGTCCGCGGTCGCGAGCTCGGGCGGGCCCGGAGGTTGGCGGGCAGCGGCGGAGGGGTCCGAGGCCGGGACTGGGCCGGAGGCGCGGGCGACGAGGCGAGGTGGAGGCGGCTGGGCGGCGCCGCGGCGAAGCCTGAACGGGCAGGGAGGCGGCGAGAGGGGAAGCAGCCCCGGCGACGGGGTCGCGGTCGAGCGGCGAGGTCGGGGAGGCGCAGAGAGGTCGGGAAGGGACCGCGGCTGGTTCATTGTGAGGCGCCAGAGGAGAGGAACGGGCGACGGAGGATGAAGGGCGTCGGGTGGGGGAGAAGGAGCGGGGAGAGCGGGGTTGGGTGGGCAGGTGGGGGACGGGGCAGGGCATGACGGGTGGGACCCGTGGGGCCAGGGGGTGGGGCTGCAGCGGGTCCAGGGCGAGCGGGTGGGTGTGTGGCCCTGTGTGCGTGGGTGGGTGCTGGGGTGTGGGGCAGGGAGAGAGAGGGGGGGAGAGAGAGAGAGGCTGGTGAGGTGGCAGTTTGGGGTTGGTTAGGGGGAGGGAGAGGGTGAGGTGTCGGGAGGCCATTGGTGGGGGTGAGGTGGCTGGTTGGGGGGTAGATTAGGTGTAGGTAGCTGTAGGATTTTAGGTGGACCGATTTGGAACCGGGGGTGGTCGTTCGGGTCGGATCGGCCCGTTCGACTGCCCCCACTAAAATAATTAAAAAATATATTATTGGTTTAAAACAAAGATTTTGCAACTCGATAGCAACAAAACAAAAATAAACCGGTGACCCGGGTTTGGCGTTTGAATAAAAGACGGGGCGTTTAGAAAACCAAACCAGGCTTTTCAAAAATAGTTTTATGCAAGCAAATGCAAGATGATGACGATGCTCAAATGCAATGTGGCATGATGAAATGAGCATGCGGTCATGATGATGCAATGCACAAAAACAACGCGATTTTCTAGTAGTGGTTTTGCGGGATGCCACAGCACGCCAACTCTCCAATCCACATCAGATTTTAACGTTGGGGCCCTTCTGGCTGCCAAACACGTCCATTCCCCATTCCTCCGCTGCTTTCCCACCTCGCCTCCCCCCAGAATCGCTATCGCCGCCGACATGGACGTCGCCGACCTCCCAAGATTCGCCTGAATCCCGACGACTTTTCCACCGCCGGCCACACTCAGGCCAGGGCCCGTCATGTTCTGCAACTTCTCCATCGTCATCTGTTGCCGCCCCGCAACTTTTGTCGCACCTGTTGAAGCCGACAACAGGACTTCTGTCGCCGTCAACACATGCCTCTGGTACATCCTTTCCTCCCCTGAGTCGCCGCCAAAACAACATAGTTGTCGTGTTCGGTGTGTTGCCGCAATGGACAATGAAGATAAGATGATGATGGAGATCTTGATGAAAGAGGAGGCTGATGCCGCCGCTGACCGACAACATCAGATGATGATGGAGATCTTGAATATAAGTTTGATTAGAAATTTGTAAACTGCAGCTAAGTAGGGTGAATCCCTAGAATACCACCAATGAGCTAAGTTGCAGTGAACGCTACATATATGGTTCGTTATCTTCCCATTCTAAATAAATAATTTGAACTTTTCTACCTTAACAGCAGGTCAATATCATTATCTGTGATAACCGTTAATCCCAAGCCCTCTAGGTAAAAGGAAGTCATTTGGTACCCAAAACCCTGGTTACATGTAGCTGGAAGTGTGTAAAAAATAGGAAATAGTACTCCCACATGTATAAACATATTTTTTGTCAACAATCATCTCGGTCGCAATACCATGGTCACTGAATTATACTAGAAAAACAAATAATCATTACAAACTATGATGCTACTAATTTGCTATGAAGTCCGAAGATTGAGCGCATGGATCCCTTGGAGACCTATATACTTAGCTTATAATATGTGTATTCCTTTCAAGCCTTGATATTTGGTGAAATGAGCGGTTTATTCGATCAATTGAAAGAGCAATCTTGTGCAATGTTCATATTACACTCATATTATATGTTTTATGCTGCTGTTAACAGTGTAGTATATTCATGGATATAAATTTCACTCAAGAAAATTCCTAATATTCCCACAAGATGCTAGCGACTTATGCTGGTTCATAATATGGATCTTCTACGACATTGACATAGATCAAGATGGTACTTCGGCGATCAACTTCTGCCTCGAGCAAAAACAATTGCACATTATAAAATAAAATGATGTGAAAAATCTAGTAACACTATATTGATGTTATGGATGATAAAATTCATTTTTGATGGGTGGTCACCTTAGTAATATTTGACTAGTAAAAATACAAAAAAGACTTGAATTTTCATCCAGAGGTAGTTTGTATTTAGGCATATCAGGATGTACTAGGTATTTTTTTTATTATCACCTAGTTAGTATGTGTACTTCTTTGTTCTGAGATTACAAGTTTTTTCCAACATGGAACGTGTTCAGGCACTCTTGTGAACTATATTCTCACCTGGTTGTGCGTATGGCTTTACAAGACAAAAACCTAAAATCAATTTGAATATAGGTTTGAGTAGAAATTTGTAAGCTATAGCTACGTGTGATGAATTCATAGACTCCCACCTGTGAGGTAGGTTGTAGTGAACTCTAGATGGTTCATTGTATTCTCATTCATGAAAATAATTTGAATTCACAATTTATTTGAATTTTTATATTGTAACCAGACAACATATTCTATTAAAATCATGATAAACGTAGATCCCAATCCCTCTCGGTAAAAGAAAGTCATTCAATATCCAAAACCTTGGTCACATGTAGTTGGATGTAATAAATAACAGGAAACTACAAAAGTGACATATAGGAACACACTTTCTTCTTAGTTGCACTACAATGTATTGACCATGGTTTTTGAATTACTAGTATTGTACTAGCAAAATAAATAATCACTAAAATTTCACAAATCTGCTGATTACTACGAAGTTAACATATTGAGCTATGGATCCCCCGGTGACCTACACTTAGCTTAAAATTTGTGTATCCCTTGAATGCCTAAAACTTTCATGAAGAGCGTGGTTTATTTGATCAATGGATAGAGTGGTATAGTGTAAAATTCATTTGGTCACCCATATTAAATGTTTTGTGCTTAATTTTATGTGAAAATGGTGTATTATATTCATCAACATAGTTTTTCCACAATAAAATAAGATGCTAGAGAGTTCTTGGGATCCATAGTATGAATCTTTTATGACATCAAAACACTCGATACGGTACGTCGGCAATCAATTTCTACCCCACATGAATAATTGCACATTATAAATTAATTATCGTGATCATAACTCATTTTGTATGGGTGGTCTTGTTAGAAATGTCTAACTATTGAAATATATACCTTAAAATGGCATACACTTTTGGCAGGAGGTGACATTATTTTTGCATATCAGGATCAACCAGGTATTGCTTTTTATTCATACATAGTTATGTGTGTACGCATAACTTCTTTATTGCAAACATGGAACTTGTTTAGCCAATCCTATGAACTATATGGACTGTTTGATCATGTAATGAATATGTGACTATTTATTTTCCTCACTAAAGCACGTGTAAGCCAATGTCTGAATTAATCTACCATGATATGCTAAAACATGTACACTTTTTTCATCGCACTTGAGTAATTGTTGAAGTACGTACTTATTTGTGTGTAGATACAAATTATTTACACAAGGGATATTTAAATCGGCACTCAAGATCATACACTCTCAGGGTGAAACAAATGATGATTTTATTATAGCAATGATTTTATGCATAATCATGCATGTTCAAGTCAATGTATTATGTGTACATGTAATTTTTCGTGGGAAATTATATATTTTGTGGCATGTGCAAACAAGCAAACCTTTTCTTCAAAAATTGATTTTCCAAAGCAGCCACTTCTGTTTTCTTTCCTCTGAGGGCACAACACATGTCATTTCTTCATAATCTTTGCACACAGATGAAAGACATGTACATATATATTGTCAAAGAGAAATATTTTTTATATATGAATATTATTTTTGTAGTGATTTTACTGCTCCCAGAGCCAAAACGCCACCTTGGTGACACAGAGTACTTTTTTCCACCAGAGTTAGATTTAGTATTTATATACAATCGACATTGCATTTAGGACGAGCCACTATCTTCACGATTGTGGTAAACGATAAACAAAACATGTCTCAACCCACATAGATGTAAGGTTCATAACTAGACCTAGGCGAACCAGTTCAAGTTAAATGACCCCTTGTGCACTCTACTCTTGAAATTGCAATGAATAGGAGACATTCTCAGCTTCTCCCCGTCTTGAGACTCTTTTTTGCATGGCAATAGGTGTCTCGTTTATATCATAAAGGTCATAGTACAAGGCACGTAAACACCGACCTGACAAAACTGAAAAGACAACAGAATGCAAGATTTTGTGCAAAGGACTACCAGCCAAGAAAAAATTACAATCCACCAGACCAAAAAATCCTATGAGCCTGACGCCAACGCCCGTCACCTGCCTCTGGTACCACAACATCAGCAACCAAAGAAAAAAATAACGGATCACCTCCTCACTCGAGCTCGATGCGGCTTCATTGCTGATATGCAGCTTTGCGGACCTCCAAGATGAGACCATTATCGTTGAACGAATCGGACCGGGGCAGCATCCCATACACATGATCGAACTCTAGATCTAGCAACCCCGCTCGACTAAGGCATCAGAGGAGGAAACCATACCTACCATCCATGAACCACGGAAAAGCACACGATCCACCATCTTTCAGATGTCGTCGATGTAGACCATAATCTGCATCCGCTCCTTGACTACCTCCCAGGTTCCATGCCGGCACTGGAGCAAACGACGCCGCAACGGTGGAGCCTGAGGATACCGCCATCGTCGCACCATTCTTGCTTGAATATACTGGTCTCCAAATCCATAGGGAAAGGATCTGAAGAAAATTTATTCAGCGCCGCCATCGCCATCCACGAAACCAAGACAATGAACAACCTATAAACGAAGCTACTTTAGGCTAAAACTATCCACATGCGTAGATCCGGTGACCCCTCTCACCACTGATGACCTAGGTCGTCGGTGGGAGGAGCCGCCGGAGGCCGACGTCGGAAGGCTGTGCAAGATCCCTTTTTCTTCCCTGGCAGCGCATGGGGGATCTGGTGGCTTACATTTAAAAGACTTTCTTATTCATAGGAGTTTGATTCTTTTGGTCGTTGCTGAAAATTTTCATGATTGCACAAATTGGTAATCCAATAAGAAAATAGACCCGTAAAGCAGTATGATCTGTACAGAATGGAGAAACAGAATAAGAACATCTGGATGGATCACCCGTAAAGCCTCAACTAGGGTCTTCGTACATAACCATCTTGCTTTATTTCAAGCGGCCAAAAGTAGGATTGCAGATTGGATTTCCATGTTTCTTTTTCGCTGGTCAAAATTGGAGAACTGATACATGGCTCGAATCGATTCCAATTCCAAAAGCATGTGCCTCTTTTATTCGTCTATGGAGATCAGTGTTAGGTGATCCACTGCGAAAAAAGAGCCGCTCATGAAACATTTAACATAGAATGGTACGGAAATATCTGAAAGACAAGATTTTGAGCGAACATTTATTTTTATTTATTACTACATCCAGGGTCCTTCTTTTAGTCGGATCTATCAAATGATCAGCCAGAAGCCTTTGTTTCTTTAATGATGTGTTCCAGCTTCTAGATGACGCTCAAGGAAGCAGTTTGGACTCACACTTGGTTTGTTTGTGCGCCGGCTGGTGGTGGATCGAATAACCAATTAAGCAGCATGTGGCACGACAAAAGTGCTAACGATGCCAGGCAGAAAAAAGACTAGCGTCAAGCACCGGAAATACATATTTAATTTACTTTTCACTGTTTCCGACATTTATAATTTAATCATTTATGTTAGGAAACATAGGAAATATATTTGTTCGAAGACTAGTTGAGGATGGAGCACTACTCCTGCAGTAAACTAATAATGTAAAACTGAACTCTAGCAATGGTAGGTTACATATAATATTCTTTCAAAATAGGCTTTCGTCGTGCTATATTAATATAGCAACCACATAATACATTGTGAGACCACCGTTCGGCAGAACAGCACAATCAAGCCCACGAAACAAAAGAACAAAAGAAATAAAAAGAAAACAATGCCAACTTTGGCTGATTGACGAATACAAAGATGATTCGCAACCGCTGCGCTCTCCGGAGAATATCCAACAGGAGCCTTAGCACTACGAGTCATCGTGTACCAAGCAACACCTCCAAAAAGGAAAGCGACAATGATGACGATGTTGCTGCCTGGAGGGGTCCTGGGGTTTCCCCCGGTACGCTATAGAGAATGGGAAAGAGGTATACCCAACATCCTTCAGAAAGGAACGGCGACACTCGCAAGCGTCACCTCGTCGATGTCAAGACGACACGGATTTCTTCCGAACCCAAAAGAACCATAGCTCCAAACAATCCTTGGCGCTCCACCAAGCTTGCCGCCCACCAACATACGCCACCACAGTCTTGAAGTCACCACCGATGTCTCACCATGAAAAACTCCGTGAGGCCCGCTAGACTAAGAGGAAATGGCCATAGGCAAGGGGCGGCAAGACCACAACCACATGGGAGGGAACCGCCTCCACCGCCATAGGTGGTAACTGACCGGACGCATCAATAAGAGCACACCAGGCCATTGGATCCGATAGGCAGCAACACCAGGCCTCGTGGAAGACGTCCTCCACCGCCATAGGCAGGTGCCGCCCGGACACGGCAACATGGACACACCAGGCCGGGTAGACCCGTCCGGGTCTGGTCGGACCCGTAAAGTCCCCGTCGCCATGCTGGTGCACCAAGGCCACCGCTGCTACCCACATATTCAGCACCATAGGCCTAGTCGGGCCCACGGGCCCGAGAAGCTTCCAATGTCACGCTGCAGAAGGCGCGTCGTCGTCGTCGCCACCCCGATCAACAACCGCAGTTAGACTACCCGGAAGCAGCAGGACCGAGTTAGACCCGCCCAGACCCAGATCAGGCCCAAAGGGCCTAGATCTGGACCTATAGGGTATGGATATTGGACCTCGATCCGGCCACCCTAACCACCAACGGTGGCACTGCCGCCTTGTTCACCATCGGCGCGGCCACAAGAGACCCCGCCGTCGCAACGGGACCTTCGCCTCCTGAGGAACACCGCGGTGCTGCACCGCCCCGCGCGAGGATGCCACCAAGAGGGAAGAAGCAGGGGGTCGCCGCCGTCGACACCGTCTGGGTCTAGCCCAGCACCGCACGCCGATGACAGCAGGGAGGAGTGTAAGAGAAGGGGGCGCTCGGGGAAGGGCAGGCCGGAGGCACGGCTGGTCGCCCGCGCGGGGGGGCGGCCAGTCGCAAGAGCTCACCAGGTCCCAAACTAGCAGCTGGCTCTCAATCGATCCTTTGTGTTAGATTCACCACGGCGTATTCATCTTTTGGGCAACATATAATATTGATAATCATGATTATCTTATATCCAAGTTTCTCTTAGAAAACTTACTGAAGGTTCTATCAGTGTATTCAAACCAATATGGTAGCAATACCCCCAACCCCAACCCACACACACATACACATAGTATAGGAGAAACAACAATTGCCTCTACGTGAGTGTATAGACGCTAGGTTAAGTGCAATTACAGTCAGTGTCTCTATGACCCGAAGAAAGTTATGAAATGTCTTTATACTGTATGTTATAGGTCATTTCGTAGGGGCCATGCATACTGTCTCAACAATTATGTACGATATTTATTGAAGACATTATATTCTGTCTCTATACTCTAGCATAGAGGAAAAAACACATTATGGAAATTGCTGGAAGCAACCCTCAAACTCGAGACCTTCAGGTACACTAGTCACTCAACTAACCATTACAGGACGCGCACGCTACGCCAAGGGCAAAAGCCGTCGGCGTAGGCCAAATTTTCTTCGGCGTATGGTGCGTCGAGGGCGGCAAAGGTCTTCCTCGGCGGAGCACGTACAGGCCGTCGGCGTATAGAAAAGCCGTCAGCGTATGCTACGTCGAGGGCTTCCGTTGGCATAGCCTGTCAGCAGGTTGCAAAAATATTTTAAAAATATATATATTTTTTTTTCTCAAATTTTTTTAATCTTTGAATTGTTAGAATTGTTAATCTCTCACTTTGAACATTTTTTAACACTAATTACACTTAATATTTGATTAAATTGCAGTCTTGGTCAAACTTTCCAGCTGATCACCCATCCTAATACTACTCCAGCTCCAGCACACTTAACTTCCTAGTTCCTTCAGAATCTGTTTCTGCAAACTAATTCATACATTGTTGTCAATACTATGATATCAATCCTATTAACTCTTATATCATCATGTCACATGTTTGTATTTTTTAAAATTACAAATAATTATTTAAGTAAACATTAATGAATAAGTAAAAATATTATTGAATTCAAATAAAAATATAACAATTTTACTTTTTTGTATTTTTCTATTTAATATGGAATAATTAATATCTTTAAACCCGTAAATCAGAATTCGACAAATAATATATCTAAATTGATCAGAAAAATGAGAGGAATCCAAATATGATATCCATATCAACTAAACACTAACCCTCCATTTTTGACTTAGCTATTTGGTGGTTGCTTCAGAAAATCCCCCTTTTTACGCTTGGTAAATAAAAAATGACTTTTTGGTGCGATGAAAAGGAAAATTTGCATTGGATTTTTGATAAAATAGCATATTGTGAACCTAAAAATGATTTTTGTAAAAAAACATGAGCATCAGATCATGTACCTGTAGTTCATAGCTGACCCACTTTCTACCGATTCGGCAGGAATTTGTCTTTTTTACTAGAGGTGGATGGAAAGGTTTCGGATACCCCTGTTGTGACATTGTCCATATAAGGTGGTCAAGTATTTTTGTAAAATATGGTGGTAGCATTTTGAATTAGCCATTTGGTGGTTGCTTCACAAAATCGTCTGTTTTTTGTGCTCGGAAAATGGAAAATAGCATTTTGGTGCGACGAAAAGGAAGACTTACTCCTGCAACATTGTTCTTCATCCCATGATGCACATGTATACACAATATGAGCACATTATCACAAACTATGCCTCGATTCTAGCCATAACATTGGTCATTTAACCAGAAAGCCAAGAAACCTCGAATGAGATAGGTCATTTTGTGAAGGTTTTTTTCAGACATAATCAATATACCAGGTTTGATATTTTTCCTTGTAACTATGTCACATAATAAGACACCATGCGAAGGTTTCGCATTGTTTCAATCGTTTTTGAATTATTTATGCCCGTTTTAAACTATCGTCAAACTTTGTCGAACGACAGGCATGAAGATTCTTAGCTCGGGGCAGAGCCTCACTAAAATTGCATTGGATCTTTGATAAAATAGCATATTCTTAACCTAAAAATGATTTTTGTAAAAAAACATGAGCATCGGATCATGTACCTGTAGTTCATATCTGACCCACTTCCTATCGATTCGGCAGGAATTTGTCTTTTTCATCAGGGGTGGAAGGAAAGGTTTAAGATCCCCCTGTTGGGACATTGTCCATATAAGTTGGTCTAGTATTTTTGTAAAATGTGGTGGTAGCATTTTGAATTAGCCATTAGGTGGTTGCTTCACAAAACAGTCCGTTTTTTGTGCTCCAAAAATGGAAAATGGCATTTTGGTGCGACGAAAAGAAAAACTTTCTCCTGCAACATTGTTCGCCATCCCATGATACACATGTATGCACAATATGGGCACATTATCACAAACTAAGCCTTAATTCTAGCCATAACATTGGTTATTTGACCCGAAAACCAAGAAACCTCGAATGAGATAGGTCATTTTGTGAAGGTTTTTTCAGACATAATCAATATACCAAGTTTTATATTTTTTCTTGTAACTATGTCACATAATATGACACCACACGAAGGTTTCGCATTGTTTCGATCGTTTTTGAATTATTTATGCCCGTTTTAAACTATCGTCAAACTTTGTCGAACGACATACATGAAGATTCTTAGCTCGGGGCCGAGCCTCGCTAAACTTGCATTGGATCTTTGATAAAATAGAATATTTTGAACCTAAAAATGATTTTTATAAAAAAACATGAGCATCGGATAATGTACCTATAGTTCATATCTGACCCACTTCCTATCGATTCGGCAGGAATTTGTCTTTTTCACCAGGGATGGACGGAAAGTTTTAAGATCCCCCTGTTGGGACATTGTCCATATAAGGTGGTATAGTATTTTTTTAAAATATTGTGGTAGCATTTTGAATTAGCCATTTGGTGGTTGCTTGATAAAACCGTCCATTTTTTGTGCTCGGAAAATGGAAAATGGCATTTTGGCGCGACGAAAAGGAAAACTTTCTCCTGCAAAATTGGTCGCCATCCCATGATGCACATGTATGCACAATATGGGCACATTATCACAAACTATGCCTTGATTGTAGCCATAACATTGGTCATTTGACCCGAAAACGAAGAAACCTCGAATGAGATAGGTCATTTTGTGAAGGTTTTTTCATACATAATCAATATACCAAATTTGATATTTTTCCTTGTAGCTATGTCACATAATATGGCACCACGCGAAGGTTTTGCATTGTTTCGATCATTTTTGAATTTTTTATGCCCGTTTTAATGTATCGTCAAACTTTGTCGAACGACGGGCATGGAGATTTTTAGCTTGGGGCCGAGTCTCGCTAAACTTGCATTGGATCTTTGATAAAAAAGCATATTTTGAACCTAAAAATGATTTTTGTAAAAAAACATGAGCATCACATCATGTACCTGTAGTTCATATCTGACCCACTTCCTACCGATTCGGCAGGAATTTGTATTTTTCACTAGGGGTGGACGGAAAGGTTTAAGATCCCCCTCTTGGGACATTGTCCATATAAGGTGGTCTAGTATTTTTATAAAATGTGGTGGTAGCATTTTGAATTAGCCATTTGGTGGTTGCTTCACAAAACCGTCCGTTTTTTGTGCTCGGAAAATGGAAAATGGCATTTTGGTGTGACAAAAAGGAAAACTTTCTCCTGCAACATTGTTCGCCCTCCCATGATGCACATTTATGCACAATATGGGCACATTATCACAAACTATGCCTTGATTCTAGCCATAACATTGGTCATTTGACCCGAAAGCCAAGAAACCTCGAATGAGATAGGTCATTTTGTGAAGGTTTTTTCCAGACATAATCAATATACCAAGTTTGATATTTTTTCCTTGCAACTATGTCATATATATGACACCACGTGAAGGTTTCACATTGTTTCGATCGTTTTTGAATTTTTTATGCCCGTTTTAAACTATATATAATATTTTATGTTTCACTTTATTTTTATTTACAAATGTATAATATTTGAGTGTACATAGATAAGTCTTATTTTTCTCCAAATTTTGATATATTATTTGTATTTTTCTGAATTATAATGATTTAGTTATGATTTTTCAAAGTTTAATGAGGTAAAAGAAAAATAGCTACGCCGAGGGCAGCCGTCGGCGTAGCATGCAGCCATTGGCGTAGCATAGGATACACCGAGGGCAATTATACGCCGACGGCTGCTTGGCAGGGCTGTGCGGTGACCCAGCATACCACTTCATGTGTAATACACTATAGTCGTTGACATGACATCCACAGAACACCGTTCCGTAAATATCACATCCCTCAGAGTGGTACAACAGAAACATTGCGGGTCCATATTACAAATATACACACATTATTATTACAATACCGGAAGTTCAAGACTTCCTAAAGATTCAACTTACAAACCAAAATATAAAGTGTTTCAGTGGAATTTAAAAGTAGCAACTCCGATTAGGAGTTGAGCTCAACAGCTTATTCTATAGAGTTCATGCTGCTCGGCTCAGTTGGTTACTACTAACTAGTATACTTAGTTGGACTCGTTATCGTCGACACCGTAGTGGATCTCGTAATCCACTCCTTCAACACCTCCGAACAGATCAGGTTCCTCCTAGAACACTTCTTCTTGACATTCGACTACATACATTGGCACGTTTTCGGAATCCTCAGAGTCTAAGCAAGGGATCGAAGGAAAGAATGAGTAACAACGTTACCCAACATGTTCATTATATGCAAGGTGGGAAGTTTGATGCTCTAACTACCACCTCGGATTATAAATCCTTGGCACTATGCAATTTTTATAAATCTTTCTTCAAAGATTGATTTTATTATGAAAAACTATGACAATCAGCCTTCACAGGTTGACCAGAACTTTTATGGAGTTCCTTTCCTGCCACATTCGTAGCTCCTTCCCGGAACAGGGAGTAACAAGTTAAAATTTTTACACTCTACAGAGCTGCGTTACTTTATCCATGAGAGATCAACTCCTTGTTGCACAACCGGGCGTACTTTCCCGTCCAGAATTCCATGATGTGGGGCCTAGTAGTTGGTCCAAGCCAATCACTGACCCCTTCACGACCTTGCATGCCTCCTTGGTGTACACCATGCCCACATAATGAATTACGGCAATGGTTTGTACAAAGCGTTAGATGCCAGAACTATCGTGGGACAATGAGGGTTCCCACCCATATGCTGCATATCCTCTATTAATTACCAATTAATATGCATGCTACAAGGATAACAACCACGACCTACACATCCGGCTTCATGCGAGGGGAAGAAGATACAACTGACTTCTCTGTCCCATTCCAAATCTCATGGCTAACGCGTAATATACGGCGCTAGAATCACTGATGTCAGGGGTTATTAAGTCCCTATTTGATCATCATTGTTTGCAACTAGAACCCTAAGTTCTATTGCTCCATTATATCACCACTTAGGATGATATCTATGATTTCTTTATTTGTGAAAATAATTTTTTCTTTATTTTATAGAATATATGATAACACACAATTTGCAAATAATTTGATAAAGACTCTTCAAAGGACATGAGCAAGTGATGAACTTGCCTTGTGATGGCAAGGCAGTGAGGTATATATGATGCTTGCACTAGACCTTGAGCTTCTATGTCTACAAAAACATCATTATTGCCCGGCAAGGACAATATTTAAAGACGCAAAAATGATTATGCAAGTAATGTAATGCATTATTTAATTTGATATGCAGTTTTCCCATTATTATAATCATTCTTTTTAAATAATAAAGGATTTATAAATATTACTTTTTTAATATTTATAACATATATTGAATTGTTTTATTTTATTTCCTCTTTATTTGACTTTTATTGATTTAATAATTCTTTTAGGAATTATCACTTAAAGATTAAAGATTGTTACTAAATATTTATTTAGTATTTTTTATAAATACTACAATATTAATATGTCATGAAAGTGATTTTTATTTATTTTTATCATCTTTCATTAATTTTGTAAAATTCCATAAGGAATATATAAATTACAAAATTCTTATAAAAATTTAAATGTCTAAAATTGTATATTTTATTTTATTTGGGTAATGTGGATTATTGTGAATCCAAAAATATTTTATTTATAATTTTGGACTTTTATTTTATTTTCTAGAATTTAATTAAATCCAGGGGTATTTTGGTCTTTTCCTATTTACTAAAATAGGCCTTAAAAGATTTCTGGGCTGGCTTATTCTTATTGGGCCCTAGTGGCCCATTGGACATAGTCAAAATAACCACCCCGAAGGGTCTGGCCCAACTTAGCCCACTCCTCACTTCCTCTCTCTCCCTCGAGCTCACTCCTCTCCTCTTCTGCCCCCGACCCCGTGGTCGGTGATATCGCCACCGGCGATTCCCGCCGCCATGGGCCCTCGCTGCCGTGGGGCAACAGGAGGTTGTCAACGACGCCCATCCTTTCTATCCAACTGGATTTGGGTATGGGGCTCTACTGCGACGGATCGATGATGTCCCGAACCCTAGGGTTTGGGGGTTGGCGTGGATCCGGGTGCTGCCGCTGCTGTCATGTGTCGAGGTGATGCTCCTCACCTCTAGGCGTGGTCAGGGTCGCTGCCGTGGCGCCGTATGGGTTGCAGCGCCCCCTCTGGGGTGCTCGCCATGCCGCCATGGTCATCGGCCCCTCTGCTTCCTCTTCTAATCTCCAGTGAGGACCTTTGGTGAGTTATTTTCCTCTCCCCTTGTGCTCTCTGTGCTCGCTCATCCCATGCTAGATGTTGGTAGTGTCCTCTTTGGTTACTGTCTTGTCCTGATTAAGATGATTTATCCATTTAGGGTTCTTATCCTGTGGTTGATCATATACTGGATGAATTAGATCATGTTTGGATGGTCTGTAAGCATGCTAAGTGGTTATTAGTCTGAGGCTTGTTGCTTGAGATGAACTATAATGGTTCTGTTGGCTTATAAGATGCTTTTATGCTTGGATTTCATATGATTCAGATGGTATGGTTGCTTTGGAACCAATGCTTGGTAAAGTCAGTGACTTGATAACTTTCCACTGTCATTTCATGGTTTAAGATCATGGTTATGGTGTGATGAAATCACTGTCTTAGTGCTGTTGGCTTAGAAATTAGTATGTGGTTTGAGATCACAATGATCTCAAACAGTATAGGTAAACATTAGAATGTTTTTAATTATGATTCCTCACAGGAAAATGATTAGTAGATTGTTTTGTTGAATCTGTGATGATTGGATATTTATCCTGATGCATATAGAATTGTTCTTGTGACACCACCTTGGTATGGCACACAAGGTTGATTCTTATTCATTTATTGGGTTGGTTTAAGCTTAATACAGGCTTGACTTTGAAAGATAAACATGAATGTTATTTTCTAAAATCCCTAAGACCAATGATGCTGGTCTGAGGCTTAGGGGTTTTAGGTTTTATCAAATTGATTCATATAGATAGTCCTGGTAATAGTACCAGCTATTGTTTTTGAATCAAAGCTTGGTAAAAAATTGATAGTAAGCTTGATCATTATCTGGATCCAAAAGATTAGTTTCTAAGGTGCTACCCTTTCTTTAGGGATGTGCCTAGAAATTAGATCATAGCTATATTTATGCTTGAATTGTAATATATAGCTTGACAACCAGAGCAATGATGTTGCTCTGAGCTCTGGTTGGATCCTTGTACTTTGTTGTTTGCTTTTAAAGTTTAAAATCCCTATGATGGATTCACCCCACTTGGTGCTTTCTGAGGGTTTGTTTCATAAAACAACACATGCTTCTATCTAGATACTATGATTAGATCATGTGAGGGTTTTATGATGCTCACCACAAAATCTGATGATTGTGGAGTAAGGTGGTGATGTTGATCTTGTTTTGCTGAGCTCCTGTGCTTGACCTTGAGCTAGCCTGCTCCTCCTAGCACCTGGACTTGTCCTTGAGCTAGCCTGCTCCTCCTAGCTGCTGGACTTGGCCTTGCTGTCAACCTGATCCTTCCCCCTCCTTATGTCACCATCCTGGTGATGAGATCTAGGGCTTTGGTTGGTTTGGTTACTGGCTGTTGTGCCTGGTTTAGCTGCTGTCTAGACTGGTTGTTCTTGTGTGTGTGCAGTGGAGAGATGTACTAGTGCCTCTCCACGGCTGTGCTGATGGTTTTGTGGTTTTGGAGCTGTGCTGTGAAGCTGACAGCACACCACATGCATGTTGGTGTGTGTCCTGACTATGTGCTTACTGTGGACTTGTGGATATGTTCAGAATTTTGAAACTTACTGTTATCAGGTTACTTTTATCTAACTGGTGAAACTTGCCCCTCTTGGCTGTCACTTGACTTCTGGCTTAAAATTTATGAAAGATGGATTCTTTCATATTGGTGAAACTTGCCCCTTTTTTATAAATTTGTCAATGATGAAACTTGTTCGGTGCACCTCACTGACATGTCTGAGAGAAAAACAATTCTAACACTAACCTTTTATTTTTCTGTTTAGTTTCTGTTTGTCTTGCAGGTATAGATTTAAAGTGAAGATTTTAGTTTAGGTTTAGTTATAGAATAATCCAATGTAATCCTTTTTTATACTTTTGTAATTTTAGTTCTATTCTTTGTAATATTCATTTTACTATTTTGTAATAAAGATTATACTATTATCAATAAAGAATATTCTTATTCTTTATTCATTTGTTTTTATGAAGTGTGTGGATATTTTTAATAAGTTACCTTTTGTAACTTATTTATTAAATGAAAATATGAAATAAGTTTTCATATTCTTTATTGTTTTCTTTAAATAAAATTTGAGATATAATAATTAATTCTTAATTAAATCAAGATTCAAACCTTATTCCTTATTTATTTGAATTATAATTCAAACACTCAAATTTGAAATTCAAATTCATTTTCCAAATCACATAATTCCTCAAAGATCACATCAAAGTCTATAGCAATCATATTTTAAGACTAATCCTAATCTCAAAGTATGAAAGAAACCTTGATCACTTTAGGTTTTTATTTGGCGAAAAATTTACCCACATTTTCACAGATGAATGCTTGCAACATTTCAATTTCCTAAATCTACCCTTCGTTAGTTCCAAAATGTTGGGATGTTACAGGCTGGTCTGGACGATGGCTACGCCAACGGCCCCAACGTTTGGCCGTCGGCGTAGCGACCGGCCGTCGGCGTAGCTTTCTATTTATGTAGTGAACCACTCCGCCTTACACAACATTAATACTCATGACGGAATTCTCAAAAGTAGTATATTACATGCCTTGAAAATATAAAAAATGCTTGCAGAATGTAAAATGCCTCAAACTGTGTCTCCACTTTCAAGGCCCCCGGACAACCTCACCTGAAGGTCCCTGAATCCTTACACACCGGACAACCTCGCATGACTAGCGGATCTCGGCCCCGGACCTTCCTCCCCCGTACCGAAAGGAGAAGACAATATGGTGGTGCAACAAATATAGCAAACCGTGAACTACTCTAATACCTAACCATGGTATACTCTAACACTATGAAATATGGCGCAATGTCATCTTCAAAAAGTTTCAGGTGATTTCTCCGTCAGCGCAAGCATGCATAGAGATTTTCAGCCCCTAGAGCCGGCTAGAAGATGCTTTATCATATGAGCGGTTTGGTAGAATGGTGGATCACAATGTTAGGGGATTTTGCATATGCATGTATCTACTCTGGTTGAAAATCCATGATCTAGTATTCTGGCTACATCGGACAACAACGATGTTTGTACGTCGTTTCTTTATTAAATGCATGGGCTCCAAGCTTTTCTTCAGGGGTAATAGCCTCAAGTTGATTCTTTTAGTTGGACTAGAAATTTTTGCGTATGAGCGGAGATTCCTTGTTGGAAGCGTTGTCCTAGAGTGTTCCTCTTTTTTTATCAAGTCCCATCCTACTCAATGTTGAATTATGGTCCATTGTGGATAGAGGAGATGTTATCGCAAAGCTAATCTGAAGCGAATGTCCTCTGGCTTTTGCTTGTTTCTTGTAAGTCTATTTGTTCGCATTGGTGTTTTTCTTTATTTTGAACAATATTATGAATGTGTGCATCCAATGCTGCAGAGGCAGGGATACTTTTCCTTCATTCTGAAAAAAGGTTCAGTTGGCATACTACAACATACAATTATGTTGGCAGTACAAGAAGTGATAGAAGGTATGGGAAATTTTCATGCCTTGGACATCTTCAAGGTCTTATGTATGTAGTTTTATCCCTGCACTATCTAATTAAAACTTATAGCAACAACTGTTAATCCATTTTATGACACTAGTGCAGCCCCCCCCTTTAACTCCGGTTGGGAGGGCCCTCTAACAGCGGTTCCCCAACCGCTGTTGAGGGTTCGGTGTTAGGGGGGGGGGGGGGGGGGCCCTTTAACACCGGTTCTTATACGAACCGGTGTTAAAGGGTGGCGCACGTGGGGCTGCCGCAGGCCTCAGCCCCCCCTTTAACACCGGTTCGTATCTGCAACCGGTGTTAGGAGTTCTTCTACAGGGCAGATTTAGGCCGCTTTTCCTGCTGCGGCAGGAAAACAGCCTAAATCTCGCCATGCATTCGCCTGCCCCGCCTGGGCGTGTTTCGCGGAGGGGGAGCGAGGGGGAATCGATCGGAAGCGGTATACACATAAATCGTCATCGGTACATACGAGTACATGAATAATTAAGCAACTATTATTATACACAAACATCGTCATCGGCACATACATCGTCATCGTTCATTTTGGTGGATATCTAAAGAGTTCTCCGCCAGGCGTGACGACCTCATCAAGTATGAACCCCGCCAATTCCTCTTGAATGGCTCGTATGCGTTCAAATGGTAGGAGTTGGTCCCGCATCCGTTCGATCTGAATATATATGAAGAATGGGCCGTCAATATATATATATATATAAGAATAAAACTCAACACAATTGATGGTAATAAAATAATGTTGTGGACTTTGTTTACTTACTCTAAGTTGTTCTAGTGCGGCTTGGCCCGTCGCACATATCGTGTTGCGAATGAATTCGCAAACATAGTACCCACATAAGTTATTGCCGTGTCCCTGATGCGCGCACTTTACGAGAATAGAGAGTTCAATCAAAATAATAATCAATAAAGCATGATATAATGGAATTGGGCTCCATCGGCCTGCCATCAACACGGACTGCTTCGATCGTGAACTTTGCACGATATTTCAACCGCTGGCTCGCGCCTCGCTTGCTCTTTTTCGTAGAAGAAGATGGTTGCTGGCTGGTCGATCCAGAGGGCTAAAAGAAGAAAGAAGCGTTAATTAATACATGTAGAAGAAGATTGTTTGTGGAAGTCAGCAGAGGCTTAATCAATGCATATACCTCGCCGGACTTTGTAACCATTAAATTGCGTTCACCGGAGTCTTCATCTTCTCCATGACTAGTACTTGAGCTGTCGTCATCATGTCCCTCCAAGTTCAGATATTGTGAGGTGTCCTCATCAATAATGTTCTCCATTATTTCTTCTTCTTCAAGGTTTCTACTAAGTGGATCCATAGTTTCTAAAACAATAATATTATCTAGAGTAAGAGTGTAAACATTCAAGTGGACTTGGATTCATAGACAAATATACATATTATTCATACAAAAATACACAAATGAAATTAAAACCCTAAGGATGCTTGATCATTTTAAACGAGTTCCGAGGGGTCCAAACCCTAATTCGGAGAAATCCCGGATGCATATGAGAGGGGCTAGCTACAGTGGCTGACCGGAGGCTGGCGGCGTTGGAGAGCGACCTAGGGAGCGCGAGGTAGCGTGATGCGGCCTACCTAAAACGGGCGTTGTTCGAAAGAGGAGGCCGAGGCAAACATTATAGCGACGGAAAACAACTTGGCAGAACAGATACAATGTGGAGGGGATGTCCCCAAGATAGGCCCCAGACCGAGGGGGGATGCCACATCGGAGCTCGCACCCCACCTAGGCCGCATCACGAGCTCGCACCCCATGGCCACCACCGGAGCTTGCACCCCACCTAGGCCGCCCCCGCAGCCGAGAGGGGAGGCCGTCCCCGTACCGCGCCTGGGCCCTGGGCCTCCCCGACGAATCCGCCTCCCTGACCCATCCCCTCCACTTCCCTGTCATTGGCCCCAATCCGTGGACGCGCTCGCGTAGCCGCTCCTGCCCGCCACACCCGATGACGCGAGCTACCACGTCAAAGCTGTCCTCGTGGCCGATTTGTTCCTAGCTACTACTAATAAGTACAATGGTTTGAAATCATACTTTCTACAAAGCTTGTTCGATTTCATCTTGGTACATCTGTTCGGAGGGGTTCGATTTCATCTTGGTACATCTCTGTTCGGAGGGCCCCAATCCGTGGACGCGCTCGCGAGAGAGCTCGCGTGGGGAGGCCGGCTCCGGCGAGGAACTGCTCGGGGGCGAGCACGGGGAGGCACGGGCGAGCACGGGGGCGAGCACGGGGAGGCAACGGGCGAGCACGGCGACGACGGGCAGCTGCAACGGCGGACAGAGGCGGCCGGCGACGTGGCAGAGCGCAGCCTGCAAAGGGGGGCGCCGGCGACGAAACAGAGAAGGGGAGGAAACAGAGGGGACGACCAGGCGCGGTCCGCTAGCTCACCACGGCGTCGGGGTTCTTGTAGGCGCCGGCGTCGTCGTCGGCCCGGTGGCCTTGTGGCGGTGGCGTCGGCGGTGGCCTTGTGTGGCGATGGCGGTTGTGGCCTTGTGTGGCGGCGGCGGCAGCGGCTGGAGGGCTTCGGTGGCGAGGACGACGGCGAGGGGTTCGGGGCTCTGGGCGGTGGCGATCTGGCTCTGGGGGGGAAGAAAGGAGCGAAGGGGATGGCGCGTTTAATACCCCCCCCCCTTTAACACCGGTTCGGGGCTGGAACCGGTGTTAAAGGGGAATTCATTCAGATGTTATTAACCCCTTTAACACCGGTTCCAGACCAACCGTGTTAAAGGGGGTGGTGTTGAAGCGAAAATAAATTCTTTAACACGGTTCTGTCTGGAACCGGTGTTAAAGGGGGGGCATTTATTTCATGCATTAAAGGGGCTTTTTTAATTCAAAAAATATGATATGAATTTAGAAAATTCATATCTTTTTCATTTCAACTCAGAAAAATATGAATAATATATCATAATTTTCAGAAAAATAATATCTATCCATTCATGTAAATCATTTTATATAATTAAAACACTTACATATAAATTTTGATTATTCAATTCAAACAAAAATAAATTGTTAAATCCTAAAACTTTGAACATAAGAAATATTAAGCATCTAAAAAATGATTTTTATTAGATCAAATCATATTTTAATGCCATCTTTGTATTAACATTTTTGAATTGATTGGATATTTAAATGCCGCATCTTTTGTATACACTTGAATCTGACCAAGCCTCGCTCAACTTGCATTGTTTTTTTGATAAAATAGCATATTGTGAACCTAAAAATGATTTTTGTAAAAAATCATGAGCATCGTATCATGTACCTGTAGTTCATATCTGACCCACTTCCTGCCGATTCGGCAGGAATTTGTCTTTTTCACCAGAGGTGGACGGAAAGGTTTCAGATCCCCTTGTTGGTACATTATCCATATAAGGTGGTCTAGTATTTTTGTAAAATGTGTTGGTGGTTTTTTGAATTAGCCATTTGGTGGTTGCTTCACAAAACCGTCCGTTTTTATGCTCGGAAAATGGAAAATGCCTTTTTGGTGCGATAAAAAGGAAAACTTCCTCTTGCAACATTGTTTGCCATGCCATGATGCACATGTATGCACAATATGGCCATATTATCACAAACTATGCCTTGATTCTAGCCTTAACATTGGTCATTTGACCAAGCCAAGAAACCTCGAATGAGATAGGTCATTTGAGACGATTACATAAAGCCGAACTGGGCGAAAATTAAGATACATAAAAGAACTGAAAATTAAGATACATGGCCAGATTAAGTAACAATCGGCCGAACTGGAACTGAAAATTAAGATACATAAAAGAACTGAAAATTAAGATACATGGCCAGATTAAGTAACAATCGGCCGAACTTGTTTCGGAATGTTGGAGTAATTCAGTCATGCTCCTGCCTACACCTGTAATACTGCCATCAGGTAGTCGTACTCGCCGCCGCCGTCATCGCTGTCGTCGTCGGGGTCGCCGTAATTGAACCTCTGGAGAGTACGCGTGGGCTATACTTGAGGGTAGCGCGTGGTCTGGACTTGAGGGTAGCGCATACGGAGTCGGCGGCAGTGTCATAGGCCATGACGCTCTGGAGAGTCCGACCGCACCACCATAGCCGACGGCCGGCCTCGTTGAAGTTAGGAGGAGGTGGGCCGTCCTCCTCGTGCCTGGCGAGCGCCCTCTCATGCCGATCCACGAAGAAGGCTTCCCAAGTAGGGAAATAGTCGGGATGCCATCTGGGATTCCTCCGCTGCTCCGGCGTGAGCTCGAAGTAGTAGTGGTTCGTGATGGCCATCCGGCGTGCCACACCTAGAGGGACAGGAGGAACCGGCACGCCTCCGACGCTCAGCATCCAGCCGACGGGGACACAGTAGCCCGGCGGGCAGGGGTAGTTCGAGGCGCAAAGCGCCTCCGCCTCCCTGGGGGTTAGTGCTACGGTGGAAGCCATGGGAAAGAGTGATGAGGTTGCAGATATGAGTCTAGAGATGTGCAATGACAATGGAGGCCAACCCCCTACATATATATATATATATATATATATATATATATATATATATATATATATATATATATATATATATATATAGTGAACTAGCGGGAAGAACTGGAGGGAAGAACTGGCGGGAAGAAAAATGGCGGGAAGAAGATCTGGCGGGAAGAAAAATGGCGGGAAAAAATGGCGGGATGAACCTTTAGTCCCGGTTGGAGACACCAACCGGGACAAAACACGAGTCAGCACTAATAATAGGGGTGAGTGTCGACATTATGTCGCGTATGGCGTGTACCTTGTCGGATGGTGTCACCAACCGACTAAAGATGAACCTTTAGTCGGTTGGAGACACCAACCGACAAAGCAGCAGTCAACACTAATGATAGGGGTGAGTGTCGACATTATGTAGTGCGGCGTGTACCTTGTCCCGGATGGTGTCACCAACCGGGACTAAAGATGAACCTTTAGTCCCGGTTGGAGACACCAACCGGGACAAAACACGAGTCAGCACTAATAATAGGGGTGAGTGTCGACATTATGTCGTGCGGCGTGTACCTTGTCCCGGATGGTGTCACCAACCGGGACTAAAGATGAACCTTTAGTCCCGGTTGCAGACACCATCCGGGACTAAACACGAGTCAGCACTAATAATAGGGGTGAGTGTCGACATTATTTCGTAAGTGTCAACACTATGTCGAGCTGCTTGTACTATAAAGAGGCATCCTTGTGAGTCCAGTCCTCCAGCCAGTTTGAGGCAGGGACACCACTACGGCCAGTTTCAGGGAGATGCCGACGAGCCCGATCCTCGGCATCTCCGAGAACTGGTCATAGAGGCACTCCTAATATGTGAAATTAGTTAGCTCCTGTGTATTGATCTAGTTAGAGAAGTTACAAAGCTGCAAGATGGTTTTCGAGAGCAGAAACCACTACGACCAGTTCGGAGATGTCGACGAGCCTAGTCCTCCCAAGCATCTCCAAGAAACTGGTCATAGAGGCACTCCCTAATATGTGACCGCGCGCGTTTGGAGATCAGATCTTAATGGTAAGTACGAATCGGGACAACTTCTTCTCATAGTCCCGGTCCATCCACAAAACATGACTAACACTCAAGACATGTATTAATATTAAAAACATGAACTAGAGTTACATAATATGAGCATGAACTTCTTGGCATATGTCCTTCCTTATGATCACTTCAGACGTAACCATGGAGCATCTTCTTTACTTAACGAAATGCTTGGGTGGTTTTCCGTGAAGGGCGGAATTTCATCAAACTTATTATAATCTTCTGACATGTCTGTCTTGTCCTCGATTCCCACGATATTTATTTTCCCTGAAAGAACTATGTGACGCTTTGGCTCATCATATGATATATTCGTTTGCATATTTTTTCTTTTTTTTGGTCTGTAGGACATGTCCTTCACATAGAAAACCTGAGCCACATCATTGGCTAGGACGAATGGTTCGTCTAAGTTCTTCATAAGATTGTTGAGATCAACCGTTGTCATTCCGTACTTCTTGTCTACCTCAACCCCTCCTCCTGTTAGCTTGACCCATTTGCATCGAAACAAGGGGACCTTAAAATTAGGTCCATAGTTGTAACACCCTCAGAATCAAACCTATGCAAGTTTTAGCGAATCCCGCCAAACCCGCATAGAAACGATTCAAAGGTGCCCACCAGGCACTTTCGTGCGGGTGGAAAACGAAGTAATAACATTACACAACAGTCCTCGATGGGACCCACAGAACAGATATATATACAACACAACTCCATGAGTCAAGAATACAGAGATACAGTACAAAGATCCAAATCACCTTGAAAACGACAGAGCGTCCGACTACAGACAAGATGCAAATGGGGCTAAGAGCCCTGAAGAATAACCAATGGCGTCCATAACCCTGCCCAGGCCAAGCCGGAAGGGTAACCCTGCTAACGACGTCGATCTCAAAACCTGCTTAAACAAAAGGGGTGCCGACAAAGGGCAAAGAAAAAAGAGCGGTCGATCTTGAGGCCAGTACACGGCGAGGCTAGAATTCGGCGGTCCTCGCCTACATAGGTATGGTGGACTGAAGCGGCAGCGGCAGCATGCGCTAAACAACCTATAGAGACTCGATATAACTGTCGGCTATCAGAGAGGGATAAGAAAGACCTATTCGGAACAAACCTGATGCTACCATCAAACAAACCCATCCTGGTATTTCCCCCTCGAGACCAAACGAGGAAGTCAACCGAGGAACTCACACAGTTGGCAGTTTGATTTATTCGGTTATCGTTGCAGCAATTACTAGTCAAATATAGATAGTCATCCTGATAAAGTAAGCAGTGGGCACTTTTATTTAACCATTCCATTGTAGTTGCAACACTTACTAGTCAGATACAATTAGCATGAGATATCCCAAAACCCAGCAGTTGTTGGTACTTTTATTTAGCCATTTCGTTATAGTTGCAATACTTACTAGTCAGATACAATGGTGAATGGCGTTTACAACCCAAACAAGCAATTGTTGGCAGTTTTATTTAGCCATTCCATTATAGTGAAGCTGATTACTAGTCATTATAAAGTCAAATTTATAGCACTACTTTAGTTATAGTTGTCTATGATCGAGATACTGTGCTCCAAGTCGTCCATAACCGCGGACACGGCTTTCAGAAAGTTTTACCCTGCAGGGGTGCACAAATAGCAACACACACTCGATCAACCTCGGAAAAACCAAATCAAAACCCAACGAGGCCTTCACGACAAAGCAATCACAGGATTCAGAAATATTTCAGGGGGCCACCCCATTAAGCTACCCGCAACGAAGTTAGCTGACTTCGAGACGGACTCAAGGTTTGCGTCAGTGGCTGTAAACGACTGGGAACCCGAAAATGTGACTAGGCTTGTCGATACCGCGAAAACACTCCGCTTACCTAAACAGTATAGTGTGCTCCTCGCACAATCGTGTCATGATAAAGCATGGCATAAGTACAGGATAGTAACAAAACCTCAAACTAGTTTGTGGCCCCAAGAAATAAGAATGAATCAAGCTCTGGCTCAGGGGGGTCCCATAATCCTCCCGGATGTGGATAGCGCGAATATTCAAGGAACAGGTATCAAGTACTCGGGGTCCTACGGGACACAAGTGGACGGTTAACAACCAAATAATATCTATTGCCCACCTGTGCCTCTGCTTACTTACTTCAATTTTAGTTGTTAAACAGTAATTAAAGTGAACGATAATTAAAGCCATGATCATCTCCAACCTTAAACATGCGGCAACACTCCAACAACTGTGGTACTGGACGACACGCAACAGCACTTGAGCAAGCGACTACGACGCGCAAGTCCAACTATCTACCAAACAACAGGTAATAGGATGTGTCCAAGGCAATATAAGGCTGCAAGGGATATCACGGGTATGAAAACTAGAGCAACGCAACACGGATAGCAATAGATCAACATGAGGGAATAAATACTATAAAAGTAAGATAGGTAGAAAGGGAGATGCTGCTTTGAAAACATTGCCGAAGGTTCATCCGAAGATCGGGTCGACACTCGCATCAACTCAACGGCCTTATCCGCGAAGAAGCAAAACACTAGAATAAACACCGGATGCAATATTTAATACTACGGCAAAAGATCGAGCATGCTTATGATATGATGCATGCCATGGCAAAGGTGCGATGCAATTAGGCCATATTAAGCGGAACCGGGGTCCCGACAATTAAATATATGGTTCTAGTTGTTTAGATACCCGCCATTTTAAATGTTGTATTAACAAGGCAAATTATATCACCGGTGCGCTACACAATTTTAAATGGGGCCAATATAAGACTGGATTTGCCCGCATATGGGCCTCATATTTAATTATGAGGTGAATCGGCATAATGCCCCCAAACCACATGACAATATGCATGCGAGTATGATAATTTAATATGCAACAAGTTATATTATTTTCATAAAATAGGGCTCGAGAAAAGGTCCACACATTAGGCTTCGGAAGATCTTGGGGTTCGAGGGGTTCGGGGTCGGTCTCAGGGTTCAGGGTTCGACGGGATCGTTCTCGGATAACTGAGGTAGATCTTGCCGCACGAGCGTCAATGCTTCCGGGAAGGAGAACTTGTCGTTCAGGGTCTCGGTGTCCGGGGTGAAGTACTCGGCGTCCTCGAGGGAGTACTTGGCATTCCGGGGCGAAGTGCTTGTCGTATCCGTGAAGAAGAGCATGTCGGTCCACGGGGTTCGGCTTCGGTCCTTTTGGGTCCAGGAAGAAGATCTTGGCACGCAGGTCTTTTCATAGAGGGAGCTTTTACAACACCCAATCTTCACATGATTGTCACCACGTCTTCACGCGCATCGACATCACTAGCAACTCACACGGCTGATCTAGAAGGCACACATTAGCTCAGGAACAGGGCACCACCTCTCTATTGGCCAGCGACACGGTGACCAGGGGCACCAACACGGCCGGCCGGCACTGCGGGACTCGGTGCGGGGCACCATGTCGACGGGACAGGAAGGTCGGCACAGAGACACGGTGGGAGGACGAGCACGGAGGCGGGAGGATGACGACAAAGCTGGCGGCAAGGCGGGATGCAGAGGAAGGCGGGCACCGAGGCGGCAGGAGACGGCCGAGGCCAGGCTCGCCGGGCGGCGGGGCTCGCAGGAGGACGCCGGGCGGGGCGGTGAGGCGGCGAGGAAGCGACGGCGAGGAGGTGCGGCCCAGGCGAGGAGGAGCTTGGCGGCTCAGGAGCGCTTGGCGAGGCGGAGCTTGGAGGCGCTGGTGGCGGAGGCCGAGGCAGCCTTGAGGCGAGGGAGAGGGCTGGGCGGAGGTCGGAGGTTGTCGGGCAGAGGCGGCCGAGCAGAGGCGAGGCAGGTGGGCGGGAGGCTACGGACGAGCCAAAGCGCCGGGCAGGGCTCGGGTCCCTGGTGGCGGCGCCCTGCGGAGGGGAGGAGGGCGGCGAGGCCAGGAGAGGAGGGCGCGGCGGCGACGCGGGCTCCGGCTAGAGGAGCTAGAGGGGCGCGGTGGCGACGGGAGGCAGCGTGCAGGAGGAGTGGCGGTGGGGGGACGCGTGAGGGACGCGGGGAGGGGAGAGACAAGGGAGTGGGGTCGGGGTGGGCCAGGCTAGGAAGTGGGGCCGGGGGAACAGGCGGGGTCGGTTGGGGTGAGAGAGGGAGTGGGTGAGGGTCCAGGGGTGGGTCCGGGCTGGCAGGGAGAGGGGGTAGGTGAGGGCTAGGTGAGAGAGAGAGGGGTGTAGGTGGGGCTGTGGATTGGTGAGGTGGCTGGGCTGAGGGTGAGGTGGAGGGACGGTGCGGTGGCAAGCTGGGGTTGGTGGGTAGACTAGGATTGGGTAGAACAGAGTTTAGGTTTTAGGTTGATTATTTTGTAAAATATTTGTTTGTTTTGTTTTGTTTATTTTAAAACAAGACTACTTTGCAATAATTTATAAGTAAATAAAATATTCGATACGATCAGGGTTTTGCATTTGAAATAAAGAGGGGTATTTGTACAAAGCAAAACTAGGCTTTTAGCAAATACTTTTAGGCAAACAGATGAATGCTGAGGTCATGATGATACAATGCACAAAATCAACGCGATTTTCTAGTAGTGGTTTTGCGGGATGCCACAATTCGACACCACTAACAATGGATCTCGCCCTCGAGATCCGCCTCATGGTACCGGAAAGAAGGTCAGTGATCTGCATCTCCCCCGCTTCGTGTAGATCCTTGCGACACCACTAACAAGAGGTCGTTGTCCGTGATCGTCAGAGAACACTCCGGGAACAAAGGGCGAAGGTAGATGTATCCACAATTAAAGCCACCTCTAGCTTCGATGGAAAGAGGGAACCGATGCATTCTCATCCACTTCAATGTACAAAAGCGAATAGAAAGGGTAGTCGGCATGGGGGCCAATCCATCACGCACCCAAACTATTACTCGGCACAATCAGTAGAAAAGCGTGCAACCATTCTCGGAATCAGACTGAAGATCTCGACAATCGAGGTTCGGAAACAAAGGAGTGATGCAGACTCTGCATCGGAGCTGGCGTAGATGATGTCGTCGCGTCGGAAAACACCGGAAGACACGAGAAGGAACAAAGAATGGTACCACAGTAGACGGATTCCTCAGGCAGCATGAACACCGGATGGTAGAACACCGTTATCAGAGGAGGAAGCGAAACCCTGAAGGTACGACGGAAAACCCAACCACAAGAATTCCTGGACTCGAAGAAAGAGAAGAGAGCGGATTCAAAATGCGTAGAGGTAAGAGGAGAATAGAAGAGGGGTAAGGAGTAAAATCAGACCTAATCAGAACTATCCAACCGGTTTTGCAAAAAAATAGTTTTGACACTCTACTTCGGCCGTTAGCTAGGTTATCCTACAGGCTGGACTTGTGGAGTATCGCAACTGCTGAGCTCTTATACCACTCTGTAACACCCTCAGAATCGACCCTATGCAAGTTTTAGCGAATCCCGCCAAACCCGCATAGAAACGATTCAAAGGTGCCCACCAGGCACTTTCGTGCGGGTGGAAAACGAAGTAATAACATTACACAACAGTCCTCGATGGGACCCACAGAACAGATATATATACAACACGACTCCATGAGTCAAGAATACAGAGATACAGTACAAAGATCCAAATCACCTTGAAAACGACAGAGCGTCCGACTACGGACAAGATGCAAATGGGGCTAAGAGCCCTGAAGAATAACCAATGGCGTCCATAACCCTGCCCAGGCCGAGCCGGAAGGGTAACCCTGCTAACGACGTCGATCACAAAACCTGCTTAAACAAAAGTGGTGCCGACAAAGGGCAAAGAAAAAAGAGAGAGCGGTCAGTACTGAGGCCAGTACACGGCGAGGCTAGAATTCGGCGGTCCTCGCCTACATAGGTATGGTGGACTGAAGAGGCAGCGGCAGCATGCGCTAAACAACCTATAGAGAATCGATATAACTGTCGGCTATCAGAGAGGGATAAGAAAGACCTATTCGGAACAAACCTGATGCTACCATCAAACAAACCCATCCTGGTATTTCCCCCTCGAGACCAAACGAGGAAGTAAACCGAGGAACTCACACAGTTGGCAGTTTGATTTATTCGGTTATCGTTGCAGCAATTACTAGTCAAATATAGATAGTCATCCTGATAAAGTAAGCAGTGGGCACTTTTATTTAACCATTCCATTGTAGTTGCAACACTTACTAGTCAGATACAATTAGCATGAGATATCCCAAAACCCAACAGTTGTTGGTACTTTTATTTAGCCATTCCGTTATAGTTGCAATACTTACTAGTCAGATACAATGGTCGCAAGCGACAACCCAAACAAGCAATTGTTGGCAGTTTTATTTAGCCATTCCATTATAGTGAAGCTGATTACTAGTCATTATAAAGTCAAATTTATAGCACTACTTTAGTTATAGTTGTCTATGATCGAGATACTGTGCTCCAAGTCGTCCATAACCGCGGACACGGCTTTTAGAAAGTTTTACCCTGCAGGGGTGCACAAATAGAAACACACACTCGATCAACCTCAGAAAAACCAAATGAAAACCCAACGAGGCCTTCACGACAAAGCAATCACGATTGAAATATTTCAGGGGGCCACCCCATTAAGCTACCCGCAACGAAGTTAGCTGACTTCGAGACGGACTCAAGGTTTGCGTCAGTGGCTGTAAACGACTGGGAACCCGAAAATGTGACTAGGCTTGTCGATACCGCGAAAACACTCCGCTTACCTAAACAGTACAGTGTGCTCCTCGCACAATCGTAATAAAGCAGTAAAGAATGGCATAAGTACAGGATAGTAACAAAACCTCAAACTAGTTTGTGGCCCCAAGAAATAAGAATGAATCAAGCTCTGGCTCAGGGGGGTCCCATAATCCTCCCGGATGTGGATAGCGTGAATATTCAAGGAACAGGTATCAAGTACTCGGGGTCCTACGGGACACAAGTGGACGGTTAACAACCAAATAATATCTATTGCCCACCTGTGCCTCTGCTTACTTACTTCAATTTTAGTTGTTAAACAGTAATTAAAGTGAACGATAATTAAAGCCATGATCATCTCCAACCTTAAACATGCGGCAACACTCCAACAACTGTGGTACTGGACGACACGCAACAGCACTTGAGCAAGCGACTACGACGCGCAAGTCCAACTATCTACCAAACAACAGGTAATAGGATGTGTCCAAGGCAATATAAGGCTGCAAGGGATATCACGGGTATGAAAACTAGAGCAACGCAACACGGATAGCAATAGATCAACATGAGGGAATAAATACTATAAAAGTAAGATAGGTAGAAAGGGGGAGATGCTCGCCTGAAAACATTGCCGAAGGTTCATCCGAAGATCGGGTCGACACTCGCATCAACTCAACGGCCTTATCCGCGAAGAAGCAAAACACTAGAATAAACACCGGATGCAATATTTAATACTACGGCAAAATATCGAGCATGCTTATGATATGATGCATGACATGGCAAAGGTGCGATGCAATTAGGCCATATTAAGCGGAACCGGGGTCCCGACAATTAAATATATGGTTCTAGTTGTTTAGATACCCGCCATTTTAAATGTTGTATTAACAAGGCAAATTATATCACCGGTGCGCTACACAATTTTAAATGGGGCCAATATAAGACTGGATTTGCCCGCATATGGGCCTCATATTTAATTATGAGGTGAATCGGCATAATGCCCCCAAACCACATGACAATATGCATGCGAGTATGATAATTTAATATGCAACAAGTTATATTATTTTCATAAAATAGGTCTCGAGAAAAGGTCCACACATTAGGCTTCGGAAGATCTTGGGGTTCGAGGGGTTCGGGGTCGGTCTCAGGGTTCAGGGTTCGACGGGATCGTTCTCGGATAACTGAGGTAGATCTTGCCGCACGAGCGTCAATGCTTCCGGGAAGGAGAACTTGTCGTTCAGGGTCTCGGTGTCCGGGGTGAAGTACTCGGCGTCCTCGAGGGAGTACTTGGCATTCCGGGGCGAAGTGCTTGTCGTATCCGTGAAGAAGAGCATGTCGGTCCACGGGGTTCGGCTTCGGTCCTTTTGGGTCCAGGAAGAAGATCTTGGCACGCAAGTCTTTTCATAGAGGGAGCTTTTACAACACCCAATCTTCACATGATTGTCACCACGTCTTCGCGCGCATCGACATCACTAGCAACTCACACGGCTGATCTAGAAGGCACACATTAGCTCAGGAACAGGGCACCACCTCTCTATTGGCCAGCGACACGGTGACCAGGGGCACCAACACGGCCGGCAGATGCGGGCCTCGGTGCGGGGCCCCAGGTCGACGGGACAGGAAGGGCGGCACGGCGACACGGTGGGAGGACGAGCACGGAGGCGGGAGGATGACGACAAAGCTGGCGGCAAGGCGGGATGCAGAGGAAGGCGGGCACCGAGGCGGGCAGGAGACGCGGCGGAGGGCTCGCGAGGAGGGGTTTGCAGGAGGACGGCTCGGGGGCAGTGAGGCGGTGGCAGAGAAGCGGGAGGAGACGCGGCGAGGAGGTGCGGGCCCGAAGACGAGGGAGGACGCGCCGTGGCTTCGGGCGGAGGAGCTGGCGGGAGGCGGAGCTCGCGGGAGGCGCTAGTGAGGCCGAGGCTGTCCGGAGGCGAGGGAGGAGAGGGCTGGGCGGAGGAGGTCGGCGGTTGTCGGGGCAGAGGCGGCCAGCGGGGCGACGAGGGGCGCGGTGGAGGCGGGAGGCCTGGCGGGCGGGCGGAGCAAGCGGCGGGGCTCGGGTCCCTGGTGGCGCCATTGGAGGAGGAGGCGGCGAGGCCAGGGAGGCGGCAGGCTCCGGCTAGAGGAGCTAGAGGCGCGGTGGCGACGGGAGGCCGGCGTGGGAGGAGGAGGCGGTGGGGGAGCGTGAGGGGCGGGAGGAGAGACAAGGAGTGGGGTCGGGGTGGGCCAGGCTAGGAAGTGGGGCCGGGGAACAAAGGTCGGTTGGGGTGAGAGAGGAGTGGTGAGGTCCAGGGTGGGTCCGGCCAAGGTGGAGAGGGGTAGGTGAGGGCTAGGTGAGAGAGAGGGGGTGTAGGTGGGGTGTGGATTGGTGAGGTGGGGGCTGAGGTGAGGTGGAGGGACGGTCAGGTGTGGCTGGGGTTGGTGGGTAGACTAGGATTGGGTAGAACAGGGTTTAGGTTTTAGGTTGATTATTTTGTAAAATATTTGTTTGTTTTGTTTTGTTTATTTTAAAACAAGACTACTTTGCAATAATTTATAGGTAAATAAAATATTCGATACGATCAGGGTTTTGCATTTGAAATAAAGAGGGGTATTTGTACAAAGCAAAACTAGGCTTTTAGCAAATACTTTTAGGCAAACAGATGCATGCTGAGGTCATGATGATACAATGCACAAAATCAACGCGATTTTCTAGTAGTGGTTTTGCGGGATGCCACAATTCGACACCACTAACAATGGATCTCGCCCTCGAGATCCGCCTCATGGTACCGGAAAGAAGGTCGGTGATCTGCACCTCCCCCGCTTCGTGTAGATCCTCGCGACACCACTAACAAGAGGTCGTTGTCCGTGATCGTCAGAGAACACTCCGGGAACAAAGGGAGAAGGTAGAGGTATCCACAATTAAAGCCACCTCTAGCTTCGATGGAAAGAGGGAACCGATGCATTCTCATCCACTTCAATGTACAAAAGCGAATAGAAAGGGTAGTCGGCATGGGGGACAATCCATCACGCACCCAAACTATTACTCGGCACAATCAGTAGAAAAGCGTGCAACCATTCTCGGAATCAGACTGAAGATCTCGACAATCGAGGTTCGGAAACAAAGGAGTGATGCAGACTCTGCATCAGATCTGGCGTAGATGATGTCGTCGCGTCGGAAAACACCGGAAGACACGAGAAGGAACAAAGAATGGTACCACAGTAGACGGATTCCTCAGGCAGCATGAACACCGGATGGTAGAACACCGTTATCAGAGGAGGAAGCGAAACCCTGAAGGTACGACGGAAAACCCAACCACAAGAATTCCTGGACTCGAAGAAAGAGAAGAGAGCGGATTCAAAATGCGTAGAGGTAAGAGGAGAATAGAAGAGGGGTAAGGAGTAAAATCAGACCTAATCAGAACTATCCAACCGGTTTTGCAAAAAAATAGTTTTGACACTCTACTTCGGCCGTTAGCTAGGTTATCCTACAGGCTGGACTTGTGGAGTATCGCAACTGCTGAGCTCTTATACCACTCTGTAACACCTCAGAATCGACCCTATGCAAGTTTTAGCGAATCCCGCCAAACCCGCATAGAAACGATTCAAAGGTGCCCACCAGGCACTTTCGTGCGGGTGGAAAACGGTAATAACATTACACAACAGTCCTCGATGGGACCCATGTAGCAGATATATATACAACACGACTCCATGAGTCAAGAATACAGAGATACAGTACAAAGATCCAAATCACCTTGAAAACGACAGAGCGTCCGACTACGGACAAGATGCAAATGGGGCTAAGAGCCCTGAAGAATAACCAATGGCGTCCATAACCCTGCCCAGGCCAAGCCGGAAGGGTAACCCTGCTAACGACGTCGATCACAAAACCTGCTTAAACAAAAGGGGTGCCGACAAAGGGCAAAGAAAAAAGAGAGAGCGGTCAGTACTGAGGCCAGTACACGGCGAGGCTAGAATTCGGCGGTCCACGCCTACATAGGTATGGTGGACTGAAGCGGCAGCGGCAGCATGCGCTAAACAACCTATAGAGACTCGATATAACTGTCGGCTATCAGAGAGGGATAAGAAAGACCTATTCGGAACAAACCTGATGCTACCATCAAACAAACCCATCCTGGTATTTCCCCCTCGAGACCAAACGAGGAAGTAAACCGAGGAACTCACACAGTTGGCAGTTTGATTTATTCGGTTATCGTTGCAGCAATTACTAGTCAAATATAGATAGTCATCCTGATAAAGTAAGCAGTGGGCACTTTTATTTAACCATTCCATTGTAGTTGCAACACTTACTAGTCAGATACAATTAGCATGAGATATCCCAAAACCCAACAGTTGTTGGTACTTTTATTTAGCCATTCCGTTATAGTTGCAATACTTACTAGTCGATACAATGGTCGCGAGTTTACAACCAAACAAGCAATTGTTGGCAGTTTTATTTAGCCATTCCATTATAGTGAAGCTGATTACTAGTCATTATAAAGTCAAATTTATAGCACTACTTTAGTTATAGTTGTCTATGATCGAGATACTGTGCTCCAAGTCGTCCATAACCGCGGACACGGCTTTTAGAAAGTTTTACCCTGCAGGGGTGCACAAATAGAAACACACACTCGATCAACCTCAGAAAAACCAAATGAAAACCCAACGAGGCCTTCACGACAAAGCAATCACAGGATTCAGAAATATTTCAGGGGGCCACCCCATTAAGCTACCCGCAACGAAGTTAGCTGACTTCGAGACGGACTCAAGGTTTGCGTCAGTGGCTGTAAACGACTGGGAACCCGAAAATGTGACTAGGCTTGTCGATACCGCGAAAACACTCCGCTTACCTAAACAGTACAGTGTGCTCCTCGCACAATCGTAATAAAGCAGTAAAGCATGGCATAAGTACAGGATAGTAACAAAACCTCAAACTAGTTTGTGGCCCCAAGAAATAAGAATGAATCAAGCTCTGGCTCAGGGGGGTCCCATAATCCTCCCGGATGTGGATAGCGCGAATATTCAAGGAACAGGTATCAAGTACTCGGTCCCACGGACACAAGTGGACGGTTAACAACCAAATAATATCTATTGCCCACCTGTGCCTCTGCTTACTTACTTCAATTTTAGTTGTTAAACAGTAATTAAAGTGAACGATAATTAAAGCCATGATCATCTCCAACCTTAAACATGCGGCAACACTCCAACAACTGTGGTACTGGACGACACGCAACAGCACTTGAGCAAGCGACTACGACGCGCAAGTCCAACTATCTACCAAACAACAGGTAATAGGATGTGTCCAAGGCAATATAAGGCTGCAAGGGATATCACGGGTACGAAAACTAGAGCAACGCAACACGGATAGCAATAGATCAACAGGAGGGAATAAATACTATAAAAGTAAGATAGGTAGAAAGGGGGAGATGCTCGCCTGAAAACATTGCCGAAGGTTCATCCGAAGATCGGGTCGACACTCGCATCAACTCAACGGCCTTATCCGCGAAGAAGCAAAACACTAGAATAAACACCGGATGCAATATTTAATACTACGGCAAAATATCAAGCATGCTTATGATATGATGCATGACATGGCAAAGGTGCGATGCAATTAGGCCATATTAAGCGGAACCGGGGTCCCGACAATTAAATATATGGTTCTAGTTGTTTAGATACCCGCCATTTTAAATGTTGTATTAACAAGGAAAATTATATCACCGGTGCGCTACACAATTTTAAATGGTTCCAATATAAGACTGGATTTGCCCGCATATGGGCCTCATATTTAATTATGAGGTGAATCGGCATAATGCCCCCAAACCACATGACAATATGCATGCGAGTATGATAATTTAATATGCAACAAGTTATATTATTTTCATAAAATAGGGCTCGAGAAAAGGTCCACACATTAGGGTTCGGAAGATCTTGGGGTTCGAGGGGTTCGGGGTCGGTCTTAGGGTTCAGGGTTCGACGGGATCGTTCTCGGATAACTGAGGTAGATCTTGCCGCACGAGCGTCAATGCTTCCGGGAAGGAGAACTTGTCGTTCGGGGTCTCGGTGTCCGGGGTGAAGTACTCGGCATCCTCGAGGGAGTACTTGGCGTTCCGGGGCGAAGTGCTTGTCGTATCCGTGAAGAAGAGCATGTCGGTCCACGGGGTTCGGCTTTGGTCCTTTTGGGTCCAGGAAGAAGATCTTGGCACGCAGGTCTTTTCATAGAGGGAGATTTTACAACACCCAATCTTCACATGATTGTCACCACGTCTTCGCGCGCATCGACATCACTAGCAACTCACACGACTGATCTAGAAGGCACACATTAGCTCAGGAACAGGGCACCACCTCTCTATTGGCCAGCGACACGGTGACCAGGGGCACCAACACGGCCGGCCGGCACTGCAGGACTCGATGCGGGGCACCAGGTCGACGAGACAGGAAGGTCGGCACGGCGACACGGTGGGAGGACGAGCACGGAGGCGGGAGGATGACGACAAAGCTGGCGGCAAGGCGGGATGCAGAGGAAGGCGGGCACCGAGGCAGCAGGAGACGCGGCCGGAGGCGGGCTCGCCGGCGGCGGCGAGGGGGGCTCGCAGGAGGACGCCGGGGCGGCTCGGGGCCGGTGAGGCGGTGGCAGGGAAGCGGGGAGGAGACGCGGGCGAGGAGGTGCGGGCCCGAAGAGGCGAGGGGGAGGACGCGCCGGCGGGCTCGGGCGGAGGAGCGCGGCGAGGGAGGCGGAGCTCGCCGGGGAGGCGCTGGTGGCGGAGGCCGAGGCGAGCGCGTCGGAGGCGAGGGAGGAGAGGGCTGGGCGGAGGCGAGGTCGGCGGTTGTCGGGGCAGAGGCGGCCGAGCAGAGGGCGACGAGGGGGGCCGCGGTGGAGGCGGGGAGGCCTGGCGGCGGACGGAGCCAAAGCGCCGGGGCGGGGCTCGGGTCCCTGGTGGCGGCGCCCTGCGGAGGGGAGGAGGGCGGCGAGGCCAGGAGAGGAGGGCGCGGCGGCGACGCGGGCTCCGGCCAGAGGAGCTAGAGGGGCGCGGTGGCGACGGGGAGGCCGGCGTGCCGGGGAGGAGTGAGGCGGCGGTGGGGGGACGCGTGAGGGACGCGGGGAGGGGAGAGACAAGGGAGTGGGGTCGGGGTGGGCCAGGCTAGGAAGTAGGGCCGGGGGAACAGGCGGGGTCGGTTGGGGTGAGAGAGGGAGTGGTCGAGGGTCTAGGGGTGGGTCCGGGCTGGCAGGGAGAGGGGGTAGGTGAGGGCTAGGTGAGAGAGAGAGAGGGGTGTAGGTGGGGCTGTGGATTGGTGAGGTGGCTGGGCTGAGGGTGAGGTGGAGGGACGGTGAGGTGGCAAGTTGGGGTTGGTGGGTAGACTAGGATTGGGTAGAACAGGGTTTAGGTTTTAGGTTGATTATTTTGTAAAATATTTGTTTGTTTTGTTTTGTTTATTTTAAAACAAGACTACTTTGCAATAATTTATAGGTAAATAAAATATTCGATACGATCAGGGTTTTGCATTTGAAATAAAGAGGGGTATTTGTACAAAGCAAAACTAGGCTTTTAGCAAATACTTTTAGGCAAACAGATGCATGCTGAGGTCATGATGATACAATGCACAAAATCAACGTGATTTTCTAGTAGTGGTTTTGCGGGATGCCACAATAGTCAAGTTCCCATATCTCCTCTATGAACCCATAATACGTGGTCTTTTGCCCATTGTCTTCTGTTGCATCGAAGCGGACACCACTGTTTTGGTTGGTGCTCTTTTTATCTTGGCCTATCGTGTAAAATGTATTCCCATTTATCTCGTACCCTTGGAAAGTACATACAGTCGAAGACGGTGTCCTGGCCAACAAGTACAGCTAATCCCCAACAGTGGTGTTATTCGTGAGAAGTCTTTGCAGCCAGCCGCCAAAACTCGCCATGTGTTCACTTATAATCCAGTCATCAGACTGCCCCGGGTGTTTGAGGCGTATTAAATTCTTGTGTTCATTGATATACGGGGCAACCAAGATAGATCTTTGTAAAACCGTGTAGTGTGCTTGATTGAGAGAATGTCCGTCCCTACATATCATTGCTTTACATCCTAGGGTGCCTTTTCCACGCAGCTTCCCCTCATGTCGTGATTGGAACACCAATCGCCTTAAGGTCGAATAAAATCAACACGAACTCAATGACCTCCTCTATTACATAGCCCTTGGAGATGCTTCCTTCGCCTAGCACGGTTATGAACATATTTCTTTAAGACTCCCATGTACCTCTCAAAGGGGAACATATTGTGTAGAAATACAGGACCGAGAATGGCAATCTCTTCTACTAGGTGAACCAGGAGATGCGTCATAATATTGAAGAAGGATGGTGGGAACACCAACTCAAAGATGACAAGACATTGGGCCACATCTGTTTATAACCCTGGTAGGCTTTCTGGATCGATTACCTTCTGAGATATTGCATTGAGGAATGCACATAGCTTCACAATGGGTACTCGAACATTTTCAGGTAGAAGCCCCCTCAATGCAATCGGAAGCAATTGTGTCATAATCACGTGGCATTCATGAGACTTCGGGTTTTGGAATTTTTTCTCTGCCATATTTATTATTCCCTTTATATTCTACGAGAAGCCAGACGGGGCCTTGATACTGCTCAGACATTCAAAAAAGATTTCCTTCTCTGCTTTGGTAAGAGCGTAGCTAGCAGGAGTTAAGTGGCATCGTTTACCCTTCTCGTTCTCAGGATGCATAGGGCCTTCAGACGTTGCTGGTCCCGTCGTGCTTCCGGTGTATCTTTTGTCTTCCCATACACTCCTAGAAAGCCTAGCAGGTTCACGCAAACATTCTTCGTCACGTGCATCACGTTGATTGAAGAGCGGACCTCTAAGACTTTCCAATAGGGTAGGTCCCAAAATATAGATTGCTTCTTCCACATGGGAGCGTGTCCGGCATCGTCATTCGAATGATAGATCGCGGGACCTTTTCCAAAGATTACTTCTAGGTCCTTAACCATACCAAATACCTCCTCACCGCACGGAGGACAGGCTTCCTCCGTGTTCGCCTGACGCTTGAAATGCTTGCCTTTCTTTCTTCTTGGATGCAGGTTCGGAAGAAATCGGCGATACCCTAGGTACACAACCTTCTTACATTTATCCAAATATACACTTTCAAGATTATCATCTAAACAAAGGTGTGCATGCATTGTATCCCTTGTTTGTCTGCTCAAATGTTACTAAGAGCGGGCCAATCATTGATGGTTCAAAAGCAATGCTCAGAGGTCAAATGGCTCCCCTTTGTGCTCATCCCACATACGTACACTGGTTTGGCCCATAGCTGTAAAAGTTCTTCAACTAATGGCCTTAGGTACACATCAATGTCGTGCCGGGTTGCCTCGGGCCTTGGATGAGCACTGCATCATAATGAACTTCCTCTTCATACACAACCAAGGAGGAAGGTTATAGATACATAGGGTCACAGGCCAGGTGCTGGATCGCAGCTCTGCTCACCAAAAGGATTCATGCCGTCGCATTAGACCAAACCTTAAGTTCCTTGCGCCACGTGCGAAGTCCGGGTACTCTCGCCGACTTTTCTCCACGTGACCCATCGGGGTGTCTCAACATCGCCTTTCTTACGGTCTTCCATGTGCCATCGCAACAACTTGACATGCTCTTTATTTCAAGAGACGTTTTAACCGTGGTATTATAGGAGCATACCACATAACCTTGGCGGAACCTTCTTCCTAGGGGCCTCGCCTCAACATCGCCAGGATCGCCTCGTCGACCGATATCACAGCGGCAGTGCATACCGGCATGCATCCAAATTCTCGATTTCTCACCGTGGTAAAGGATGCATCATTAATGCATGTATCTTCCGACGCCTAATCCTAGAGGGCATAACCTTCTTTGCTTGGTATGTACCGTCAGCAACTCATTATTTCTTGGAAGAAGATTCTTCATTTTTACCAACAACTTTGAAAATGCGCTGTCGGTCACACCATTTTCGCCTTCCATTGCAAAGAACCAAAGTGTGGCACCTAGCTTTTTGTGGCCATCTTCGCAAGTTGGATACAACAATGTTTTGTGATCCTTTAACATCTGCTCCAGCTTCCCCTTCTCCTTTTCAGTTTCACATTCTTCCTTTGCATCAGTAATGGCCCGACCAAGATCGTCATCAGCGGGCCCATCTGCTCCCTCTTGATCTTCATTATCTACCTCCGTTGCATTATCATCATATTCAGGATACATATTATGATAGTTTTCATCATCCTCTTCTTATTCGTTGTCTTCCATCACAACCCCTTTTTCTCTATGCTTGGTCCAACAATTATAGCTGGGCATGAAACCGGATCGAAGAAGGTGGGCGTGAATGGTTCTGGTATTTGAGTAGTCTTTCTTGTTCTGACAGTGAACACACGGACAGCACATAAAACCATTGTGACCACGGTTTGCATTAGCCACAACGATGAAATTTTGGAGGCCCGTAATGTACTCGGAAGTGTGGCGGTCACCGTACATCCATTGCCGATTCATCTGCATTAATATGTAGTATATATCAAAAAATAATAGGGAGATGACCATTTATATATATAGTACATCAATGACACATGAAACTATAGTTGCCGACCTCGACCGAGACGGAAAGAGAAACAAGAAAGCTTATTTTGATCTCTCGGGCATTTCACCGAACACCTCTAGTGCATATGAAAAAAACACAAACTAGCACTCTCGACACCCTCTTGCTAGGCTCCAAAATGTGAAAGAATGGAAGAGTGGGGTGTGTGGGTGGTGTCTTATAGTTTCTTTAACACCGGTTCATGCCACGAACCGGTGTTAAAGGGGGTGCGAACCATCGGTGGACCTTTAACACCGGTTCGTGGCACGAACCGGTGTTAAAGGGGGGCTCCTTTTTGCCACAGGGGCCACACTGGTACGCCCCCCCTTTAACACCGGTTCGTAGAAGAACCGGTGTTAGAGCCCCTTTTCGGGATCAACAAAAGACCTCGTTTCCACTAGTGTGATCAACTAATGGAATCATATATAATTAAAACTTATAGCAACAATTGTTAATACATTTTATGATCAACTAACAAAATCACACAACGATTCAACCATCGAGTATCATTTGAACACAATCAAAATGGATCCAAGAAAGATAGACAATGTTTTTAAAAAGGATAAAACTGTATGTTTACAACCACAACACAACAACAATATGACATACCACCCTACTGTGATATCCACATGAGCAAAATGGATTTGTGTGCACACATTATTGGTTTAGCTAAGCCCTCTCATGCAATGATCTTTAGTCATTGTTTGGTAGTAGTGTATTTTAGGGGCATGCGGGGATTATCCTGGCTAAACCCTAAATCCCACTAATTTATAAAAACATGTTTGGTTTTAATGAATTGGGTCAATTTTATCATCGCCTTTTTCTAGAATTCCACAAATCATAGTGCAATTTCTTCAATACCAAATACACTCCCTAGTGGATTGGAGATTGAGAATTTATGGGGATTTGGTGAAGGAAGGTATTTCACCCAAGCCATTTGGGGATTATCCACAAAAAACCTCTAGTACCAAACAAGCCCTTAGGAATTTAGTACATGATAGTAATAAATTATTTCCCCACCCTCTTGGGTGAGCAATGTGGTATGAAACCTTAGTACCATGGTACCAACTTATCCCAGTTGGGCCTGTACACATATGTCCCTAGTTGGTCTACTTTCTAACAATGGTCCACTAACTCCAAAGCTTCATTAAAACAATTATTAACCCAACATATTATAGATATGCCAATTATTTGGTGTATGTCTCCATTGGCTTTATCACTTGCACCTAGCGTAACTAACATGATTAATTTTCACATAGCTAATGAATGTACTGTTCTTGTATTTATAACTTTTTATAATAAACATCATATTAATTCAAAGTAATACTCTAAAACAATAATAAGCCACGCTTAAATGGGGTCTTATCACTAGTGGAAACAAGGCCTTTGGTTGAGGTCGGAAATGGGCTTTAACACCGGTTCTTCTACGAACCGGTATTAAAGAGGGCGCTCGTACCAGCGTGGTCCAGAAAGCAAAAAGGCGCACCCTCTTTAACACCGGTTCGAGCCACGAACCGGTGTTAAAGGCCCTGCACCACCGCCTTGCGCAGCCCCCCTTTAACACTGGTTCGTGGCTTGAACCGGTGTTAAAGGGTGGGGCATTTATTTCGTACATTAATGGGGTGGGGGCATTTTTAATTCAAAAAATATGATAGAATTTAGAAAATCCATATCTTTTTCATTTCAACTCAGAAAAATATGAATAATATATCATAATTTTTAGAAAAATAAGATCTATCCATTCATATAAAAACATTTTATAGTTACTGTAGATGAAAATTTTCAAAATGATTAAATCACTTACATATAAATTTTGATTATTCAATTAAAACAAAAATAAAATAGTCAAACCCTAAAACTTTGAACATAAGAAATATTAAGCATCTGAAAAGGAATCTAACCCTATTTTATTAGATAAAATCATATTTTATTTTGTATTAAATTTTTTGAATTGTTTGGATATTTAAATTTAGCATATGTTGTATACTTTGGAATCTGACAATTCTTCCCGCCATTTCTTCCCGCCAGTTCTTTCCGCCAGTTTTCTTCCGCCATTTCTCACTATATATATGTAGGATTGGCCTCCATTGTCATTGCACATCTCTAGTCTCATATCTGCAACCTCATCACTCTTTCCCATGGCTTCCACCGTACCACTAACCCCCGGGGAGGCAGAGGCTACTGCGTCCCCATCGGTTGGATGCTGAGCGTCGGAGGTGTGCCGTTTCCTCCAGTCCCTCTAGGTGTGACGCGTCGGATGGCCATCACGAACCACTACTACTTTGAGCTCACGCCAGAGCAACGGAGGAATCCCAACTGGCATCCCGACTATTTCCCGACTTGGGAAGCCTTCTTCGGGGATCGGCGTGAGAGGGCGCTCGCCAGACACGAGGAGGACGGCCCACCACCTTCGAACTTCAACGAGGCCGGCCGTCAACTGTGGTGGCGCGCCCGGACTCTCCAGAGCGTCATGGCCTATGACACAGCCGCCGACTCTAACCCCCGTCTGCGCTACCCTCAAGTCCAGCCCACGCGTACTCAGCCTTCAAGGTTCAATTACGACGACCCCGACGACGACGGCCGTAGCGAGTACGATGATAGCAATGGCGAGTATTACAGGTGTAGGCAGGAGCATGACTGAATCACTCCAACATTCCAAAACAAGTTCGGCCGATTATGACTTAATCTGGTCATGTATCTTAATTTTCAGTTCTTTTATGTATCTTAATTTTCAGTCGTGCTTTATGTAACTTAATGTTAGTTGCGTTATGTACTTTAATTCCAGTTCTATCGTAATAAAAATTTCTTATCGTCCATTATTTCCTTCCCTTTTCTTCCCGCCGTTTTCCTCCAGCGCATTCTGGAGGAAACAATGCCTGTTGTTCGACAAAGTTTGACGATAGTTTAAAACAGTCATAAAAAATTAAAAAATGATCAAAACAATGCGAAACCTTCGCATCGTGTATTATGTGACATAGTTAGAAGGAAAAATATCAAACTTGGTATATTGATTATGTCTCAAAAAAACCTTCACAAAATGACCTATCTCATTCGAGGTTTCTTGGCTTTCGGGTCAAATGACCAATGTTATGGCTAGAATTAAGGCATAGTTTGTGATAATGTGGCCATATTGTGCATACATGTGCATCATGGGATGGCAAACAATGTTGCAAGAGGAAGTTTTCCTTTTTGTCGCACCAAAAAGGCATTTTCTATTTTTCGAGCATAAAAACGGATGGTTTTGTGAAGCAACCACCAAATTTATAATTCAAAATACTCTCACCACATTTTACAAAAAATACTAGACCACCTTATATGGACAATGTACCAACATGGGGATCTTAAACCTTTCCGTCCACCTCTGATGAAAAATACAAATTCCTGCCGAATCGGCAGGAAGTGGGCCATATATGAGCTACAGGTACATGATACGATGCTCATGTTTTTTTACAAAAATCATTTTTAGGTTCGCAATATGCTATTTTATCAAAAATCCAATGCAAGTTTAGCGAGGCTTGGCCCCGAGATAAGAATCTTCATGCCCGTTGTTCGACAAATTTGACGATAGTTTAAAATGGGCATAAAAAAATTAAAAACGATCGAAACAATGCGAAACCTTCGCGTGGTGTTATATTATGTGACATAGTTAGAATGAAAAATATCAAACTTGGTATATTGATTATGTCTCAAAAAAACCTTCATAAAATGACCTATCTCATTCGAGGTTTCTTGGCTTTCGGGTCAAATGACCAATGTTATGGCTAGAATCAAGGCATAGTTTGTGATAATGAGGCCATATTGTGAATACATGTGCATCATGGGATGGCAAACAATGTTGCAAGAGGAATTTTTCCTTTTTGTCGCACCAAAAAGGCATTTTCCATTTTTCGAGCATAAAAAACGGACGGTTTTGTGAAGCAACCACCAAATGGCTAATTCAAAATACTACCACAAAATTTTACAAAAATACTAGACCACCTTATATGGACAATGTACCAACAGGGGGATCTAAAACCTTTCCGTCCACCTCTGGTGAAAAGACAAATTCCTGCCGAATCGGTAGGAAGTGGGTCAGATATGAACTACATGTACATGATATGATGCACATGTTTTTTTACAAAAATTATTTTTAGGTTCACAATATGATATTTTATAAAAAATCCAATGCAAGTTTAGCGAGGCTTGGCCCCGATCTAAGAATCTTCATGCCCGTTGTTAGACAAAGTTTAAAGATAGTTTAAAACGGGCATAAAAAATTAAAAAATGATCGAAAGAATGCAAAACCTTCGCGTGGTGTTATATTATGTAACATATTTAGAAGGAAAAACATCAAACTTGGTATATTGATTATATCTCAAAAAAACCTTCACAAAATGACCTATCTCGTTCGAGGTTTCTTGGCTTTCGGGTCAAATGACAAATGTTATGGCTAGAATCAAGGCATAGTTTGTGATAATGTGGCCATATTGTGCATACATGTGCATCATGGGATGGCAAAAAATGTTGCAAGAGGAAGTTTTCCTTTTTTTCGCACCAAAAAGGCATTTTCCATTTTCCGTGCATAAAAAACGGACAGTTTTGTGAAGCAACCACCAAATGGCTAATTCAAAATACTACCACCACATTTTACAAAAATGCTAGACCACATTATATGGACAATGTACCAACAGGGGGATCTGAAACCTTTCCGTCCACCTCTGGTGAAGAAGAAAAATTCCTGCCGAATCGGTAGGAAGTGGGTCAGATATGAACTACAGGTATATGATACGATGCTCATTTTTTTACAAAAATCATTTTTAGGTTCACAATATGCTATTTTATCAAAAATCCAATGCAAGTTTAGCGAGGCTTGGCCCCGAGCTAAGAATCTTCATGCCCGTTGTTCAACAAAGTTTGACGATAGTTTAAAACGGGCATCAAAAATTAAAAAACGATCGAAACAATGCAAAACCTTCGCGTGGTGTTATATTATGTGACATAGTTACAAGGACAAATATCAAATTTGGTATATTGATTATGTCTCAAAAAACCTTCACAAAATGACCTATCTCATTCAAGGTTTCTTGGCTTTCGGGTCAAATGACCAATGTTATGGCTAGAATCAAGGAATAATTTGTGATAATATGGACATATTATGCATACATGTGCATCATGGGATGGCAAACAATGTTGCAAGAGGAAGTTTTCCTTTTTGTCGCACCAAAAAGGCATTTTCCAATTTCCGAGCATAAAAAACGGATGGTTTTGTGAAGCAACCACCAAATGACTAATTCAAAATACTACCACCACATTTTAAAAAAATACTAGACCACCTTATATGGACAATGTACCACATTTTCATGTTGAAAGTTTTGTCAGATTCCAAAGTATACAAAAGATGCTAAATTTAAATATCCAAACAATTCAAAAATCTTAATACAAAATAAAATATGATTTGCTCTAATAAAATAGGGTTAGATTCCTTTTCATATGCTTAATATTTCTTATGTTCAAAGTTTTAGGGTTTGACTATTTTTTTTTGTCTTAATTGAATAATCAAAATTTATATGTAAGTGTTTTAATCATTTTGAAAAATTTCACCTACAGTAACTATAAAATGTTTTTATATGAATGGATAGATCTTATTTTTCTGAAAATTATGATATATTATTCATATTTTTTGAGTTGAAATGAAAAAGATATGAATTTTCTAAATTCTATCATATTTTTTGAATAAAAAATGCCCCCACCCCTTTAATGTACGAAATAAATACTCCCCTTTAATACAGGTTCCAGCCACGAACCCCATGAACCGGTGTTAGAGGGGGGCTGCGCGCGAAGCGAAATCCCCCCTTTAACACTGGTTCGTGGCTGGAACCAGTTTTAAAGGGGGGAGGCGCGCGAAACGAATTCCCCCCTTTAACACCGGTTCCACCCACGAACCGGTGTTAAAGTGGGGGGGGGTTTATAACGCGCGCCTCTTCCTTCTTCCCCCCGCCAGATCAATTGTGCGTAGAGGAAGAAAGCAGAGAAGCTTTAGCCGTCGTCGCCGTCGCCGTCCTGCGGGAGCGCATCGCCGGGCCGTGACGTCGACGTTCCACCGGCCGCCCTCGCCGTCCACGCCGCGACTGCCGCCACCGGCCGACTACCTCGACCCCGCGCCTGTCCCTGCGTGCACCGCCCTCCCCGCACCTCTCCCGCGATGCCGGCGGCCACCGCCTTCGCCCCTCTCTCTATCGCCGATCACCACCGTACCGCACTGATCTCCTCCCGCGGCGCCGGCGGCCACCGCCTTGCTTCTTCCGTCACCACTAGAGCCACCGAGCGGCACCGCCTGCGCCACCACCAGCCAGCACCTCCCTCCCCACCACCACAGCCACCGCCTGGGCCACCCAGTTCGGCCTCCTCTAGGTAATTAATTAGTTGGTTTTTATATTAATTAGTATTTCTATATTAGGTAATTAGTTAGTAATTTTGATAGGTGTATATAGTTGATAGAAATAATATTGGTATAGTTGATAAATATAGTTGATAGAAATTAATTTGTATGTGTATGTGTATGTGTATGTGTATGTGTATGTGTATGTGTATGTGTATGTGTATGTGTATGTGTATGTGTATGTGTATGTGTATATATGTATATATTTGTATGTGTATGTGTATATATGTATATATTTTTTTGTATGTGTATGTGTGTATATTTTTTTTATGTGTATGTGTATGTGTATGGTGAGGAGCAGGCCGATTGCATGTGGTCGTCTTAGGGCTCACTTTTTCAATCGGTTTGCACTTGATCGATTACTTTTCCAATGCCGTGGACCCTGACCTCCTCTGCCCTCATTGAGCCTACACACGCATCGAGGGTGAGTCGCCCATTTTAGGTAGCCCACGTCGTGCTGGTTCGAACGCACACCCCCACGCATCCCGGCCCCGCTCTCGCCCTAGCGCCGCCAGTCGCCGCCATAGTACACCTCTCATTGTCAATATAGCATTAGGGTTTCTTCGAATCTGGGGTTTCTCCGAATGTATCCTCTCATATGAATCCGAGGTTTGTCCAAATTAGGGTTTGGAATGACCAAGCATGTATCAGGGTTACATTTCAATACTTTTAACCTGTCATATCATCATCCTTGCTTGAGTATTTTAATAGATGTATTACTGATATTTGTGTGATAATATTATTGTTTTCGAAACTATGGATCCACTCAGTAGAAACCTTGAAGATGAAGAAATAATGGATAACATGATCCACGAGGACACCTCACAATATATGAACTTGGAGGGACATGATGACAACTGAAGTAGTCGTGGAGAAGATGACGACTCCGGTGAACGCACTTTAGTGATTACAAAGTCCGTCGAGGTATATGCATAGATTAAGCCTCTACTGACTTGCACCGATTGATTTGTATATATGTACATGTATTAATTAACGCTTCTTTCTTCTTTTAGCCCTCTGGATCGACCAGCCAGCAACAATCTTCTTCTACGAAAAAGAGCAAGCAAGACACGAGCCATCGGTTAAAAGATCGTGCAAAGTTCACGATCGAAGTAGTCCGTGCTGATGGCAGGCCGATGGAGCCCAAGAAGACCACATGCAAATTTATACGTCAGGCTGGAGTTCTTGTTAGGGACCAAATCCCAATCACAATTGAATATTGGAATAAGCCAAAGAAGGGTGACGGTACCTTTATCGATGAAAGATGTTGGAGATATGCCCAAGAGGCAATAATAAAGTGGTTATTATCATATCTTCACACTTATGATAAATGTTTACATACCATGCTATAATTGTATTAACCGGAAACATTAATACTTGTGTGATTTGTAAACTAAAATAAGAGTCCCTGGTAAAGCCTCTTGTTAAACTAGCTTGTTGGTTAATATATGATCATGGTTTCCTGATCATGAACATAGAGATGTTATTAACAACAGGATCATATCGTTAGGAGAATGATATGGTGGACATACTCCTATAGATAAGCGTAGCATAAAGATCAAGTCATTTAAATAGTTCAATTGCTATATGCTTTCTGATACATAGTAACCTAATTCCTTCGACCATGAGATCATGCATATCACCTTTTCCGGATGGATGCTTTGATGTCATCAAACACCACACCGTAACAGGGTGGCTATAAAGGTGGCATTGAGTGTTCAGAAAGTATTGGTTGAAACACATGGATCAAGAGTGGGATTTGTCCATCCATATGACGGATAGATATACTCTGGGCCCTCTCGGTGGAATGTCATCCAATTAGCTTGCAAGCATGTGACTGGCTCACAAGGGATCACATATCACGGGAACGAGAAAAGAGTACTTATCGGTAACGAGGTTGAACTAGGTATGCAGAGATACCGACGATCATAACCTCGGATAAGTAAACTATCGTGAGACAAAGGGAAATTGGTATCGTATGTAAGTGGTTCATTCGATCGCAAAGTAATCGTAGAAATATGTGGGAGCCATATGAATTTCCAGATTCCTCTATTGGTTATTGAACGGAGAAGTGTCTCGATCATGTCCGCATAATTCACGAACCGTAGGGAGACACACTTAAGGATTCGACGTTGTTTGAGTAGTTATGGTATTATGATAAAGATACCGAATGTTGTTCGGAGTCTCGGATGGGATCCGGGATATCACGAGGTGATCCGGAATGGTCCGGAGAATAAGATTCATATAAGGAAAGTCCCGTTTCGGAGTTCGGGAATGATTCCGGTGATTTCGTCGGGAATGTTCTAGAAGGTTCCGAATTGTCCGGCACTCCGGGGGGGGTACATGAATGTGTCATTACATATTGAATGATTGCATCATGTACTAAGTGTTCTTGCTGTTCCAAAACTGAAAAGTCAAACTGCCAGTTTGAAAGTCAAACGGCTAAAACAGGAAACTGTGGAAAACAGGAAACTGTGGGAAACAGGAAACTGTGGGAAACAAGCAAGAGGTGGTTGGAACCGACTTGGGGGAGGAGTCCCTCCAAGCCGGCGCGCCAACCAAGGCCGACTTGGGGAGGGACTCCCCTCCCCTTGGCCACCCCTCCCACCTATAAAAGGAGGGGCAGGGCCTCCTCCTCTAGACACACAAGTTCCTATCCTCTAATCTAAATCCTAGCCCTAAACTCCGGTTTAGAGCCGCTTTGGTTTAGAGCTTCTAATTGCCCTAGCCTTCGGATTAGAGCCTTCTAATTGGTGTGTCTAAACCCTAGACCACTAATAGCTCTCTCTCATACTCCACCATACTCGCTCCGGCTTTAGGCGAAGCCCTGCGGGATCTCCCCTCTACTTCCGGTACCACGTCGTTGTGTTGCCGGAATCGCGAGGAGAGTGCTACAACCTCCGCTGCCTGCTGGAACAAGGGAGAGGAAGGTCTTCGTCGAGTACCGAACGTGTGACCGACTGCAGGAGCGCTGCCGGAACGTGGCGCCGGAAGGATCGTCTACACGATCTTGAGATCGGAAAGAGTACGACTACATCACCCACGAGAATCTGCTCTCGTTAACCGCTTTCGAATCTTCGAGGGTAAGTTATTCCATCGACTCGTTGCTACAATCTAATAGATAGATCTTAGCTTGTTTGTTTGTATGCGATAGAAATTTTTTGTTTTCCATGCTACGAACCCCTACAAAAGATCCAAAGAAACGCTTTGGACTTCGCTATTGGTAAATTTCACCCTACCGCCAGAGGAGGATGAAAATAAACCGGTTATAAAGGAAAAGGTCAAAGAGTGGACTCTAAAGAAGATGGCTAACACTTTCCGTAACTGGAAGACAAAAGTGAACAAATTTGTCAAAGCTCGTGAGGCTCCAGATTTCAAAGACCCATATTATGCGAAGATAAGACCTCACTGGCCCGAATTTGTGGCGTACAAGGAAGGTGCTATTGCTACAAAGAGGTCAGAAACCAATAAGCTAAATGCCTAGAAGAAGGAATATCACCAGAGGACGGGGTCGGGTGGCTACATATCTCAGAGGCCTAAGTGGGAGGAAGCTGAGAAGGCCCTGCGTTCTAGAGGGATCACACCCCAGACACATGGGTGGGACCTACGTGCAAAGACTTGGTTCTACGGAATTGGGGCAAGGTTGGACCCATAAACGGGATTATGTATCTTCCCAACAATTCTTGCCAAACCCGTCACTGAACTCATCACGACATACGAGGAAACAGTCGCCAGGACCTTCCATCCCGACAGAGAGAATGACCAGCTGACATGCGCCATCGGTAAAAAAGAACACCCTGGACTTGCACGAGGCACAGGGAGTATGACGTGGAAGGATGGGTTTGCCGAGTGGGGCGACTCGTACAGATGGCGCGGCAAAAAAGAAAAAGAGCGTACAGACCGGATGACACAGATAGAACATGCACTTGTGGCGCTGCAGTCGAAAGTGAATGCACAAAAGAGCCAGCAAGCTACAGGCCCATCTCAGCGGCACCAAGAGCCTGCATTGGAAGCTGTCAGCGGCCCAGACTCTGCGCGGAAAAGCAGCGTGGCTACCACGGAGAACGTGCATCCCACGCTTGAAATAGCGGGTCCTCGATACCCCGTGGATGAGATCACGGAGAGCAAAAACGCTGAGCTGCATGTGAGATTAATGGGCTTATCCATTAAGGTGGCGGTCGGCCATGCCTTACCTCCTGTAGCTGGTGGAACTTACCACTGCCGACCGATTCCAGATGACTATGCTATTGTCGGGGTGGATGAGGTTGTGAAGGAATATGAGGAAGCATAGCTTGACCATGCTACAGGTGAAGGGGAAAATCAACTCAAATTTGTAGTGAAAACAACCATTCTTTGGAAGAAGGAACACATCGTGCTTCCAAATTGGAGGCCATTGGCACCCCCGCCGTCTCCGCAGCGTCAACAGTCTGAGCCGCCTCAGCCGTCTCGAAGTCATCAGAATACTCCCCTGTTGTCTCTGGCGCTTCAGCCATCTCTTGCGCGGCAGCCATCTCCGGTGTGCCAGCCATCTCCTACGCGTCAGCCATCTTCGGCGTGCCAGCCATATCTTGCGCGTCAGCGTAAGCGGAAGAGCACTGCCACGAAGAGCATCACTAGCACTACCACGAAGAAATCCGCTGGAAACTGTACACCAAAGAGTTCAAGATACTACGTTCCGCAACCTTCCGCCAAGCCATTGCCGGTATTACCGTGGAATGCAGCAAAGAGGAGACCAAGAGGATCTCAGAAGAAGAGGTCAAGAAATTCTTTGCACCTAGACGGGCCGAGCCAAAGGAGAAAATAGATCCGGCGGTGGTGGAGAAGTTTTACAATAATCTTTTGAAACCTGAAACCCCACTTGTGTCTGAAAGTAGCAGTCGTGCGGCACCCCAGAAAACAGTTCCCATGCTCGGAGAGCAGGAAAACCAATCGTGCGCCCCGCTCCAAGTGTTCTACACATGGATAGCTCCTCCTGTAAATGATTACGAGGCAGAGCTACAAAGAAAGGCCAATGAGATTGTAGCACCCCGGTAAAACCGCTACTAGAAAATCACCTGTCTTTTTATGTGTGCATCATCATGACGTCATCATGCATCATTTGGCTAAAACTATTTTCTAAAAAGCCTATATTTATTTTCTAAATATCCCCCGTCTTTTATCTCAAATGAAAACCGGGCTCGTCCAATTATTTTGTTTTGTCTAAAACCTATTTGTAAAGCCTTTAAAATAAACCTATAATATTTTATAATAAAATATAAAATATTTTTATCAGGGGAGGCAGCCGTAGGCTAGGCCCAAAAGCCCAGCCCGCAGCCACCTACCACCCCAAATCCTGAAAACCCTAAATCCTACCCCCACCTCTCTCACCCCCACTCCCCACTCCCCACTCCCTGCCTCCGCCGGACCCACACAACACCACACACGCAAACACCACGCACACACACAACACCCCACACCATCTGCCTCCACCCCGCAGCGAGATCCCACCCTGGCCCCATCGTCCCCAACCCCTCGTTCCCGCATCACCTAGAACCGCCGCCACCGTTGGTTCCCTCCAGAGCTCGGCTCTGTCCGCCGCCGACCCTGCACGTCCTTACTGGCCCTCCTCTCCCCGTCGCCAGTGCCCTACCCACCTTCCTCACAACCCCGCCCGTTTCCCTGACCAACCGCCTTCGCAGCGCAACGGCTACTCCCTTGCCTGCGTCGCCCTTTCCCCCGTCCTCTCCGAGCTGTCACCGCTGAGCCTTGACGCTCGCCGCTCAGGGACGCCCTCAAGAGCTGCCGGCCGCCTGCCTCCTCCCCTCTATCCCGAGCGTAGCGCCTGTCTCCCTCCTTCCTGCAGAACCACCGTCGCTGAAGGGAATATGCCCTGAGAGGCAATAATAAATTGTTTATTATGTGTATTCCAAGTATATGATAGATGTTTATTTTGCATGCTATAATTGTATTAATACGGAAACGTTAATACATGTGTGTTTAATAAACAAACAGAAAGTTCCTAGTTATGCCTCTCTCATAAACTAGCTCGTTGATTAACAAGATGATCAAGGTTTCCTGATCATGGACATTGGATGTTGTTAATAACGGGATCACAACATTAGTGTAATGATGTGATGAACATTCATCCGAAGTATAGCATTACGATCAAAGTCATTGAGTTTATATTGCTATAACAACTTACGAAGTGATCCTAATCCTTAGACCATGAGATCATGTCAATCACTAACACCGGAAGAGTTTCTTGACAACATCAAACATCACACCGTAACAGGGTGATTATAAAGATGGGTTCAGAACTAATAAAGTGTTATGTTGAGGCTCATGGATCGAGAGTGGAATTTGTTCATCCCGATGAAGGATAGATATACTCTGGGCCCTCTCGGTGATATCACATTGATTAGCTTGCAAGCAAGTGATTTGATCACTAGAATGTTATATCACGGGAAGGAGAAAAGAGTGCATGTCGGTAACGAGATCAAACTAGGTATGGAGATACCGATGATCGAATATCGGACATGTAATATATCGTGAGACAAAGGGATTAAGATACTAGCGTAAAAGGTTCCGACGATCACAAGAAAGTCATCGTTGAATGTGTGGGAGTCGATGGGTCTCCAGATCCCGCTTCTGATTATTGATCTGAGAGGGGTCTCGATCATGTCCGCATTATTCACGAACCGTAGGGTGACACACTTAAGAGACACCGACATCCAATTGGAGCAAATGTTTCATGCCGAAAGAATAAACAAGCGCAGGAATTTATTTCACTAGATACCAAAAAAGGTTTTCGGGTGAAATTGCATAAAGAGATTATGCATGTGAAATGGAATTCTAGCAAGGTTATTTGTGAATGTTTGTCATTAAAGTAATTGACAAAATTCTGAATAAAATAAAAGAGTTTTATTTAATGAGAGATTGCATTAAATTTGGTGGAAATTTAATGGGATTTTTGAGTGGACTTTGAGTGGAGGGAATTTGGAGGAGTTTTGTGAGTGGAGTGTCCACCCACATGAAGAGGGAGGCAAGGGCAGCCCCATGCGCCTGCCACCCCTTGGGGTTCCCTCCTCCTATAAAAGGAGCCCTCCTCTCACTTCTCACTCACACCTCCTCGTGAAGGATCTCTCTCCTCTAGAATTTATCCCCATGGTCTCGGACTAGCGAGATACATGTTCCCGTGGCTATTCGGCAAGAAAGAGTTGTGCTTCCGCTGCATCGCTGGAGCGAGGAGGCGGAGGTTGCTCGGTGCCTCGAACGTGTGCGAGCACGGATGCCGCTGATTTGCGGCGCTAGGACTTCCTCTCGATCTTGAGATCGGCAAGAGATCGTCTACATCAACCACGAGTTGAACTCGTTAAGCTTTGTCGGTCTTCAAGGGTATGTTCTCTACGGATATACATCCGCCCATTGTTTGTATCTAGTATAAATAGATCTTGGTATATAGTTCACATCGTAGGAAATTTTTTTGTTTTCTATGTTGCGAACCCTACAGTGGTATCAGAGCCGGATCTATGCGTAGATACTTTACACGGGTAGTACACATATGAGTATGTGGGCGATGATGATCATGTTGTTGCTCCTTTCTTGTGATTTTGGATATTGGTGGCATAGTGGGATGAAGCGGCCCGGACAAACTTTACATGTCCTCGCACATGAGACCTGTTCCACGCTTGACATGCAACTAGTTTGCATAAGTGGCTAGCGGGTGTCTGTCTCTCCTACTATAGTCAATATCTATTTTGCAAGCGAGTTGTCAACAATTTGATTATCCTCGTTGTGGTTCATGTTCGTAGGTAAGAACGGTTCTATCTCGAAAGCCCTAAGCCACATAAAACTTGCAATGGATAAATTAGAGGTCTAGTTTAGATTGTTCTGGGCTAGTGTTATGATATGGTAGTGTTGTAAGTAGAAGTATGAGATGATACTCTTACAACACATAGCGTGTAAAATCCATAGACTTTGGATTTACACATATAGGTATGATAGTGATCATACCACGATGCACGTGATAGAGATCATCTGCGGGAACCATATAATTTCACTAATAAACATATGATGTTTGATTACATCTTATATTGCTTGTTTAGCGCTTTGTTAAGCATAATAAGATGATCCTCATTTAAATATCAAGATAAGAATGTGTTCTTCCTTTAGTATGCACCGATTATGTTTTCGCTCCAAGACATCACGTGATGATCGGGTGTTCTTGGATCCACGACCATATTTCGGTGTAAAACAGTTACACACGCAAATACTAAGGTTCTAACTTGGCGAGCCTAGCATGTATGACATGGCCTCGAACACGTAATCAAAGGTTAAGCATGAGTCATATAGTTGATATGATGCCCATTTGATGCTCGCCTTTGAAGCTATACCGACTCACGTGATGATCGGACTTGGTGTAGTGGATTTGGTTCATGTAATCACCAAAAGGACACGAGGGATGTCGCTTTTGAGTGGGAGTTCATTCGTAATATAGATTAGTTGAACTCGATCTATCATACACTTAGTCTAAACTTTACAAATTCTGTTGTAGATGGCACCACCTGCTTTTAATTTCAATGCGTTCATGGAGAAAGAGAAACTAGCAACGAACGGTAGCAACTTTATTGAATGGGCCATGAATTTGAGGATTCTCCTCTCTGCTGCACAAAAGCAATATGTGCTAGAAGCGCCGTTAGGCCCCCCACCTTTTGATGATGCCCCTGACGAGGAGAAGAATGTCTATCAGACTCGTCAGGAGGACCACAACTTAGTTCATTGCGGCATATTGTATGGGCTAGAGCCGGAACTTCGAAAGCGTTTCGAAAACGGCAATGCATTTGATACAATGGGTGAGTTGAAAATGATTTTCGACACACATGCTGCTGTAGAGAGCTACAATGCTTCAGAAAAGTTCTTTAGCTGCATGATGGAAGAGCACAGCTCCGTTAGTGAGAATGTACTCAAGATGTCGGGTTACGCCGATAAGCTGGTGTCCTTGGGAATAACGATTCCCATTGACTTAGGGATCCATCGTGTTCTGCAGTCTCTGCCACCTAGCTATAAGAGCTTCGTGATGAACGATAATATGCAAGGCATGAAGAAGTCTCTCCCGAGCTCGCCAATGCTTAAAACTGCAAGTGGAGATCAAAAGGAACATCAAGTGTTGATGATCAATAGGAACACTGGTTTCAAGAAAGACAAGAAGGGAAAACGGAAGGAAGTAAGGGCGGCAAGCTTTGTTGCGCTGAAAAGAAACCCCGAGTTGGACCTAAGTCGATACCGAAAGTGCTACTATTGTAAGGGGATCCATCGAAGCGCAATCGCCCCAAGTATCTGGCAGACAAGAAGGCCGGCAAGGCAAACAAAGGTATATATGATATACATGTTATTGATGTGTACTGGACTAGTGCTCGCAGTAGCACCTGGGGATTTGATACCGGGTCAGTTGCTAATATTTGTAACTCGAATCGTGGGTCATGAACAAGCGACCGCTAGCAAGGGTGAGGTCAAGATGCGTGTCGCAATGGATCAAACGTTGATGTGATCGCCGTTAACGCTACCTCTCCACTTACCGTCGGATTAGTCATAAACTTAAATAAATGTTATCCGGTGCCCGACCGAGCATGAACATTGTATCCGGATCATGTTTGATGCAAAGTGGTTATTCATTTAAATCGAGAACAATGGTTGTTCCATTTATATGAATGAAATCTTTTATGGTCATGCACCGATGATGAATGGTTTATTTCTGTTAGATCTCGATGATAATGTTACACATATTCATAATGTTGATGCTAAAAGGATTAAACTTAATGATGATATATCGCATATATGTGGCAATCGCCGTCTAGGTCATATTGGCATTAAACATGAAGAAGCTCCATTCGGATGGACTTTTGGAATCACTTGATTATGAATCATTTGATACATGTGAGCCATGCCTTATGGGCAAGATGACTAGAACGCCGCTTTCGGTTCAATGGAGCAGGCATGATTTATTGGAAATCATACATTCGATGTATGTGGTCCAATGAGTGTGTCGCGAGGTGGATATCGTTATTTTGTTACTTTCACGGAAGATTTGAGTAGATATGGTTATATCTACTTGATGAAACACAAGTCTGAAACCTTTGAAAAGTTCAAGGAATTTCAGAATGAAGTGGAAAATCATCGTAATAGAAAGATCAAATTTCTACGGCCCGACCGTGGAGGTGAGTATCTAAGTTACGAGTTTAGCACTCACATGAAAGAGTGTGGAATTGTTTCACAACTCACACCTGCCGGAACACCACAGCGAAATGGTGTGTCGGAACGTCGTAATCGTACTTTATTAGATATGGTTCGATCTATGATGTCTCTGACGGACTTGCCGTTATCATTTTGGGGTTATGCACTAGAAACTGCTGCATTCACTTTAAATCGGGCACCATCTAAATCCGTTGAAAAGACACCGTATGAATTGTGGTTTGGAAACAAACCTAAGCTGTCATTTCTTAAAGTTTGGGGTTGCAATGTTTATGTGAAGAAACTTCAACCGGATAAACTCGAACCCAAAGCGGAAAAATGCGTCTTCATAGGATACCCTAAAGAAACTATTGGGTATTCCTTCTATCACAGATCCGAGGGCAAGGTTTTTGTTGCCAAGAATGGATCCTTTCTAGAGAAAGAGTTTCGCGATGAAAGGTGTGAGTAGTCGGAAGGTAGAACTCAAGAGGTTATGGAACCTTCTCTTCAAAGTATGGCGAGTAGCGCAGGAAGTTGTTCCGGAGTTGGCTCCACCTGTTGAAGAGGGAACTAATGATAATGATCATGAAACTCCGAAGAGAGTACTACCGAACCTCGCAGTCAAACAGACGCGTGCTCCCGAGTCAGACGGAAATCTGTCATAAATTTCATGGTTGATGAAAATAATGACCTGCGACGTATGAAGAAGCGATGATGAGCCCGGATTCCAACAAATGGTTAGAAGCCATGAAATCCGAGATGGAATCCATGTATGAAAATCAAGTTTGGAACTTGGTGGAATTACCTCACCACCGAAAGGCCGTGGAGAACAAATGGATTTTCAAAAGGAAAACTGATGTGATGGTAATGTGACCATCTATAAAGCTCGACTTGTCGCAAAGGGGTTTCGACAAATTCAAGGAGTTGACTACGATGAGACTTTCTCTCCGTAGCGATGCTAAAGTCGATTAGGATTATGTTAGCAATTGCTGCATATTTCGATTATGAAATATGGCAGATGGATGTCAAAACCGCGTTTCTCAATGGTAATATTGAAGAAGAGTTGTATATGATACAACCAAAGGGTTTTGTCGATCCTAAGGATGCTAACAAGGTGTGCAAGCTTCAGCGATCCATCTATGGATTGAAGCAAGCATCGTGAAGTTGGAATCTCCGCTTTGATGAGGTGATCAAAGAGTTTGGATTTGTCCAAACTTATGGAGAAGCTTGTATTTACAAGAAAGTGAGTGGGAGCAATGTGGCATTTCTGATATTATATGTGGATGACATATTATTGATCAGAAATGATATAGAACTTTAAAGCAGTGTTAAAAGTTATCTAAACAAAGAAATTTTCAATGAAGGACCTAGGTGAGCGTCATACATATTAGGCATAAAGATCTATAGAGATAGATCTAGGCGCCTAATAGGGCTATCGCAAAGTACATACCTTGATAAGATTTTAAAGAAGTTTAAAATGGACGGAAGTAAGAAGGGTTCTTACCTATGTTGCAAGGCAAGACATTGAGTAAGACTCAAAGTCCGCTTCGGAAGAAAGAGAGATAATGGACTAAGTCCCCTATGCTTCACCATAGGCTCTATAATGTAAGCCATGCTATGTACAAGACCGGATGTGGCACACGCTATTAGTTTGACTAGTAGGTACCAATCGGATCCGTGTTCGAACATCGGATAGCGGTAAAGAATATCCTTAAGTACTTAAGAAGAACTAAGGATATGTTTCTTGTATCTGAGGTGAAGAAGAGCTCGTCGCTAAGTGTTATGTCGACGCTAGCTTTGACACCGATCCGGATGACTCTAAGTCTCAATCCGGATACGTATTTCTCATGAATGGCGGAGCGGTTAGTTGGAGGAGCTCCAAACAACCTGTGGTAGCGGGATCAACAACGGAGGCCGAATATGTTGCTGCTTCGGAAGCGGCTCAGGAAGCAGTTTGGATGAAGGAGTTCATATCCGAACTAGGAGTTGTGGCAAACGCGTTGGACCCAATGGTGATCTATTGTGACAACAATGGTGCCATTGCCAATGCCAAAGAGCCAAGGTCTCACAAGCATTCCAAGCATATTAAGCGCCGGTTTCACTCCATCCACGAGCATGTCAAGGATGGAGATATAAAGATTTGTAAAGTACATACGGATCTCAATGTAGCAGATCCATTGACTAAAACTCTCCCTAGAGCAAAACATGATCAACACCAGAACTCAATGGGTGTTAGATTTATCACTATGTAACTAGATTATTGTCTCTAGTGCAAGTGGGAGATCAAGGAATATGCCCGAGAGGCAATAATAAATTGTTTATTATGTGTATTCCAAGTATATGATAGATGTTTATTTTGCATGCTATAATTGTATTAATACGGAAACGTTAATACATGTGTGTTTAATAAACAAACAGAAAGTTCCTAGTTATGCCTCTCTCATAAACTAGCTCGTTGATTAACAAGATGATCAAGGTTTCCTGATCATGGACATTGGATGTTGTTAATAACGAGATCACAACATTAGTGTAATGATGTGATGAACATTCATCCGAAGTATAGCATTACGATCAAAGTCATTGAGTTTATATTGCTATAACAACTTACGAAGTGATCCTAATCCTTAGACCATGAGATCATGTCAATCACTAACACCGGAAGAGTTTCTTGATAACATCAAACGTCACACCGTAACAGGGTGATTATAAAGATGGGTTTAGAACTAATAAAGTGTTATGTTGAGGCTCATGGATCGAGAGTGGAATTTGTTCAACCCGATGATGGATAGATATACTCTGGGCCCTCTCGGTGATATCACATTGATTAGCTTGCAAGCAAGTGATTTGATCACTAGAATGTTATATCACGAGAACGAGAAAAGAGTGCATGTCGGTAACGAGATCAAACTAGGTATGGAGATACCGATGATCGAATCTCGGACATGTAATATATCGTGAGACAAAGGGATTAAGATACTAGCGTAAAAGGTTCCGATGATCACAAGAAAGTCATCGTTGAATGTGTGGGAGTCAGTATGGGTCTCCAGATCCCGCTTCTGATTATTGATCTGAGAGGGGTCTCGATCATGTCCGCATTATTCACGAACCGTAGGGTGACACACTTAAGAGACATCGACATCCAATTGGAGCAAAGGTTTCATGCCGAAAGAATAAACAAGCGCAGGAATTTATATCACTAGATACCAAAACAGGTTTTCGGGTGAAATTGCATAAAGTGGTTATGCATGTGAAATGGAATTCTAGCAAGGGGTTATTTGTGAATGTTTGTCATTAAAGTAATTGACAAAATTCTGAATAAAATAAAAGAGTTTTATTTAATGAGAGTTTGCATTAAATTTGGTGGAAATTTAATGGGAATTTGAGTGGACTTTTGAGTGGAGGGAATTTGGAGGAGTTTTGTGAGTGGAGTGTCCACCCACATGAAGAGGGGAGGGCAAGGGCAGCCCCATGCGCCGCCACCCCTTGGGGTTCCCCCTCCTCCTATAAAAGGAGCCCTCCTCTCACTTCTCACTCACACCTCCTCGTGAAGGATCTCTCCCCTCTAGAATTTATCCCCATGGTCTCGGACTAGCGAGATACATGTTCCCGGTGGCTATTCGGCAAGAAAGAGTTGTGCTTCCACTGCATCGCTGGAGCGAGGAGGCGGAGGTTGCTCGGTGCCTCGAACGTGTGTGCGAGCACGGATGCGCTGCTGATTTGCGGCGCTAGGACTTCCTCTCGATCTTGAGATCGGCAAGAGATCGTCTACATCAACCACGAGTTGAACTCGTTAAGCTTTGTCGGTCTTCAAGGGTATGTTCTCTACGGATATACATCCGCCCGTTGTTTGTATCTAGTATAAATAGATCTTGGTATATAGTTCACATCGTAGGAAAATTTTTTGTTTTCTATGTTGCGAACCCTACAGTCGCCTCAGGCCGCAAGCACCGCTGCAGCGGGGCACTGTCGCTGCGTGTTGACCCCGTCCTGCACCATCGCTGTCGGCAGCGAGCCCGCCGCCCGAGGCCATCCTCCTCTGGCCCGACCCTCCTCCCGAGCTCCCGTCGCGCGTCCCCGTCCTTGTGCTTATTTTCTGGCCGCAACCAGAAGCTCCACCCGTGTGTCATGGCCACATCATCATCGCGTTGTGCTGCTATTCGGGGACCTCATGCCCTGTTCCCTGCTTTTGTGCCTCTCAAGCACTCTGTTGGGTTACAATTGGAGCCCTATCGCTGAAAAGAACCCCTGTCTCGACCGCATTTGTTGATGTGGTGATACTTGTCTTGAAGAAATTGCGGTGTCCCCTAAAGAACCAGCCTACGTGGGTGTCTCCGACGATCGATGCGAGAAGACAAACCCAAAGGTAGCTAGAAGAACCATCGACAAGATCTGCTACCAGGACACCAAGACCTTCGTCATGGAACACCAAGATCCCCCCCGGATCCGAGGGTCGGAGCCCCGAAGACCGATCTCGGCGATACCGGACCCAAACCACATCGAACCAAGGTCCTCAAGTCTCGATGTGTGACCCCTATCCGCGACCCCTCATTTTTTTATAATATATGATATTGATCTTGTTGCATATTAATTGAACATGTTTGCATACATATTGTGGGTGTTTGGGGGTATCTAGATTATTCACCTAATAATTAAATATGGAGACCATATTCGGACAAATCTAGCCTAATATTGGCCCCATTTAAATTTGTGTAGCGAACCGATGCTATATTTTGTCTTGTTAATACAACATTTAAAATGCGGGGTATCTAAACAACATAAACCATCTAATAAATTACCGGGACCCCGGTTCCTTTTAATATGGTCTAATTGCATTGCATCTTTGCCATGTCATACATCATACATGCATGATGCCTGATCTTTTGTCATAGTTTTAAATAGTGCATCCGGTGTTTCTTCTAGTGCTTTGCTTCTTCACGGATTAGGCCGATGAGTTGATGCGAGTGTTGACCCTATCTTCGGATGAAACTTTCAATGATGTTTTTAGGCGAGCATTCTCCCCCTTTCTACCTATTTTACATTTATAGTCTTTATTTCCTCCTGTTGATCTATTGCTATCTGTGTTGCAATGCTATAGATTTCGTACCCCGTTATACTTCCCTGCAGCCCTTATATTGCCATGGACACATCCTATTACCTATTGTTTGGTAGATAGTCGGCCTTGCGAGTCGTAGTTGCTTGCGCAGGTGATGTGTCGCGCAGTCGATCTTCCACAGTTGTTGGAGTAATGCGGCATGTTTAATGTTGGAGATGATCATGGCTTTAATTATCGTTTAATAACTAAAATTGAAAGTAGGTAAATAATGCAGAGGCACAGGTGGGCAATAGATATTATTTGGTTTTTAACCGTCCACTTGTGTCCCGTAGGACCCCGAGTACTTGATATATATTCTTTGAATATTCGCACTATCCGCATGTGGGACCATGAATCCCCCTAGCCAGAGCTTGAGTCATATATTATTTCTTGGGGCCACAAACTAGTTTGGGGCTTTATTACTATTCTGTACTTATGCCATGCTTTACTGCTTTATTTACGATTGCGCGTGGAGCTCCTGTACTGTTTAGGAACCCCGTGCCACGTTTTCGCTGTATCGACAAGCACAGTCACACTTTCGGGTTTCCAGTCGTTTACAGCCGTCGCTACACACCCTGGGTCCGTATCGGAGACGGCCGACTTTGTTACGGGTAGCTTAGTGGGGTGGCCCCTGAAATATTATATGAATCTTGCAATTGCTCTGTCGTGATGCCTCGTTGGGTTTTCATTTGGTTTTTTCCGAGGTTGATCGTGCGTGTGTTGCTATTTATGCCCCCCTGCAGGGTAAAACTTTCTGAAAGCCGTGTCCGCGGTTATGGAAGACTTGGAGCACAGTATCTCGATCATAGACAACTATAACTAAAGTAGTGCTATAAATTTGACTTTATAATGACTAGTAATCAACTTCACTATAATGGAGTGGCTAAATAAAAGTGCCAATAACTGCTGGTTTTGGGTTGTCATCTGTTACTATTGTATTTGACTAGTAAGTATTGCAACTACAACGGAATGGTTAACTAAAACTTCCCACTATTTATAATATCAGGATGACTCATGCTATCTATATCTGACTAGCAATTGCCGCAACCATAACGGAATGAATAAAACTGCCAACTGTGTGAGTTCCTCGGTTGACTTCCTCGTTTGGTCTCGAGGGAGAAATATTAGGATGGGTATGCTTGGTGATAGTTTCAGGTTGGATCCGAATAGGTCTTTCTTATCCCTATCTGCTAGTCGCCAGTTGTATTGAGTTTCTATAGGTTTTTTAGTGCATGTTGCACTGCCGCTTCAGTCCACCATACCTATGTAGGCGAGGAACGCCGAATTCTAGTCTCGCCGTGTACTGGCCTCAGTACTGACCGCTCTCTTTTTCCTTTGCCCTTTGTCGGCACCCCTTTTGTTTAAGAAGGTTTTGAGATCGACGTCGTTAGCAGGGTTACCCTTCCGGCTTGGCCTGGGCAGGGTTATGGACGTCATTGGTTATTCTTCAGGGCTCTTAGCTCAATTTGCATTTTGTCCGTACTCAGACGCTGTATCGTTTTCAAGGTGATTTGGATCTTTGTACTGTATATCTATATTCTTGACTCTTTGATTCATTGTTTTATATATCTATTATGTGGGTTCCATCGTAGACTATTGTGTAATGGTATTACTTTGTTTTTCACCCGCACGAAAGTGCCTGGTGGGCACCTTTGAATCGTTTCTATGCGGGTTTGGCGGGAATCGCTGAAACTTGCATAGGGCCGATTCTGAGGGTGTTACAGAGATGGGGATGAATTACATTGCATACTTGAACATCATGGGAGACAACTTGCCCAAAGGCGATGTCAACCCCATACAGCCATGGAAGTATGGAAAGAATCTCGTCAAGAAAGAGGAGCTCAAGAATCTACGAACAAAGATGAGAAGATTGCATAAGTGGTACCTTGATTTCTGCAAGACGAGAAAGGAAGAATGGATCACGGCGCATATAAGAGATCAAATTTTCTTGTGCGGAGACGACGAGATCAGCTTCAACATTCAAGACTTTCATTTTCTATTCAATCAGAATGAACTCGACAAAACTGCCATATCAGCCTTTATTGTGTGTAATTACTATTTCTGTAATTTCTATCTCATCTCATTCAATTCATTAATTGCATGTATATATATGCTCACCATATATGTATATACTACTATGCAGGAAAAAGATTATGGAATGCATGAAAGGAGGCCCTTTTGACATTGGATTTGTTGACCTAAATAGAGTTCATGAACAAGTGGTAAAAAACAAACCCGGACAAACAGAAGATTTCTTGCTAACGTCTTTACTGAGACAACAAACCAAAAGGGAAATAATATTGCCTTACAACTTCTCGTGAGTGTTATCCTCTCTTCTACACATTCTGTTTCGGCTTACTCGATGTTAAGTGTAACTGATAATGAGTTATGCATGCGTAGGTTCCACTTTATTCTGCTAGTCATTCAAGTTGACTCAGGAAAAGTCCTTGTCATGGACTCGTTACGAAAAGACCAAGAGCTATGAACAGACTTTAAAGAGATGCTCCAGAGGTAATTTCAATCATATTATCGCACTAGATCAGCAACTTTCGTGACAATAAATAATTAATTAATCATTTATCCATTTTCTTTGTTGGACAGGGTTTGGAAAAGGTTCACGGGCAGGGCCGTGGGTGAATGGTAAGAAGAACTAAAATTTGTAGACCAAAATGTAAGTAATACTAGCCAGCTAGGTCTGCATATCTCTTTGATTCTGCTTCCAATTCCATTATATCATGCTTTATTGATTATTATTTTGATTGAACTCTCTATTCTCGTAAAGTGCGCGCATCAGGGACCCATCAATAACTTATGTGGATACTATGTTTGCGAGTTCATTCGCAACACGATATGTGCGACGGGCCAAGCCGCACTAGAACAACTTAGAGTAAGTAAACAAAGTACACAATATTACTTTATTACCATCAGTTGTGTTGAGTTTTATTCTTATATATATATTGACCACATTCTTCATATATATTTATATCGAACGGATGCGGGACCAACTCCTACCATTTGACCGCATACGAGCCATTTAAGAGGAGTTGGCGGGGTTCATACTTGATGAGGTCGTCACGCCTGGCGGAGAACTCTTTAGATATCCACCAAAATGAACGTGTACGGAGATGTTATATTGTATATATGCTTGAACGTGTTTGTCTTGTACTTGATGCTTCAACGTGTACGGAGAATACCACAATGACGATGTTTGTGTATAATAATAGTTGCTTAATTATTCATGTACTCGTATGTACCGATGATGTATGTGTATACCTTTTCCGATCGATTCCCCCTCCCCCCGCCCCGTCCCAGCCGCGCCGCAGAAATTCGCATAGAACGGGACGGCGGCAAAACTCTGCCGCGGCAGAGATTTATGCCGTTTTCCTGCCGCGGCAGAGAACCCTTAACACCGGTTTATGTTACGGACCGGTGTTTAAGGGGGGAGGCTGAGCGCTGCGGCAGCCCCACGTGCGCCACCCTTTAACAGCGGTTCGTATAAGAACCGCTATTAAAGGGGGCTCTAACACCGAACCCCCAACAGCGGTTCTGAAACGGTTGTTAGAGGGTCTCCTGAACCGCTGTTAAAGGGTGTGTTATGCACTAGTGTATATGGCCACCCTCTCTTATGTACACATGAGATCTCTAAAGAATGCTCAATTCTCGTGAACTAATTTCATACGGTTAGGCTCAAGTATGTGTATTTATTCTAAGTATCATTTATCCTAATATGTTTCACATAATGCATTAAGGCCGGTTCGCCAACTTTGGAAACAACAATGGCCACTTTGTTTAAGGATAGATGTACAATTAAGTCACACTCACTTCTTACAATAATTGTACTATGTCCCATTGGCGTTGTCACGGGATCAGGTCATGTAGTACTAGGTCATGATTAGGATGATGTGGGAGCTATTCTGATGTCCATGTACACATAAGAAATAGCCTTTTGTGATCCATCCCGTTTGTAAAAGGTTCTACAGTTTTTCTCTCAGAATGAATGTTGTTCACTGCAATTGCTCCAGAGTTTTTCACTAACAGTTTAAGCTTGGGCTGAACATGTTAGCCATATGTTTTTAGGAAAATGATGGTAATCCCTTGGACAATGGCATCGTCCGGGTCAAGTCTCGCCCGGCCCCACCACCCATCCTCCCCGCTCAGGGGTCTCCTCCCTCAACACGCCCACCAACCCCCGACTCGCTCCCTATCCCGAGCCCCACCTCCTCCCAGGCGCCTGCCACCGTGTTCCCCTCGCCGCCCCACCTCGCTCGCTCACCCCGCGACCGCCACGAGCTCTCCTCCCTCGCTCACCACCCCGCCTTCCTCACCAGAACCCTGACCTCATTCCGGGCCGAGCTCGAGCTCCCCTCCGTCCCGTGTGGCGCCGCCGCGGCCCTGTCTGCCGAGCGCCTCCTCGCCTAGCTAAGCTCCGCCATGTCTCCGAGCCTCTACCGCCCTGCGCACCGGCCTCCACCTCCCCGCCCCTCTACCTCCATGGCCTAGGATTCCTCCACAGGTGGTCGCTGCTGCAATGAAAGACGGCTCTGCTCCCTGCCACGTTGGCAATTTTTGCTACCTGCGGTGGTCAAATTTGCTACATACGGCAGTCGGCGTTGCTACATATGACGGACTATTTTGCTACATAGCATATTTTTGCAACAATGTCTCCGACGAATTCGGTTTTTGCTACATTTGTTTTCTGATTTCGCTAGCATATCGAATTTTTTTTGCTATGCGACATCCCCGGTGAGGTCTCGGACGAGGTGTCTAGAAAACTCTCCAGTGAAGCTAGTTTTTTGCTACATTAGAAAAACTTTGTTGCTAGAACCGTCTTGTGGTTTTGCTACAATAGTGTCAACTTTTTGCTACAAGGTCTCTGGCGAGAGTCACCAGCGATTTTTTTTCGACGATGTCTCCGGCGAAGTCTGTTTTGCTACATTAGCATATTTTTTTGCTGCATGGTCTGCGACAAGGTCTCCGGCGTTCTAATTTTCTGAAACGAACCATTTTTTTTGCTTTGGAAAGAAAAGAGGAAACATTTGTAGCAAAGGAGGGGAGGGGAGGGGTTGCAGCAAAAGCGGGATTTGGACGATTTTTGGGACACGTGGCAGGCAGAGAAGCAGGACGATGGGTGAAGGGAATATGCCCTGAGAGGCAATAATAAATTGTTTATTATGTGTATTCCAAGTATATGATAGATGTTTATTTTGCATGCTATAATTGTATTAATACGGAAACGTTAATACATGTGTGTTTAATAAACAAACAGAAAGTTCCTAGTTAAGCCTCTCTCATAAACTAGCTCGTTGATTAACAAGATGATCAAGGTTTCCTGATCATGGACATTGGATGTTGTTAATAACGGGATCACAACATTAGTGTAATGATGTGATGAACATTCATCCGAAGTATAGCATTACGATCAAAGTCATTGAGTTTATATTGCTATAACAACTTACAAGTGATCCTAATCCTTAGACCATGAGATCATGTCAATCACTAACACCTAAGAGTTTCTTGATAACATCAAACGTCACACCGTAACAGGGTGATTATAAAGATGGGTTTAACTAATAAAGTGTTATGTTGAGGCTCATGGATCAAGAGTGGAATTTGTTCATCCCGATGACGGATAGATATACTGGGCCCTCTCGGTGATATCACATTGACTAGCTTGCAAGCAAGTGATTTGATCACTAGAATGTTATATCAGGAACGAGAAAAGAGTGCATGTCGAACGAGATCAAACTAGGTATGGAGATACCGATGATCGAATCTCGGACATGTAATATATCGTGAGACAAAGGGATTAAGATACTAGCGTAAAAGGTTCCGACGATCACAAGAAAGTCATCGTTGAATGTGTGGAGTCGATGGGTCTCCAGATCCCGCTTCTGATTATTGATCTGAGAGGGGTCTCGATCATGTCCGCATTATTCACGAACCGTAGGGTGACACACTTAAGAGACACCGACATCCAATTGGAGAAAAAGTTTCATGCCGAAAGAATAAACAAGCGCAGGAATTTATTTCACTAGATACCGAAACAGGTTTTCGGGTGAAATTGCATAAAGTGGTTATGCATGTGAAATAGAATTCTAGCAAGGGGTTATTTGTGAATGTTTGTCATTAAAGTAATTGACAAAATTCTGAATAAAATAAAAGAGTTTTATTTAATGAGAGTTTGCATTAAATTTGGTGGAAATTTAATGGGAATTTTGAGTGGGATTTTGAGTGGAGGAATTTGGAGGAGTTTTGTGAGTGGAGTGTCCACCCACATGATGAGGGGAGGGCAAGGGCAGCCCCATGCGCTGCCACCCCTTGGGGTTCCCCCTCCTCCTATAAAAGGAGCCCTCCTCTCACTTCTCACGACACCTCCTCGTGAAGGATCTCTCTCCCCCTCTAGAATTTATCCCCCATGGTCTCGGACTAGCGAGATACATGTTCCCGGTGTCTATTCGGTAAGAAAGAGGTGTGCTTCCGCTGCATCGCTGGAGCGAGGAGGCGGATGTTGCTCGGTGCCTCGAACGTGTGTGCGAGCACGGATGCCCTCTGTTTTGCGACGCTAGGACTTCCTCTCGATCTTGAGATCAGCAAGAGATCGTCTACATCAACCACGAGTTTGGACTCGTTAAACTCTGTCGGTCTTCAAGGGTATGTTCTCTACGGATATACATCCGCCCGTTGTTTGTATCTAGTATAAATAGATCTTGGTATATAGTTCACATCGTAGGAATTTTTTTTTTGTTTTCTATGCTGCGAACCCTTCAGTGGTATCAGAGCCGGATCTATGCGTAGATACTTTACACGGGTAGTACACATATGAGTATGTGGGCGATGATGGTCATGTTGTTGCTCCTTTCTTGTGATTTTGGATATTGGTGGCATAGTGGGATGAAGCGGCCCGGACAAACTTTACATGTCCTCGCACATGAGACCTGTTCCACGCTTGACATGCAACTAGTTTGCATAAGTGGCTAGCGGTGTCTCCTCTCCTACTATAGTCAATATCTATTTTGCAAGCGAGTTGTCAACAATTTGATTATCCTCGTTGTGGTTCATGTTCGTAGGTAAGAACGGTTCTATCTCGAAAGCCCTCAGCCACGTAAAACTTGCAATGGATAAATTAGAGGCGTCTAGTTTAGATTGTTGCTGGGCTAGTGTTATGATATGGTAGTGTTGTAAATAGAAGTATGAGATGATACTTTTACACACATAGCGTAAAACCCATAGATTGTGGATTTACACATATAGGTATGATAGTGATCATACCACGATGCACATGATAGAGATCATCTGCGGGAACCATATAATTTCACTAATAAACATATGATGTTTGATTGCATCTTATATTGCTTATTTAGCGCTTTGTTAAGCATAATAAGATGATCCCTCATTTAAATATCAAGATAAGAATGTGTTCTTCCTTTAGTATGCACCGATTATGTTTTCGTCGCTCCAAGACATCACGTGATGATCGGGTGTACTTGGATCCTCGACCATACTTCGGGTGTAAGACAGTTACACACGCAAAATACTAAGGTTCTAACTTGGCGAGCCTAGCATGTACAGACATGGCCTCGGAACACAGATCGAAAGGTTAAGCATGAGTCATATAGTTGATATGATGCCCATTTGATGCTCGCCTTTGAAGCTATACCGACTCACGTGATGATCGGACTTGGTGTAGTGGATTTGGTTCATGTAATCACCAAAAGGACACGAGGGATGTCGCTTTTGAGTGGGAGTTCATTCGTAATATAGATTAGTTGAACTCAATCTATCATACACTTAGTCTAAACTTTACAAATTCTGTAGATGGCACCACCGCTTTTAATTTCAATGCGTTCATGGAGAAAGAGAAACTAGCAACGAACGGTAGCAACTTTCTTGAATGGGCCATGAATTTGAGGATTCTCCTCTCACTGCACAAAAGCAATATGTGCTAGAAGCGCGTTAGGCCCCCACCTTTGACGATGCCGACGAGGAGAAGAATGTCTATCGACTCGTCGGAGGACCACAACTTAGTTCATTGCGGCATATTGTATGGGCTAGAGCGAACTTCAAAGCGTTTCAAAACGGCAATGCTTTTGATACAATGGGTGAGTTGAAAATGATTTTCGACACACATGTCAGCAGAGAGAGCTACAATGCTTCGTAAAAGTTCTTTAGTCGCATGATGGAAGAGAACAGCTCCGTTAGTGAGCATGTGCTCAAGATGTCGGGTTACGCCGATAAGCTTGTGTCCTTGGGAATAACGATTCCCATTGACTTAGGCATCCATCGTGTTCTCAGCTCGCCACCTAGCTATAAGAGCTTCGTGATGAACTATAATATGCAAGGCATGAAGAAGTCTCCCGAGCTCCAATGCTTAAAACTGCAGTGGAGATCAAAAGGAACATCAAGTGTTGATGATCAATAGGAACACTGGTTTCAAGAAAGACAAGAAGGAAAACGGAAGTAAGGGCGGCAAGCTTGTTGCGCTGAAAAGAAACCCCGAGTTGGACCTAAGTCCGATACCGAAAGTGCTACTATTGTGGGGATCGCCATCGAAGCGCAATCGCCCCAAGTATCTCGCGCACAAGAAGGCCAAGGCAAACAAAGGTATATATGATATACATGTTATTGATGTGTACTTGACTAGTGCTCGCAGTAGCACCCGGGTATTTGATACCGGTCAGTTGCTAATATTTGTAACTCGAATCGTGCGGAACAAAGCACCGCTAGCAAGGGTGAGGTCAAGATGCGTGTCGCAATGGATCAAACGTTGATGTGATCGCCGTCGAACGCTACCTCTCCACTTACCGTCGGATTAGTTATAAACTTAAATAATCGTTATTTGGTGCCCGACCGAGCATGAACATTGTATCCGGATCATGTTTGATGCAAAGTGGTTTTTCATTCAAATCGAGAACAATGGTTGTTCCATTTATATGAATGAAATCTTTTATGGTCATGCACCAATGTTGAATGGTTTATTTCATTGGATCTCGATGATAATGTTACACATATTCATAATATTGATGCTAAAAGGATTAAACTTAGTGATGATATATCCGCATATATGTGGCAATCGCCGTCTAGGTCATATTGGCATTAAACGCATGAAGAAGCTCCATTCGGATGGACTTTTGGAATCACTTGATTATGAATCATTTGATACATGTGAGCCATGCCTTATGGGCAAGATGACTAGAACGCCGTTTCCGGTTCAATGGAACGCGATGATTTATTGGAAATCATACATTCTGATGTGTGTGGTCCAATGAGTGTGTCGGCGCGAGGTGGATATCATTATTTTGTTACTTTCATGGATGATTTGAGTAGATACGGTTATATCTACTTGATGAAACACAATTCTAAAACCTTTGAGAAATTCAAGGAGTTTCAGAGTGAAGTTGAAAATCATCGAAATATAAAGATCAAATTGTACGGTCTGACCGTGGAGGTGGGTATATAGGCTACGAGTTTAGCACTCATATGTAAGAGTGTGGAATAGTTTCACAACTCACACTTGCCGGAACACCAGAGCGAAATGGTGTGTCGGAACGTCGTAATCGTACTTTACTAGATATGGTTCGATCTATGATGTCTCTGACGGACTTGCCGTTATCTTTTTGGGGTTATGCACTAGAAACTGCTGCATTCACTTTAAATCGGGCACCATCTAAATCCGTTGAAAAGACACCGTATGAATTGTGGTTTGGAAACAAACCTAAGCTGTCATTTCTTAAAGTTTGGGGTTGCGATGTTTATGTGAAGAAACTTCAACCAGATAAACTCGAACCCAAAGTGGAAAATGCGTCTTCATAGGATACCCTAAAGAAACTATTGGGTATTCCTTCTATCAGATCCGAGGGCAAGGTTTTGTTGTTAAGAATGGATCCTTTCTAGAGAAAGAGTTTCGCGAAAGGTGTGAGTAGTCGGAAGGTAGAACTCGAAGAGGTTATGGAACCTTCTCTTCAAAGTATGGCGAGTAGCGCAGCGCCGGAAGTTGTTCCGGAGTTGGCTCCACCTGTTGAAGAGGGAACTAATGATAATGATCATGAAACTCCGAAAGAGAGTACTACCGAACCTCGCAGGTCAAACAGACGCTGCAGCCCCGACTGACGGAAATCCTATCATAAATTTCATGGTTGATGAAAATAATGACCCTGCGACGTATGAAGAAGCGATGATGAGCCCGGATTCCAACAAATGGTTAGAAGGCATGAAATCCGAGATGGAATCCATGTATGAAAATCAAGTTTGGAACTTGGTGGAATTACCTCACGACCGAAAGGCCGTGGAGAACAAATGGATTTTCAAAAGGAAAACTGATGCCGATGGTAATGTGACCATCTATAAAGCTCGACTTGTCGCAAAGGGGTTTCGACAAATTCAAGGAGTTGACTACGATGAGACTTTCTCTTCCGTAGCGATGCTAAAATCAGTTAGGATTATGTTAGCAATTGCTGCATATTTCGATTATGAAATATGGCAGATGGATGTCAAAACCGCGTTTCTCAATGGTAATATTGAAGAAGAGTTGTATATGATACAACCAAAGGGTTTTGTCGATCCTAAGGATGCTAACAAGGTGTGCAAGCTTCAGCGATCCATCTATGGATTGAAGCAAGCATCACGAAGTTGGAATCTCCGCTTTGATGAGGTGATCAAAGAGTTTGGATTTGTCCAAACTTATGGAGAAGCTTGTATTTACAAGAAAGTGAGTGGGAGCAATGTGGCATTTATGATATTATATGTGGATGACATATTATTGATCGAATGATATAGAACTTTTAAACAGGTTGTTAAAAGTTATCTAAACAAAGAAATTTTCAATGAAGGACCTAGGTGAAGCGTCATACATATTAGGCATAAAGATCTATAGAGATAGATCTAGGCGCCTAATAGGGCTATCGCAAAGTACATACCTTGATAAGATTTTAAAGAAGTTTAAAATGGACGGAAGTAAGAAGGGGTTCTTACCTATGTTGCAAGGCAAGACATTGAGTAAGACTCAAAGTCCGCTTCGGAAGAAAGAGAGATAATGGACAAAGTCCCTATGCTTCACCATAGGCTCTATTATGTACGCCATGCTATGTACAAGACCGGATGTGGCACACGCTATTAGTTTGACTAGTAGGTACCAATCGGATCCGTGTTCGAACATCGGATAGCGGTCAAGAATATCCTTAAGTACTTACGAAGAACTAAGGATATGTTTCTTGTATACGGAGGTGAAGAAGAGCTCGTCGCTAAGTGTTATGTCGACGCTTAGCTTTGACACCGATCCAGATGACTCTAAGTCTCAATCCGGACACGTATTTCTCATGAATGGCGGAGCGTTAGTTGGAGGAGCTCCAAACAACCTGGTAGCGGATCAACAACGGAGGCGAATATGTTGCCGCTTTAAGCGCTCAGAAGCTTTGATGAAGGAGTTCATATCCGAACTAGGAGTTGTGGCAAGCGTTGGACCCAATGGTGATCTATTGTGACAACAATGGTGCCATTGCCAATGCCAAAGAGCCAAGGTCTCACAAGCATTCCAAGCATATTAAGCGCGGTTTCACTCCATCCGCGAGCATGTCAAGGATGGAGATATAAAGATTTAGAAGTACATACGGATCTCAATGTAGCAGATCCGTTGACTAAAACTCTCCCTAGAGCAAAACATGATCAACACCGAACTCAATGGGTGTTAGATATATCACTATGTAACTAGATTATTGTCTCTAGTGCAAGTGGGAGATCAAGGGAATATGCCCCGAGAGGCAATAATAAATTGTTTATTATGTGTATTCCAAGTATATGATAGATGTTTATTTTGCATGCTATAATTGTATTAATACTAAACGTTAATACATGTGTGTTTAATAAACAAACAGAAAGTTCCTAGTTAAGCCTCTCTCATAAACTAGCTCGTTGATTAACAAGATGATCAAGGTTTCACGATCATGGACATTGGATGTTGTTAATAACGGGATCACAACATTAGTGTAATGATGTGATGAACATTCATCCAAGTATAGCATTACGATCAAAGTCATTGAGTTTATATTGCTATAACAACTTACAAGTGATCCTAATCCTTAGACCATGAGATCATGTCAATCACTAACACCGGAAGAGTTTCTTGATAACATCAAACGTCACACCGTAACAGGTGATTATAAAGATGGGTTCGTAACTAATAAAGTGTTATGTTGAGGCTCATGGATCAAGAGTGGAATTTGTTCATCCCGATGACGGATAGATATACTCTGGGCCCTCTCGGTGATATCACATTGACTAGCTTGCAAGCAAGTGATTTGATCACTAGAATGTTATATCACGAACGAGAAAAGAGTGCATGTCGATAACGAGATCAAACTAGGTATGGAGATACCGATGATCGAATCTCGGACATGTAATATATCGTGAGACAAAGGGATTAAGATACTAGCGTAAAAGGTTCCGACGATCACAAGAAAGTCATCGTTGAATGTGTGGAGTCGATGGGTCTCCGATCCCGCTTCGATTATTGATCCGAGAGGGTCTCGATCATGTCCGCATTATTCACGAACCGTAGGGTGACACACTTAAGAGACACCGACATCCAATTGGAGCAAAAGTTTCATGCCGAAAGAATAAACAAGCGCAGAATTTATTTCACTAGATACAAACAAAGTTTTCGTGAAATTGCATAAAGTGGTTATGCATGTGAAATAGAATTCTAGCAAGGGGTTATTTGTGAATGTTTGTCATTAAAGTAATTGACAAAATTCTGAATAAAATAAAAGAGTTTTATTTAATGAGAGTTTGCATTAAATTTGGTGGAAATTTAATGGGAATTTTGAGTGGGATTTTGAGTGGAGGAATTTGGAGGAGTTTTGTGAGTGGAGTGTCCACCCACATGATGAGGGAAAGGGGAAGCCCCATGCGCCGGCCACCCCCTTGGGGTTCCCCCTCCTCCTATAAAAGGATCCCTTCTCCCTCTCTCTCCCTCACACCTCCTCGTGAAGGATCTCTCTCCCCCTCTAGATTTTATCCCCATGGTCTCGGACTAGCGAGATACATGTTCCCGGTGGCTATTCGGCAAGAAAGAGTTGTGCTTCCGCTGCATCGCTGGAGCGAGGAGGCGGAGGTTGCTCGGTGCCTCGAACGTGTGTGCGAGCACGGATGCGCTGCTGATTTGCGGCGCTAGGACTTCCTCTCGATCTTGAGATCGGCAAGAGATCGTCTACATCAACCACGAGTTTGGACTCGTTAAACTTTGTCGGTCTTCAAGGGTATGTTCTCTACGGATATACATCCGCCCGTTGTTTGTATCTAGTATAAATAGATCTTGGTATATAGTTCACATCGTAGGAAATTTTTTTTTGTTTTCTATGCTGCGAACCCTTCAATGGGAAGCTCCCATCGTCCGGGGGACGCCTAGCACGCACCATATTTTTATCATTATGCACAACAATTGATGGTACTAGATCAGCACGCGCGCTTCGCCGCGCCGGCTGCCCAGCGTTGTCGCACGACGCGGTCATTTGCATCATGGTTGTTGGTGGTAGCCAAATCCTTGATTTTGGTAGACCAGCTGATACATAGAACTGTGGACCAAAATTTTTGGAGCAAGACATAAAAAATTTGCATCGTGAAGAATTTTCTTCTCTTTGTCCTCAAATTCATGTAATCTCTCATCTTGATGCAATAAAAAGTTGCTCCAAAGACCATTTCATAAAAAGGCAAGAGCGAACTGAATCCAATTTCTCACAACTGAAAAGCAGAAGTGAAATTAGACTGAATGCAGCTTCATGCATTTGTGATTTCTATGGGAAGACACATGGCTATGGTATTCAGTTTGTGACAACTGAAAATCAAAATTCAGATAACACGTAACATAGATCCGATATATTGCGTGGGCTAGGTGTAGAGCTCCAGAGGAGGTGCAACATGCTATATTTTCGAATTTAAGGGGGAAATAACATTAAGATATTTAAGCAAACACTTCCAATAGTGCGTCAGATAGCCTTTTAAAGGTTTCTCGACGCGTTCTCAATAGCATGGGTATGTTCTTTATCTTACAACGGAGCGGTTCTTTTGCTTGAGGTACCCCACACGATCCATTGTACTAAACAAAATATCAAACGTAACACAACAAAGCACATGCCATGGAGAAGTACCTTACGGGGCACTCGAGGGATATTCTTAATGGTCCTTCAAGTACATCTGAATCTTCATGAAATTAAAGAGTTATCTAAACAAAATATCAAACGTAACACAACAAAGCACCTGCCATGGAGAAGTACCTTATGGGGCACTCGAGGGATATTCTTAATGGTCCTTCAAGTACATCTGAATCTTCATGAAATTAAAGAGTTATCACAACGAAAACTCCCAATCATACACAAAAAATCTCCAACAGGGGGACCACCAACACCATCAAATCCACCATGACATGCTCATCCGTCGAGTCCACCGCGAACTTCTCTTGGCAATCCATACAAACAAACCCCACTCAAGATTTTTGGTGGACCAATTCAAGTAATTTCCAAAGTAAGACAGATGAACAGCTGAATTCCTTACTACTACTGTAGAGAAAGACAAATGGGAAGAACGTTTAGAGAAATGCAATGTGATTGAATTCCTATTGCACCTGGAGACACCAAATATGCCTATAAGTTCAAGAGCCTTAGCATAATAAGTTAATGCTAATGAATGAGAAATTTTGTTTGCCTAGTCCACTTCTATTTTCCATGACACGAGTATTAGGCTACAAATTTAGGGCAACGTAGTCAACCATAAGCATTTGAATTTTCAAGTTCTCTAAATGATTTGTTTCGACCCAGAAAACGATACCGCCAATGTAAAGGGATGTACACCATAAATCTTATGACAAGAACTTGAATTGCCAGACAAATTTTTAGGCATCAGCCGAAAGCATATGTTGGCACATTCATTGCATCCTTCTTTATTTCACTTTCACCATGGAATTAGGTTGTCATACATGGAAGTTTACCTGAAATTTTACTCCAAAATATTCCGTACCAAAAATGTGGGCAGAAGAAAATGATTATTTATTTAATACCTATAAAAACAGAAGTAGCATACTAATGAAATTGCCCTTTAAATTTTTCCCAAGTTAATAGCATTACTTCTAAATTACTTCTCATTTTAGATTTGCATGTTTTCGCCGTACAAATTACACAGAACCAATATTCAGGTTCGTGAGAAACATGCTCCCAGAAGAGGTTATACAAATACACAAAGCAATTAGTATGTAAACTATTGTTATAGTGAACACCTTCAACAGTGAAAATTTGTTGTTTCTAACCATCTCATACAGATGAGAAAAGGGTCATGTTCTTTACTATGTCTGACCCAATGTAACCGTGCACTTGTAAAATTTCTAATCATGTTTTTATGCTACTCAGATCAAGATCATAAGTCATACATTATGTTTTTGGATCTGTTCTCATAATTTGTTTTGGGTCTAGAAGCAAACCATCACAAAAATTTAACACATGGTAAACTTATCAGAAAAAATCAAGAGAGAAGTGGATTACACACGGTCGAGCGAGTACTGACCCACACCAATGCAACAGGAAAGCTTTGTCAGTCGTCGGTGGTGTAGATTCCATATTTCAGACTTGTCATTCTATGCCTGCAATTGAAAGCAAGAAGTCTGAAAGAAAAACATGCCAGTTGAACTACTATGGACAAATCTCAAAGAAGTTACATGCATGAAGGAAGAGAATGAGCAGCAGCGTCAGTTTGGCATGTAAGGAAAGATAGCTTAATGCTTCTTCTATGCTTCATTAAGATGGTGAAAAGGCAAAACCACATATGCATAGAGGCTGGAAAATATACGGAAGAGATCTGGAGGGGAGTATGTTGCTTAAGGAAAACTGTTCTTGGGCAACACGGGTATGAAAGAAGGGAAAGATGACCAGACCGAGGGGATGGAGGCAAGGTGGGAAATAATGTGTCACCTGGCCATTGGAGTCCCCGCGTTGGTGGCTGCTGGAATAGCCACCTCACTCGCACACAACATGCTCGTCACCTTGCATTCGTCGGGAAGCTCTTCTGACGGGCCTTCGCCAGGTTGGAGCGCGGCAACATCATCCATGCACCCTGCATCGGCAAGTAATTGCACACATCCATCAAAAGAGAGAAAAATAGAATGGCAGAAGACACCCATCAGAGAAGAAAGGCAGACTCGGCGTATGCCTAACCTATCTTGGCAGGCGAAGGAGACAGCGAAGTAGGGCACCTTGCCCTATCCAATCGACGACGGTGTGGCCTTTTTAGTCGCTGTCGAGCATCGGCGTCCTGCCGCTGTACCCCGTTGAACGGTGTCTATGCTTTTGTACACGGAACGCCGCAAGCAGATGACCGCGGCGGTAGTAGTCAGCGATGGGTGGGGGAGGAAGAGAGGAGAAAAGGAGGAAACGTGACCTGCTGCTCCATCTTGTGCCTATGTCGTGGGCCCTTCGCGCACCGAAGGAAGGTATCCAGGAGCATGGATCCATGGCGGACATAGGGCATGGGAGGCGCCTAGCGTTGCGAGAACTCGGTCGGTGAGGATTTCTGGGCGCTTCTCCGGAGTTCGGTCAAACCATCAAAGCGGTGTGCGAATGAAGAAAGGAGGGGAGGAGCACGATAAACATGGACTCCTCAAGGCACGGCGCACCCACCAAAACCACAACGCCAATGACAGATCGGGCCCCGAAATAGAGGGCCACCCATCAGACTAAAAAAACAAACGCTCACGCACACACATTGCACACCATGGACGGCAGCGAGAGGTAAGACAGCAGGGCAACGACACGTTCACAGGCCCACACCCAGCGTCAGACAGAAAGAAAGACCCACAAGCAGACAGAGAAGATCGCACGGCGCACCGCAAGACGCCTGAGAGGCCGTCCTTCTGCTCACGCTTAAGTAATTAGTTAATAGATTTCTCAACCAGTGCAACTCTAGAGACCACACTCTCTTGGATACTCAGATTCAGAAGTGGAACTTTCTGGTCCAACAAGTTCCCTTGTAAAAAAGTCACAAGTTATGCAGGTATTCTTTTTTATTTTGTAGCAGGAGAAGCGCCAGTTATGCTGGGGAATAAGCGTGCATACATATGTGTTTAGTTAAAGCTCTGCCATGCCTTTTGTTTTTTGAAATGTAGAGCATATCCCAACAGAGCACCATATTTAATGTGGGCCGAAACCTGACAGCTTTGGAATTTCTGATTGGGCTCCTTTTTTTTTGGAAGGGATTGGGCTCCATTTACATGGTTGGTTCAAAAAAAATCATGTACTCGCCGATGTTTCATAAATCCATCATTCTTTTTATAAATGTATGTGTTCTTTGAGATTGTGCCAAAGTGATGCCTCGCGTGTTGCGTCCTGAAACCTGAAGAAGACCTGGCACTTCGTTCTATTGTGTCTGTTGCATCGTATGAGCTAGCTAGCAAGTGATCCATTAACCTGTGTGCTTAGCTTGTACGTGGGCGCGTCTCGACAAGGCGGGTGCGCATTTACGTGGAACTACTGCCTGCCACCATTAATCAGTCGCCATTGCGAGAGTAGCAGAGCAAATGTTATATGGTCAGGGGTCAACAAAATCACCGTCCACATCAGCAAAACTGGTGTGCAAAAAAGCTAGCGACGAGTCTGCGGGTTGTCAATTACCTGGTTTAAGAAAGACGAGGGGTTAAGTGTGCCATTTTAAACTTGAGGGGGTGCTGCATGGTATACATAATAAAAAAAACAATACTCCCCCCGTCCCATATTAATTGACTAAATTTTATTAAATTTGAATGAATCTAGACACTATTTAGTATATAGGTTTATCCAAATTTTGACAAATCAAAGTCAATTAATATGGACCGGAGGGAGTATGTGGAGGTTGTGCAATGTGTACGTTTGTTGAACCGGTAAAGCCTCAATTTAGTTTTGGCTTAATATTTACACTATTTTTTCTTAATTTTTGGATGCTCCCAATTGTTGATATAAGGTAAGTTCTGAACATTTCTCTTGACCAATTTTGTTACAAGTTGATTGGTCGGCGAATTAAGTTGTTACTAGTATGGTTAGTGAGGGTAGTCTACCCCGTGACGACCCAGAGACCAATTGTCAAGTTTCAGGTTATATCTCTCGGCCGGTCAAACTTTAGCAATGAAATAAAATGGCTATATGCAGGACCATGGCTCCCCATTAAAAAAAAAGTCATATTTCACACAACTGTATTATTTGTGGTGATCAGTTTGTCAATCTTCGATCTTTTCTATGTAGATCAGTTTCTGGTATAGGTGATCATGTTTGAGTGGCCACCGGACACAGTTCTTTGGGATCAGGACAAAATGCTTAGATACAAGACAAAATGGAGAACAATGCACGCAAGGCCAGACATATTCCAGATTCCACTGATTGATCGACAGCGCAGGTTTGGATACATACAGCATGTAAGCTCAATCAGGGAGCATATCGTTTATCACTGTCCTGACCAACTCCACCACCGCTGAGCTTGCCCGCCCATCGTACACAAACTTTCTGTGGCTGTCCCAATCGGTCGGCGGCAAACTATAGCTTGTGCTGCACCTGCATACTAGCTGCCTGGGCCTCCGACGTGCATAGGAAACACTACTGCTTCAAATGCCCAGAAAAGCTGAGGTGAAAAAGTAATTAACCGTTCACTAATGCAAGATCTTCTATATATTTTAAAGTTGACTAGATTTAAATTAAAATGGATGAATCTAAATAATAAAATATGTCTAGATACACTAGTAGAAAAACGACATTTCGTTTTTTGCAGCTCTAGCCTCTAGTCCCGGCCTTCTCTGAAACCGGGACTAGTGCTAACACTAGTCCCGGTCTGTAAATTTTCCAACGGCTACATGGCCCTATATCACTAGTCTCGGTCCATGGGCAACCTACAGGCCGAGACTAGAGCTCCCGTGAGACCAATGGCTATATTTAGTCTGGGTTCTTGTTACCAGCCGGGACTAGAGGTCAACCTCTAGTCTGAGTTCATTTTACCACCCGGGACAATTTATTACCACTATATATGCCTCTTCGATCCAGCCTAAAAGCATGACCATTTCCTCCAAATAACAGCTCAAGTTCATCCTCATTTTTGTCCAACTTGGTGGCAACTTTCAATCCAGGATTTCGTGGCATCATCTATCAATCCAATCTTCTAAAATGGTTGGCAACTTCAATCATTCATTTCTTATTGTTATAGTTTAGCTCAATGCTCTAGAACTAGAATGAGGAATTTCATGCTTAGAAGTGTAGAGGGAATTTTAGATGTGTGATTTTAAGCATAGTTTGATTATACAAAAAGCTATTGAAAGTTGAGATGTGTATTTGAAGAGTTTCGGATCTCAGAATTGAATAAGGTTTTCACTGCTAGAGCAATAACTAAATAGTCAACATTTTTATGTTAACAGTTTTGTCCAATTCAAAAATTAGTGCATGTAAAATTTTAATATGATGGAAAATCTTAATTCAAAAATTAGTGCATGTAAAAGTAATAGTAGTAAAAATGATCCAAACTTTTTATATGATAGAAAATTTTAATTATACTGCAGATGAGCCGAGAATGGATGTACGACGCTCTCCGAATGTCCGACGCATTTATTAAAGGCGTGCATTCTTTCCTCGAGTTGGCTGAGGCAAACAAGCGGAATGGTTTTATGTGTTGTCCGTGTCGTGTCTGTCGGAATGAGAAGAATTACTCTTCATCCAAAACCAATCACATCCACCTGATTCAATCAGGCTTCATGTCCGGCTATATTTGTTGGACTAAGCATGGATAAAGCGGAGTTATGATTGAAGACAGCGAAGAAGAAGAAGAGAACGATGACAATTATCCAATGTTTCCTGAATACGGTGAAACTGCACTAGAAGACAATGAACAAGAAGAAGGTGAAGAACGGGCATTAGATGAGACTGCTGATGATCTTCGTCAGACCATTCTTGATGCACGGAGCGAATGCGAAAATGAAAACGAGAAGAAGAAGTTGGAGCGCATGTTAGAGGATCACAAAAAATTGTTATACCCAAATTGCAAAGATGGCAACACAAAGCTCGGTACCACACTGGAATTACTGCAATGGAAAGCAGAGAATGGTTTATCTGACAAGGGATTTGAGAAGCTACTGAAAATTTGGAAAAAGAAGCTTCCAAAGGATAATGAATTGCCTATCAGTACATACGAGGCAAAGAAGGTCGTCTGCCCTCTAGGACTAGAGGTGCAGAAGATACATGCATGCATTAATGACTACATATTATATCGCGGTGAGGAGTACGAGAATTTGGATGCATGCCCGGTATGCGGCGCATTGCGTTATAAGATCAGACGAGATGACCCTGGTGATGTTGAGGGCGAGCAGCGCCCCAGGAAGAGGGTTCCTGCAAAGGTTATGTGGTATGCTCCTATAATACTATGGTTGAAACGTTTGTTTAGAAACAAAGAGCATGCCAAGTTGTTGCGATGGCATGAATCCTTTTGGAGAGCAGAGCTGCAGTCATAGCACCTCGCCTGTAACTCTATGTATATATAACCTGCCTCCTTGGTTGTGCATAAAGCGGAAGTTCATTATGATGCGAGTGATCATCCAAGGCCCGAAGCAACCCGACAGTGACATTGATGTCTATCTAAGGCCATTAGTTGAAGAACTACTACAGTTGTGGCACAACGAAGGTGTTCGTATGTGGGATGAGCACAAACAGGAGCCATTTGACCTACGGGCGTTGTTGTTCGTAACCATCAATGATTGACCTGCTCTTAGTAACCTTTCAGGACAGTTAAACAAGGGATACAATGCATGCACACATTGTTTAGATGATACTGAAAGTATATATTTGGATAAAGGTAAGAAGAATGTGTACCTAGGGAATCGTCCATTTCTTTCGGCCAGGCATCCCGCAAGAAAGAAAGGCAAGCATTTCAATGGTGAGGCAGATCACCGGAAGAAGCCTATCCGCCGTACTGGTGATGATATATTTGGTATGGTCAAGGATCTAGAAATAATCTTTGGAAAGGGCCCTGGCGGTCAATCTGTTCCAAATGACGCCGACGGACATGTGCCCATGTGGAAGAAAAAATTTATATTTTGGGAGCTACCCTATTGGAAAGTTCTAGAGGTCCGCTCTACAATCGACGTGATGCACGTGTCGAAGAATCTTTGCGTGAACCTGCTAGGCTTTATGGGAGTGTATGGAAAGACAAAAGATACGCCAGAAGCACGGTAGGACCAGTAAGGTATGAAAGACCGAGACGGCGTGCATCCAATAAAGACATATAAAGGACGTCTAACTGCTGCCAGCTATGCTCTTACCAAAGAAGAGAAGGAATTTTTTTTGAAGTCCTAAGAAGTATGAAGGTCCCCTCTGGCTTCTCGTCGAATATAAAGGGAATAATAAATATGGCAGAGAAAAAATTCTAAAACCTAAAGTCTCATGACTGCCATGTGCTTATGACACAATTGCTTCCGGTTGCATTAAGGGGGATTCTATCAGAAAATGTTCGACTGCTCATTGTGAAGCTATGTGCATTCCTCAATGCTATTTCTCAGAAGGTAGTTGATCCAGAAATTCTACTGAGGTTACAAAATGATGTGGTCCAGTGTCTCGTTAGTTTTGAGCTGGTGTTCCCACCATCCTTCTTCAATATTATGACGCATCTGCTGGTACACCTAGTTGACGAGATTACCATTTTGGGTCCTGTATTTCTACACAATATGTTCCCCTTTGAGAGGTTCATGGGAGTCTTGAAGAAATATGTCCATAACCGTGCTAGGCCAGAAGGAAGCATCTCTAAGGGCTATGGAACAGAGGAGGTCATTGAGTTTTGTGTTGATTTTATTCCTGACATTAAGTCGATTGGTGTTCCTGAATCACGGCATGAGGGGAGATTGAGTGGAAAAGGCACACTAGGAAGGAAATCAATAATATGTAGGGACGGACATTCTTTCACTCAAGCACACTACACGGTTCTGCATAATTCCACCTTGGCAGCTCCATATATAAAGGAACACAAGGATATTATACGCTCAAACAACCCAGGAAAGCATGACTCCTTGATTAGAGATGAACACATGAAGACTTTTGGCAGTTGGTTGCAAACACATCTCATGAATAACAACACTATTTGTGATGAGTTGTACTTGTTGGATAGCTCACCATCTTCGACTATATGGACTTACCAAGGGTACGAGATAAATGGGAATACATTTTACACGATCGCCCAAGATAAAAAGAGCACCAACCAAAACTGTGGTGTCCGCTTTGATGCAACAAACGACAATGGGTCAAAGGACACATATTATGGTTACATAGAGGAGATATGGGAACTTGACTATGGACCTGCTTTGAAAGTCCCTTTGTTTCGGTGAAAATGGGTCAAGCTAACAGGAGGCGAGGTAGAGGTAGACAAAAAATACGGAATGACAACAGTGGATCTCAACAATCTTGCGTACATGAACGAACCATTCGTCCTAGCCAAAGATGTGTCTCAGGTTTTCTATGTGAAGGACATGTCTACCAAACCAAGAAAAAGAAAATATAAGCAAACAAATACATCATCAAACGATGATCCAAAGCGCCACATAGTTCTTTCAGGGAAAAGAAACATCGTAGGAGTGGAGGATAAGACAGAGATATCCGAAGATTATGACAAGTTTCATGAATTTCTGTCATTTGTAGTGAAGGATGACCCATGCATCATGTTACTTGATGAAGATTCTCCATGGTTAAGGCCACACGATCATAAGAAAGTCATATGATGTATTCATAATTTTGCCTGCGGCCGTTTTTTAGATGCAATCAATATGTACATATGTATATCATTTTGTGAAGCTTTTACCAAGTTTGTTATGTTTTCTGTTTTATTATAAGAATAATTATACTAACTTTCCATCTGACCGAAGCTTTTAGTACCGGTTGTAGCCACTAACCGGGACTAAAAATATTTTCCGCCATTTCCCACCGCTTCCCGCCATGTTTTCCCGCCCTTTTCCTCTGACTGAAGCTTTTGGTCCCGGTTGTAGCCACTAACCGGGACTAAAGACATTTCCCGCCATTTCCCACCGCTTCCCGCAATGTTTTCCCGCCCTTTTCCTCTATATCTAGGATGACCGCGCCATCGCTATCCACACATCCACACCTTCCTCTCTCACAACAATGGACAACGGCTACTGGGCCATTCTGACCCTCGAGGAGACCGAGGCGCTGTGTGCCTCCAGCTACCCTTGCCCTCCGGCCATCGGTCGCCAATTTGGATGCCGAATCTTGGAGGGGTTCCTGTCCCTCCTGTCCCTCAAGGTTCCGCACGCCAGGCGGCCATCATGAACCACTTCTACCATGAGCTCACGCCGGAGCAGCGGATGGATCCCCAGTGGGATCCCGACAACTATGACACCTGGAATGCCTTTTTTGCTAACCGGCGAGGAAGAGAGCTCTCCAGGTACTAGGGTGACGGTCCTCCCCCGGTGAACCACAACGAAGCCGGCCGCTGCCTGTGGTGTGCGAACCGGACTATCATCGGCGTGATGCGCTACATCGCCGGGGAGACCATCCTCGCCCGCGGTGCCCACAAGGCCACCCGCCACAGAGCCACAAGAAGAAGGCCCCTCCCCCGCCCGGCGGTAGCGGCATCGTCTTCCAGGAGACCCCTCCCCCGCCCGCCGTGAATCCGAGGCCGGAGTGGCAGGTTCCCTCGGTATATGCCATGGCTGGGCTGAGGATCCCCGGAGTGGCAGGTGACGATGACGATGATGATGACGATGACGAAGAAGACCCTAAAGCTGTGTACTATAGGACAAGGCATGATTATGACTAAAGGGGGCGGCTTTAGTCCTGAGTGTTAGCTAGTACCGGTTTGTCCCGGTTTTTAATATTGAGTGTTAGTCCCGGTTTGTGGCTGGACCTGAACTAAAGGGGGCCTTTAGTCCCGATTCCGTAGTCTCAGTTTTTAAATATTAATAAATTTCTTGAGTGTATTAGTCCCATTTAATGGTTGGACCGGGACTAAAGGGGGGCCTTTAGTTCTGATTCATACTACGACTTTCCCAAACTATGAAGATGTTGTCCGACGGCATCTCCCTGAAACTAGCCGTAGTGGTGTTCCTGCTCTCGAAGACCATCTTGCAGCTTATAACTTCTCTAACTAGATCAATATGCCTGGGAGCTAACCTAATTTCACATATTAGGGAGTTCCTCTATGACCAGTTTCTTGGAGATGCTGGAGGACTGGGCTCCGGCGGCATCTCCCTGAAACTCGCCATAGTGGTGTCCCTGCTTTCGCAAACCATCGATCTTGGAGATGCCTCAAACTGGCTAGAGGACTGTCCTATTTATAGTACAAGCAACTCGACATAGTATCGACACTCACGACATAATGTCGACACTCACCCCTATTATTAGTGCTCACTCGTGTTTTGTCCCGGTTGGTGTCTCCAACCGGGACTAAAGGTTCAGCTTTAGTCCCGGTTGGCGACACCATCCAGGACAAGGTAAAATCTGTACGACACAATGTCGACACTCACCCATATCATTAGTGTTGCCTTGCCTAGCCTGCCTGCCCTAATCCTGCCTTCCCTAGCCTGCCACAAGCTTTAGTCCCGGTCCATATTTAGTATGCTAATAGATTTACATTATAGATATTTTTCTGCAAAATTTGATTTATAATACATATTTTTCATCATCACCGAATAAAAGATATTGAAATAATAATATTAATAAATTCAAACTCTAGTACAAAAAAGATATTTTTTTAATTCAACAAAATATTAGTTTTATAACATAATATGACAATAGATTTACATTATAGATCTTTTTTCTGCAACATTTGATTTATAATACATATTTTTTATCATCACAGAATAAAAGATATTGAAATAATAATATTAATAAATTCAAACTCTAGTATACAAAAGATATTTTTTAATTCAACAAAATATTAGTTTTATAGCAGAATATGCTAATAGATTTACATTATAGATCGTTTTTTCTGCAAAATTTGATTTATAATACATATTTTTCATCATCACAGAATAAAAGATATTGAAATAATAATATTAATAAATTCAAACTCTAGTATACAAAAGATATTTTTTAATTCAATAAAATATCAGTTTTATAACAGAATATGCTAATAGATTTATATTATATATTTTTTTCTGCAAAATTTGATTTATAATACATATTTTTCATCATAACACAACAAAAGATATAGAAATAATAATATTAATAAATTCAAACTCTAGTATACAAAAGATATTTTTAATTCAACAAAATATTAGTTTTATAACAGAATATGCTAATAGATTTATATTATAGATCTTTTTTCTACAAAATTTGATATATAATACATATTTTTCATCATAACACAACAAAAGATTAACCTCTAGTCCCGGCCCCAGCCTCCAACCAGGACTAGAGGTTTTTGCGCGCGAGAACGAAACAACGCCACGAAAAGACCTCTAGTCCCGGTTGGAGGCTGGCGCTAGGACTAGAGGCCCCGCTCTAGTCCCGGCTGGCTCTAGTCCCGGCTGGAGGCTGGAACCGGGACTAGAGGTGGTGGGTACCCACCGCCCTCCTCCCGGCCTGAGAAACTGCCCGGGACGCCTCCTTCTCCAAATCGACGCCGCCCATGTGCCCGTCGCGAGCTCGTGCCGCTCGTCGTGAGCCGCCTGGCCACGCCGCCCCTGCGCTCCCGCTCGCCCCCATGTCGCTTGTCCCCTGGCCTCCTTCGCCGCCTCCTCACCGCTCCTCACCGGTAAGTTTTTTTTTCTATTTTTTCATAGTGTGTTTTTAGTATTTAGGATATATTAGTTAGTATTTATTGTATTTTTTAGTATTTACTATTTAGTTAGTATTTAGTAATTAGTTAGTATTTAATTAGTATTTAGTGTATTTTTTCAATATATAGTGTGAACTGTTTAGTATTTAGGATATTAGGTAGTATTTAGTGTATAGTGTATTTTTTTTCTAAATAGTGTATTTTTTCAATATATAGTGTATATTGTTTATTATTTAGGATATTAGTTAGTATTTAGTGTATATATAGTGTATTTTTTCTAAATATTGTATTTTTCCTAAGTAGTGTATATTGTTTAGTATTTAGGATATTAGTTAGTATTTATTGTATACATAGTGTATTTTTTCCTAAATAGTGTATTTTTTCCTAAGTAGTGTATAATTTTTAGTATTTAATTAGGATATTAGTTAGTATTTAGTGTATATATAGTATATTTTGTCCTAAATAGTGTATTTTTTCTTATCGTTTATTATTTAGGATATTAGTTAGTATTTAGTGTATATATAGTGTATTTTGTTCCTAAATAGTGTATTTTCGGCCAAATCCATACCTACTTTAGGATATGCCCGGGCATCCTCATAGCCAACTCGGCCAGAGCGAGGGAGTACTACGCTCTAGCGGTGTTGTACAAGACTGGGCTCCGCCAGGCTGGCACTGGAAGGTGCTACCGCCAGGGACGTGTAGCTTGGTGAGGAATCCGGGTGTCATCGTCGACCCGTATCTTCTTTGGTGGAGGTCACGTGGCCTAGGCAGTGTGTAGAGGGAGCCGGCCCCTGAGGAGGTGGTACGACATCGCGTTAGGGAGGAGGACAAGCACGTCCGTCGCTATATGGTGATGTTGGAAGCCAGGGTGGCCCCCCATACCTGGCAGGTTATTTAGGGATCTCACCCTAGTTATACTCCGGTGATGGTTCCGACTATTTGGTTGGTCACATCCCGCGACTCAGGAGCCGAGAGTCGACGTTGAGTTTGAGCGATGTTATCAGACAATATGTTGTTCTTTATATGATATTATTACTACTTTGTCATTATTTGAGATGTATTATGACTCTTTGTTGTTTTCTGAGATGTTATTCGAGATGTTATATGATATTAATACTTTTGTTGTAATTCGAGATGTTATATAATTTTATTTCTCATATATGAATATTATGTCATAGCAGTTATTCGATGGATCACTTCAACAGTAGAGAAGGTGAAGAGCCTTTATTCGATATGATACTATGTGGTGGAGGACCGCCCCCTATCAGGATGGAGCGCTCTCTTATCATGAAGGAGCGCTCGTCGATCAGGGTGGAGAAGAAGATTGTGGAGCAGAAGATGGCTCACAGTTTCTGAATGAGTCCGGTGAGGCAATAGAGATAGAACATCAAGTCAAAGCGCATACTAGTTTGAATTTCGATGATGTCTTGGAAAATGATGGACCAGCCTTGACAAAGTCCAACGAGGTATATTATTAAGCCTCTTGATCACTATATAGATGCATTAATTGATTTGTGTGTGTATATATATATATATATATATTAACGAATGTTGTTTCTTATTTTAGACATCCACATCGACAAATCCCGTTAAAAATAGTAAACAAGGACCGGCCAAAGGGATGCCCGATGATGCGCATCTCATAATTGTTGAGGTCTCTCCAGTGGACGTCCCGTTGCTTCGCATAAAGAACGCAAACACATTTATTCATCAATGTGGATTTGTTGTTAGGGACAATGTCCCGATCAAGATTATCAACTGGAATAAGCCAGCAAAGGGAGATGAATATTCTATGAGTTATGTCGAGGACAGATACAAAGACATACTATGGAATAAGCTCATTCGCAATTTCATCCTACCGGTCTTAGAGACTAAGGAGGCCACAGATGATATGAGGTCCAGAGTTAAGAGTTTCGCTCTTAAGAAGATGGCCCAACAGTTCAATAACTACAAGAAAATATTGTACAATGAATATATCGAGGAAGGAAAAGTTCCAAAATTCGCGGACTCTCTAGAGAAGCAGCGGCCTCACTGGGAAAGATTTCTAGACTACAAGAAATCAGCAATAGCAAAAAAAGGTTCGCAAAGAATAAAGAAAATGCTGCAAAAAAGAAATATCACCATACAATGGGGACAGGTGGCTACAGGACTTCCGTTCCTAAGTGGGAGGAAGCCGAGAAAGCCTTGCATGCCCAAGGGCTCACTCCAGCTATAGATGACTGGCCCATTAGAGTAAGGAATTGGTTACTTGCCCATGGGGCAAAGTATGACATGGAAACAGGGGAGTTAATATTCTATAAAAATTCCAATGTTGGTACACCCCATGGAGAAATTGTTAAAACAATTGAGGAGGTTAAAAAGGGTGACTTCAAACCCGACAGAGAGAACGACGAGCTGACAACACGAGGCTTTGGACCTTCTATGCCATGGAAGACTGGGTTTCCTGAGGACATTGAATCCTATAGAAGCCGAGCGAGGGCAAAGAAGTGGAAGGAGATAGCGGAGGCAGACCGGTTGCGTAGCATGGAAAGAAAGAACGAGGAAATATATGCCATGCTAAAGGAGAACCAAAATCAGCTGGACGAAATGCGCCAGCAAGGGCCAACTCATCAGCAGCTAGAAGAAAGTGTCGATGTCCCATCTCAACGGAGAAGCAGTGTCACTTCCACGGTGGCCGATCCAATAAACTATCCCGTCGACAATATCACTGAGAAGACAAGATGCGAGCTGCATGTGGGAGTGATGAACTTATCCTTCAAGGCGGCTCTCGGCTATTCTTTATCTTGTGAACCTGAAGCATGCTGGCATTGCAAAGAGATTCTAGATGGCTATGATTGTGTCGGGGTGGATGAGATTCTACCTCAATATGAATCACTACAACTTGACATCCCTGGACCTGAAGATGAGAGCATGCTAGGAGAAGTCAGGGGCTCTATCATTCTATGGCGCAAGAAATACATCGTGTTTCCAGGCTCTACACCCAAGCCACCACCGTCTCCTCCGCGTCAGCCGAGTCTGCCGCCTCCAGCAAGTCCAAATGAGGAGTGGGACGAACACCATAGCGCGAGTCCACCGCCACATCAGCCCACTCCCCCGCCGCGTCAGCCCACTCCGCCGCTGATAAATTGGGCTGATGACTACAAACGCTGTCTGCTGAGAATTGGTAGGAAGAATCCAGGAAATACTACTTCAAGCAGCGGTAATACTCCAGGAAATACTACTGCAAGCAACGGGAAAAGAGATGTTGCACAACTCGGAATGCAGGCAAACAAATCGACCGCCCCGCTCAAGGTGTTATCCAATATTCATCATCGGAATATTATAGCAATGGAATTTGCCAAAGGTGCTAATATTACAGTTGATCAAGCGCTAGGCGGGCATATCCCCATACAAGAGGAATTTGCATGGAGATATGAATACGGGAAGACTCTGGTCAGACCTGATGAGATCAAATTTCTACCAACTCAAATGCGAATACTGCCTGAGTGGTACGAGAAAGTCTCTACATGCGATGAAGAAGATCAATTGTCAGCGCTGCTTGTGAGAATTACAAGTGAGCATTTTAATGGTGAAGACCAGTTGCAAATTTATTTTAAGAAATTCTATATGTTATTCAAACAAGATGACCTTGACTTGAGTCTCCTCGCTACCTATTCTCTATAAGTGGTTTATTTATTTCTATGATAAAGTCTCTAACCCAGCTCTTTTATTGAATGTAATTATCTTCACTATATGCTATTATGCAGAATGAAAAGCGATGAATGTGACCGGAAGAAAACCTTTGACACTGGGTTCATCGACCCACACCGGTTTAATCAAAGATTACTAAAGAAATACCCCAAGGACACGAAGCGTAACTTGCTAAGGGTCTTACTGAGGCAACATTACAAACGAAGAATATTGTTTCCCTACAACTACAGGTAAGAGTGTTACTGCCTTGTACAGATCATTTAATTCCGCTAAGTGTAATTGATGAGTTACTGACGTATATAAACATGCACAGCTATCACTGGATTCTGCTAACCATTTAAGTTGACGCTGGAAGAGTTGAAATCAAGGACTCGCTAATGAGAGACGAATTAGAGTACACATACATTAAAGATGTGCTCTAGAGGTAATTTCAGTCATTATCACACTATATCGGTCTTTCGTTCATATATATATATATCCTGAGATATCAAGTAACTAATAACTCATTTATTCTTTTTTGGCCGGGCAGGGTTTGGAAAGCTTTTACCAATGCTACGGTTGGTGAATTTAAAGACGAGCTTAGTTTTCATCGGATCGATGTAAGTAGTACGAGCTAGATCCACGCATCTCTTCAATTCTAGTTTCAATACCATTATGTCATGCTTGATTATTATTTGATTGAAACCTTTTGTCGTAAAGTGCGAGAGGCAGCCACCTGGTACTAATCTATGTGGATACTTCATGTGCAAGTACATTCGCTCTGAGGCCAGCGAGCGGGACGGAGGGACATTTTTAGAAGTACGTGAGCAATATATTCACAATTTTTGTTGAGTGTCATTCATAATCTTTGTTATGACTATTGATATTCATATTGACCTCCTTCTTTTATATATAGTTGAAAAAATTGCGGGAGAATCTCGATCCAAGGAAGCGTCTGATAGTAATTCAAGAGTAATTGGCGGGATTTCTTGTTGACCATGTCATAAACCCAGAAGGAAAATACTACCTCCGGCTACCCGTGATTTAATGAACTTGTAACCGAATAGACGGGTTGTGATCTTCATTTATGTATATATTTATGTAATGTAGAATTATATATAATGTAGAATTATATCTATATAATTATGATGATGTTGTGTGTAATGGATTTCTTCGTTGCATGTCAATTTACGCCAAACGCAACCCTCCTCTACCTATCCTCCTGCCGCGGCAGAACCCCGCATTCGGCTACCGCAGCAGAAATCGGCCCAAAATTCTGCCGCGGCAAAAACCCGCATCGACTGCCGCGGCAGAAAACGGCCCCAACACTCTGCCGCGACGGAAATCCCCATCGGCTGCCGCGGCAGAAAATGGCTCCAAAACTCTGCCGCGGCAGAAACCCCCATGGGCTGTCGCGGCAGCCGATGGGATAAAATGTTGTCGCGGCAGAAAGGAACTAGTCCCGGCCCGTAATACGGACCGGGACTAAAGACCACCCCCCTCGCACTGCTACGTTGCCACGTGCACAACCTTTAGTCCCGGACCGTAACAGGCCCGGGACTAAAGGCTGGAACCTCTAGTCCCGTTTCCGTAGTCCCGACTGCCAATCCGGGACTAGAGGCTCACTAGGACCGGGACTAATGCCCGTTCTCCACTAGTGATACATGTATTTCTAAAAAAGTTAGAAGGTCTTACATTAGTGAATAGAGGGAGTAGCATTAGTTACGTGCTTTCTTATTTGAACCACCTGCAGTTAGAGACACAAACATATAAATGTGCAAATATTGTCATGTACATTGGTCTGAGCAAAAACATGCCATTGTGATGTACATTTTATGGGAAAAAGTATTGTCCTGTCGTCGAAACCACCTCATCAAGACACTCTAAGAAATATTTTAAAAATGTTTTTTTAATGAGGGATATAGCCCCGACATCTGCATCAATAGATGCAAACAGCCGATTTTATTGCAAAGTTTCAGTAATTATTTTATTGTAATCATGGATCGCAAATGGTTGAGACATGTAGTATCAATCAATGGAAAAGGGAATAAAACAGCCAAAAACTAGCCATTCTCTAATCTACTAGTGCGCTGCCATCCACATGCCAAGGAATAGAAGTACTGAGCAAACATCATCAGCCGGTTGCATCCCCGCTACTCCATAGGATGGAGACTTGACCATAGAGTAATCCAGTGGGTAGCCATGCGAATAACCTACAAAAAAATTAGTTCTCATAGACTTGTTAGAAACCAAATTGTTTATATATATATATATGCATATAGACCAACATAAAGCTGAGATACCAATGCATATTCTAGCATTATTTTCCTTTTCAATGCCATTTAACCAATTTCCAAATATATTTGTGTGTTGGTTGGAGGAGAAATATTGTATGCAAATAAACTATTCTTTAAATGATACGTGCAAAAGTACATGAGAAGAACAAGTGCTCGATTGTCTCCAAAGAGGAACATTTTTTACTCCCATTCCAGTTTCTTGTTGGCAAGGTTATATTTGGTTAAAGAAACTTTATTGTTAGAAAACCACATAAAAATATTTATTTTTAGTGGAATCTTAGGTTTGCAAAGGTACTTCCGCAAAAAAATGGATTTAACTTCAACAGGCTGAAGTTAACTCCATTTTTAACTGAGAGAAGTTGATCAAGGGCTTTAACTGAGAAAAGTTGATCCAAATACATAGATTTAACTGAGAAAACACATGTGGGGGTTAACTTCCAAACAAATTGATCAAGATCTTTTGAAAGTTGTATCATCATTAGACGCTGACTTAAGTGTAACCATTTATTCCATTTATTTCTAGTTAAAGCCAAGGAATAGAAGTCCTGAGCAAACATCATCAGCCGTTGCATTCCCGCTACTCCATAGGATGGAGACTTGACCATAGAGTAATCCAGTGGGTAGCCATGCGAATAACCTACAAAAATTTAGTTCTCATAGACTTGTTAGAAACCAAATTGTTTATACATATGCATATAGACCAACATAAAGCTGAGACACCAATGCATATTCTAGCATTATTTGCCTTTTCAATGCCATTTAACCAATTTTCAAATATATTTGTGTGTTCGTTGGAGGAGAAATATTGTATGCAAATAAACTATTCTTTAAATGATACGTGCAAAAGGACATGAGAAGAACAAGTGCTCGATTTTCTCCAAAGAGGAATATTTTTTACTCCCATTCCAGTTTCGGTTGTCAAGGTTATATTTGGTTAAAGAAACTTTATTGTTAGAAAACCACATAAAAATATTTATTTTTAGTGGAATCTTAGGTTTGCAAAGGTACTTCCGCAAAAAAATGGAGTTAACTTCAACAGGCTGAAGTTAACTCCATTTTTAACTGAGAGAAGTTGATCAAGGGCTTTAACTGAGAAAAGTTGATCCAAATACATAAATTTAACTGAGAAAACACATGTGGGGGTTAACTTCCAAACAAATTGATCAAGATCTTTTGAAAGTTGTATCACCATTAGATGCTGACATAAGTGTAACCATTTATTCCATTTATTTCTAGTTAAAGCCCGTCTAACACCAATATTCAGCAGGCTATGTGAAAGAACATCTACCACTAGAACATTCTTCCGATGAACTATGTTACATATTGGTGGGTATTATTATGCTAGAGTAATCTCATCCACACATCCTCCAAAAAACAGGTTGATAGTCCATCTCCACTTTTAAAAAATTCTCTTAAATAAACTCATCTTTAACAATCATAAGACCCTTCCAAAAGTGTGAGTCAGTAGGTTTTACTTGAACTTTGAATATATTTATTCTAGAGCAACTCCTGTCAGACACTGTAACATCCTAGCATTAGAGCTTAGAAATAAGCTGAACACAGATGTGTGCATTGCATTCATGCATAGAAAATCCGAATAATTTTCACACTTTTGAATAAAATTTGTCAAAGTGATTGAAGCTTCTCTCAACTTGATGGAATTGAAGTAGATCATCAAGTTGACTGCGATAAGTTTCACATGACCTTTGTTAAAACCTTATTTTGGGTAAAGAAGATATGATCTAAGGGTGGATCAGATGTAATAAAATTAAACCATAATACATTGCTTAATGATTAATATCTGATCCTTAGGTGATCATTCCATAGTATTCATTACAATAACCCATGAATCCCAAGCTATGAATATAATTCAAGTAACAAGAATGTAATAACTAACTCTTGAGCTATTTTATCCTTATCTATTTCTACCATGAGGATAATGGTAATACTTCACCCTAACTCTTTAGTTATATGGAGTAGGAAGGAAACCAATTCAAGACCATTCACCACATATCTTTCTTTCCATATCAATCCTTATCATCTCTAATGAATCTTATCTTAACATATGTTGAGTAATGAACTATTGATTTATCAAATAGTAACCTATAAATTCTTGATCTATCAACTTTTATCTTTATCATAATAATCACTTTAAGCCTTTAGAGAAGTAAGTAAGAAGAGGTAAGTAGTAATGCTAGTTCTTGATATCATTTATAGTATGGGAGTGTTTGAAGAGAATTAAGTCAATATGATAAGTGATGGAGTTAACTCACTCCTGAATGGATAGAAGAGTTTTCTGAGATAAAGATATATGTGGTAACAAAGAAGATTATAAGGATGAATTCTGAAGATAGTTACCAGGAGTAATCCTATTGAACCAAGTAGGTATAATCAATGAATAATATCTTCTAGTCAGTTAGAGATACTAAGAAGATAATTACAATTCCACTGTAATGTTGTATTGATGAAGCCTTTATTAGCCAACTAGAAACCTAAGCCATAAATGATCAAAGGATTATAATGATGATGCTTAAGTCACTAAGAGTGAATGATTATATCATATATAAGTGACATTGGTGGATATAACATGATTAAACCCTAGTATAGATATTTTATCCTTGGTTAGTCATGAAAAGTCACAATGGTATAATGAGAAGTTGGTGTATGAGTTACTGGAGATAAGTAGAGATAAGATAGTATGACTAAGCTGAAGCTAGAATAGCTTGGAGTTATTGAAGTAGTGTTCTTCCTCTTAAAGGATAGTAAGCTTTTGAGGAAAGTAGAATTGGATATATAAATCTATTGGAGTAATATTAGTGATGGATGATAAAGGAAGTGTATTAATAGAGTTAAAAGTAACTACTGAATGGATTAGAGGTTATCATTAGTGGAGTAGTGGATATAAACAAGTATAAATATGAAAGGATTATGAAAAGCTTCAGTGACAAGCTTTTGAGATTTATAAGTAAGATTACAAAGTAATTTATGAAGTAAGAGAGTAATCATTCAAATGGACTTGGATTCATTAGAAGCATTCTAGAGATGAGAGTTATCTCTATGAAAAGATCATATTGAGCTTTAGTGTCAAGCTCATTGGATTTACAAATAGATTTAGGAGGAGAAATTATTGGTAAGAATATTATTGTAAAGTAAAGCTCATCATGTTAACACCTGATGATGGATATGAAGAAGTAGTATATCTAGGAAAGGAATTCCTTAATTATAAGTCAAGAATTGTGAAGTATGCAAGATAGGAATTCTTAGTAAATACTCAACCTTAATTCTATAACCAAACATAAAATCTATCTCATCTGTTTGATCAATCATCTTATTTCCACAATGGATTATAGGAATATTTTCCTATTGCAAATCACTTAAGCACATCTTTGTCATTTCTAGCTAACTAATCATGTGTGCTTAGGAACTATCTTTATCAATTCTATCTCATAACTCATTCCAGAGAATAACCTTACTATTTTAAAAGGTGATATCATTCATGATCACAAACATGAGGGCAATATGTCTTCACCCATAATGTTCATCCACATTTATAAAATAATACAAGTATATTAAATCTCCTAAAACTCATAGTAAATGTTTGTAATTCCAAACTCAAATTCTTATGCTAGACATAACAAAATATATACCTTTATATCACCTAAGCTCATGGGAATAATATTAACCATATCAATTCCTTGGAACTTTATGTATCATATAATAATGAAGGATCACCATATAAAAATTCCCTTAAGACTATAAGTTAATGAGAACCAAGTATCATGAATCAATAGTAAAATATCATTTAATAAGTTTATGGTATATTATATAAATCAAAATCATAACAAAGGTCCCTACAAAATGTTAAAAAGGAAAAAGTACCTATTTAAAGAAAATAAAGAAATTATAATATTATAATAAAAATTACATTACTCCAAATAAAGTGAAAACAATGTTATAGAGAATTTTTAAGATCTTAAACAAATCCTAAAACCCTAATTTATACTTGTTCGAATTAATATAAAACCTCTCATATAATTATGAGATTTATAAATACAAACTATTTAATAATACTAAATACATTTTCATATAATTACTTGTCCAAAGGAGAAAATCCATAAAGAAAATTTGAAACAATTGCTTAAATAAAAAGCTAGAAAAGAAAACAGAATATAGAAAATATAAAAGAAAAAGAAAAGGAACAGATTAGCCTAGCTTCTGGCTAGTGGCCCGTTTTATCTGCCATTTATCTAATGCCTACGAGCAGCAATAATATTTCCTTGCTCACTACCTCACTGCCCACATTGGCCCAGCAGTAGCCCAACTCAGCCTGTACCGATTCGTCGTCTTCCTCGCGCCGTTGTCGACCTTTCGATGCTGCAAGCAGCTCGGTGGCCACACCCTCGTCGCCGGCGAGCACCAAGATTCGTGTCGCCGACCCCTGTGCCTACAAAGCCTTGAATCCGCCATGGATAAGGCCGAGCACACCATTTTACCTCTCAATTTCTCGCAAATTCCCCATTACCGCAAACCCTAGCGTTACTGTCGCCGGCGAGCCTCGTCGTTCCTGACCTCCTCTCGCCCAGATGAGGACCCTAGGATATTCGCCTCGTCGTGCTGGTTCTTCACCCCAAAGGAATCGTCCCCACGTGGTTCCTACCGACATCGCCGTCCGTTTCCTCTCCGCCTCTGGAAGCCGTTCTCCGTTGATCATGTCACCGTCTCCAAGCTTCCCCGAGCTTGCTGACCATCCCTACAACATCAGGGTGATCTCGCCATGCTTCTACACCCCTTAATTCCTTCTATATTTCCATTGTTTACCATACCACCATGAACCTCCGACCACCGTCATGGTTGCTCGTCGTGGAGTTAGTTCTGGCGACAATCAGGAGCGACTCCACCACTATTAGGTTCCTTGGAACGCCCTCTTTCCAACAAGACCAACCACAACCACGCGCGTGCATCCTAGCGATCGATCGAACTTCGATCTGTGAGTTCATCCATCACTGATGTCATCATGACGTCATGCACACGTCACCCTTGACCCAGTCCACCCATTTGACTAGTCCACGCCTAGGTGGCCGATGACATGGTCCCGACTCCACAGGTCAGTGACCAAGGGTAGGTCTGGCTTCGATAGAAAAAGGTATTCCCCATTTAGTAAATAGACAAAACAATATAAATTCAAATATAAATATTTTCCAGAAATTAAATAAAATGATTAAACATTGCAAATTCAATAACTTTTGTTTTATAATTCAGAAAAATATGTTTAATATATGAAATTTTTCAGAAAAATAAAATCTATAACCTAATCTTATAATCAAATATTAGTATGTTAACTATTTAAATAATTATTATTTAATAAAGATTTTATAAGTAATAAAACTTTGAAAAATTATATTTTAATTTTGGTAAATAGAAAAATATATATAATATATCAAAATTCTTAGAAAAATAAGAACTAAAATTTAAAACTCTAAACATGAATTATTATTTCACTTAATTACATATCTATTATTTATTAAGTACTCATATAGTAATAAATCTTATAAAAATCACATCGTATTAATTATAAATCACAAAATAAATGTAATATACCATAATGATCACAAAAATAATATCTACATGTTAAAAATATGACATTCCACTTTTGAAGTAAACAAAAACTTAATACTCTAATAACTTGAATTTAAACCTATTTCCTTAATTGATAATTCATATAAGGATAAATAAAAATTTGCTAATAATTCTAAAATTATACATCTAAGGCCTAATAATAGTATTTGGCTTAAATATTGATAGTATGAAATTCATATAACCCAAAACATCTTAATTAAATTTTTTGAAGAAATCTCATTCATCTATAAGTAGTAAATAATATTGTTTACTTATTCACGAACCATAACCACATCTTTATAAGGAGATAAATGATTCCATTCCATTATAATATTAAGAAACCACTACTCAAATAGGTATTACCACTCATAAGTAACTTTAAGGAAACATTATAAAGTAAACAAAGTACAAATATCATAAGCATTACACCTTAAGTCCATCTATGTCCTTAAAGTTAAACTTTAGTCTACAAGATTGTAAACACCATGTTAAAAGCTTCACTATGTATTTTATAGTTTACTTTAGTCTGTTCCAATTAATACCTAGTGCATCTCAAGACCAAACTAACCGAGTAAACACCAAAATACATCAACCACATTCTATTAACCATAAATATTGTTTAAACCTTAGGAAAGAAACCTTTTCTTCGAAGGTTATTATTTTTGCCACTTCAAACAACAAATTTTATAATAATATCTCTAACTCTTAACAACTAAACTCAAGGACTTTCAGCATAGCCAATATATGACAATTAATCATAATCACATTACTTTATACTTTACTTGTATATTTAGGATTGTTGACACTTAAGTTCCTTATAAATGCCATTACTTGTAAAGTAAAATTTGAAGATAAGACAATTCTTATATAAGCAGTCTTTGAGTAGCATTCCATATTTGTGTATCTTATTGTTGTATGATATTATAATTACATGTTGTTTCACACACACTCACAAGCCTTAATAAGAAGCACAAGTGTGAAACTTATCTAAAAGAGCAAAACATTACAAAGAAACCATTTTCAGTATCCAAACCCTTGATCAACGCTTATTCCGGGGATTCGAGTTTATCAAATTGCATTACATTACTTATGCATAATAGCATCTTGCTTCTTTAAATATTAGTCCTTACCGGACCAATGATGCTATTTTCAGATATTGGATCTTATATTGTCTCGAAGACCGTGAGTGCATAATCTTGCAATAACAAAAGGCAAGTTCACACTTGCTCATGTCCTTTGATCATTTTTTGTAAAGTATTTTGCAAATCCAGTGTTGTCATCACCTGCATTTCAAAAAGGTCAGAAAACACTATTTTTGATAATAATGTGAACTATTGGTTACTGATCCAGGGTAATCAGCTAATCTATTAAGTTTGGCAGTTGGAATACCACTGCACAGGACTATATCATCTAGGACTTAACAACCAATGTCATCAGTGCTTCTTGTGTCGTATATCACGCATTGACCATGATATTTGGAATGGGACGGAGAAGTCAGCTGTATCCTTTTCCTTCCGTATGTAGGCAAGACGACCTTAACGTGATGTTGGGATTCCTTGTGTGGATCCAACATATGGGTGGGCACTCTTAGGCCCCACGATTTTGGTGTCTAGATTATCTATGAGTGGCTGCCAGAAGTATAGTCGGACCTATATGGTACTTGCCAGGGGCATCACCAGCTCATAGAGTCTTTGTGAACTCATCAGGGTTATAGCATGCCCGAAAGGGGGTTTAACGGAGGTGAGCCATCCCCGAAGGATCGTGCAGACATGCGGGGTCGCGGAGAGGGCGGTGATTGGCTTGGATCTTAGGTTGGGCCTCAAACCATGGAAGTTTGAATGGGAACATACTCCCGGCCGTGCAATAAAGCTTAAGATATCTCATGGGAAAAGTAACGTACCTTTGTAGAGTGTAAGAACTGTAACTTGTTACTCCTTGTTCCGGAAGGAGCTACGAACACGGCAGGAAAGAAACTCCACGAAAGTTCTAGTAAACCTGAGAAGGCCGACGGACATAGCTTTTCAGAATAAAAGCAACCTTTGAAGAAATGTTTATGAAAACCTGCATTGCCTACGACCTATGGTCTGTGGCTGTAGATATAGTGCATCGGACAATCCTTTCTAGTGAACTTGCCGAGTACGCTCATACTCAACGTATCTTCTTAACCCTTGCTAGATTCTAAGCCAATACAAACGGCGTCTACATCAACTTATGCTTAAGGTAATCTTCATCAACATCTCAATCTATTTATTGAAGTCAAGGAAGTCAACATATACATCAACTAAAGTGAAGACAAAGTTACTGATTAGATAGGAATATGATCTCTAGCCATAGAACCTATTTCTGTAGAGTATTGCAATAGCAGCAATGCCAGAGCAATAGTTCAGATACTAGTCTTATTAGTATGATAGTTTTTGAGTTGTTTATTTCTAATTCTTCTTTGTAAGAAGTTTCTTTCTCTCTCTTTAACCTAGAGTGTTCTCTGGATCTTATGTAAAGAGTCGAGTTGTAACCTATAGTCATGTCTTGGACCTGCTGTATTTCTGTTGTACCACTCTGAGGGATGTAATACTAGTGAACAGTGTTTCATTGGTGTTATGTCAAACTATAGTGTACTACATCATGCAGTGGTATGCTGGCTCACCGCAGACACACTTCTTGTTTAGTAATTTAAGCAGCTATTTGTTGAGTAAACACTTATTCTTTAGTTCAACCACCTCAATACCAGGACCCCTTGATCTTTTGGACGATATATAATATTCCATTTAGTTAACCTATACTTCCTTTTATTGTCGTCATTTTGACAAAAGAATCTCGATCTAGTATCGGCCTATTTTCGACAGGGAATTCGGGTCACGTCTACGAATGTGTGAAGGGTAAAACCTCAAAACCTCCTTAATTGTGACAAACAATGCTATAGTATAGTCTTCGATATTGGGAACTCAAAGGGGCATCCCCAAACTAAAACACTAATTGCTTTTACTTTCATTAAGCTGGTTTCGGTGTTGCCGGTTTGAACATCCACTAACCCAACCAAAAGCGAGTTAGCTCACTTCCTGAAGTTACGTCCTGGGAACTCGGTCTAGAAACGCGAGTGGAAACGTGGGTGTTCCGAGGTCGAAAATTAGCTTCGTCCGCGCTAGTTACGTCTGGATTTCGGTCTGGGAACGCCCAACGAGTGGAGATGCTCTTAGCCTACTTCCTAAAGTTAAGCTTATAGCTATTATTGGTACAATCTTCTCTGCCAGGTTTGTAGCGTCTCAGGCTGGCATATTACTGACGGGATTCTGGTAGTGAAAAGCAGTTTGTACTGTCAGACTTTTCAAAAAAAATCAGCTCATTTTACCGAAATCCATGAGTTAAGATGTAAAAAACAAAACTGCAGAGGAAACCAACTACTTCATGTCCCTGTCTTTGTCACAACAAGGAAAACCGCTAGTACATTCCTTGCCTCATGCATATATATTTCTGACAAACGGAACAGTTGGGATTGGAATGCAGCGTGATGCATGTGTCAAATCTAGTGAGCTAGCCGCAGCAAACAGCATCGTATCATAGTGGTTCCCTGGCGATGCCAGTTGATGCGTTCATCACTGGCCAGCAAGAAGGGTAAGGCACTTTCTGAAAGACTACACGCTTTTGCACGTCAAGAGACAGTCCTTGCTCGATCTCATTGTCACAGCACAGCTAGCTAGCTAGCAAGCAGAATTAAACACCGGAATCTGCTTTCCTCCTGGACAAAGCTTGTCGTAGTTTCCTGCTCGACTCATCAGTTCAACGAACCATTACCTGTCTATATATTAATCAAAGGCAAACAACACTTGTCAGCTATCAGAAAATCTCGATATCTCTCTTTTCTCTCCAGGTCAAAAAAGAAAGAAGGGGAGGGAAAATCTGATGGCGCCAACAACAAGTTGCATGCCCATCATCGGTGCATCATGGCCTACATCGGTCTACCTCTGCGCCCCTTTCAACCTAGGATAAGATATCTGCAACCATCGGGGCCACTTTCTTCCGACTAGGCATCGATTACGTGCCGAGAATTGTTGCGGAGAGGAGGAGCTAATTAAGAGGGAGAGTAGCTATAGCTCCGGCGGAGCGGGGGACAGACATGGAACCGGAGGAATCCGCACTGGCCTATCGCTGTCGATGCTCACCGGTGTGTCGCCGACAGCGTGATCCGGGAGCGAGAGCGAGCGGAGGGGTTGCGTGGATGGTGACATGGAATATCCCTTCTGCATGCTCGCCGTCGCTGGGTGCTGCGGGTACGATAATACAGGAAGTAGTGGTGGTGGTGGTGGTGGAGGAGTGTCCCACCGTGCACTAGCTAGAGACATGCATACAGGTCTGGGAAAGCGAGCACTGTGTCTGTGTGTGTGGTTTGTAAGTAGAGCTGCAGCTTTGCTGTTCCGGGGCTGCAGCTTCCATGCCCTTCCCCTTCCCTCGTATGGGGCAGTTCCTTGTATAGGGAATCAATCATGAGTTGAGGCATCCAATCCAACTCCTCCTCCTCGGGGGCAAGATTCCGTGCCGCCATGATGCCCTCGCTTGATCCTGCTTGGAGCTAGCTGCACAGTGCATTGCACGTATGTTGCGACTTTTGTGGGGATATGTTGAGTCGCTTCAGGTACGGTTGGGGGGAAACTTCTTGGGCAAAATGTTGACATCTTGGGCACGGTGGACCTTTGAGGACGTACGTAGCCGGGACGTGTGTCTACACGCTAGTGGCCGATGGATGGTGCCGTCCTATGATATATCTGGCGGTCCCTCGCATATGGGAAAGTCTAGCCCTTGTTCACTTAGTGGGAGGTTTATGCACCGGTAAAAAAGGGCCCATGCGTCCCGGTTGGTAAGGGCCATTAGTCCCGGTTGTCCAACCGGGACGGGGCAAGACTAAAGCTCCAACCATTAGTCCCGGTTGCCCCACCAACCGGGACAAATGCACACGCGGCATCGAGCGAGGTGGAGCATTAGTGGTCGTAACACGAACCGACTAATAACCTGCTGCCGCAGAGATTTGCCCATCATTTCGCTGCAGAGAATTCATTTTGCACATTTTGTTGTCATGGCAGCATTTTCGCCACTTTTTGTGTCGGCAGAGAATTCATTTAGCTTGTTTTACTTTTTATCTAGTGTCTGGCACTTATCAATGAAGTAACCTTATATTACACAAGATCATCATGACAACATTACATTCAATACACAGATCGAGTTCATGCACTACATACAAAAGTTGCTATTCGATGCTACCGCCAATTTCTTGAAAGTTGCTATTTTTACAATTTCTATTGTCTATACATAGCCGAGTAGTATTCCCTTGTGTTTAGGACTTCTGCATCCAAGAATCCCGCCAATTCCTCCTCAGATTGCTCAGTATGCGATCCTTTGGCGTAAGACCGTCCGTAGACGCTCGATCTGATTTAAAAAGGAGTCAGCCTATATGAATATGAAACTAAACACAATTTGATTGTAATTAAAACTATAGAAATTGTTTACGACGTGGAGTTGCTCTAAATTCCTGCCCTTCTCATCGCACGTCCGGATGAACTCGCATACATAGTATCCACATAGATTGTTACCGGTCCTGCGTCGTGCACTTTACGACAACGAGTTCAATCAAAATAATAATCAAGCATGATAATAACTGTATCAAAACTAGAATCAAAGAGATGCTGGATATAGCTAGTGGTGCTTACATCTAGTGGTTGAAATGTAAGCTCCTCTTTCCAAACACCCCTAGCCTTCTTGGTGAACTGCTTCCAAGCGCTGCGGCGAGAAAGCGAATAAAATAAGTTATTAAGTACTTGATATCATAAAATTCACGAACGTTGCCGATATAGTGTCGTAATGATTAGAATTACCTGGAGAAGTATCTGCATGTCCTTCCACGTCTCAAGGGGTTTATGTTTGAGTCCATGACTAGTACACGCCTTTGTCAAGTTGAATGATTAACAGAATATAGTGGTACTGCGAATGCGTAACTAATCAATTATATACTTAACATCGAGTAAGCGAAATAGAAAGTGTATACAAGACAATAACACTCATCGGAAGTTGTAAGGAAATAGTATTTCCTTTTGGTTTCTTGAAACCTTAACGCTGTACTATATTATCCTCCGTATCCGGGGGCTTATTTTGAGATTAGCTTCATGAACCCAATATGGGTCAATGAAGCCAATGTCATAGATTTGTCCTCTGCATTCGAGAATCTTCATTCGCATATTAAAGTATGATTATATACATGCAATAAACAAAATATTATAGATGGAGACTAAATTAATTACAGAATTAGTACTTACGCATAACAATAGGCACTCATGATCGATTTGTCCAAGGCGTCTTGATTGAATAATTGAAATAGTTCATCAAATTCAATGGATACCATGTCATCGCTTTCTTTCCCATGATGCTTTTTTGTAACCTCAAGACTATCCGTTAGCCCCCCTTGTGGCATGCATGTACCTTATGCAATCTGCATTTTGTTGGAAGATTGTTTACCTCCGCAGGTTTGACGAGAGGTTTTCCGTACTGGTATTTGTATGCTACTTCACTCACGGGGAAGAACTCTAACTGGGATAAGTACTGCGCAATACTCATACCTTGAGCAGCGGCAGCTTCTTCAGACAGTAACTACTGGATCATACTGCTCTTGCCCCATATTTGCTCGACCCACATTGGTTTGAGAAATCACCTTGAGAGGGGCGCAAGTCTGTTTTGCTTGTTCTCCAGCTGGGCAACAGATTTCCGCTTGCATCAAGATCGCTCTTCGAGGCTTTTTGTGCATGTGACTTGAGAATAGAATGCTCATAGTCCGATGACAGCTTTGGCTCGGGTTGATGAAGAGTCTTTAGCATTTTCAACACTTTGGCTTTTTCTTCTTTGGTCTTTGGGAACTCTGGATCTTTCGCCGCCTCCTTAGCTTAAAACGTGCTGCTTCCGCATCAACGATCCGCAGATCTCCTCTTGATACAGTCATAAGCTCTTGGGAGGAACCATTGGTACTTTTGGAAGAGGCTCTTGTTTACGTTTCGCGATCGCTACGACGACAAGATGGCGACGCTTACGCTTTTATCCCGAGGCGCCGGCGATGGCTCCATGGCGATGGCTGCACCGGAGATTGGTGAGGCGACGAGCCGGGTGAGGCGACGAAGACGGCCGCCAAGGGCGGCGACCTCGCTGGAGACGGTGAGGGCGGCGAAGATGGCCTTGGCGTGTGATTTGAAGCACGATACAATCCTTGACCATAGAATGGTGACGTTTTTGCGTCACCCAAAGACAACACACCCTTCACCAAATAGGTAGTGAAGATCCAAAACCTCAAAGGTGGGCATGATTTCATCCACGCCGACAACAGCGTAGCCCTCTCGAACCGGACGGTCGTGGTAAGTTGGTGTGGGTCCAATTGGTAAGGCATAGCCGACCGCCACCTTCATTGATATGTTCACAACTTTGACATGTAGCTCGCAGGTGTCATCTCCGTGATATCATCCACGGGTAGCCAACAGAGCCATCGTCGGCATCATCGGCATCGCCATTGTCATCACCGGGACCTCGGTGGAAGCCACATCGCTTTTCGATTATTCGATAGGCGGTAGCATCGAATGCGGTGTCTTTCTTGAGATGGGGCCGTAGTACTTTTGCTCTTTAAGTGAGTTAATTTCATCTTGTTGTTGCTTTAATCGTTCTTCAATTAAACGCATTCGCTCTTTCTGACTTTCTGCTTCAACTGCCGCCCTGTCCTTACTCCTCTGACGGCTTCTATCAGGATATTTCTTCCTCTCTTCGGGAAACCCAGTCCTCCATGATTGGGAGCCTATTGTGCCTCGTGTTCGTCCATCATGTTCCTTATTTCCAAGGGCGAGTGTGAGCTCTTCATTCTCTCTATCGGGAATGAAGTCCCCATCTTTAACAACCTTTACTGCTTTTCTCATCCTCTCGATTGGAAAGGGGTCTTCTTTATGTCGTATGGTATATATACACCTCCCTTCCAAGTCCAACGTGCCCCCATGCCCGTAAAACCAATTCCTTGCACGTTCTACCCAATCGTCTGTCTCTGGGGTGATATTTTTATCACGCAGTTCCTGCTCAAGTTTCTCCCACTTAGGAATGCCACAGAGCCACCTTGCCCCATAGTATGGTGATACTTCTTGTTAGCAAGATTCAGCTTATTCGTTTTACATTTTCTTAGCTTTTTCTCGATTTCTTGTATTCCACAAACTCATCCCGTAATGGTTTTATCTTCTCAAACTGAATATTCTTGAAATCGAGTCTTCTTTTCACGACATAGTCAAGGTGCAATCTTTTCTTCCAGTTGGTGAAACATCTGGGCCATCTTCTTCAAAGCCCACTCCACGACCTTAGCCTCCATGGCTCTCCCATGTTGTAAGGCGTCCTCAACTGGATCCTCCGCATTTGGATCCAGCTCTATCTTCGTAGTTTGAAATTAACCATGAGCCTCTTCCACAAGAAATCTTTGGCGTGGTTAGGGACAAATAAACATGTTCCTCTTCATCCGCATTAGCAGGCCTATTCCAATTTCTAATGGTGATCGGGATTAAGTCCCTAACGACATTACTCCATTGTGCCACAAATTTGGTTGCGACAACTTCGGAGCCGCTGTCATTGCCTACAATGCGACATCTTCGATCTGAACCTCTCATGGTCTTGCAACTTTTGGTTGGGCCTCGCTCTTTTTCAGTAGATTCCTTCGATCCGGAGGGCTAAAAGAAGAAAGATCGACGTTACTATTCTATATAGATAGCAGATGATTAATTAATGAATTGATTTATATTACTTGCACCTTGCCGGAGCGGTCATTTTGTCGATTTCACAAGGCATCGCCTTCTCTCGAAGGCAACACCTTCAACCTCAAACAAGTTGTCTACTCCGGTAAAGAGGATCACCTCACCGGAGTTGTTCGTAAACGTTGATACGCCTAAATTATCTTCCCCACGGATCACACCTTGGATCAACTCTTCCTTTTCTTCGCTCCGACGTGTGGGTCCATATTTTCGCATAGGTGGAAAACGAATAAGTCAAAGCGGCTAAAGGAGAAAGTTAAGTACAGTGTTGAGAGATATAAACCCTAATTCAGAGAAACCCTAATATATACATACACAATAATAAAATGAAGAGAAAGGAAACCGTAGTAGATAGGCACATCGTCGAACCCACATGCACCTAAGTTGCTTGACAATGTGAATCAGGTGCAGGGCTACCCACAAGGATCCACTGGTGGGCCAAGACCAATAATACCAAAGTAATTAATAAACCTAATAATACCTAACTAATAATAAACCTAATAATCGAAAACACCGAAAAGAAAGGAAAACAATCAACACATGGCATCGATGCAATGCTCAAGCAAGTATGATGATATGACAAGTTAATTTGCATTGAATGTAACCCTAAGACATGCTCGACGATTTAATCGGGGTTCCGAGGTGTGAAAATCCTAACTCGGGGAAACTCCGGAACATACGAGAGGGGTGCATTTGTTCTTCTAATTATACTTGTCATTTAAGTTGTTGAACAATGCATGATTATAGTTTAGATAGATAGGTTTCATTTTTCTGAACAATTTGATATATTATTTGTATTTTTCTGACTTATAAACAATAAGTTATTGATTTTACAATATTACGTTATTTTCTGGAATTAAAAAAGGCAAATAGTTTTACACCGGCGCCTCAGCCGTGAGATCGATGAAGGGCCGCAGTGCCAACTCAGCCTCCACGCGTACATATCATTTTCCTCCCACAGAGAAGCCTACCCACTGAGGCTGACTGATGGGCCCTAGGCCACATCAGCTGCCACGCGAGCACGAGTGACGCCAAGACGACGCCACGCTGGCGTGAGCTCGCAGTAGCGGCATGGCGGCGATAGCGAGCACCTCGGACGCGGATGGGCGCGTTAGAGAGCGTGATGCAGGGAGAAGGGAGTGGCGCTCCTTGTTGGTCACCGAGCGTCGCCTCCGTCGAGCTCGAGTGGCGGCGCTGCCGCACACGCGGGAGAGTAGTACAGAGGAGAGGGAGAAAGAAGAACTCCGTGAGGATCAGCTCACCACGAACACGACGGAGGTGGTGGCGAGGTCGGGCGAGCTCGAGACGCCGGAATCGATGGAGGCGACGCCATGACGAGCTTCCAATCCAGCGATTGAGGTCACGCGTGAGGAAAAGTAGCAGGGAGCGCGTGGACGAGGCAGCAAGGTGGCGATTTAACGCGGGCGGGCGAAGCTGGGCAGCTGCCGGGGGTGCACAAGGCTGAGAAGCAGAGAAGTGAGATGGGAAGAAGAAGAGGAGGCGCGTCGATTATAATCTAGGGCCTTTAGTCCCTTGGTGGCTCCAACCGGGACTAGTAGATACGTCCGTTGGAGCCACCAACCGGACGTATAGTCCAATATTTTCAGCACCAAGGGTTGGCCTAGGGTCTTTAGTCCGGTTGGTGGCTCCAACCGACATATTCCCGATTTCAAAATTTTCGTATTTTCTCTCTGTTCCTTTATTTTTTATTTTGGGGTTTAAATTTGTATTGTTTTTAAATGATAATTAATTTGGAATTTAGAAAACTTTAAACATAAGAAGTGTTTGATTTGAATAAATAATTCAAAAACATTTTCTGCTTTTAAAAATAATTAATGTAACCATTTAAAATATGAACCATTTACAATTAAAATGAATTAACTTATATTTTTTAATATCAATTTGGAATTTAGAAAAACTTTAAACATAAGAAGTGTTTGGATTTGAATAAATAATTCAAAAACATATTCTATTTTTAAAAATAATTAATGTCACCTTTTAAAATGAATTAACTTATATTTTTGAATATTAATTTGAATTTAGAAAATTTTTAAACATAAAAAGTGTTTGGATTTAAATAAATAATTCAAAACATTTTCTGTTTTAAAAATAATTAATGTAACCATTTAAAATATGAACCATTTACAATTAAAATGAATTAACATATATTTTTTAATATCAATTTGGAATTTAGAAAAATTTAAACATAAAAAGTGTTTGGATTTAAATAAATAATTCATAAACATTTTCTTTTTAAAAATAATTAATGTAACCATTTAAAATACGAACCATTTACAATTAAAAATGAATTAACTTATATTTTTTAATATCAATTTGGAATTTAGAAAACTTTAAACATAAGAAGTGTATGGATTTGAATAAATAATTCAAAAACATATTCTATTTTTAAAAATAATTAATGTAACCTTTTAAAATGAATTAACTTATATTTTTGAATATTAATTTGAATTTAGAAAATTTTAAACATAAAAAGTGTTTGATTTAAATAAATAATTCAAAAACATTTTCTGCTTTGGAAAATGGAAAAGGGCTTTTCCGTATGCGACAAAAGGAAAACTTCCTCCTGCAACATTGTTCTCCATACCAATGTCCACACACATGCATAATATGGGCACAACATCACAAACTATGCCGTGATTCAAGACATAACATCGGTCATTTGGAAAAGCCATGAAACCTCGAACATGATAGGTCATTTTGTGAAGGTTTTTCAAACATGATCAATATACCAAGTCCGTATTTTTCCTTTCAACTATGTAACATAATATGACACCACGCCAAGGATTTTCATTGTTCGGATTTTTTTGAATTTATTATGCCCGCTTTGAATTATCTCAATTTCTAACTATGGTCGAACCGGTGTGCATGAAGATAGGGGACGCATCGTTAGAACTTGCATTGGATCTCTCAAGAAACCACATATTGCGAGTCTAAAATGATTTTTCAAAAATCACAGGCGATAGATCATGTACTTAGTACAAACCGGACCCACTTCCTACCGATTCTACAGACATTTGTCCTTTTACCCGGATGGACGAAAAGGTTTGATATGTACCGTTGGGAGATAGTCCATGTAAGGTGGTCTAGTATTTTAGGAAAATGGGACGGTAGCATTGTGAAATGGCATTTTGGTGGTTACTTCAAAACGAATTCGCTTTTTTGCCGAAAATGGAAAAGGGCTTTTCCGGCGACAAAGGAAAACTTCCTCTGCAACATTGTTCTCCATACCAATGTCCACACACATGCATAATATGGGCACAACATCACAAACTATGCCGTGATTCAGCACATAACATCGGTCATTTGGACCGAAAGCCATGAAAACCTCGAACATGATAGGTCATTTTGTGAAGGTTTTTTCGAAACATGATCAATATACCAAGTCTGGTATTTTTCCTTTCAACTATGTAACATAATATGACACCACGCGAAGGATTTTCATTGTTCGGATTTTTTTGAATTTATTATGCCCGTTTTGAATTATCTGAATTTCTAACTATGGTCGAACCGGTGGTGCATGAAGATAGGGGACGGGCATCGTTAGAACTTGCATTGGATCTCTGAAGAAACCACATATTGCGAGTCTAAAAATGATTTTTTCAAAAAATCATGGGCGATAGATCATGTACCTGTAGTACAAACCGGACCCACTTCCTGCCGATTCGGCAGACATTTGTCCTTTTTACCCGGGATGGACGAAAAGGTTTGAGATGTACCGGTTGGGAGATAGTCCATGTAAGGTGGTCTAATATTTTAGGAAAATGGGACGGTAGCATTGTGAAACGGCATTTTGGTGGTTACTTCACAAACGACCCGTTTTTTGCGCTCGGAAAATGGAAAAGGGCTTTTCCGTGCGACAAAAAGGAAAACTTCCTCCTGCAACATTGTTCTCCATACCAATGTCCACACACATGCATAATATGGGCACAACATCACAAACTATGCCGTGATTCAGCACATAACGAAGTCACGCCGGAGCAGCGGATGGATCCCCAGTGGGATCCCGACAACTATGACACCTGGAATGCCTTCTTCGCTAATAGGCGTGAAAGGGAGCTCGCCAGGTACGAGGGTGATGGCCCGCCACCGGTGAACCACAACGAAGTCGGCCGTCGTCTGTGGTGGGAGAACCGCATTATCATCAAGTGATGCGCTACATCGCCGGGAGACCATCCTCGCCACGGTGCCCACGAGTCCACCCGCCACAGGCCCACACTGCCTGGCGGTAGGCATCGCCTTCCAGAGACCCTCCCACCCGCCCGTGAACCCGAGGCTGAATGGCCCCTGTATATGCCATGGATGGGCCGAGGATCCCGGAGTGGCAGACGGCGATGGCGATGATGATGACGACGATATGAAGACCTCGAGTACTATAGGACTAGGCATGATTATGACTAAAGGGGCGCTTTTAGGCCCGAGTGTTAGCTAGTCCTGATTTGTCCCGTTTAATATTAATAAATGTCTTAAGTGTTACCTAATAAATAGAGGGAAATGCCTATATAAAGAGAGGGTTCATATTTAGTCTCGGTTGGAGAAACCAACCATGATCAAGGGATTGCGCAGTGGGCCGCACAACACTAATAATAGGGGTGAGTGTCGACATTATGTCGCGGCTTAATTTTGTCCCGATGGTGTCACCAACCGACTAAAGATGAACCTTAGTCCCGGTTGGAGACACCAACCGACTAAAGATGAGTCAGCACTAATAATAGGTGAGTGTCGACATTATGTCGTGAGTGTCGACATTATGCCACCGCTTGTACTATAAATATGCATCCTTGTGAGTCCAGTCCTCCAGCCAGTTGAGGCATCTCCAAGATGGTTTTAGAGAGCAGGACACCACTACGGGCCAGTTCGGGGAGATGCCGACGGAGCCCAGTCCTCCCGCATCTCCGAAACTGGTCATAGAGGCACTCCTAATATGTGAAATTAGTTAGCTCCGAGGCGATTGATCTAGTTAGTGAAGTTACAAGCTGCAAGATGCTTTTCGAGAGGGACACCATCAAGGCCAGTTTGAGGAGATGCCGACGAGCCCAGTCCTCGGCATCTCCGAGAACTGGGTCATAGAGGCACTCCTAATATGTGAAATTAGTTAGCTCCGAGGCGATTGATCTAGTTAGTGAAGTTACAAGCTGCAAGATGGTTTTCGAGCAGGACACCATCTGCGCCAGTGTGGAGATGCCGACGGAGCCCAGTCCTCCCATCTCCGAGAAATCGGTCATAGAGGCACTCCTAATATGTGAAATTAGTTAGCCCGAGGCGTATTGATATAGTTAGTGAAGTTACAAGCTGCAAGATGGTTTTCGAGAGCAGGACACCATCGCGCCAGTTCGAGGAGATGCCGACGGAGCCCGGTCATCCGCATCTCCGAGAAACTGGTCATAGAGGCACTCCGGTCCAGCCACAAAATGGGACTAACACTCAAGACATTTATTAATATTAAAATCGAGACTACAAAACCGGGACTAAAGGCCACAAACCGAAGATATCCTTCGGTCAAGCCACAAACCGCGAAAGACATGAACTAGAGTTACATAATATGAGCATCAACTTCTTGGCATATGTCATTCCTTATGACCGCTTCAGACGTAACCATGGAGCATCTTCTTTACTTAACGGAATGCTTGGGTCAGTTTTCACCGTGAAGGGCGGAATTTCATCAAACTTATTATAATCTTGACATGTCCATCTTGTCCTCGATTCCCACGATGTTTCTTTTCCCCGAAAGAACTATGTGACGCTTTGAATCATCATATGATGTATTCGTTTGCATATTTTTTCTTTTTTCGGTCCGAGGACATGTCCTTCACATAGAAAACCCGAGACACATCATTGGCTAGGACGAATGGTTCATCTCTATAACCAAGATTGTTGAGATCCACTGTTGTCATTCCGCATAACCGGTCTATCTTTACCCTTCCCCATTCAGGTTGACCCATTTGCGTGAAACAAAGGGACCTTAAAAGAGACTCCATAGTCTAGTTCCCATATCTCCTCTATGTAACCATAATATGTGTCCTTTTGTCCATTCTCGTCTATTGCATCAAAGCGACACCACTATTTTGGTTGGTGCTCTTTTATCTTGGGCGATCGTAGAATGTATTCCCATTTATTTCGTACCTTTGGAAATTCAATACAAGAGAAGATGGTGACGCGCCAACAAGTATAGCTGATCTCCAACAGTGGTGTCATTCAAGAGATGTGTCCGCATCCAACCACCAAAGACTTCATGTGTTCATCTCGTAATCCATGATTCAGCTTCCCGGTTTTTGAGCGTATAATATTCTTGTGTTCCTCCATACGGAGCCAAGGTGGAATTATGTAGAATCGTAGTGTGCTTTAGTGAAAGAATCCCGTCCCTACATATCATTGCTTTCTTTCCCAGTGCCTTTTTCCACTTAGTCTTCCCTCATGCCGCGAGTCGAAACACCAATCGGCTTAAGGTCGAATAAAGTCAACACAAAACTCAATGACCTCCTCTGCTCCATATCCCTTGGAGATGCTTCCTTCGGTCTAGCACGGTTATGAACGTATTTCTTTAAGACTCCCATGAACCTCTCAAAGGGAACATATTGTGCAGAAATACCGACCGAGAATGGCAATCTCTTCCACTAGATGAACCAGAGATGCGTCATAATATTGAAGAAGGATGGTGGGAACACCAATTCAAAACTAACAAGACATTGTACCACATCCTTCAGTAACCTTGGCAGAATATCCGGATTGATTACCTTCCGAGATATTGCATTGAGGAATGCACACAGCTTCACAATGGGTACTCGAACATTTTCCGTAGAAGCCCGTCAATGCAATCGAAGCAATCTGCGTCATAATCACGTGATCATGAGACTTCAGGTTTTGGAACTTTTCTCCGCCATATTTATTATCCCTTTATATTAGATGAGAAGCCCGACGGCACCTTGATACCGTAAAGGACTTCAAAAAGATTTCCTTCTGCTTTGGTAAGAGCATAGGCACGACTTAAGTGACGCCTTTATCCGTCTTTGTTATCTGTATGCATGTTCTTTGGGTCTTTCATAATTTGTTGGTCCTCCGTGCTGTGTGTATCTTTTGTCTTCCCATACACGCCTAGGAATCCTAGCAGTTCACGCAGATTCTTCGTCACGTGCATCACGTCGATTGAAGAGCGGACACGCAGGACTTTCCAATATGGCAGCTCCCAAAATATAGATTTCTTCTTCCACATGGGTGCGTGTCCCGTAGCGACGTCGTTCGAACTGACCGCCGGGACCCTTTCCAAAGATTACTTCTATGTCCTTGACCATACCAAATACATCATCACCAGGTGGGAGTTCAGGCTTCTTCCGGTGATCGCCTCACCTTTGAAATGCTTGCCTTTCTTTCTTACGGATGATTGGTCGGAAGAAATCGCCGATTCGCTAGGTACACAACCTTCTTGCATTTATGCAAATATGTACCTTCGGTCTTATCTAAACAGTGGGTGCATGCCTTATATCCTTTGTTTGTCATCACGAAAGGTTACTAAGAGCAGGCCAATCATTGATGGTTACGAATAACAACCCTCGAGATTAAATGGCTCTGTTTGTTCTCATCCCACGACGCACACCTGGTTTGCCCCACAACTGTAAGAGTTCTTCAACTAATGGCCTAAGGTACACATCAATGTCGTTGCTGTTTGGGCCTTGGATGAGCACCGCATCATAATGAACTTACGCTTCATGCACAACCAAGGAGGCAGGTTGTAGATACATAGAGTCACGGGCCAGGTGTCAGACTGCAGCTCGCTCCCAAAAGGATTCATGCCATCCGTATTTAGACCAAACCATAAGTTCCTTGTGTCACCGCAAAGTCCGGGAAGTCTCTCGATTTTTATCCATCGTGACCCATCGCAGGGTGTCTCAACTCCCGTCTTTCTTACGGTCTTCTTTGTGCCATCGCAACAACCCGGCATGCTCTTTGTTTCTGAACATGCGTTTCAACCTTGGTATTATAGGAGCATACCACATAACCTTAGCAGAACCCTCTTCCGAGGGGCTCTCCTCAACATCACCAGGTCATCTCGTCGATCTTATACCGCAACGCTTGCATACCGGCATTTATCTAAATTCTCATACTCCTTATCATGTAGAGGATGCAGTCATTAATGCATGCATGTATCTTTTGCACATCTAATCCCAGAGGATGAGAGTCTTCTTTGCTTCAGAGGTACTCTCGGGAAGTTCGTTATGTTTTGGAAACTTCGGCTTCATTATTTTCAGCATCTTTTCAAATGAGGAGTCAGTTAGACCACACTCTGCCTTCCATCGCAACAATTCCAGTGTCGTACCGAGCTTTGTGCTGCCATCTTCACAATTTGGGTACAACAATTTCTTGTGATCTTCTAACATGCCCTCTAACTTCAACTTCTCATTTTCTGTTTCACAGCCTCGCTTTGCATCAGAAATGACCCTACCAAGTTCATCAGCCGGCTCATCTGATGCCCGTTCTTCACCTTTTTCCTTTCCATTATCTTCCATTGCAGTATCACTATATTCAGGAAACATATGATGATAGTTGTTATCATCATCTTCTTCTTCACCATCTTCCATCATAACCCCTCTTTCCCCGTGCTTGGTCCAGCAATTATAGTTGGGCATGAAACCTTTCATAATCAGGTGGCCGCGAATGATTTTCGAGGAAGAGTACTCCTTGTTGTTCCGACATTGAACACATGGACAACGTATAAATCCATTTTCTTTGTTTGCCGTAGCCACATCGATAAATTTATCCATGCCTTTGATATACCCGGCTACCCGCCGGTCACCGTACATCCATTCCCGACCGTTCATCTGCATCATATAAGTAAGTTTATCAAAAAACAGGACATCATAAATAGTGAAATAACCAATTCACACCGACACATGAATTGTATCAATGACCTAGAAAAGATAAGATTGCTAACCTCGATCGAGGGAAATAAAGAGGAGAAAGCTCAAGTGCGTCTCGGACACCTTCTATATTTTTGTTCTATGAGAAATTCAACGGGATTTTTCACTCAAACATTTCAACAAACACCTTCAATGCATGCATGAAAAAAACTAGCACACACCCTCACACCTTACACCATTCGAAAAAACAGAGTGGAGGCAGAGGGGGCTGGGGCGTTGCATTTATAGAGGGCAAGGGGTCTTTAGTCCCGGTTGAAACCAGCAACCGGGACTAGAGGTGCGTGCCAGGCCACGTGGCTGTGGCCAAACCTTTAGTCCCGGTTGGTGGCTCCAACCGGGACGCATGTCCCCTTACCAACCGGGACCCATGCCCCCTGGCCCCGTGCCCGCTCCAACCGGGACGCGTGCCAGCATTAGTCCCGGTTGGTGGCGCAACCGGGACTAATGCTCCGAGGGGTCGCGAACGGATGGCCCTTTTTCCTCTAGTGATGGGGTATGTATGTCGCTACGCCACCGGTGTCTTCCAGGATCAAAAGAAAACATCACCAAGCAGCAGCAGCAGCAACCAGCGCGCACAAGAGCAACTCCAACAGCCCCGCCAAATATAGCGTCGGCGTGTTAAAAACTGCCATTTTATAAATCTTGTAAAATAGTGTCGGCGCGGCTGTTGGAGTCGCTCTACCCAAATTTAGCACGCAACCCGCTCAACGGCCGCCTTGCCCAATCGCAAAGCTGGCGTCGCTCGACCTAGCTGCAGCCAAGCAATCTGGCTCCTATCTGGAGGCCGTGGTTACTCGGGGTGTACAAGATCATGCAAAACAAGTCCTCACGGATGCGTTCGCCATGCCTAGCCCCAACACCAGTCTCAATGCTGATCATCATCACCCCGTAATCACGACGAAGGAAAATCCCTCGTTCACAGACTGTTGACAAAAAAGCGTCACCCCATGGGAGTCGTCAGTTCAGTCTAGAAAATCGTGTGCAAAAGAAAAAAAATCGAAAAGTAACTGCGTTGGATGACTATAAGTTTGTGACGTTTTTTATTAGCAACGGAAGATTCAAAGATTTGTGAGCACGTGGGTATGTGACCAAGGAAAAAAGTATGATTTTTCTGAAACTTCGAAATATCATTTACATTTTTCATTAAATAATACGTCTCATCTTTACAAAGAAAACATGGGAGATATACTAAGTTCATTTCATCCCTAAATTACTTATTATAAGCAGTATCATGAAACATAAACTATTGAGGTTAGGATTTCACAAAACCATAACCGAAGGAAATTTGGTCCGAAAACCTCAACTTTTGGAGTGAGTTGTTTAGAAAACCCAAAACTTACCATTTATAGTTAGTTTGACATCGTTTCTAGTAACCCGGGCCTACAAGTCAGGTGGCAAGCGGCAAAGGAGGCGGTATTCTCTAAACCTTGAAGTAAACTATGTGAAAGCTTTAACATGTTTTTAAACTTTTAGGTCAAAAAATTTTCTAAAGCTTACTCACTACATTACTTTGAACTACTAGAATTATTTTGGTTTTTTCAAAAACAAGTATGACTTTCTAAACAAATTTGAGAGAAAGTTATAAAAACTACAAAATTCCAAATCCCTAGAAAAAATGAGCTAAAAATCCACTTTACTCACATTTTGTACTTTGAGTTACTGTATTTCTTTTTACAAAAAAGGTACAAAAATTTAAAAGATTTGGTCAACAGTTAACAAACTTGTGAAAAATTCCGAAAGGTTTGGCACTACTAGGAAAACGCATGTTCGTGGCGCACCTGAAAAGGTTATCCGTGGCGCACTAGCAGTGCGCCACGGGCCTCGCGCTGCGGCTATCTCCTAGAGGTGCGCCACAGTTGTGTCGAGATAGGCGTGGCGCACATGCCAGTGCGCCACGGAAAGTAGTCCAGGTGCGCCACGCGTATGAAATGATAACCGTGGCGCACTACGTGATGTGCGCCACGGATTTTTAAAATTCAAAAAAAAGCGGCAGATCTGGATCTCGCCGTCAGTGCCGTTGCTCGTCGGTGCAGGTCGTTGTCGTCGCCGCCGTAAATGCCGCCGCCGCCGCCTCGTCGCCGCCGCCACCTCGCCGGAGAGGGGCCGCTGCCGCCGGAACTGCAAGGAGGAGGAGGAGAAGAAGAGGAGGAAGAGGAGGAGAAGAAGGAGCCCGCCATCGTCGTCGTCACTGGAAGGAGGAGGCCGCCGTCACCATCTTCACTGCAAGGAGGAGGAAGGAAAAGGAGGAGAAGGAGAAGTAGAAGGAGAAAGAGAAGGAGGAGGAGGAGGAAAATGAGAAGGAGAAGGAGGAGGAGGAGGAGGAGGAGAAGGAGGAGGAAAGGAGAAGGGAGGAAAAGGAAAAGGAGAGAAGGGGAGGAAAAAGAAAAGGGGTAGGTGGACGGGATGAGGATTCAAATTTTGATTCCTGCCCAACTTACTCGTAGCGTACTAGGTGGTGGTGCGCTATGGGTAAGTTGCCCTTTTTTTTCTGCAGGAAAAAATGGTCTTTTGACCTTAACTTTTTACTCTTTTCGAATTTTGAAAATCTAAATAATCACTGCTAGTGGTGCGAGCGGATGCAAAATCTCGTTCTCGTCATTTTGGTATATTATACGATTTTTTTCGACATTGTATGCAAAAGTAACGGCCATTTTACCGTGGCATGACTTTTTTTCAGAAAAAGTGGAAACTCATGTTTGTTAATTTTCCTAGAAACTATACCACATTACCTACCTACATATGAAATGATTTTATTTTTTGAAGTGTTTATCATTTTGTTTATTTTTTGCAAAGCCTAAAAAGGCAATCTAGGGGGGGGGGGGGGGGGGGGGGGGGGTTGGTGCAGGCCAAGTTGACCCAGTAGCTCTCGCACACATGCCCATAGCGCATTAGGTCAGAGTGCCTACGGCTAAGTTTTACATCCGTAGCGCACCTTGACCAAGTGCGCTACGGGTATGTGTGTTGCGGCCTCCTATGCCCTGGCCCACACATAGGCGTGGCGCACCACCCCCATGTGCGCCACACTTACGGCAGTTAGGCGTAGGGCACCTGTGGGGCACCACTAGCACGTGCGCCACGGATGTGTGGATTACCTATAGCCGTTTTCCTAGTAGTGTGGCTCAAGTATGGTCTTCCGACAAAACAATACAATCACATTCTCTGCAATGATGGCACCTAATTTGTAGGTCATCGTCGCCTTAAACGGCATCAAACTGACTAAATCACGGGAGTTTATGTTGGGATGATACACAACCCCACAACTTGAAATGAACTCTAAGGATAGCTTAAATCAACATATATGCAGCGGAAACACATATACAAGTGACACAAGAATTTACGTATAAAAACTCCCAAGGCGAGAAAAAAACCATGGTTGTGGACCAACTGGTCCATGCAAGTTTCACTATGAGAAACATGAGTGCAAAGTCTTCTCTAGAACATCTAGATATGTATAACACACTTAGTACATTGCCAACCGCCAACAATTACAATAACGACTTGCACTACTGGAAAAACCATCTTCGGTTCGACGTGAACAAGGTCAGCAGTCCCGGTCTGGCACAGCACACGACTAGTGGGAGCACTAGTCCCAGGCCGTGAGGCCTCTAACGGCTATAAACGTCCGTAGTCACTAGTCCCGGGCCGGACCAGGTCATTAGTCCCGGTCCGTAATATACGGACCGGGACTAATGACCTGGAGCAGGCCAGCTGGTCTTTTTGTGGACTATTAGTCCCGGGTCGTATCACGGCCCGGGACTAGTTGTCCACCACTATAGCATATGGTGGCCATTTTTCTGCTGCCCTAAATCATATGGTGGCCATTTTTCTGGTGCCCTAAAGCATATCCTGTCCTGCTGCCCTAAAGCATATGGTGGCCATTTTTCTTAAAGAAGCAACAGAGTTCATGTCATTTTTTTTTCAAGATTTGTCAAGATTTAGTTTGCAACACCTAAATCCAAAACTTTAAAAGGTTAGAACTTCATTCTTTCATCTCTTCTTGCTACTTTATCTCTATAATGGTCTGAAAAAGCTGGGCAGCACACTGGAATTGCTACGATGGAAGGTTGAGTGTGCTATACCTGACTCCTCATTTGAAAAGTTGTTGAAAATGATGAAGAATATGATTCCAAAAGATAACGTATTGCCCACCAGTACGTACGAAGCAAAGAAGGTTGTCTGCCCTCTAGGTTTAGAGGTTCAGAAGATACATGCATGCCCTAATGACTGCATCCTCTACCGCGGTAAGGAGTATGAGAATTTGGATGCATGCCCGGTATGCACTTCACTTCGGTATAAGATTAGACGAGATGACCCTGGTGACGTTGAGGACGAGCCCCCCGGAAGAGGGTTCCTGCCAAGGTGATGTGGTATGCTCCTATAATACTACGGTTGAAACGCTTATTCAGAAACAAAGAGCACGCCAAGTTGTTGCGATGGCATAAAGAGGAACGTAAGTCAGACGGGATGTTGAGACACCCCGCTGATGGGTCGCAATGGAGAAAAATGGATAGAAAGTACCCAGACTTTGCAGATGACGCAAGGAGTTTAAGGTTTGGTCTAAGTACAGATGGCATGAATCTCTTTGGGGAGCAGAGCTCCAGTCACAGCACCTAGCCCATGACTCTATGCATCTATAACCTTCCTCCTTGGTTGTGCATGAAGCGGAAGTTCATTATGATACCAGTGTTGATCCAAGGTCCGAAGCAACCCGACAACGACATTGATGTGTACCTAAGGCCATAAGTGAAAGAACTTTTACAGTTGTGGCACGAACCCGGGATACGCATGTGGGATGAGCACAAACAGGAAGAATTTAACCTCCGAGCATTGCTTTTCGTAACAATCAATGATTGGCCTGCTCTTAGTAACCTTTCAGGACAATCAAACAAGGGATACAATGCATGCACACACTGTTTAGATGAGACTGAACGTATATATTTGGAACATTGTAAGAAGAATGTATACAATGAGCATCGTCGATTTGTTTTGGCCAAGCATCCCTTAAGAAAGAAAGGCAAGCATTTCAACGGTCTGGCATGTCACCAGACAAAGCCTAAGGAGCGTACTGGTGCTGATATATTTGATATGGTCAAATATTTGGATCAAATGGTATCCTTTGGAAAGGGTCCTGGCAGAAAATCTGTTCCGAAGGACGGTGAAGGACATGCACCCATGTGGAAGAAGAAATATATATTTTGGGAGCTACCATATTAGAAATTCTTAGAGGTCCGCTCTGCAATCGATGTGATGCATGTGACGAAGAATCTTTGCCTGAACCTGCTAGGCTTCTTGGGCGTGTATGGGAAGACAAAAGATACGCCGGAAGCACGAAAGTACCATCAACGTATGAAAGACCCAGATGGCCTGCATCCAGAATGGTTTCAAGGTCATGCCAGCTATGCTCTTACCAAACAAGAGAAGGAAATATTTTTTGAATGCCTAAGCAGTATTAAGGTCCCGTCTGGCCTCTTGTCGAATATAAAGGGAATAATAAATATGGCAGAAAAAAGTTCCAAAACCTAAAGTCTCATGACTGCCACGTGATTATGACGCAAATGCTTCCGATTGCATTGAGGGGGCTTCTACCAGATAATGTTCGAGTACCCATTGTGAAGTTATGTGCATTTCTCAATGCAATCTCTCAGAAGATAATGAATCCTGAAGATCTACCATGGTTAGAGAATGATGTGGTCCAATGTCTTGTCAGTTTTGAGTTGGTGTTGCCACCATCCTTCTTCAATATTATGACGCACCTGCTGGTTCACCTAGTCGAAGAGATTTCCATTCTCGGTCCTGTATTTCTACACAATATGTTTCCCTTTGAGAGGTTCATGGGAATATTAAAGAAATATGTTCGTAACCGTGCTAGGCTAGAAGGAAGAATCTCCAAGGGCTATTGAACAGAGGAGGTCATTGAATTTTGTGTTGACTTCGTTCCTGACCTTAGGTCGATTGGTCTTCCTCAATCGCGGTATGAGGGAGACTGAGTGGAAAGGGTACTCTAGGAAGGAAATCAATAATATGTAGGGACGGACATTCTTACATCGAAGCACATTACACCGTTCTACAAAATTCTATCTTGGCAGCCCCATATATCGAGGAACACAAGAAAATCTTACGCTCCAACAACCCTGGAAAGCATGACTCTTGGATTAGATATGAACACATGAAGAGTTTCGGCGGTTGGTTGCAACATCTCATCAAAAACAACACTCTTGGAGATCAGCTATACTTGTTGTCTAGGTCATCATCTTCGACTATATCGACTTTCCAAGGGTACGAGATAAATGGGTATACATTTTACATGATAGCCCAAGATAAAAAGAGAAGCAACCAAAACAGTGGTGTCTGCTTTGATGCAACAGACAACAATGGGTCAAAGACCACATATTATGGTTACATAGAGGAGATATGGGAACTTGACTATGGACCTAATTTTAAGGTCCCCTTGTTTCGGTGCAAATAGGTCAAGCTGACAGGAGGAGGGGTTGAGGTAGACAAGAAATACGGAATGCCATCGTTGGATCTCAACAATCTTGGATACTTAGACGAACCATTCTTCCTAGCCAATAATGTGGCTCAGGTTTTCTATGTGAAGGACATGTCTACCAAACCTAGAAAAAGAATACATAAGACGATGAGCCAAAGCACCACATAGTTCTTTCAGGAAAAAGAAACATCGTGGGAGTGGAGGACAAGACAGACATGTCAGAAGATTGTGATAAGTTTCATGAAATTCCGCCCTTCGCGGTGAAGGATGACCCAAGCATCATGTTAATGAATGAAGATGCTCCATGGATACGGCGGGATCAGAAAGGAACACACGCGAAGAAATGATATGTAATAATTGTAACATTTTATGAGTGAAGATGCTCCATGTGTCCATTTTTATAGTGTTGTATGCAAACAATCTTGAGTGTGTTAGTCCGTTTTTAGCTGGACCGGACTAAAGGAGGGCCTTTAGTCGATTCATACTACCATTAAGATCTCGATCTCCAAACGCGTGAGGTCACATATTAGAGTGCCTCTATGACGGTTTCTTGAGATGCCGGAGGACTGGGCTCCGGCGGCATCTCCCTGAAACTGGCCATAGTAGTGTCCCTGCTCTCGAAAATCATCTTGCAGCTTGTAACTTCTCTAACTAGATCAATACACCTGGGATCTAACTAATTTCACATATTAGGGAGTGCCTCTATGACCAGTTTCTTGGAGATGCCGGAGGACTGGGCTCCGGCGGCATCTCCCTGAAAATGGCCATAGTGGTGTCCCTGCTCTCGAAAATCATCTTGCAGCTTGTAACTTCTCTAACTAGATCAATACGCCTGGGAGCTAACTAATTTCACATATTAGAGAGTGCCTCTATGACCAGTTTCTTGGAGATGCCGGAGGACTGGGCTCCGGCGGCATCACCCTGAAACTGGCCGTAGTGGTGTCCCTGCTCTCAAAAACCATCTTGCAGCTTGTAACTTCTCTAACTAGATCAATACGCCTGGGAGATAACTAATTTCACATATTAGGGAGTGCCTCTATGACCAGTTTCTTGGAGATGCCGGAGGACTGGGCTCCGGCGGCATCTCCCTGAAACTGGCCGTAGTGGTGTCCCTGCTCTCGAAAACCAACTTGGAGATGCCTCAAACTGGCTGGAGGACTGGACTCACAAGGATGCCTATTTATAGTACAAGAAGCTCGGCATAATGTTGACACTCACGACATAATGTCGACACTCACCCCTATTATTAGTGCTGACTCATGTTTTGTCCCGGTTGGTGTCTCCAACCGGGACTAAAGGTTCATCTTTAGTCCCGGTTGCTGACACCATCCGGGACAAGGTACAAGCCGCACGACATAATGTCGACACTCACCTCTATTATTAGTGTTGCCTGGCCCAGTCTGCCGCAATCCCTTCAGTCGCGGTTGGTTTCTCCAACCGGGAATAAAGATGAACCCTCTCTTTATAGGCCTTTCCCTCTAAACACAACATCTTCTTATTTAGGTAAAACTCAAGACATTTATTAATATTAAAAACTGGGACAAATCGGGACTAGCTAACACTCAGGACTAAAGCCGCCCCCTTTAGTCATAATCATGCCTAGTCCTATAGTACGCAGCTTCAGGGTCTTCTTCGTCATCGTCATCATCATCGTCATCGTCACCTGCCACTCCGGGGATCCTCAGCCCATCCATGGCATATACCAGGGGCCATTCCGGCCTCGGATTCACGGCGGGCGGGGGAGGGGTCTCCTGGAAGACGATGCCGCTACCACCGGGCGGGGGTGGGGCCTTTTTGTGGCTCTGTGGCGGGTGGACTTATGGGCACCGTAGGCAAGGATGGTCTCCCCCGGCGATGTAGCGCATCACTCTGATGATAGTATGGTTCGCCCACCACAAACGACGGCCGGCTTCATTGTGGTTCCCGAGGGCGGGCCATCACCCTCGTACCTGGCGAGATCCCTTTCCCACCTATTAGCGAAGAAGGCATTCCAGGTGTCGTAGTTGTCGGTATCCCACTAGGGATCCATCCGCTGCTCCGGCGTGAGCTCGTGGTAGAAGTGGTTCATGATGGCCGCCTGGCATGCGGAACCTTGAGGGACAGGAGGGACAGGAACCCCTCGGCCAAAGATCCAAATGGCGGCCGTAGCCCGGCGGACAAGGGTAGTTGTAGGCGCACAACGCCTCAGTCTCCTCGAGGGTCAGAATGGCCCAATAGACGTTGTCCATTGTTCTAAGAGAGGAAGGTGTGGATGTGTGGATAGCCATGACGCGATCGCCCTAGATATAGAAGGAAAGGGCGGGAAAACTTGGCGTGAAGATTTGGGAAATGGCGGGAAATATCTTTAGTCCCGGTTAGTGACTACTACCGGGAATAAAAGCTCTCATAGAAAGGAAAGGGCGGGAAAACTTGGCGGGAAGCGGTGGGAAATGGCGGGAAATATCTTTAGTCCTGGTTAGCGACTACAACCGGGACTAAATGGATATTATATTAAGATTATTAATATTTTTCTGATAATAATAGACATATTATTTGTTTTATTTGGATTTTTACAATAAAAGATATGATTTTCCAAAGTTTTATATTTGATTTGAATTAAAAAAAGAAATTTACAAATGAAATAATTTATAAATGATGCAAATAGATAAATGGATATTATATTAAGATTCTTTATATTTTTCTGATAATATTAGACATATTATTTCTTTTATTTATATTTTTACAATAAAAGATATGATTTTCCAAAGTTTTATATTTGATTTGAATTAAAAATGATTTTACAAATGAAATAATTTAGAAATGATGCAAAGAGATAAATGGATATTATATTAAGATTCTTTATATTTTTCTGACAATAATAGGCATATTATTTGTTTTATTTGGATTATTACAATAAAAGATATGATTTTCCAAAGTTTTATATTTGATTTGAACTAAAAAAAGAAAATTTGCAAATGAAATAATTTAGAAATGATGCAAACAGATAAATGGATATTATATTAAGATTCTTTATATTTTTATGATAATAATAGACATATTATTTGTTTTATTTGGATTTTTACAATAAAAGATATGATTTTCCAAAGTTTTATATTTGATTTGAACTAAAAAAGAAATTTACAAATGAAATAATTTATAAATGATGCAAACAGCTAAATGGATATTATATTAAGATTATTTATATTTTTATAATAATAATATACATATTATTTGTTTTATTTGGATTATTACAATAAAAGATATGATTTTCCAAAGTTTTATATTTGATTTGAATTAAAAAAAGAAAATTTGCAAAAAAAATAATTAGTCGTGGGTCGTGGCTGGACCCGGGACTAAAGGTTGCCCGCGCGTGCAAAAACGAAGCGGCCGAAAAAACCCTTTAGTCCCGGGTCGTGGATTAACCCGCGTATAAAGGGGGGGTCTTTAGTCGCAGGTTAAGCCACGACCCGGGACTAAAGACCCTTTAGTCCCGTCCCGTGGCTTAGCCCGAGACTAAAGGGTTTGTCCCTATATATTTTGCGCGCTAGGAGGTGCAGCCCAGCACTTGGCATTCCTCGACGAAGACGAAGCACGCGCGCACAGACGAAGACGAACGCAGGGGAGGTGTCTTGCCCCGTCATGCGCCACTCCGCCGGCGTGTTCGGCGCGCCGCCTACCGCCTACTGGGCCTCGCCGCTGCCACGCGCCGCCATCACATGTCGTCGTCGCCAAGTGCTCGAGGGAGGGGTACCATGGGTGTTTTTTGTAATTATTAGTTAGCTAGGGTTAGGATTATAGTTTTTGTTATTTAGAATTATAGTTTTTGTTATTAGAATTAGGATTATATTGTTAGCTAGGGTTAGGATTAATTATAATTATTTTGTTATAGTTTTTTCTAGCTAGAGTTAGGATTAATTATAATTATTTTAATTTTAATTAGCTAGAGTATTAGGATTAATTATAATTATTTTGTTATAGTTTTTTCTATAGTTTTTTATAGTTAGGATTATTATAAATAGGATTATAATTAGGATTATTATAATTAGGATTATTAGGGTTTTTTGTTATAGTTTTTTCTATAGTTTTTTATAGTTTTTTTATAGTTAGGATTATTATAATTAGGATTATTAGGGTTTTTTGTTATAGTTTTTTCTATAGTTTTTTAATAATTTTTTATAGTTTTTTTATAGTCAGGATTATAATTAGGATTATTAGGATTTTTTGTTATAATTTTTATAGTTTTTTTATATTTGGTTTTTTTTGTTTTAGTTATTAAGATTATTGTTTTACCGCAAATAATATTAGGGTTATTTTTTTTGTTTTACTTATTAGGGTTATTGTTTTTTCTAACCTATTTAACTCTCTTTTTGTTATAGATAATTAAGTCATGGATCCATTCGAAGATCCTGGTCGCATCGGTGAAGGTTTTCTTCAGGGCATGATAAGAGGTGAAATTCCTCTTAATATTACTACCAGCGAAGGTATTTTGCTCGAGGAAGAGATATCCTCATATCTGAATCCATCCGGTGATGGACTAGAGGAAAACCTACTGTACGAAGGGGAAGACCAGATGGACGAAGGGCAAACAAATAACAACAATAATGATGGCCCCTCGACAGGATCCGGCGAGGTACATATATATAAAGTCTCGTGTTACCTCTATTCATTAACTGATCTAGATATATATTAATCACTCTCTCTTATTCTTTTAGCCCACTAGATCAAAGCAATCGATAGATCGAACGAAACGAGGGCCGAACAAAAAGTTGGATGGTAATCAGAGGTTCACCATCAAAGAAATAGATGATGATGGTGAACTGATTGCTCTAGAGAAGCACCGGAGGATGTTTATAAATCAATGCGGGATGCTTGTTAGGGACAACCTGCCGATCACCATCCAAGAATGGAACCAGTCAAAGAAATACGGTGAAGAATCTAGCTATGTCACCGATGATGCCAAAGATGACCTTTGGCAGAAGCTCATAGCGCATTTCATACTACCTCCAGAGTATGAAGAATTTGAGGTAGATGGTATTACCCCAAGGCCGGGTGGGCTTGAAAATAGAGCGAAAGTGAAGGAGTGGGCTCTGAACAAGATGGCTGAACTGTACCGGAAGCACAAGAAAAGTTTATACGCGAAATATGTCACAAAAAAGAAAACTCCAGACTTCAAAGGAGTAAACGAGAAGTTGAGAGAACAGTGGCCCGATTTTGTACAGTACAAGCAATCTGATAAAGCAAAGGCAAAGTCGGCAAAGAACGCGTTAAATGCTGCCAATAAGAAATACCATCATAAAATGGGGACAGGTGGCTACAAGAGTGTCGTCCCTAAGTGGGAAACTATGGAGAAGAACATGAGGGCTAGAGGCGTCACTCATGGTACAGATGGATGGCCCGAGAGATCAAAGCACTGGTGGTACTGGCACGGGGGATACTTGGACCCAGAAATAGGGAAGACATTATTTCATGATAAAATTCTAAAACCCTCCCAAGACCTTATTCAAGCAATGAACGATGCTCAATTTGGATTGTTCCGTCCCGAGAGAGAGAACGACGACACGCCGCCTAGGGAATCCTCGAAAAGGAGGACGAACACGAGGCAAAGGCGCCGTGTCTCGTGGAAGAAAGGGTTTCTCAAGACGATGCCGCCATCAAGCCGAGAGAAAGAAGGACCGGAGGCGATGAATCTCTGTGGTAGATCAGACCTACGATCTAAAGAACCTCATGCATGGAATTAGCCAAAGGCCGCCATCGTCAACTCACCTGCTGGCTGATGATACTGCATTGGATCTTAGCCAGAGGAGAAGCAGCGTGGCTTCCACGGAGGTCCGGGCTGATTATCAAGCACCGCTGTATGATGCATCGGCTCCTTACTACCCCGTGGATGATGTCAGAGAGATAGCACAATGTGAGCTACATCAGCCAATGAACAACCTGTCCTTCAAGGTGGCGATCGGCACTGCTTTACCTTGTTTACCTGGAGCACTCCAGCATTCACTTCCGATTCCACCAGGCTATGCTCGTGTCACGGTGGATCACATAGTGGAGGATTTTGCGGACCTAGAGATTGAAATCGCTACGCCTGAAGGACTTACGAAACTAGGAGATGTCAAGCGCAACATCATTCTATGGAATAAGAAATACATCAAGTTTCCAGGCTCGGCGCCAAGGCCACCGACTCCGAGGAATCCAAGTCCACCCTGCATCGAATATCGTCAATCTCCAAGTCCACCCCAACCCGATTATCGCCAACCTCCAAGTCCACCTCGCCCTGCTGACGATCGCCGCAGCAGGAGTACATCAACTCGATCTCCGCCTCCGCGCAATACTCTATCTCTGCCTCCGCCTCCGTGCAATACTACTACCTCGTCGAAGAAACGGAAGTTCGACGGTCCCCCGCGCCCCACATCGAGAAAGGTCAAACGACGAAGATAGTCGACATCCCGCCGGCTCTTCCAAAGAGACCTTATGACAAGACTGATGAGGAAACTAACGCGGATGTGGCTTCCCAAGTTAAGGCGCATTTTCCACCCAAAAAGCCTGAGCCAAAGCCGGTATATAATGAAAAAACCAAAAAGTGGGCTAGGTCCTTTCTTGAGCAACCATCCTAGATATCGATGAATCTGGAATCAGACTATGACCGGGAGATTATTAAGCAAGCACAGAAGAAAAAAATCACAAGTGCAAAAAGCGGGAAGCAAGTTGCCCAGCTCGGAGCATAGAATAATCAATCGGTCGCCCCACTCAAAGTCATTTCAGACCTCGACAAGGCCTTCAGAGCTGAAATGGATATGGACATGCAAATAATGGACCCTAGAGCCCATAATAATGCTGCACTTATGGGAATCACTGTATCGCAGGCCAAAGCACTTGCTAACAAAGCAAATATGTCTCTTGGTCAATATTTAGGCTATGAAGATACGCCAGTGGGTCAGATAGTATTGTTGGAATTATGCCCTAGAGGCAATGATAAAGATGTTATTATTATAATTCTTGTTCATGATAAAGTTTATATTCCATGCTAGAATTGTATTAAGCGGAAACTTTAATACTTGTGTGGTTTATGAACAACACCGTGTCCCTAGTATGCCTCTATGGACTAGCTCATTGATTAATGATGGTTAAGGTTTCCTAACCATGGACATGCGTTGTCGATTAATAATGAGATCATATCATTAGGAGAATGATATGATGGACAGACCCAAACTAAGCGGAGCAATTAGATCGTGTCATCGTGTTCATCTTTGCGAAGCTTTTCTTATGTCAAATATTGTATTCCTTAGACCATGAGATAATACAACTCCCTGGTATCGGAAGAAAGCTTTGAGGTCATCAAACGTCATCCTATGAGAGGGTGATCATAAAGGTGTCTCTCAGGTGATCGGAAAGTACCTGTTGGGTTGTATGTATGGGATTTGTCCCTCCCAAGTCGGAGAGATATACTTCGGGCCCACTCGGTAATCGATATCAACACCGCTTGCAAGCATGTGGTTAAGGAGTTAATCACAAAGTGATATCGGATTATGGAACGAGTAAAGTACTTGCTGTGAACGAGATTCAACTAGGTATGACGGTACCGACGATCAAATCTCGGGAAAGTAAAATATCGCGAGACGAAGGGAATATCTATATGGGATTGATTGAATCCTGGCATCGTGGTTCATCCGATATGATCATCGATGAATGTGTGGGAGTCAATATGGGTTTCCAGACCCCGCTGTTGATTATTGATATAAGATCATGTCTGCATGTTCTCGAACCCGAAGGGTCACACACTTAACGTGTCTCGACGCTAGGATAGATTGGATAATTGGTTTATGAGTTTTTGTTTGGAGTCTCGGATGGGATCCGGGACACACGAGAGGTTCCGGAATGGTCCGGAGAATAAGATTCATATAAGGCAATACAGTTTTTGGAGTTCGGAATTATTTCGGGTTAATCGGTATTGTACCGGAAGCTTCTAGAACCTTTCGGAGGGGGACCAACGTGGCTCCACCTACCGGGAGGGGGCATGGGCCTATGAGGGAGTGCCCTGGCCTCATTGGGCCAGGGGCACAAGGCCCCATAGGGCCCAGTCGGCTAGACCTAGGGCAAACACTAGGAAAGCTTCTAGAAGGGGGGGAAACTTGCCCCCCACTCCTCCCTCCTTGGCCGCCGGCCTAGGGCTTGGGGGAGGGGCTAATGCTGGCACCCACCCCTCTATATATAGAGGGCTGGGGTGCACCATCCCCACACACCTCCTCCATAACCCTAGCCGCCCTGCTGCCCTCCTCTCTCTCTCTCCCTCCCGACTGCACGTAGGCGAAGCCCTGCTGCAGAAACTCTCCACCACTTGCACCGCGCCGTCGCTTTGTAGATCCAATCCGTCTCTCCACCATACTTGCTGGACCGAGGAAGGAGGAGACGTCGAGGTGCCGCACGTGTGCATCTCTCGGAGGCATCGCCGATTGCGGTGTTAGATCGGATCGGATCGCGAGGAGGAGAAGCGAGTACGACTACATCACCCACTTTCCGACGAACATTCCGCTGTGCGAATCTTCAAGGGTATGAAGATCTCATCTAATCCCCCTCATTGTTTGCATCTCCTAGATTAGATCTTGGCTTTCCCGTTCGCATCCGTAGAATTTTTTTGATTTACTATGCTGCGAAAGCCATCAGTGGTATCAGAGCTAGATCTATGCGTAGATGTGTTTCACGAGTAGAACGCAACATGGTTGTTGCGGGCGTTGATGTTTTCTATTTCAAGCCTCTTGTTTGTGTTCTTATTATGATGCGGGATAGTGATATTGAAGCGGTCCAGGACAACCTTACGCGACGTCGTTCGCGAGACCGGCTCCGCACTTGACGTGTGGCTTGTTCCACACATGCGGCTGGTGAATGCCTGTTTCTCTCACTATAGTTGTCATGGGATTTACACCGGAGTTTTAAAACCATAATATCACCATTGTGGCTTTCCGTAGGTAAGAATCGTTCTTAGCTTGCTACTCCCATAAGCCACGTAAAACATGCAACAACAAAGTAGAGGCGTCTAACTTGTTTTTGCAGGGAGTGTTTTCTATGATATGGTATGGCCCAAGATGTGATGTGTATGTTGTATGCAATGATCATGTTTTGTAATGTTTCACGACTTGCATGTCGATGAGTACACAACCGGAAGGAGCCATATGGTTGTCTTTATAATTGTGTATGACCCGTGCATCAACTTCTTATACGCCATGTAATAGCTTTACTTATCGCTAAGTTGTTAGCAATAGTTTTAGTTGCTATTCGTGGTGGAGGCAATCATGGTGGAGTGATGGAGATCATGCCGGCACGCACAAGATGGATATAATTGCGCGAAGATTGGCCATACCATGTCACATAAAGTTATATGCATGTGATTTTTATCCTTTAATGTATCTTATTATGCTTAGGTCGCGACGGTAGCATTATAAGATGATTCCTCACTTAAAGATCAAGATAAAACTGTGTTCTCCCCATGTATGCACCGTTGTGAAAGTTCGTCGTTTCCAAGCATCACATGATGATCGGGTGCTATAGACTCTACGTTTACATACAACGGATGCAAGCCAGTTTTGCACACGCGGAAATACTTGGGTTTGACTTGACGAGCCTAGCATGTACAGACATGGACTCGAAACACATGAACCGAAAGGTTAAGCATGAGTCATATGAATGATATGATCGACACTTATTGTCCACCATTGAAACCACATCTCTTCTCGTGAAGATCGGATTAGGTGTGGTGAATTTGGATCATGTTCACTAAACAACTTGAGGGATGTTGAATTTAGTGGGAGTTCATCTAGTAATTTGATTAAAGTTTAACTATTTATCATGAACATAGTCTAATTTGTACTTGCAAACATTGTAGATCAAATGGATAAGTCCAACTTCAACTTCAACGTTTTTGCTGAGAAGGAAAATCTTAGAAACAATGGGTCTAACTTCACCAACTGGTTCCGCAATCTGAGAATCATTCTTTATGGCGGTCAAAAGGACTATGTCCCCGAGAATGCGTTAGGTGACGCCCCTTCTGTAGATGCGTCGGCTGATGAGAAAGCTGTCTATCAGTCGCGCAAAGATGATTATGGTGTGATTAAGAGCACCATATTGTTTGCTATGGAATCGGACCTTCAAAATCGTTTTGAAGACTATCTCGGGCCCTTTGAGATTCTTGAGGAGTTGAAAACCATGTTTCAGACTCAGGCCTTATCTGAGAGATATGAGATCTCTGAGAAATTCTTTAACTGCAAGATGGAGGAAGGGAGTTCCGTTAGTGAGCACGCCATAAAGATGTCGGGCTACACTCAACGCCTTGAGCAACTGGACTGCAAGATTCCAGAGGAGCTCAAGATTGACAGGGTTTTGCAATCACTCCCTCCCAACTACAAAAGTTTTGTAGTGACTCATAATCAGATTGGTTCCACTGATACGATCACCGAGCTCTTCGCAAAGCTGAAGGCTGTGGAGGTGGACATCAAAAAGGATAATCATGTGTTGATGGTCAACAAGCCCCCCACCTTTAAGAAAGGTAAGGGTGCAAATAAGCCCTTCAAGAAAGGTGACGGAAAGCGCGTTGCCCCTGCTGAGAAGAAGCTAAAGTCTGGACCTAAGCCGGACACTGAGTGATTCTATTGCAAGGACAAGGGTCACTAGAAGCGCAACTGTCCGAAGTACTTAGCGGACAAGAAGGCTGGCACCATCAAAGGTATATTTGATATACATGTTATTGATGTTTTCCTTACTAGCCCTCGTTGTAGTGCCTAGGTATTTGATATTGGTTCAGTTGCTAATATTTGTAACTAGAAACAGGAGCTACAGAATAGACGGCAGCTTGCGAGGGATGAGGTGACGATGCGCGTTGGCAACGGATCAAGAGTTGATGTGATGGCCGTCGGCACGCTCTCCTTAGTTTTACCTTCGGGATTAGTTTTAAACCTCAATAAATGTTATTATGTGCATGCGTTGAGCATGAACATTATTTATGGATCGTGTTTATTGCAAGACGGTTATTCATTTAAATAGGAGAATAATGGTTGTTCTATTTATATGAATAACATCTTTTATGGTCATGCACCTGCTGTGAATGGTTTATTTCTTCTGAATCTCGAAAGGGATGAAACGCACATCCATAACATTGAGTCTAAGAGATGCAAAGTAGATAGTGATAATACTACTTATTTGTGGCATCGCTGCTCAGGTCATATTGGTGTAAAGCGCATGAAGAAAATCCATTCTGATGGACTTTTGGAGTCTCTTGATTTTGAATCATTTGACACATGCGAACCATGCCTCATGGGCAAGATGATCAAAACCCCGTTCTCCAGAATGATGGAGCGAGCAACGGACTTGTTGGAACTCATACATACCGATGTATGCGGACCGATGAGTGTTTCGACGCGCGGTGGATATCGCTATTTTATCACTTTTACCGATGACTTAAGTAGATATGGGTATATCTATTTAATGAAACATAAATCTGAAACATTTGAAAAGTTCAAGGAATTTCAGAATGAAGTGGAGAACCATCGTAACAGAAAAATTAAGTTTCTACGATCCGATCGTGGAGGTGAATATTTGAGTTTTGATTTTCTCACGCATCTTAAAGCAAGAGGAATCGTTTCGCAACTCACGCCACCCAGAACACCACAGCGCAATGGTGTGTCTGAACGCCGGAATCGAACCCTATTAGATATGGTCTGATCGATGATGTCTCTTACTGATTTGCCGTTATCATTTTGGGGTTATGCATTAGAAACCGCTGCATTCACTTTAAATAGGGCACCATCTAAATCCGTTGAGACGACACCGTATGAACTGTGGTTTGGTGGTAAACCTAAGTTGTCATTTCTTAAAGTTTGGGGATGCGAAGCTTACGTCAAGAAGTTGATGCCGGACAAACTCGAACCCAAAGCGGAGAAATGCGTCTTCATAGGATACCCTAAGGAAACTATTGGGTATACCTTCTATCACAGAACTGAAGGAAAAGTGTTTGTCGCAAAGAACGGTTCCTTTCTTGAGAAGGAGTTTCTCTCGAAAGAAGTGAGTGGGAGGAAAGTAGAGCTAGACGAGGTTATTGAACCTTCTCTTGAATTGGAGAGTAGCGCAGCACCTGAAATTGTTCCAGTGCCGCCTGCACCAACAATAGAGGAAGCTAATGACAAGGATCATGAAGCTTCGGACGATGCTGCTACTGAACGTCGCAGGTCGACAAGGTCGCGTGCCCCTCCTAAGTGGTACGGCAACCCTGTCTTAACTGTCTTGTTAGTAGACGACAGTGAACCTACGAACTATGAGGAAGCGATGATGAGCCCAGACTCCGAGAAATGGCTAGAGGCCATGAAATCCGAATTGGGATCCATGAGCGAAAACCAAGTATGGACTTTGGTGGACCCTCCTAGCGACCGAAAGGCCGTTGAGTGCAAATGGATCTTCAAGAAGAAAACGGACGCGGATGGTAATGTTACCGTCTATAAAGCATGACTTGTCGCAAAAGGTTTTTGACAAGTTCAAGGTGTTGACTACGATGAGACTTTCTCTCCCGTAGCGATGTTTAAGTCCATTCGGATTTTATTAGCAATTACTGCTTTTCATGATTATGAAATATGGCAGATGGATGTTAAGACTGCGTTCCTCAATGGCAACATTGATGAAGAGTTGTATATGATGCAACCCGAAGGTTTTGTCGATCCTAAGGATGCTGATAAAGTATGCAAACTTCAGCGTTCCATTTATGGAATGAAGCAAGCATATCGGAGTTGGAACCTTCGTTTTGATCAAGTGATCAAGAGCTTTGGATTTGTTCCGAATTGCTACGAAGCTTGTATCTACAAGAAAGTGAGTGGGAGCTCGGTGACATTTCTGGTACTATATGTGGATGACATATTGATTATTGGAAATGACATTAACAAGCTTAACGATGTGAAGAGTTATTTGAACAAGTGTTTTTCAATGAAAGACCTAGGTGAAGCTGCTTATATATTGGGCATCAAAATCTATATAGATAGACAAAGACGCCTGATAGCTTTAAGCCAGAGTACATACCTAGACAAAGTTCTGAAAAGGTTCAGAATGGATAAGGCAAAGAAAGGTTCAGTGCCTATGTTGTCAGGTAAGATATTGAGCAAGGCTCAGTGTCCAGCTACGGTAAATGATAGAGAAGCTATGAGCAAAGTGCCTTATGCCTCGACCATAGGTTCTATCATGTATGCCATGCTGTGTACTAGACCGGATGTGTCCAATGCTCTTAGTTTGACGAGCAGATACCAAAGTGATCCAGGAGTGGAACACTGGACAACCGTGAAGAACATCCTAAAGTACCTAAATAGGACTAAAGAAATTTTCTTAGTCTATGGAGGTGATGAACAGCTCGTCGTAAAGGGTTACGTCGACGCTAGTTTCGACACCGACAAGGATGATTCTAAATCTCAGACAGGATACGTTTATATTTTGAATGGAGGAGCTGTGAGCTGGAGAAGCTGCAAGCAAAGCGTGATCGCGGGTTCTACAGTAGAAACGGAATACATGGCTGTTGCAGAAGCGTCAAGTGAAGGAGTTTGGATCAGGAACTTCATCACTGAGCTTGGCGTGGTTCCAAGTTTATTGGACCCACTAGAGATATTGTGTGACAACACTGGCGCCATAGCACTCGCTAATGAACCAAGATATCATCCAAAGACCAAGCATATCAACCGCAAGTTTCATATATTCCGAGATTATATAGCAGATGGAGATCTGAAGATTAGCAAAGTACATACAGATCTGAATGTCGCAGATCCATTGACTAAACCGCTTCCACGTGTAAAACATGATCAGCACCTTAGTGCCATGGGTGTGAGATTGTTGCCAAATGTAAACTAGATTATTGACTCTAGTGCAAGTGGGATACTGTTGGAATTATGCCCTAGAGGCAATAATAAAGATGTTATTATTATAATTCTTGTTCATGATAAAGTTTATATTCCATGCTAGAATTGTATTAAGCGGAAACTTTAATACTTGTGTGGTTTATGAACAACACCATGTCCCTAGTATGCCTCTATGGACTAGCTCATTGATTAATGATGGTTAAGGTTTCCTAACCATGGAAATGAGTTGTCGATTAATAATGAGATCATATCATTGGGAGAATGATATGATGGAAAGACCCAAACTATGCGGAGCAATTAGATCGTGTCATTGTGTTCATCTTTGCGAAGCTTTTCTTATGTCAAATATTGTATTCCTTAGACCATGAGATAATACAACTCCCTGGTATCGGAAGAAATCTTTGAGGTCATCAAACTTCATCCTATGAGAGGGTGATCATAAAGGTGTCTCTTAGGTGATCGGAAAGTACCTGTTGGGTTGTATGTATCGAGATGTTATTTGTCCTTCCCAAGTCGGAGAGATATACTTCGGGCCCACTCGGTAATCGATATCAACACCGCTTGCAAGCATGTGGTTAAGGAGTTAATCACAAAGTGATATCGGATTACGGAACGAGTAAAGTACTTGATGTGAACGAGATTGAACTAGGTATGACTGCATCACGATCAAATCTCGGGCAAGTAAAATATCGCGAGACGAAGGGAATATATATATGGGATTGATTGAATCCTGGCATCGTGGTTCATCCGATATGATCATCGATGAATGTGTGGTAGTCAATATGGGTTTCCAGACCCCGCTGTTGATTATTGATATAAGATCATGTCTGCATGTTCTCGAACCCGAAGGGTAACACACTTAACGTGTCTCGACGCTAGGATAGATTGGATAATTGGTTTATGAGTTTTTTTCCGAAGTCTCGGATGGGATCTGGGACATCACGAGAGGTTCCAGAATGGTCCGGAGAATAAGATTCATATAAGGCAATACAGTTTTTGGAGTTCGGAATTGTTTCGGGTTAATCGGTATTGTACCGGAAGCTTCTAGAACCTTACGGAGGGGGACCAACGTGGCCCCACCTTCCGGGAGGGGGCATGGGCCTATGAGGGAGTGCCCTGGACGCATTGGGCCAGGGGCACAAGGCCCCATAGGGCCCAGCCGGCCAGACCTAGGGCAAACCCTAGGAAAGCTTCTAGAAGGGGGGACTTGCCCCCCACACCTTCCTCCTTGGCCGCCGGTCTAGGGCTTGCGGGAGGGGCTGGGGCTGGCGCCCACCCCTCTATATATAGACTGTTGGGGCGCACCCTCCCCACACACCTCCTCCACAACCCTAGCCACCCTGCTACCCTCATCTCTCTCTCCCTCCCGACTGCACGTAGGCGAAGCCCTGCTGCAGAAACTCTCCACCACTTGCACCACGCCGTCGCGTTGTAGATCCAATCCGTCTCTCCACCATACTTGCTGGACCGAGGAAGGAGGAGACGTCGAGGTGCCGCACGTGTGCATCTCTCGGAGGCATCGCCACTTGCGGTGTTAGATCGGATCGGATCGCGAGGAGGAGAAGCGAGTACGACTACATCACCCACGTTTCGACGAACGTTCCGCTATGCGAATCTTCAAGGGTATGAAGATCTCATCTAATCCCCCTCGTTGTTTGCATCTCCTAGATTAGATCTTGGCTTTCCCGTTTGCATCCGTAGAAATTTTTTGATTTACTATGCTGCGAAACCCATCAAGTATGGCAGTATGTCCAAGGGGAGCCTCTAGTCAGTAATGAGGAGCTCGCGCGTCTATCCACACATATGCGAAATCTGCACGAATGGTACATGCTGCAAGCAGAAAAAAAGTATCAGAAAGATTGGTTTCCGGTGGATGTTAGAAAGGAGCATCACTTCAAACCATACTCGATACAGGTTCAAATGACCGAACTGTTTCAGTTATACAACTAGCGCGCCCTCGACAAATCTATCATTGGTTGCTACTGTCTGTAAGTGATTTATTTCTATAATTAAGTGTGTAGCTCAGCTCGTTCATTGCATTTAATATATTATCCTAACTATATATCCTTTTGTATGATGATATTATATTCTGCAGAATGAAGATTCTTGAATGCAAAAGAGCTAGAAGATACGACGTTGGGTTCATTGACCCATATATCGTTAATGAATATACGTTAAAGAATCACCCAAAGGACGTGGAGGAAGACCTGTGCAGGTTCTTAACCGATAATAATTTTGTTAAGGAAATACTATTTCCTTACAACTTCAAGTGAGTGTTTATATCTTGTACATATTTTATTTTTGCTTACTGGATAAGCTATGCATGTATGCTTATGTCAACGTCCGCAGATTCCACTAGATCTTGCTAAACATTCAAGTTGACAACTCCCTAGTTGAAGTCCACGACTCATTAAGTTGGGACCAAGAGCAGTGGAGCGACATGAAAGCAATGCTCCATAAGTATTTCAATCATTATCGCATTATATCGTCCTCTTTCATTCATTTCCTGATATCAAGTAACTAATAACTCTTTTGTTCATTTTCTTTGCCGAGCAGGTGTTGAACACGGTTCAGATAGAAAATACCAGGTCCATTCAAAGAGGAGTTAACTTATAAAATGGTGAAGAGTTTACAGTAGCCACCGGGAACTCATTTATGTGGATACTACGTCTGCGAGTACATCTGCGAGTTGGCCAGTGAGCGGAAAGTTGACTCACATTATATTTATGATTTGCGGGAGAAACTAGAGCCAGACCAGCGGATAAGAGCAATTCAAGAGGAGCTGGCGGGATTTATGATGAAGGAAGTCCTTGATGTACATGGAGAGCATTATGCGGATGACGTGGAACTCGATTTGCCTTAGTCATCTCCATGTAGCTAATATGATATATATATTCATCAATGACCATGTAATTTCAAAACATTTCTTCCTTTTGATATGATTGATTATATGTATGCTTGCAAGGGATCGATTAATTATATAAATGCATCGACATGTAGTGTGTATCTAGTAGCGTATAATATGTATACTGAAATATATGTTTGAATTATAGTGAAACACAAAACGAAAAAGGAACGAAACGGTAAAAAAAATACACAATCTCTGCCGCGGCAGAGAAACACACAATTCTCTGACGCGGCAGGAAACCTTTTAGACCCGGGTGATGTTATGGCCCGGGACTAGAGGGTTTCCGCCCATGAAACAGCCACGTGGTCATCGATCATCGCAGCCATATGAGTGGGGACTAGAGGGGGGCCTCTAGTCCTGTTTTCGCAGTCCCGGGCCCAAAACCGGGACTAAAGCCAGTTGCGGCCCGGGATTGTAGGCCCTTTTTCTACCAGTGTTGAAAGAAAGATTACATCAAAATAGATATATCACAGTTCTTGTCCTCTTATATAATCAGAAAATTGCTCCTAAACCATAGATCTAATTAACACCAAAAGTTGGTAGACAAGAATACATACGAGTTCCCAATATACACACCAAATTTCAGCTCAATCAGACATCGTTTGCCTACCAAATCAGTTCGTCTACCAAAACTGCTCTGTGTTGAAACTTCAGCAGTCTAAACTAATTAAACCCCTTCCAAATCTGATGTTACATTGACCCAAATCTCAAACTATCTAATTAAATTTAAGTACTAAAATTAATAAACACGCTTATCAAGTTTGGAGCCAATCTAAGCACGTTTGAGCCTCCAAACACCGGCTTGAAGACATACATGCCAGATCTCAGAAATCTAGATAGAAATCATCTCTCCTTCCTCTCCTTATCTTCTCACTAAATTGTGTTGTTCTTATGTGTTCTATCACCCTCTCACTACCACACACATGATGACTTGCTTCTCTCACTTTCTCTCAAATCACTAGTGGAAAACGTTCCATCGGTCCCGGTTTGTAAAGGCCTTTAGTTCCGGTTTCCCAACCGGGACAAAGAAATCGGGACTAAAAGCCTACCCCTTTAGTCTCGGTTCGGCCACAAACCCGGACTAAAGGCACTCACGGGATAGCGTCGAGTGTGTGAGACCTTTAGTCCCGATTTGTAATACGAACCGGGACTGAAGGTATTTTTTTTATTTTTTTTCCAAATTTATTTTGATTTTTTTAAAAATTTTCTTAAACCTTTGAATTGTTTGACTCGTTAATCTCCCAGATCTCTCAATTTTAACACTAATTATATTTAATCTTAGTTCAAGTCCTACTTACGGTCAAACTTCCCAACCGGTTACCCATCCTAGCAGCACTACTCCACCCCCAGCACGCTTAACTTTTCCATTCCATCTCTCCTATCCCACACAAAGGACCCTTATATCTTGTTGTCAAGACTATTATATCCATCCTATTAACTTATATCGATATGTGACATGTTTTTATTTTTTGAAATTAAGAACAACTACTTTTAGTAAACAACAATAAATAAGTAATAATAACATTTTATTCTAATGAAAGTAAAAACTAATTAAATTAATATTTTATTCATTTTTGCCATTTATTCATTTAATATGACATATACAATGTCTTCAAATCTGTAAATTGAAATTCAACAAATAATATATCCATTATTATTAGAAAACGCGAGGAATTCAAATATGACATAAAAATTTCTAAAAAAATTTAATTTCTGAAATATTTTTTTTCTTTTCGAATTTTAAGAATCCAAAACGGTCTAAGTATGTTGAAATCAAAGAGCTAATTTTTTTACACGTTTTGATAGGTTGTACTTTTTTTACATGGTATGCAAAAGTTATGGTCATTTGAAATTTTTATAACATTTTTTTGTAAATTATGTCGAAATTTATATTTGTTAATTTTTGTAACAACTAAATCACTTAATATAACTATAGTTCGAAGGATTTTAGATTTTTTTATAACTTTTTGGCATGATTATGAATCTAGAATATACGATCTCCCGAAGGATTTGTGCCCATTTTACTGACACGACATAACTTGAGAATTTTTTTTGCCAACCCCTTTAGTCCCGGTTCGTATCACCAACTGGTACTAAAGGTCCGTTTTGATAGGTTGTACTTTTTTTACATGGTATGCAAAATTTATGGCTATTTGAATTTTTTATAATTTTTTTTTGTAAATTATGTCGAAATTTATATTTGTTAATTTTTGTAACAACTAAATCACTTAATATAACTACAGTTCGAAGGATTTTATTTTTAGAATTTTTTATAACTTTGTGGCATGATTTTGAATCTAGAAAAGACGATCTCTAGAAGCATTTGTGCCCGTTTTACTGCCACGGCAGAACTTGAGAATTTTTTTGCACACTTTTCTTAGTCCGTGTTGGTAATACGAACCGGGACTAAAGGTCACATCTTTAGTCCCGGTTGGTGATACGAACCGGGACTAAAGGGATGGCACCGAGGAACCCCTTATAGTCCCGGTTGGTGATACGAACTGGGACTAAAGGTTCTGTTTGACCCGGGACTAAATATTGTTGCCGTTCTAGCCATTGGAACCGGGACTAATGCTCACATTATTCCCGGGTCCAACCATAACCGGGAGTAATGCTCGAACTGGGGTGGACGAATGTCTCTTTTTCTACTATTGAATGCTCAGCCACCAAGGGTGACTAGGGTTTTCTTTGTACTCCTCTTTCAAGGAGCACCTTAGCCGTTGGATGCGAACCTTGATCAATGGTTGAAACATGCTGTACTTCATGGGTTGTAGTTAGGATGCCAACACACTACAATGCGGAGGGACATGACCAACAAACTCCCCCTCCTGACACCATGGAGTATATCACTATGTACTAGCAGTCATGTTGGCAAGCCCATGACATACCTCAACTTTTCCCCATGTCATCACCTTGGTCAACATATCACCACCATTGTCATCTGTGTGCACCTCAATTTGCATTTGCTCGAAATTCAGCACATCTCGAATCCAATGATAGTGTACATTAATATGTTTCGATCTTAAATACAAATTTGCATTCTTACTTAGGTGAATGGCACTTTGATTTTCACAAAACAGCACATACTTGTCTTGCTCAAAACCAATCTCGCAAGCCAATCATTTAAGCCATAATAGCTCTTTGCTCGCCTTAGTTACTATGATAAATTCAGCATGAGTTGTGTTCATTGCCATACACTTTTGCAATCTTATTTTCCATGCCACTGCTCCCCCTGAATGGGTAATCAAAAAACCTGAAGTAGACTTCCTTCTATCGATATCTCTAGCCAAGTCTGAATCTAAATATGCAATCAGATTGGGCTCACTACCACCAAAGAAAAGCTTCATATTAGTGCTTCCACGGAGATACCTAAAATTCCACTTCAGGGCTACCCAACATCGTCTTCCTAGATTGGACATAAATTTGCTCACAGTACTAATAGCTTGAGCAATGTCAGATTGTGTGCACACCATAGAATACATCAAACACCCAACAGCTGAAGCTTAAAGAACTTTTTGCATTTATTTTTCAATCTCTTCAGTGGAGGGCCATTTCTTTTTACTCAACTTGAATTGAGATGCAAGTGGATAGATCACATCCTTTTCCTTGTCCATCTTGAACTTGCGAAATACCTTCTCAATATTTTTTTGTTGAGACAAGTATAACTTGTTGGATTTTCCATCTCTTTCAATTCTTATGACGAGAATACACTTTGTTGGACCCATATATTTCCTAGCAATTTTTTTGCTAAACTCTTTCTTTATAATAGCAATACCTGAGACATTATTGCAAAAAATCAAGATATCATCAACATAGAGCAACAAAATGATAAAATCATCACCCGTAAACCTCTGAATAAATGCACAATGGTCTGATCTAAACCCCTTGTAGCCTTGCTCCCCACTGATAGATTCAAACTGCATCTACCATTGTCTTGGTGCTTGTTTCAGGCTATAGAGGCTTTTGTTCAGCTTGCACACATAGTCTTATTTTTATTTAACAAGAAACCCTCTAGACTACTCTATGTAGATTTCTTCCTCCAACTCTCCATGAAGGAAAGTTGTCTTCACAAACATTTGCTAAATCTCCAAGTGCGGTGACCCAGCATACCACCACATGATGTAGTACACTATAGTCGTAGACATAACACCAATGAAACACCGTTCACTAGTATTACATCCCTCAGAGTGGTACAACAAAAACACAGCAGGTCCAAGATATAACTATAGGTTACAACTCAACTCTTTACACAAGATCCAGAGAACACTCTAGGTTAAAGAGAGAGAAAGAAACTTCTTACAAAGAATAATCATAAATAAACAACTCCAAAACTATAATACTATTAAGAATAATATCTCAACTAATGGTCTGGCATTGCCGCTATTTCAATACACTACAGAAATAGGTTCTATGGCTAGAGATTCTATTCTTATCTAATCAGCGGCTTCGTCTTCACTTGAGTTGCTGTATATGTTGACTTTCTCGACTTCATTGAAGAGCTTTATATTTTGATGATGATTCCAGGAGTATGAATTGAGTAGTCATCGTCTGTACTGGCTTTAGAATCTAGCAAGGTTTAAGAAGATACGTTGAGTACGAGCGTACTCAGCAAGTTCACTAGAAACGGAGTGTTTGATGCACTATAACTATAGCCATACACCATAGGTCGTAGGCAATGCAAGTTTTCATAAACATTTCTTCAAAGGTTGCTTTTATTCTGAAAAGCTATGTCCGTCAGCCTTCACGGGTTTACCAGAACCTTCATGGGGTTCCTTTCCCTCCGCGTTCGCAGCTCCTTCCCGGAACAGGGAGTAATAAGTTACAGTTCTTGCACTCTGCACAGGTGTGTTACTTTTCCCATGAGAGATCAAATCCTTGTTGCACAACCGGGCGATCTTTCCCGTCCACACTTCCTATGGTGTGGGGCCCAGAAGATGATTCAAGCCAATCACTGCCCCCTTCGCGACCTCGCATGTATCCTTGGTGTACACCATGTTCACATATTGAATTACGGCAATGGTTTGTACAAAATGTTAGATGCCAGAACTATCATGGGACGTTCAGGGTTCCCACCCATATGCTGCATATCCTCTATGAATTACCAGTTAATATGCACGCTACGAGTGATAACAGCCACGACCTGCACATCCGGCTACATGCGAGAGGAAGAAGATACAACTGGCTTCTCTGTCCCATTCCAAATCTCATGGTTAATGCGTGATATACGGCGCAAGAATCACTGGCGACATTGGTTGTTAAGTCCTAGATAATATGTTCCTTTACCACCAGAACTTTCATAGTAGGTTATTACCTCATGGTAAATAACTTATAATCACATTATTATGAAAATAGTGTTTTCGGACCTTTTTCAAATGCAGGTGATAACAACACTAGATTTGTAAAATACTTTACAGAAAATAATCAAAGTACATGATCAAGTGTGAACTTGCCTTTTGTGATTGCAAGATTATGCACTCACGGTCTTCGAGATGACATAAGATCCAATATCTGAAATCTGCATCATTGGTCCGGTAAGGACTAATGTTTAAAGAAGCAATATGCAGTTATGCATAAGTAATGCTATGCATTTTTGTAAAACTCCCAAATTGAATCTCCAATACTTTGAGTGAAGTGAATTCAAGTGATTCTTTTCATGGTTGGTTTATCTTCAAATTTTACTTTACAAGTAATGACCTTTATAAAGAACCTAAGTGTTAACAATCCAAAATATATAAGTAAAGTATAACATGATGCGATTATGGTGAATTTTCATGTGGTGACTATGATAAAAGTCCTTGGGATTGAGTTGTTAAGAGTTGAAGAACTTATTATAAGATTTTTATTTGAACTGGAAAAAAATAATAACATTTGAAGAAAAGATTTCCTTTATAATGTTTAAGAAATTTTCATTGTTAATAAAATGTGATCAATGCCTTCTGGTATTTGATTGATTAGTTTGGACTTGAGATGCATTATGTCTTAATTGAAATAGACGAAAGTTAACTATAAAAACATAAGTAGTGTATTAGACCTGATGTTTATAAGCTTTGAGACTAAAATTAACTTTAAAAGGGTAAGTAAACTTAAGATGTAATATGTTTTAATTATTCCCAAGTTTTAGATTTCTGATAGGTATAACTAAGGTGTGGAATTATTCACTTTCTATTTAAGTGAATGGTTAGATTAAATTTGTTTTGCTACTATGAAAGGAATATGTATTTATTTAATGGAATCATAATTAGATGGTCTTAGTAATTTGTAAGACTTTAAAGTTATGTTAATAGTGGTAAGTTATAATGATTATTCACCATATTATATAAATGGGTGATACCCAATGTTTATTTAAAAGTATTCTTAATAAGATTTTTTTAAAAAGAATATTTTAAAGTTAAAAGTTATACTTAAGTTTGATTATGAATTCAAGTTATGGGTTTGGAATTAGTACTAAGACACTAATTGCTTAAGGTTTTATAAGAATTATGATTATTTCTTACTTAACAATATTTTTTTAAGAATTCACAAAATAGGTATTAGATAAGGATTTATTATTTAAAATATTAAAAACATTTCTACTAATATATTTAGTATTTTTCTAGTGTAATATATTTATTCAAGACTTTGAAAATGATTTTTATTTTATTTTTAAGTATTATTTTTATATTTATAAAATTTCAGAAAGGATTAATTGTCTTTGAATATTAATTTAAAATTAATTTATAAAAAATAAATTATTATTTTTATAAAATATTAGATTTATTTTTATACATAAAAATGATTTTTATTCATTTTTATAATTTTTTGTTATTTTATGAAATTTCTTTTTTGATGTAATGGTGTTAATATTTATCTACATTTTATTTACATTAACAAGTAAGATTATAATTTTTTTATGTATATTATTCTTGTGGTCATTTTTTCATATCATATGTATTTTTGGGATTTTTTAATATTTTTCTACGGTATAAATTATGTTCAGGGCTAGTTTGGTCATTTAGTGATTTGGTAAATATTTTATTTTACTATTTTTTCTTTGGAATTGGGCCAAGCTCACCAACTGGCCCATCTGGGCCCAACTTGGCCCAACTAATTCTGGCTCGGGGTCACTCTTTGACCCCGACCCACTCTCTTCCACCATGCACGCCACACCCTCACTAGCATCCTCGTTCCCCTCTCGGTTTTGCTTAATGTTGTTGCCGCTCCCCCGATTCCTGCTGGGCATGACGCCGTGGTTGTTGATGTTGGTCGCCGGGGCTTCGCCGTACTCTATTATCCTAGCTTCCCCCGTTCGATTTGGAAGTAAAGCTAGGAATCACTCGCCCCTTTCCATGGGTTGGCGTTAGGGTTGCAGTGCGCTCCTTTACTGTATTCTTGTGATGGCCTGATGGTGGTTCGGGGTGATTTGGTGCTGTGTTAGTGGTGGTCTGATGGTGGTGAAGCTGAGGTTCTTCCTCTTCTATTCTGATGCCGGTGGGACGGCAGTAGATGCAACCCCGGCGTTGGAACTACGGGGCCATTGATGTGGTGTTGAAGGTTTCCTCAGGTTGGCATCATTCTGAATGTGCTGGCACTGCCCCTTTGAGGTCATCGTCGACTCCCTAGTACACCTTTTTCTACCCCTCCTCCTTCTCTCTTCTGTAGTGAGGTATGACAATTGCCCCCTTTTTGTTTAGGTTCTGATCCATGGAATATACCCCCATTGCTTGATTTGGCTAGCTTTTATGATCATACAATTGATTTAGGATTAGCTAGCATTGTTCTAGTAGTTCTTTTGATAATGGTTATGTTGAATGATAGTGTCAATTTCTTGTATGGTGGTGTGTTTGTTATCAGTATCTATGATGAAAATCTGTGTCCATGTGTACTACTAGTGAACTCCCAGGTTTTCTTATGACAATGAATTTCTAGTATAAGATAATGATTATGTTCTTCTTAGCATATACTAAGTTATAAAGATGAGGATAGAACATTGGTCAAATTGGTATTATTGCTATCTTACAACTAAAGTTACATGGCCTACCCTTGAACAAGTATGGAAATTGCTCAAATGATGTCTCAACTATAGTGTGAAGTTTTATTTAGATGATTTTTATGTTGTTTTGTACCTGGTGTACTCCTAGAACACTAACAAGGCATGGGCTTGTCCAAGTGCATACTCAAGTATGCCTAAAGGACACTTGTGCTATTCTCAGCACCTTTCTTTGACAATAGAGAATACATTTTGTATTTCTAGACACAGATTATTTTAATGTTTGGTAGCATATACATGGTGGCTATTTGGTCCTGTTATATAGCTTTATCTACTGTATCGCTAGGTTCCATTGATATCATTAATGTGATGTTTGGTTGATTCTAATAAAGTGTAGTTTTTTTAAATTACAGTATAGTCATTCTGGTGTTTGAATAATTCTAGCTTGATATTCAATTCTTCTTAATTCTTGATGGTTTTATGCATCCATATTACATATCTTAAATATGTGTACTTATGATATCTAATGTAGGTAGCCAGTATGTCCATGTGGATGCAAGATGACTATCTGATTCACACATATGCCTGATATAGGATATATTTAATTAAAGTATGTTGAGAATGATTCCTAACAAGTAGTAGCTAGGAAAATGATTTAAGTGGTTACCCTGCATTCTTGCAGAGATAATATGGCCCTTTTAAGTTGAAAGGAACTTGATGTATCATCTGTTGACAACTATATTAAGCAGGCCTAGATGATGTGGATCCTCCATCTTGGAGTGGGCACATCATCAGGTATAATGTAACATGACTTTCTATGAGCATATATGTGTTTGGGTGGTTCTATTGGCCTCTTTTATCTGCTAGAAATCTGCTAGTTACAGACTAGTTTGGATGTGGTTATCAGAATATTTATTTAGATCCCTTTGATGGCTTCTGCTACATGGAGGTTTTTTGTTGTGGTGCCTCCTTTTGGAAGGTGCACAACAATCCATCAGGTGGCATGATCTACTGCTATTTGTTTGGCTGTACTAGATGGGACCATCCTTTCTATGATTAAATGATGGAAATATTTGGAAAGCATCCCTGTCTATGATGCTAAGGCTGAGACCATTTTATGGAAAAAATTACTGTGTTGACCTCAAGATTTCTATGATCATTTTGCAAAGCATTTCTTTGCAATACTGAGAAAATCTTTCTCTAAAAATTCCTTTCCTTAGTCTCTGGTGCTGATATAAACAGATATGAATACACTACTTCTGTTCCAAAGTTTCTACTACTCTACCTTGGCTTCCTGGAGCTTGTTCTATTGTTGGACCTTGATCAGTTGCTTTTGTATGTTGATATCCTGCTCCCCTTTCCTTTTACTACTCCACCCACTACAGCAGCTATAGCCTGGCCATCTCCACCTTGTCCTTGCCATTGGAGGGCTTCTCGAAGCAAACATGGTACAAGTGGTGTGGTGGGGATCTAGGTGGCTCTTGTGGTGCTATGAGAGCAATCTGTTCTTGAGGTGTGATAAACAGAAAGGAGATAAAATAATGGGTGTTGTGCTATCTAGTGCTACTAGTGAGTGCTACGGCTGTGCTCTCTCCTTGGTGCTCCAAGTGAAGCTTCCTGTGTTGACAACACATTACTTGCATGTTATAACAATGCTGCTGTCAAGTGGGCCTGATGTGGTGCAAGTTTCAACCCTTGAAACTTGTGCCTATGGATCACTTTGGCTGATTTGGGTATTATCCTATTCAGACTATTTCTTGGTACTAAAAATGGTGAAACTTGCCCCATAATTTTAATGCCTATGATGTAGGACTGAGGCTACACATCTGATAAGAACATATGCTTTGTTTGGTGAAACTTGCCCCTTATTCCTTTCTAGCTCAATGATGACTATCAACAATGCATTTCACTGTTAAGACTGAGAGCAAAACTAACCAACATAACCCTTTTTTATTTCTGTTTTATTTTCTTTCTTGTTTGTTTTGCAGGAGTAAAGAATGTGAAGAGTTGAAGAACATAGGACATAGGACCAACTAGGGAAATAGTTTAGGTTTTCTTTTTTATTCTTTTACAACTTTATTTGATTCTGAAATATTGTAAAGAATATTGTATTCTTTTATTAATGTAATAAAGTTCATTTTTCTCGTTGTTAGTTGAAACTTGTAAGGATTTGTATCTTATTTAATAAAGTTTACTTATTTCCTTTTTCTTTTACAATTCTTTGTAAAGACAATGTCATATTTATTTTGTTGTAATAAAGAGCTCTTTTATTTATTTCAGTAATGTAATTCCTGATACTTTACTTTTATTCATTTATTGTAAAAGATCAATGTAATACTATATGTATATATATTAATAAAGAAATCTTTTTATATCCTTTTCTTTTGTAATCACTTCAATTCAAGTTATTAAGTGTTTCTAATTTCCATTTGTGAATTTTATAAATTCATTTGAATTTCACATTTGAAATTCAATTACATGCTTGAGAAACTTTTCCCCTACACAAGGAATTCTATAAAGGTCATATCGAAATCTAGCGCACTTGCTCCAAAGTTTCCATCATTACAAGAGAGATCTCGATCCCTCTATAGCTCTTTTATTTTTGCGCCAAAATTTCCCGGATTTTCTTATGCATGAATGCAATACAAAAACATGTGTCCTCAATAATTCTAGGTGCTAATCCTGGGATGTTACAGACTCTCCGCCTTAAAATAAAATTCGTCCTCGAAGTTCGTAAACTCTCACGTTTCGGAGTAAGGAATTGACTTGTATTGGGTACTGTATTTCTCCACTTCATGGTAACCTTAAATGGAAGTAATGGTAGTATTCCATATCCAGATCCTTTTCTTGAATTTCTACCATACTTGGAAATCTTTAATCTTGTTGTCTCCAATACTCCAAAGTTCCTTTTACTTTACTTTCTTAGGGATATGTCCTTGTTATAAACTCCTTTTATTTAATCATCAAACTTTCTTACTATTTTGTGTAAGGTATAGGAAGTCTCACTAAATCAGGGTTTTACATTTTATTAGTCAATAGTTGTGGCCAAAAGACTAACTTTTGATTTGTGATGGTATGGTTTATATGGTAGTCCTTTCGAAGATTGGATTTGAAATCATTTAATCCATACCCATTGAAATTTCTTGTTCCTCTATACATGTCTAATTTGATGTGATTATTCACTCTTAAAGATCACTTAAGAGTTGTTTCCTCTAGAATTAGTTCATTTAGAATTAATCTATTCTATCTCTTTCAAGCTTTTACCTTGGCAGGCTTTAGATAATCTTTCTTCTCCAACCTTTATTCAGAAAGTCAGATAATATTACTTTCATTTCTAATCTTTACTCTCCCCCTTAGGGTTTACTAATAGTCTTCAAACTGTCTACATAGCATTTCTTGCCCTTGTTGTGCTTCACGAACTCATAAGTATGATTCTTATACAAGCAACCCATAATTTCTTGCATAGCCTTATTCCACTCCTTCGTGTTCTCATCTTTCATTGCGTCTTTAAAGCACTTAGGTTCCAAACCATCATACAATAACACAAATATTGATCTGAATCATACCTGGTGGAAGGAACGTGGCCTCTGCTAGACCGTCTGAGTGGAGCAGCTAGTGGACTATTTTGTGTAGGTGTTTGTTGATCATGATCATCTTCTTCAGCATCATACTCTTGTTGATGAGCATCATCCTCACCTATACCACTATATGCATCATCTTGCAAATATTTTTCATCATTATTTTTAGCTTCTTGTTGAGCTGAATCTATATGAACTGGGTCAGAATCTGATCTGTCTTGCTGCTATTTTGAGAAGAACATGTACCAAAATTTGCTCCGGAACCTGCACTTTTGTATTTACTATATCCTCAATTCTTTGTTCTTTAACAAATATAGCATTACATCTTCTCACAACCTTTATTACTATTGGATCATACAACTCGTAGCCGAACTTATCACCTCCACAGATCAAACTACATGTCATCTTGGGCCAAACTGACAGAATCTAGTCAGTTTAGACCAAACCGACAAGTCTAGTCCAGTCTGCTTAGGCAAAATCGACCATATTTTTCTGCGTTGGGCCTGGCTGCCTGTGCGTTGATTCTCAGGGTAAGCTAATGGTGTATACTAAGGTAACGTAGGTACGAGAGAATAAAGGGTTGGACGGTGTACGTGTGCATGACCATATCCATCCCTCGACCGCTCGAGGACTTGTAGATGTCAAAGTACTCTCACATCAAACAAAATCATAAGAAAATCACCATAGTCCCGTCGTCCACCCAGATATAGCTAGCGAAAATAGTTCTCCTCGGTTCCGTGGCACAAGGCATGCGATGCAATAATTTGATCACAGAGTAATGATGAACCACAAGTATAGGGGATCGCAACAGTCTTCGAGGGTAGTATAACCCAATTTATTGATTTGACACAAGGGGGCCAAAGAATACTTATAAGCCTTAACAATTGAGTTGTCAATTCAGCTGCACCTGAAAAAAGTCTTGCTCATAGTAGTTGAGCAGTAGCAACAATTTTGTAGTAGAAATAGCAAAGTAACAGCAACAGTAAAACAAAAGCAATAGTAACAATAGTAGCAAATAGTAGGATTCGAGTGCGGTAGGCATAGGGATGGATGGACGGGCGTTGCATGGACAAGACTATTCATGTAATATCAAGATCTAGGGCAATTGCATATAAATAAGGTAAAGCATCCAAGCACAAAACAATCATAGGCATGTGTTCCATATATAGTCATACGTGTTCGCAATGAGAACTTGCACAACATCTTTTGTCCTGCCAGCACATTGCAGCGGGGCCTCAAGGGAATCTACTGGAAATTAAGGTACTCTTTTTAATAGAGTACCGGAGCAAAGCATTAACACTCTGTGAACACATATGATCCTTATATCACAGCCATCCCCTCCAGTTTTCCCAATTTCTGTCACTTCGGGGCCTTTGGTTCTGGACAATAATATGTGTAAACAACTTGCAGATAGGATCACAAACAATACTATCATCATGAATCAATAACATGTTCAGATCTGAGATCATGACACTCGGGCCCTAGTGACAAGCATTAAGCATAACAAGTTGCAACAAAGCCAAATAACACTAATAAAGATACTAGGCACCATGCCTTAACAATCTTATTCGATTACATGATAGATATCATCCAATCCCTACCATCCCCATATCCTATAGTAGGGGATTACTCACTCATGGATGGGAGAAACATGGATGGTTGATGGAGAGGCGTTGGTGATGATAATGGCGATGATATCCTCCAAAACCTCGTCCCGGCAGGGTGCCAGAACGGAGCTTCTGATTCTGAATCGCGGTTTTTGGTGGTAGCGGCGTAGCGGAAGTCTTCTCTGGAAATTGTCGAGCCCACCATTGTTTTTTAGGTCAAAAGGCTTTATGTAGGCGAAGAGGGAGGCCAAGGGGGTGCCTGAGATGGCCACACCCCCTCCAGGCGTGGCCTGGCCTGGCCCACATAGCCAGGGGTGTGGTCCCCTGGTGGCCCTCCTCTGTCTCGTCTTTTGGCTTCATGACTCTTCTGGTAAAATAGGAGTTTTGCGATATTTTTTGGTATTTTCCAGAAAGTTGATTTCCTGCACAAAAACTAGACACCAAAGCAATTCTGCTGAAAACAGCGTCAGTCCGTGTTAGTTGTATCCAAATCACACAAATTAGAGGAGAAACAATAGCAGAAGTGTTCGGGAAAGTAGATACGTTTTGGATGTATCAACTCCCCCCAAGCTTAGCTTATTGCTTGGCCTCAAGCAATTCAGTTGAAAACTGAGTGCGATAAAAGAAATTTTCATGAACACATTTGCTTCATGTGATGTAAATATTCTCAGCATATGATCAGTACTTAGACAATTCATAATAAGGAGTATGCAACTAAGTCTACTCAATAGTCATTGCAAGCTTATGAAAAGATTCCAACACAATAATAATAAGTAGCATGAATCATAAGCATAAGCAACATTGTAATGCTCATATGAAGATATGATAAAGTGGTATCTCGCTTGCCTTTGATTGTGGAGCAAAACATAAATGCCAAGGCACCTATGAAGTTCAAGTGAAGACTAGAAGTAAAGATATCAAAGATACAAGCATCAAAGTTATGTCATAATTAACCAAGTTTTGAGACAAGCAAATTACACTAAGAATGACAACTATACTCTCAAGAAGGTGCTCATAGAATAAGTGGTGACTCAACAAAGAAGTGAAAAGGTTTTGACAAGTTTGAAAGGCTTCCAAATGCTAAAAGTATGGTACTCATTAGCTTTGAGCTTTCATTGCCCCTATCATAAGCATCTTTAGGTGATTAAGGTTAAAGTGAGGTCAACTATTAGTTATATGCTTGACAGACCATAAACTGGAAATCTCATGTCCCTTGAGTACGAGGGCCGCTCCTCATGCTACTCAACTTTAGTTACCGGTAAAAGTTCTTGTCATAGTAAGTACATGTGTATCATAAAGAACAGCCAACGGGATACCCCTTGCCCCATGATACAGGAGCTATCCCATATTAAAATAACAAGGCAACAGACAATGATCATCTCAGTAATCTTCTTATTTACCATGGGAAAATGGTGCTTTTTGTCTTCTTTCCTCTTTTATCTTTTTCTCTTTCTCGTGTCTCTCTTTTTTTATAAGAAGAATGCTTTATAGATTGCTCACTATGGTTATGCTGCAAGTTTCCACCATGATTAGACATGGCTTAGGCTAGCGGCCCAGACGTTTATCTAACACATATACATAACTCCATGGACTTACAAATTCCAATTTTATTTCACACCGACGACATACATAAACAAAAGAGCATGATATCAACTCGACAATATTTACAGGTGTTGAAAACGTTCCCCATGACAGCACGGTTCTGCTAACTCCCATCCTATACTTTGCAAGCATATAACTTTCAATGACAGTCACAATGGTTCAGGTTTATTAAGTGCAAGAAAATAAAGTGTGCCATCAAGTTCGTGAGAGCTTTACTAAATTTCTCATAACAAGCAAACATTTTATTTGGAAGAAAACAAGGCATAATAAATGTACACGGAATAGCAATGATCCTAGTAGGTAGATATGGTGGACAATTTTTGACAATTTTGGTTTTGGGGAGTTGGAAACACGAGTAGAGCTCATACTCAGTGCAAGTGAAGGCTAGCAATAGTAAGGGAGCGACAAACGAGAGAGCAATAACTGTCATAATTATGCTTGCAACAAAACAGAATTAATTATGGCATAAAAGTGATACAAGAACCCTAAGGGAAATAAATCATCAAGGCTTAACTGACCTTTTGTTTAGTCATATGCATGCGTGATCATGTGCCAAGTCGATTCAAATGAAATGTTCTGAGGAGGATACCAAGTTATGCATAGAACAATGCAAGCAAACATAAGAGAAAAAGAACTACTAAGCATCTATCAATAACATACACCTTACATGAAAATACTAAGCATGCTCACAATGATGAGTATATGTACAAAAATGAAAACAAATAGAGTTCATTACCAGCCTCTTACCACACTTCGAGTTGTTATAATTCATCATTATTGCCTTTCACTTGTGTGGCTTGAATAATAATATGAAACCAAACTCCAAAGGAGTCACTAAGGACCACTGAACCCTGCAATGAATTTCACAAAACCAAAGAAGAACAACAAATATTTTTGGGTTTTCGATTTTTTTAAAACAAGCACTGAAAGAAAAAGAAAACAAAGCAAAATCTTTTTGGATTTTTCTTAAAGAAATCCAAAGCTAAAATCAAAGAAACAAACAAAGAGAAACAACAAAAATATTTTTGGTATTATTGTGTTTTGGAAAGCAGAAACAAAAACTAAAAAGAAAGCGAAACATGGATATACAAAGTACCGACGAAACGTAATATATAGATGCGTGTGATGTCGGTATACGTCCCCCCAAGCTTAGGCTTTTGGCGTAAGTGGGGCTCAATCCTAGCCTGGCCATGAAGGAGCGTATCCGTAGTGTAACGAAGAAGTGCCTTCATCCTCGTACGTACTTGAGGAAGCCCATGTGTAATGCGCGGAGTAGTCATAGGAGGGCGCGTCCCCCTGATAGTGCCTATGGAAACCAAGAACATGGAGCTGATCATCCACCTCCTCCTTGGAGCGTGACCAAGGCCCCCTGCAAATACTGAAAAAAGTAGACTGTGGCAAAGGAATTTCCCTCTCATCCCCGTCATTAAACATCATCCTATAAACTAGACTCTCAAGGGTAGAGCTAGCAGTAACAAAGTGATGCGCTTTCATGGCAGCTAAATCAAGCCTCTATGGAGCCAATATTGTATCATCCGGATCAACAGAAAGGTCTAAAGCAGCAACTATACGTGTAGCAATAATACCCCCATAGATGGGTCCTCTAGCAGCTAGGCGGAGAGCAATGAGAGAACCAAGATTATACCTAGTTTGATTGTTAAGAGCAGCAGCTAGAAATGCTGAATGATAGTTGGAAATATTGCTAGTGTTCTCCCTACCAAGAATGCTAGTGGCAAGATAATAAGCAAAATATCTTAGAGCTGGGAGTTGAATGTTTCTTATCTTCCCGCGCTGGGCGATGCGGTAATCATCATTTTTTATCCCATGGTAGAGCTCCAACAAATCAGCGGGTCGACCTTGAATCTTCTTCACCGTCCCAGCCATACCAATACCTATGATGGTACAAAATCTATCCAATGTCATGGTAAAAGTCCTGCCATAGAATTTGAATAAAACCTTTGAGCTGTAAGAGGTATTAGTGAAAGTGAAACTCTCCACAAAAGTTTTGGTGAGCAAAGCATATTGCACACTCTCGTCATGCATATAATTAGTTAGACCAACCCTCTGAACAAGAGTCAAGAAATCATTAAGGATCCCTGCAGCTTTAAAAAGGCAAAACAAGGAAAAGAAGAAGGGTGTACATCCCCTTCGTCTCCCTCATTGCCAAAACATGGCGCAATAAGATCCTCATTGTATGATGGCCTAGCTTGAGAAGCTGATCTTGAAGGACTTGTCCTCCTAGGTGCATCTCTTTCAAACACTTCTCCAAAAGTGTGGTTGTCCATGACCCATTTTTTGAAATTTTTAGACAAACACCGAACCAAGTGATTTGCAAGTTAATAAATGAAGGGGAACTACTATAGGAACTTGCTAGAGGGCTGAACAAGCATTAAAATTAAATCTCTAAGCATAGAACAAGCATGCAAGCACAACCTGTCACCTATAGTAGGAAAATACTCAAGATATAATCCACCAATCATAAATCTAATTGGACAAGAGGAGGAGGCACATACCGGAGAGCAATCCCTCCAAAAATTAGCAGCTAAGATGGGCTGAGCAAAGAGATCAAAATTTGGGAGCAAGAACAGCAGTAACTCGAGCTATGCAAAGTTTTTTGACGTTTTTCGGGGGAGAGAAAGAAGTGGCTGGAAGGAGGCAACTTGGAGGGCCAGGGGTGGGCCACACCCAGGCCAGGCGCGCCCTGGGGCTGGCCGCGCCACCAGGGGGTGTGCTGGCCTGGTGGGTCCCCCTGGATCACTCCAGGTACCACACTACCCCTTTTTTCATGGAAAAAATTAATATGAATTTTCTGGAATTTTTCGGGAAACTTTATTTTTGGCCAATTTTCAGGTTATGAAAGTTGATTTTCTCACAGAAAAAAGATTTTTGAAAGACACAAAAGCAAACCAAAACTAAAACTAAGAAGTTCTAAGACACTCTAGAAAGTAAACAACTAACAAAACAAAGACGAACAAGACGAAGAGCAAAGATTGGAATGGAGAAAAATAAAAGTGAGCAAGGATAATCATTGTGAAAGCATTGCTTTGTCCAATATAATCCCTTTGTTAACAAGGTTTATCAAGTCTTGTTACCAAAACAATTTTATATGAAACAAAACTTTGCATTTCACCAAATGATTATGTTACCTCAATCTTGATAGCAATAGTCCCAATCATAAAAGTTTCAAAATTTTCTTATGGAATGGGACAATATATTTCTAAAACTTTGATGCTCTCAATATTTTCAATTTAATTTAGGCCATAGCTCTTGTCAATATTCTAATAGACAGTATGCTCTTTGTCATTAATATTAAAAGTTACTTTTCCTTGATTACAATTGATGATAGCACTTGCAGTTTTAAGAAAAAGTCTCCCAATAATAATAGACATATTATCATCTTCAAGCATCTCAAGCACAACAAAATCAGTTAATACCAAGCAATTATGGTTCACTTGGACAGTAACATCCTCACATATACCAATAGTAGTAGACTTATCAGCCAATTGCAAAGATATATCAGTTGGTATCAATTTTTCTAGTTGAAGTCTCTTGTAGAGAGAAAAGGCATAATACTAACTCCAACTCCCAAATCACACAAAGTAGTTCTAACATAATTATTTTTAATAGAGCAAGGAATATTTGGAATACCTGGATCAATAAGTTTCTTTGGAACCTTACCATTGAAGGAATAATTAGCAAGCAAAGTAGAATTTCCTCATTAGGAATCTTCCTTTTATTAGAGACAATATCCTTCATATACTTTGAATAAGGAGGTAACTTAATAGCATCAAGTCAAAGTAATTTGCAAAAATAAAGGTTTCATCCACTCACAAAACTTGTTATAGTGTTCTTCATCCTTTGACTTGTGTTTCTTATTAGGAAAAGTTATTGGTTTTTGCACCCAAGGTTCTCTTTCACTACCATGTTTATTAGCAATAAAAATCTTCCTTAGTGTACTTAGTGTTTTTAGTTGCGGTGACCCAGCATACCATTGCATGTGTAGTACACTATAGTCATTGACATGACACTCATAGAACACCGTTCTGTAAATATCACATCCCTCAGAGTGGTACAACAGAAACATTGCAGGTCCATATTAAAAACATTCACACATTATTATTATTACAATACCAAAAGTTCAAGACTTCAAAAGGTTCAACTTACAAACCAAAATAGAAAATGTTTTAGAGGAATTTAAAAGTAGCAACTCCGACTAGGAGTTGAGCTCAGCAGCTTATTCTATAGAGTTCATGCTGCTCGGCTCCGTTGGTTACTACTAACTAGGATACTTAGTTGGATTCGTTATCGTCAACACCATAGCGGATTTCGTAATCCACTCCTTCAACACCTCTTGACAGGTCAGGATCCTCGTAGAACACATCTTCTTGACATTCAGCTGCATACATTGGCACGTCTTTGGGATCCTCAGAGTCTAAGAAAGGGACAAGTTCATTATATGCAAGGTGGGAAGTTTGATGCTCTAACTACCACCTCGGACTATAAGTCCTTGGCACTATGCAATTTTTGTAAATCTTTTTTCAAAGATTGATTTTATTATAAAAATCTATGACAATCAGCCTTCATAGGTTGACCAGAACTTTCATGGAGTTCCTTTCCTGCCGCGTTCATAGCTCCTTCCCGGACAGTGAGTAACAAGTTACAATTCTTACACTCTGTAGAGGTGCGTTACTTTACCCATGAGAGATCAACTCCTTGTTGCACAACCAGGCGTACTTTCCCATCCACAATTCCATGATGTGGGGCCCAGTAGTTGGTCTAAGCCAATCACTGCCGCCTTTGCGACCTTGCATGCCTCCTTGGTGTACACCATGCCCACATAATGAATTACGGCAATGGTTTGCACAAACCGTTAGATGCCAAAACTATCGTGGGACGATGAGGGTTCCCACCCATATGCTGCATATCCTCTATGAATTACCAATTAATATGCACGCTACGAGGATAACAGCCACGACCTGCACATCCGGCTTCATGCGAGAGGAAGAAGATACAGCTGACTTCTCTGTCCCATTCCAAATCTCATGGCTAACGCGTAATATACGGCGCTAGAATCACTAATGTCAGGGGTTATTAAGTCCCTAATTGATCATCATTGTTGCAAATAGAACCCTAAGTTCTATTGCTCCATTATATCATCATTTACGATGATATCTATGATTTCTTTATCTGCAAAATTAATATTTTCTTTATTTTAGAGTATATATGATAACACACAATTTGCAAATACTTTGATAAAGACTCTTCAAAGGATAAGAGAAAGTGATGAACTTGCCTTGTGATGGCAAGGTAGTGAAGTCTGAACTTGCCTTGTGATGGCAAGGTAGTGAAGTCAGATGCCTATAAAAACATCAGTATTGCCCCGCAAGGAAAATATTTAAAGAAGCAAAAATGACTATGCAAAGTAATGTAATGCATCATTTAACTTGATATGCATTTTCCCCATTATTATAAAAATTCTTTTTAATATTAAAGGATTTATAAATATTATTTTTTTAATATTTAGAATAGAATATTGTATTCTTTTATTTTATTTCCCTTTTGTTTGATTTTTATTGTTTTAATAATTCTTTTAAGAATTATTACTTAAATGTCAAAAATTGTTATTAAATATTTATTTAGTATTTTTCTGAAATACTACAATATTAATATATGATGAAAGTGATTTTTATTTAATTTTATCACCTTTCAATAATTTTGTAAAATTCCATAAGGATTATATAAATTGCAAAATTCATAATAAAATTTATATGTCTAAAATTTCATTTCTTAATTTATTTGGATGGTGTGGATTATTGTGAATCAAAAAATATTTTATTTATAATTTTTGGATTTTTATTTTATTTTCTAGAATTTAATTAAGTTCAGGGGCATTTTGGTCCTTTTGTATTTATTAAAACAGGCCTTAAAGGTTTTTGGGCTGGCTTATTCTTATTGGGCCCTTGTGGCCCATGAGACATAGTCAAAACAGCCACCCCGAAGGGTTCTGGCCCAACTTAGCCCACCCACACGCTGTATCTCACCCTCGAGCTCACTCCTCTCCTCCTTCATCCCCGACCCCGTGGTCGGTGATGTCGCCGCCGACGATTCCCGATGTCATGGACCGTTCTAGTCGCTGCGGTGGTGCGGGAGGAGGTTGTCGACTATGCCCCTCCTTCCTGACCGACTAGATTTGAGCATGGAGCTCTCCTGCGATAGATCGATGTCGTCCCCAACCCTAGGGTTTGGGGTTGGCGTGGATCTTGGCGCCGTCGCTGCTGTCGTGTATCGTGATGATTCACCTCATCTCTAGGTGTGGCTATGGTCGCCTTTGTGGCGCTGTATGGGCCGTAGCGCCCCCTGGAGGTGCTCCCCGTGCCGCCATGGTCATCGGCCACCTCTGCTTCCTCTTCTAGTCTGCAGCGACGACCTTTGTTGAGTTCTTTTCCTCTCCCCTCGTGCTCTCTATGCTAGCTCATCCTATACTAGATGTTGGTAGTGACATATCTGGTTACTGTCTTGTCCTGATTAAGATAATTTGATCCATTTAGGGTTCATATCCTGTTGATGATTATATACTGGATGAATTAGATCATGTGTTGATGGTCTCTAAGCATGCTGAATGATTATTAGCTTGAGGCTTGCTGCTTAAGATGAACTATGATGGTTCTAGTGGCTTATTAGATGATTTTATGTTTAGATTTCATATGATTCAGATGATATAGTTGCTCTGAAATCAATGCTTGGTAGAGTCAGTGGGTTTGATAACTTACCACTATCATTACTTAGTTAATGATAATGGGTATGGTGTGCTGAAATCACTGTCTTAGTGTTGTTGGCTTGAGCATGCATGTGTGGTTTGAGATCACAATGATCTCAAACAGAGAAGATATACACAGGAATGTTCTAATTATGATTCCTGTAATGACAGGAAAATGATTGATAGATAGATTGATTGAATCTGTGAAGATGGAATGCTTATTCTGATTCATGTAGAATTGTTCTTGTGACACCATCTTTGTATAGCACACAAGATTGATTCTAATCCATTGTTTGGGTTGGTTTAAGCTTAAGATAAACTTGGCATTAAAAGATAAGTAGAAATGTTCCTTTCTGAAATCCCTAAGACCAATGATGTTGGTCTGAGGCTTAGGGATTAGGCTTTTTCTAGTTGATTCATATGGATAGTTCTGGTAGTGGTACCAGCTACTGTTTCTTGAATCAAAGCTTGGAAAAAAGTGATAGTAGGCTTGATCATTTATATGGATCCAAAAGAATATCTTCTAAGGTGCTACCCTTATCTTAGGGATGTGCCTAGAAGTTAAATCTTAGCTAAATTTATTCTTGAATAGAAATATAGCTTGATAGACAAATCAATGATGTTGTTCTGAGTTTTGGTTTGATCTTTGTACTTTGGTGTTTGCTTTTAGAGTTTAAAACCTCAGTGATGGATTCACCCCACTTGGGTGCTTTCTGAGAGTTTGAATGTGATACAGATCATGTATGCTTGTCTAATCTTAGACAGATAGATCATGTGATGGTCTATGTACTCACCACTGTCAATTGATGTTGTGGTTTCTAGTGGTGGATCTTGTGGTAGCTTGATCTTGTGGTTGATCTTGTGCTCCCCTGGTATATTTAGCTCATGGCTTGTCCTTGATCTAGCCCATCATCTCCCGATCCTGATGGCTTGACCTTGGTCTTGCTATCCACCTGATCTTCCCCCTCCTTATGTCACCATCCTAGTGATGTGATCCTGGCTTTGTTTGGTTTGGCTGCTGGCTGCTGTGCTTGGTTTAGCTGATGGCTGCTGAAGTTGATGTGTAAGAGCGAAGGAATGATGTGGGGGTTGGTTTCCCACGGCTGTGCTGATAGTTTTGTTTGGTTTTGCTACTGTTGTGGTGTTGACAGCACAGACCATGCAGTTTGGTGTGTGTGCTGCTTATGTGCGTGTTGCACAGATGTGGATATGTTCAGAATTTTGAAAGTTACTCTTATCTGATTACTTTTACTTGGCTGGTGAAACTTTCCCCTCCTTGCTATCATTTGACTTCTGGCTTAAAACTATGAAAGATACATTCTTTGATATTGGTGAAACTTGCCCCTTTTTATAAAATACTCAATGATGAATCTTGATCAGTGCACTTCACTAACAAGTCTAAGAGTAAAACAATACTAACCCTAACCTTCTTTATTTTTTATTTATGTTTGTTTTGCAGGTACCAGACTTGGGAATTCAAGATTTTAGTTTAGGTTTAATTATAGAATAATCATATGTAATCTTCTTTATTCTTTTGTAATTTTAGTTCTATTCTTTTGTAAGCTTCATTTTATTATTTTATAATAAAGATTATACTATTATCATTAAAGAAATATTCCTATTCTTTATTTATTTGCTATGGTGAAGTTTGTGGATGTTTCTAATAAGTTATATTTTTGTAACTTATTTGTTGAATGAAAAATATGAAATAGATATTCATATTCTTAATTGCTTTCTTTAAATAAAGATTGAGTTATATTGGTTAACTCTTAATTAAATCAAGATTCAAACATAATTCAAAAATCATTTGAATTATAATTCAAACACTCAAGTTTAAAATTCAAATTCATTTCCCAAAACACATAATTCCTCAAAGATCATAACAAAGTCTATAGAAATCATCCTTTAAGACTAAACCTAATCTCGAAGTATGAAAGAAACCTTGATCACTTTAGGTTTTTATTTGGCGAAAAATGTACCCACATTTTCACAAATGAATGCATGCAATATTCCAAATTCCTAAATCTACCCTTCGTGAGTTCCTAAATGCTGGGATGTTACAGACTTCCCCCCTTAAATTAACCTTCGTCCTGAAGTTTGTTGAGATGTACCTGAATAGTTCTGGATAGTCTTTCCTTAAATCCTCTTCTTTCTCCCACGTGGCTTCCCTTTCAGGGTGATGTTCCCACTGTACTTTGCAATATTTGATTGCTCTATTCCTCAACCTTTTCCAGTTTTCTTCCAAAATTTTATAGGGCTTTTCAATATAGGTCAAGTCTGCTTGTAGTTCTATCTCCTGATGTGTTATTGCATCATCTGGAACTTTCAAACATTTACGAAGTTGTGACACATGGAAAACATTGTGCACTTGAGCCAATCTTGATGGTAACTCTAAATCATAAGCTATAGTTCTGTTTTGACTCAATATCTTGAATGGTCTGATGTATCTTGGACTAAGTTTTCCTTTAACTCCGAACCTTTTCACCCCTTTCATTGGACTTACTTTCAAATATACCATATCTCCCACTTCTGGATGCCATGATCTTCGACTTTGATCCGCATAACTTTTCTGCCTACTCTGGGCTATTTTCAGTCTATCCCTGATCTTATCAATGATATCTTGTCTTTCCTTGATATAATCTGGCGCAAATTCTTTGCTGATTCCAGGCCCATACCAACATATTGGTGATCTACACTTCCTTCCGTACAGAACTTGGTATGGAGCTGCCTTCAGACTACTCTGATAGCTATCATTATAGGAAAATTCTGCCAATGGTAGATGATCTTTCCATGTACCTCCAAAGTCTAGTGCACAAGCTCTTAACATGTCTTCTAGTATTTGATTTGTTATTTCAGTTTGACCTCCTGTCTCAGGATGATATGCTGTGCTGAAATCTAACTTTGAACCAAGTGCTTCATGCAATTGCTTCCAAAATTCTAAAGTAAACACTGACCCCCTATCATTTACGATCTTTTTGGGTACTCCATGCTTACTTACTATCTCTTTGACATATACTTCAACTAACTTCTTGGCATTATCTTTTTGATTCACCGGAATAAAATGTGCACTCTTAGTGAGTCTGTCCACAATTACCCATATCATATCCTTCCTTTTTGGTGTCATGGGCAATCCTGTGATGAAGTCCATACCTATTTCTTCCCACTTCCATTCGGGAATTTCTAAAGGTTGTAATGGTCCTGCTGGACATTGATGTTCAGCCTTCACCCTTTGACAAGTATGACATTCTGATACATATTTAGCAATGTTCCTTTTCATGTTATTCCACCAGAATAGTTCTTTCAAATCCATATACATCTTAGTACTTCCTGGATGTATAGAGTACGGTGTTTCATGTGCTTCTCTGAGTATGATATCACGAATATCAGTCACATCTGGAACACAAAGACGATCTTGAAACCATAAGGACTCATATTCTCCAAGACGAAAAAACTAATTTTTGCCCTTGACATATCCTTCGAATTTCCTCAGCAATAAAAGGATCTTCTGCTTGATGTCTAAAAATTTCTTTCTTAAGATCACTGTCCTGCTCTACAACTACCTGCATAGTAGCTAACCCTCCAAGAACTTCTGTGTTGATGAATTGAAGCTCTAATCTTTCCAAGTCTATTTGTAACTCTTTTGGTAACTCCCGATTACTAGGCTGAATATCTGCACTCTTTTTGCTTAAAGCATCAACTACAACATTTGCTTTCCCTGGAGTATAATTGATTGTTAAATCATAATCTTTAATTAGTTCCAACCAATGCTTCTGTCTCATATTTAATTCCTTTTGAGTGAAGAAATATTTGAGACTTTTATGGTCAGTGTATAACTCACATCTGGCTCCATATAGGAAATGCCTCCATCCTTTTAGCGCAAAAACTACTGCTGCTAACTCTCATTCATGAGTTGGATAGTTGACTTCATGTGGTTTTAGTTGTCTTGAACCATAAGCAATCACTTTCCGATCTTGCATTAATACATAACCCAAACCTTCTTTAGCTGCATCACGGTATACTGTGAAGTCCTTCCCTGTTTCAGGAACTGCTAAGATTGGAGCTGTGGTTAACCTAGTCTTCAACTCTTGAAAACTTGCTTCACACTTCTCATCCCAATTGAATGGTGTATTCTTTCTTAACAATTTGGTCATTGGTCCGGCTATTTTGGAGAAACCTTCAATGAATCTCCGATAATAACCAGCCATTCCTAAGAAACCTCGAATTTGCTTCACATTGGTTGGTGCAGTCCACTCTAGTACTGACTGAACTTTAGATGGATTTACAACAATTCCATCTTTACTGATCACATGACCGAGGAATTCTACCTCATCTAGCCAAAATTCACACTTACTAAACTTAGCATAAAGTTTGTGTTCCCTTAGAGTCTGCAATGCTATTCTCAAATGATCAGCATGCTCTTCCTTATCCTTGGAATATATCAGAATATCATCAATAAAGACTATGACGAACTTGTCCAAATATGGCATGAAGATCTTGTTCATCAGATTCATGAATATTGCCGGTGCATTGGTCAAACCAAATGGTGTCCATATCTTGAGACAAATGTTGTCTTTGGAACATCTTCCGGTTTGATTTTTATTTGATGGTATCCATATCTTAAATCGATCTTTGAGAATACTCCAGCTCCTTTCACTTGATCAAAAAAATCTTGAATTCTTGGTAAAGGATACTTATTCTTGATAATAACGTTGTTCAGATTTCTATAATCTCCACACATTCTTCTTCCACCATCTCTCTTATCCACAAAGATTACTGGTGTTCCCCATGGAGATACACTTTCCCGAATAAATCCTTTTCGGGCTAACTCATCAATTTGCTCTTTGAGTTCTTTTAACTCTTTGGGTCCCCCATCTTATATGGTTCTTGAGCTATTGGTGCTATACCAGGAATTAGATCAATAGTGAACTCTATCTCCCGATCTGGTGGCATTCCCGGTAGCTCTACTGGAAAAACGTCTTGAAACTCATTTACTATAGGAATCTCTTCCAATTTGACCTCTTTCATTGAGTTCAACTGCAGATCCACCATAATATGACTGTGCTTATCTGCTTGGTAAACTATCCTTGCTCCACTTGGAGTTTTGATTGAGACAGTTTTCTCCTCACAATTTATCTGAGCTCCGTGTTCCATCATCCAATCCATCCCCAGGACTACCGCAATTCCCTTCAAAGGAATCACATAAAGGTCTGCGAAATATGTACAACCACAGATCGAGATAACCTGGTCTTGTTTTATGTGGCGTACAATCACATTTCCCCCTTCCGTAACTACGGTCATAGGACATTCTAACGATTCCCTTCTAATCCCAAACTTATCACAAAATTCTTCAAAAATGAATGAAGTAGTTGCACCAGTATCAAAGAGAACTTCACCGGGATTGGGTAAGGATATTGAGCGTACCTATCACGGCATGATCTGAATTATCCACCTCCTCGAGGGTTGCAAAGTTCAGTTTCCCGGTAGGTCTGTTCCTCTTTCCATTGTTGTTCTTGCCATTATTTCCTCCTTTATTGGGTTGTCCATTTCCTCCACTGGCTTGTCCTCCTCCCTTGGTAGACCAACCTCCTGGTGGTTTGCTCGGACAATCGGGCTTGATATGCCCCTTCTGACCACAATCGTAACAGATCACAGGCTTTTTGCATTCCCTCTGGAAATGCTCTGGAATTCCACAATTGTTACAAATAACTTTTCTTCTCGAATTGGATTGATTTCCACCACTACCCTTGTTATTGTTATTGTTATTGTTGCCATAGTTCCTGTTCTGAGGTTTGAATTCCAGATTGGGTTTAGGTTTGCTTGCCTGAATTCTCTTGGTTTCCTTCTTGGCTCTCTTCCTCCGATCCTCTTGGAAATTCTTATAATCATCTTAGAAAGTAATGGCTGCATCCAGCAACTGCTGATAAGTTTGCTTATTGGCTAACCTTAGCTGCATTTTCACAAATGGGTTTAACCCACGCAAAAAATGCTTCTTCCGCTTCTCTTCAGTGTTGACATCCTCCTCAGCATAGCGAGACAGTTGACTAAACTCCCGGATGTACTTCATGACACTAGTATATCCCTGCTGAAGCTCCTCAAATTCTCTCCGCTTCAACTCCATAACACTTTCAGAACATGATATTCACGGAATCTCTGCTTAAACTCTTCCCAGGTAAACTCCCTTCCTGGTTGTTGCATGACCAACTAATTCTCCCACCATGATGCTACAGGTCCAGTCAGAAGGTGAGTTGCATACCTCAATTTCTCCTCATCATTGCAACCTACAATTTTCAGCTTCCTTTCAGTATCTGCTAGCCAATCTTCTGCATCCATTGGTTCAGGAGCTGATGCAAAAGGTAGCGGTCTTGCATTCTGGAAATCAGATAGACTCACTCCTCTACCTTCAGGTGCCCTCTGATTTGCTCGTCCCAGCATCTCTTCCATGAACTTGTTCTGGGTCTCTTGCATCATTTGCATGCACTGCATAAAGTTCTGCTCCATTAACGGCCTCATTGGTGGTGGTGGTGGTAATGCTCCTTGATTTGATGCATCTACATCGGCCTTCTCTTTGGCCTCTCGCTCCATCCGCTGCTGTTCAGTTTCCATTTCTACACCCGTATCCATGACCCTCTAGTCATGCAACATAAAGCGAATACTCATAATTACATCATGCACATGTGTTCTGAGCTCGACTTTACGCACAGAACTAGTCACACAATGAAGATCCAAAGAAAATCCAAATATGCATTTCACATATTATATATAATATCATAATAATACAAAGTCATTACAACATATACCATATAGGTATAATCATAAAACTACCTTATTCATCTCACTATCCTATTTCTTGGAGTACAATACACGGTACTTGATATCACTAACTAGTTGCCTCCTTCTAGTAGTAACTACGCTCATCATACATGTCTGATGTCCAACCGTGATGACGTGCTGTTCATCGCACAGTTTGTGGAAAAATGGGCCTTCCAGAAGGAACATACTCTGTATCTGAAGTGTCAGGACTTCAGTTATTACTCAACCTGAGCGCATTGACTCCCTCCAGCTCAGCTGAAAAGTCTTCAGAAACATATTCAACATTATTTCCCACTTGCATCTCCTGAGCTTCATTCCTTGAGTTGTCAACAGGATACGCAGATCCTGCTGCTTCCCAGGTGCTCCTTTGGGAAAGATAGTTAAACACTGGATAATGTATATTACCTAGGTTTTGAGAAGATGTTGATGATCCAAACACTCTCTCCTCATCCTCCTGATTATCTATCGGCATGGCATTTCTACTACTGTTACTAGGGTTAATCCTTGCACCCATCCAGCTAGATTGTCCAACATTTCTGTCAGAACCATCTGTGGATATCTGGTGTTCATGAGATCCTTCATATGATCCCATTCTCCAACCATCTGAATTCTCAATAGGAAGTTCCAAATCAGAACCATCCTCTGAGCCCTGTGGTACTGCATACCTCATATCCATAGTAGGATCATGTATAGGTTCAGGTCTTGGTGAATAAGGATATGGTATAAAAGATTCATGATCTATAGGTATATCCTTAAAGATAGGTGTTGCGCTACTACCTGCTTCCTTCTCTAACTGGAATGCTAACTGCTTCCTCCTTTCCGGATCAGTTAGACCCTCTAACATATCATTTTTATCTTCAACAATCACTTGATGTGTCAAGTAGAAAGACACAACGAGTGTTTGGTATCTATCCATAAACTTGGAAGCTAACTTAGGATGCTTCTTAACCAAAGTAAGATGATCCGGTATAGGCTCCGAGTCTATAGAATCATGAGGAATCACAGAGAATGTGCTACCTTCTAACTCCTTGGTTTTATGCTCCCGGATATTAGCTATCGCCTCCACAACAGCAACATGATATGCTGCTCAATGACTCCTACTTTCTCCTATAGGTAGATCGTGATATAATCCAAGCTCCTCTGGGAGTTGGATACTCACAGGATACTTGGATAACATCCGGCCATCAAGGTAAGTGATAGTGTTCACTGGAATTCTAGTTGGACAACTAAAGATCTTTAAAAGTTGACGAAGTTGGTCTGTGAATGATCCTTGATAATCATCAAGAGTCTCCTCTTTCCTTACCAAAGTCTATTTTGGAAACTTTGGTGCCATATCTCTGTATATCAGAAAAATAGTTTTGATTAGTATCAAATAATATATTGCATCATAACAAAGAATTATCGCACTAAAATATATAACGGAATATTCTCATTTGAATACCCATTATATTACTTTTAGAGAATTATTTATTGTTGCTAAGCTTTCCTACAGGTAATACCCTTTACTAGGTTTCCAACCTAAGGTCAAAGAAATTTGCTCTAATACCAACTGCGGTGACCCAGCATACCACTGCATGTGTAGTACACTATAGTCGTGGACATGACACTCACAGAACACCGTTCTGTAAATATCACATCCCTCAGAGTGGTACAACGGAAACATTGCGGGTCCATATTACAAACATTCACACATTATTAGTATTACAATACCATAAGTTCAAGACTTCAAAACGTTCAACTTACAAACCAAAATATAAAGTGTTTTAGCGGAATTTAAAAGTAGCAACTCCGACTAGGAGTTGAGCTCAGCAGCTTATTCTATAGAGTTCATGCTGCTCGGCTCCGTTGGTTACTACTAACTAGGATACTTAGTTGGATTCGTTATCGTCAACACCATAGCGGATTTTGTAATCCACTCCTTCAACACCTCCTGACAGGTCAAGCTCCTCGTAGAACGCATCTTCTTGGCATTCAGCTGCATACATTGGCACGTCTTCGTGATCCTCAGAGTCTAAGCAAGGGATCAAAGGAAAGTATGAGTAACAGCGTTACCCAACAAGTTCATTATATGCAAGGTGGGAAGTTTGATGCTCTAATTACCACCTCGGACTATAAGTCCTTGGCACTACGCATTTTTTGTATATCTTTCTTCAAAGATTGATTTTATTATAAAAATCTATGACAATCAGCCTTCATAGGTTGACCAGAACTTTCGTGGATTTCCTTTCCTTCCGCGTTCGTAGCTCCTTTCCGGAACAGGGAGTAACAAGTTACAATTCTTACACTCTGCAGAGGTGCGTTACTTTACCCATGAGAGATCAACTCCTTGTTGCACAATCGGGCGTACTTTCCCGTCCACAATTTCATGATGTGGGGCCCAGTAGTTGGTCCAAGCCAATCACTGCCCCCTTCGCGACCTCGCATGCCTCCTTGGTGTACACCATGCCCACATAATGAAATACGACAATGGTTTGCACAAACCGTTAGATGCCAGAACTATTGTGTGACTATGAGGGTTCCCACCCATATGCTGCATATCCTCTACGAATTACCAATTAATATGCACGCTACGAGGATTACAGCCGCGACCTGCACATCCGGCTTCATGCGAGAGGAAGAAGATACATATGACTTCTCTGTCCCATTCCAAATCTCATGGCTAACGCGTAATATACGGCGCTAGAATCACTGATGTAAGGGGTTATTAAGTCCCTAATTGATCATCATTATTGCAAATAGAACCCTAAGTTCTATTTCTCCATTATATCAGCACTTAGGATGATATCTATGATTTCTTTATTTGTGAAATTAATATTTTCTTTATTTTAGAGTATATATGATAACACACAATTTGCAAATACTTTGATAAAGACTCTTCAAAGGATATGAGCAAGTGATGAACTTGCCTTGTGATGGCAAGGTAGTGAAGTCTGATGCTTGCACTGGACCTTGAGGCTCTATGTCTACAAAAACATCATTATTGCCCGATAAGGACAATATTTAAAGAAGCAAAAAATGATTATGCAAAGTAATGTAATGCATATTTTAACTTGATATGCATTTTCCCCATTATTATTAAAATTCTTTTTAATAATAAAGGATTTATAAATATTAATTTTTTAATATTTAGAATAGAATATTGTTGTAACACCCTCGCCTGATAAGGCTGAGTTCATGTGTATAGTGCCAATCCCTGGATCGGTTCACTGGCACACACAGTACAAAATGATACCAAATATAACTGTGCATCATAAATACAACGAATATGATCTAGAATTTACATTATTTATTCAAGTACACAGCGGAAAACGAATACAAGGTAGATCTCCATCCTTCAAATGTGCCATAGGCGAACAATTGTTGAGTGGAGTCTCGCGACCTATGAACGATCACTCAGATACGATACAACCTGCAACATGAAATGTTGCAGCCACGAATGGTCAATACATTGAATGTATGGCAAGTAGGCTAAAGTGGTTAACAACAGATCTATCAACTACATGCTTATTTGGCCAAGTGGAGTTCAGGCTCATTTGCATAAAGCAACAGTTTTATCCTAACATTTGTAACAAAGTAGTTTTCCAATACGATAAATAGGACACTCTGGTTCACTCCCAGGTGCTGCTACCCAATTATGTTCCCCCAACAAGTTTTAAGTAATTAAGAAATAAGGATGAGTGAGAAATATCATAGCATCGATGTCGGTCGCTCAAATTGTCCATAACCGGGACACGGCTAAGCACTTAGTTTATACACCTGCAGGTTAGTACACTTTACCCATGTGACTTGGCCAGCCCATTGCACTCACCACTCTCATATTGGGTGATGATAGGGAGAAGTCCAAGAAGGAACCGTTCGGGAAGTATCTCCCCAAACCCGACACGCACCGGTCCAACCTACACTATCTACATCTCTGGATACGTGGGTTCGAGTTACCATAACCTACTTAGTCCAACCAACCGCCCATTTCATTATTGGCACATGGTTGCACATGAAAGCTACCAAACAAAGAAGTCAATCCTTTCTCAGTGTCCTGGGCGGCATTCCCCACCATAAATCCACACTCGATGACCCAATCAATGCCATTCCGCCCAGGTGGTTCATTAAAACATATTGGTTTGTCATTTAGCAAAACATAAGTCTTTCAAAACATATAACTTTTCATGATGTGATTCCCTTCCTCGTCTAAATAGCATAGCTAAGCAATCTACCAATACGATGGCTCATAAACAAGGAATACTAGGGAATAATATGGGACATAGCATAGCATATACACATCAATTCCTACATATGCAATTCTACAAAAATGTCTACAATGCATAGGAAAACAGTAGGACATTTATGACCAAGATAGCACCACTTGCCTTTGTTGTAGATGTAGTCAATTAGATAATCCTTACAATTATATTGGCCTGTTTCGTAATAACCACAATACTTGCAATCATAGTAGTTGCAATCACAGTAGTTGCACTCCTCGCAATCTAACGTTTGAAGCAAACACAACAAACACCATTCAAAACATTGCAAACATACAACAGTGCAATATTACAAGAAAACAATGATGAACAGATGCATGCATGACGATTTAATGAGTCATAATGGTTGCATTTAGTGTTCTGAACATAGTTAGATTACATGATGCATGTGGAAAGTCATTTATTTCACTAAAGCTTTTATTACTAAAGTTGTATCGATTTAATATGGTGTATACCACTTTAATTGAACTAAATATGTTTATGTCGTATTAAATTGTGAACTAGGTGCTACTGGATAGAGGTAATGCAATTTAGAGACAGCGGCAATTTGAATCACCTAAAAAGGAGTTATAGATACTTTGCTATGATTAAAACACCATTTCAATGGGTTTAAATATTTCTGTATGAATTTCTGTTTTAACAGTACCAAATAATTTGTCATGCAATTTCTGTGTATAGATATTGTCAATACAAAACCTTAGCACTTCGATTCACCCTAATCGGAGTTATAGATCTTTTTGTATGATTTAAATAGTGTTTAATGGGTTTTAAATGATTCATATAGTTTCTGTTGTCTAAAAATCAAACTAAAATTATATCTGTAATCTCCACGGAATTGCGATTTCAGGGACATATTATTTATAATTTTCCGAATAGTATTTATTTTCTTATCAATTTATTACTCTAAATAAGCCATTAAACCATTTAAATCTTCATGGCAAAACCTTACAGTCAAAGGTTGAACTAATTGCATATTGATGATCTACATGGAACCAGCTTTCCATCGGTATATCATTTATATTTTTGTGACAAGCAATTAATTTACTATGAATTTAATGATTTATAAATCCATTAAAACTAATTAAATTGCTACAGGTTACATAATCGGCAAAGGCTAGATCCAACCTGATATTATTAATGTACATTACAGTAGCTTCAATTTGATATATTGTTCATATTTTTCGGAGTTACAGATAATTTCTTATGAATTTATTAACCTAAAAGACCATTAAAACCAATTAAATTACTGCAGTAACCACGTACAGTAAAAGTTGGATCTATTCTGATAAGATAATTCTACTTAAAATTATCTTCAATTTTATATATTATACGCAATTTTTGGACGTGGTATGAATTTCTAATGAATTTTACAAGTTAGATCTATAATATGCAATTTTAAATTCGAACGGAATATTCCAAAGAATATTCCGCTGACTGGACAGGTTGACTTTGTTGGAGATATGCCCAAGAGGCAATAATAAAGTAGGTTATTATCATATCTTCATACTTATGATAAATGTTTACATACCATGCTATAATTGTATTAACAGGAAACATTAATACTTGTGTGATTTGTAAACATAAAAGAGTCCCTAGTAAAGCCTCTTGTTAAACTAGCTTGTTGGTTAATATATGATCATGGTTTCCTGATCATGAACATAGATATGTTATTAACAACAGGGTCATATCATTAGGAGAATGATGTGATGGACATACTCCTATAGTTAAGTGTAGCATAAAGATCAAGTCATTTAATATAGTTCATTTGCTATAAGCTTTCTGATACATAGTAACCTAATTCCTTCGACCATGAGATCATGCTAATCACCATCACCGGAAGGATGCTTTGATGACATCAAACACCACACCATAACTGGGTGGCTATAAAGGTGGCATTGAGTGTTCGGAAAGTATGTGTTGAGGCACATGGATCAAGAGTGGGATTTGTCCATCCATATGACGGATAGATATACTCTGGGCCCTCTCGGTGGAATGTCATCCAATTAGCTTGCAAGCATGTGACTGGCTCACAAGGGATCACATACCACGGGAACGAGAAAAGGTTGAACTAGGTATGCAGAGATACCGACGATCAAAACCTCGGATAAGTAAACTATCGTGAGACAAAGGGAAATTGGTATCGTATGTAAGTGGTTCATTCGATCGCAAAGTAATCGTAGAAATATGTGGGAGCCATATGAATTTCCAGATTCCTCTATTGGTTATTGTTCGGAGAAGTGTCTCGATCATGTCCGCATAATTCACGAACCGTAGGAAGACACACTTAAGGATTCGACGTTGTTGAGTAGTTATGGAATGATGACTAAGAGACCGAATGTTGTTCGGAGTCTCGGATGGGATCCGGGATATCACGAGGAGATCCGAAGAATAAGATTCATATAAGGAAAGTCCCGTTTCGGAGTTGGAGAATGGTTCCGGTGTTTTCATCGGGAATGTTCTAGAAGGTTCCGGAATGTCCGGCACTCCGGGGGGAAGGGGTACATGAATGTGTTATATCAAGTTGGTATGAATGCATTATGTACTTGGTGTCTTCGCTGTCCAAAATAAAGGGTTTATTCAAATCCTAATTTGAAAAGTCAAACGGCTAGTTTGAAAAGTCAATCGACAGTTTTTGGAAAGAGGAGAAGGAAGTTTGAAACCGAGTTGGTGAGGAGTTCCCTCCTCCAACCGGCGGCCCACCTCCAAGCCGAGTTGGGGAGGGACTCCCCTCCCCTTGGCCGCACCTCCCACCTATAAAGGGAGGGGCAGGGCTGCCCCTCCAAGACACACAAGATCCTCTCCTCTAAACCCTAATTTGGTGCCGCCACCTCCTGCAGCTGCCGCCACCTCCTAGGGCTCCTCTAGCCGCCGACTTGGGCAAACCCCAAGCCCCAGCCGCCAGCCTAGCACCTCTTTCTCGGCGTGTCTAAACCCTAGATCGTCGAGGGCTCTCTCATAGTCCACCATACTCGCTCCGGCTTAAGGCGAAGCCCTGCGAGATCTCCCCTCTACTTCCACCCGTTGTCTTGCCGGAATCGCGAGGAGAGTGCTACAACCTCCGCCTTTGGAACAAGGGAGAGGAAGGTCTTCGTCGAAAATTTAACGCAGTGACCGAATGCGGGAGCGCTGCGGGAACACAACGCCGGAAGGATCGTCTACGCGATCTTGAGATCGGGAAGAGTACGACTACATCATCCACGAGAATCTGCTCTCGTTAACCGCTTTGGAATCTTCGAGGGTAAGTTCCTATATCGACTCGTTGCTACAATCTAGTAGATAGATCTTAGCTTGTTTGTGTGCATGCGGTAGAAATTTTTTGTTTTCCATGCTACGAACCCCTACAGTGGTATAAGAGTCGTGTCTATATGTAGATCTGTTTGCACGAATAGAACACAATGGTCATTGTGGGCGTTGATGCTTTTATTGTCGATTGCTTCTTGTGTACTTTGCATTTTGCGGTATGTTGGGATGAAGCGGCCCGGGCTAACCTTACATGACATCGTTCATGAGACTTGCTCCACGCTTGACATGCAACTTGTATTGCATAAGTGGCTTTGCGGGTGCCTGTTTCTCCTAGCATAGTTAAGATCCAATTTACAACGGGTGATTAACAACACTAGTATCAATGTTGTGGTTCTTGTTTGTAAGTTAGAACGACACTTATTGAAAGCCCCAAACCACGTAAAATATGCAAAGAAAGTAGAGGCGTCTAACTTTGTTTTGCAGGGGTGTGCAGTGATGTGATATGGCCATGATTGTGATTATATATGATGTATGCAATGTTCCTTATTGTAAGTTGGCAACCGGCAGGAGACATATGGTTGTCTTTAATTTTTGTTAAAGACCCGCGTGTCTATTCAAAGTAGTTGTAATAGTTGAAGCCGGTGGACGACAACCATGGAGAAGCATCATTGACCTTGATGCAATGTCGGTGATGATGGAGATCATGTTCGTGCTAGAAGATGGAGATCGGAAAGACAAAGAAGAAAGGCCATATCATATCACATATTATGAATTGCATGTGATGTTAATCCTTTATGCATCTTGTATTGCTTAGTAGACGACGGTAGCATTATAAGATGATCCCTCATGCACATGAATTTCAAGTTTTAAAGTGTTCATCCTTAGTAAGCACCGTTGCTAAAGCTCGTTGTTTCGAAGCACCACGTGATGATCGGGTGTGATAGATTCTGCGAGTGTATACAACGTGAGCAAGCCAGATTTCCTCATGCGGAAGCTAAGGTTAATCTTGACGATCCTAGCATGTACAGACATGCTCTCGGAACACGGATCACCGAAAGGTAAAGCATGAGTCATATAGTAGATATGATGAACATGTTGATTGTTCGCCATTGAAGCTACATCAACTCTCGTGATGATCGGTTTTGATGTGGTGGATTTGGTTCGTGTGATCACTAAAACAATGTGAGGGATATTGTTTTGAGTGGGAGTTCAACGGTAATATGATTAAAAGTTGAACACTATTTATCATAAATTAAATCAAAGTGAATTTGCATAATTGTTGTAGTCATTGGCATCTGTTTACCACCTTGCGCTTAGTTTTTAATTGAGATGATAGAACTATAGAATTCTGGTTAGTTACTTTACAAACTGGTATCGTATCGTTTTGAAGTGTTAATCTAAAGTTTAAAAGTCCTATTGCAAACTTTCAGTAAGTTCCGGTCACTCCATGAAGTTTAATAATTGGTATTAAAACGAAAGTGACAATTCCAAGTGTTAGTGTATGAGTATCATGTTTGTTTCCATGATTCTTGATATTCAAAGGATTGTCTTAATATCAAGGTTATCTAGGATCTGAAAGAGTTGTTTCAGAAACCATGATGTGTGGAAGATATTATGATATCTGAAACAAAGTTTTGGTTGCAACATGATAGAGTATAATATGACAAAAGTCATGTTCTCATATTTGATGAGAATTTGCAAAAGGTTGGAGATACTAGTTGTCCTAATCCTCCAAAAGGTTTTGGAGAGCAACATTATACTCGCAATTCACCGTTACAAGATAAAAATAGTTTAATCATGATAAGGGTGAATATTTGATGTAGGTAAAATGTTTACTACACCAAGAGATTACTATAGAAAGGAATTTGAAAGAACACCAAACATTTGATAATGGTGATCTACTTCAAAGTGAAAGTCCAAAGACATTGGTATATAACTATACACGCTTTGGACTATGTGTCATATGTATGACTCCACTATTGATGTTGATAGATTCTTTCAAACAGAAAAGGAAATACTGAAAGAGAATCTCATAAATATATGGCAGAAAAGAAAAGACTAGAATTGTTCAGTTTAAGTATATAGATGATATACATGTTATGGCTATATTCTTTGCTTATTAAACAATGTGGTTCTTAAGTATTTGATACTGAATTTGTTGGTGTGAATCGTCATACGAAACAACACAATTCATGAACTACAATGGCCTAAGTAACTAGCAAAAGAATATGTGATGATGTTCATCGAGAACAAATAAAGGGTTATTGTGTTGCTCGAAGCTTGCCTTCAAGATTTGTTTTATCAGGTATTATGAGAACAAAAGGGTTGTTCAAATAATTGCCGTAATCCATAAAAGATGGATGATTCACAAATCTTGTTGGAGAAATCACATCCATAAAACTAGTGCTAAAAATGTCGAAAGACAAATTGATTGAAAGATCACTTAGGAAGTGACATCGCCGTTTAAATTATATTGGAAAGAAAACATGAAGAAACTCCATGTGGATGGAATTTTGGAGTCTTTTGATTTTTGATCAAATGACGCTTGTGAAACTTTCCTAGAGATAATTAAAACTTCGTTCATAGGCCAAAAGGGAACGAATGACTAGCTTATTGGAACTTGTACATATTGTTGTACGAAATCCATTATGTGTAGTCAAGAGCGATGGATTTCAACTTCATATGCTTTCTCCGAAAATTTGAGTGAATATATGAATATTTACTTAATAAGGATGAAGTGTGAAATATTTGAAAAGTTCAAAGATTTTCAAGATGAAGTGCAAAATCATTGTAACAAGAATATAAATAGTTTATGATAAGATCATAAAGGAAGATATTTGAGTTACAAGTTTAGCATAATACCTAAGATTTAAGGAATCGTTCCGTGGATTTGCATTTTCCCAAAACACCATAAGAGTATGGAGCGTTCGAGATATGTGATTAAAACCTTGTTTGACATGGTAAGATCAAAGGTATAATTCATAAAACTGCCATTATGTTTTAAAGATTAAAAGCTTTAGAGACTACCGTTTTCCACTGAAAAGAGCTCCATCATAATCCATTGAAATGACACCATATAAAGTTATGGTTTGGGATAAAACCCAAGTAGTCCTTTCTTAAAACATTGGTATGCTATGCATAAGAAAGATGTGTGCAACCAAAGTCGGATGAACCTGTCTTTGTATGTTATTTCGAATAACTGTTAAGTATTCCTCCATAAACACCGGAGCCAAAAGTGTTTGTCGCTTAGAACGTCAAGTTTCTTAGAGAAGGAATTTTTCGTGAAAAGTTAAGTGGGAGGACAAAAGAACTTTGATAAGGTTAAAAGAACCTTAGCTATATGTGCAAAGTTGCGCAGCGCCGAAAAGTGTTCCGGAGGCATCAACAATGCTCATGGCTCACGTGACTCAAAGGTTGTGGTCACGGAGATCTAATTTCCTATTGAAACAAGTAGGTCGGGTAAACAATCAAATACCAAGATTTGAGAGTTAAATCATTATTAGACAATAATGATCCGACTACATGCAAAGAAGTGATGATGGGCCCTGACTCCTTATAATGGCTTGAAGCCAAAAAATCCGTGATAGTTCCATACACGAAAAATCAAGTTTTGAACTTGAAGGACCCTCAAGAAAGGTGTAAGACCTTACAGTTGTGTTTGGATCTATAAATAAATAGACATGGATGTTGCACATCTATGAAATAGTCGACATGTTGGGAAAGAGTTCACAACAATGTTCAAAGGTTGACTATGACAAGATCTGATCTTTCATAGCGATATTTAGTCTAGACGGATTAATATAGCAACCACTACATATAATTTTGTTATGTGGTAGTTGAATAAACAAAACAAGTTCTTCTAATAGAATTGTTACCTAGGACATGTGCATAACACGGTCCATAGGGTTTTGTTAATTCAAAGGATGCTAAAAGCGTATGCAAACTTCAATGGTGAAGTAAGCATAGCGGAGTTAGAATCTTCACTATGATGAAACTGTTAAAAGAGTTTAATTTCATCAGAGACAATGAAGATGCTTGCATTTGCAAGAAATTAAGTGGGAGGGCTAAGACATATTTCTAATACATTATGTGGAAGACATATTGTTGATTGGAAATGATGTATCTTTTATTAACACATATTAAGAATTTCATCTCGATGAAAGGCTTAGGCAAAACCCAAATATTTGGCATCAATAGACGCTAATTTGGTTGTGCCAAAAGTACATAGATGATATATTGAATGAGTTCAATATAGAAACTACAAGAAAAGTTCTTCTTGCACAGAAAGGATTGAATGAGTTCAATATTGATGATATATTCAAGTGTATTGACACAGGGTAAGTGAAACAAAGATTCAAGTATAGATTGATACTTGATGTATGAAATCACAAAGATTATTTATATCAATCATATTGTGATATGTACAAATCCAGATATGTCCTGTACTCTAAATGTTATGAGCATATACCGGAATGATTCATAAGTTGATCATTGGACAATAGTAAGGATATTCTTATGATCTTTTGGAAGAACTAAGAGTATATTATTTGTAGTAGTTACAAATAGATGATTAGTTCATTGTAAAAGTACTACATTGATACTAGTTTTGTCACAAAGTACAAATTGAGTTTATCTCAATCTAAACTAAGGGTGGCACAATATAATGGAAAGTAAGTTCCATAATGGATTTGTATGAGTTCCAAAATTAAGACATTGTGACAGATACTACAACAAAAGGCTAAGTATATGACTGCTATAATAGCAGGTAAAGAGGGCATTTGTGTCAAGTAGTTTGTTATCAAACTAGGTGTAGTTCACAGCGGGATAATACTATGAAGATATATTGTACGACAATATTATAAACATGTTTTAACCCCAAAGAACTAAAGGTCTCACCAAAGGACAAAAATTATACAAAGCCATCTCATTAGAGAATGAGTGATGCGTAGAGACGCAAAGACATGCAATTACACACGGACCTGGAAGTGTCAGATCCGGAGATCAGTTGACCACTAGCAATCGTGTACATACAACACCAGAAAGCCATAGGTGTTGAATGCACAAAGGTTTGAAACTAGATTATTGACTCTAGTGCAAGTGGGAGACTGTTGGAGATATGCCCAAGAGGCAATAATAAAGTAGGTTATTATCATATCTTCATACTTATGATAAATGTTTACATACCATGCTATAATTGTATTAACAGGAAACATTAATACTTGTGTGATTTGTAAACATAAAAGAGTCCCTAGTAAAGCCTCTTGTTAAACTAGCTTGTTGGTTAATATATGATCATGGTTTCCTGATCATGAACATAGAGATGTTATTAACAACAGGGTCATATCATTATGAGAATGATGTGATGGACATACTCCTATAGTTAAGCGTAGCATAAAGATCAACTCATTTAATATAGTTCATTTGCTATAAGCTTTCTGATACATAGTAACCTAATTCCTTCGACCATGAGATCATGCTAATCACCATCACCGGAAGGATGCTTTGATGACATCAAACACCACACCGTAACTGGGTGGCTATAAAGGTGGCATTGAGTGTTCAGAAAGTATGTGTTGAGGCACATGGATCAAGAGTGGGATTTGTCCATCCATATGACGGATAGATATACTCTGGGACCTCTCGGTGGAATGTAATCCAATTAGCTTGCAAGCATGTGACTGGCTCACAAGGGATCACATACCACGGGAACGAGAAAAGAGTACTTATCGATGTGAGGTTGAACTAGGTATGCGGAGATACCGATCAAAACCTCGGATAAGTAAACTATCGTGAGACAAAGGGAAATTGGTATCGTATGTAAGTGGTTCATTCGATCGCAAAGTAATCGTAGAAATATGTGGGAGCCATATGAATTTCCAGATTCCTCTATTGGTTATTGTTCGTATAAGTGTCTCGATCATGTCCGCATAATTCACGAACCGTAGGAAGACACACTTAAGGATTCGACGTTGTTAAGTAGTTATGGAATGATGAGTAAGATACCGAATGTTGTTCAGAGTCTCGGATGGGATCCGGGATATCACGAGGAGATCCGGAATGGTCCGGAGAATAAGATTCATATAAGGAAAGTCCCGTTTCGGAGTTGGAAAATGGTTCCGATGTTTTCATCGGGAATGTTCTAGAAGGTTCCGGAATGTCCGGCACTCAGGGGGGGAAGGGGTACATGAATGTGTTATATCAAGTTGGTATGAATGCATTATGTACTTGGTGTCTTCTCTGTCCAAAATAAAGGGTTTATTCAAATCCTAATTTGAAAAGTCAAACGGCTAGTTTGAAAAGTCAAACGGCAGTTTTTGGAAAGAGGAGAAGGAAGTTTGAAACCGAGTTGGGGAGGGACTCCCCTCCCCTTGGACGCACCTCCCACCTATAAAGGGAGGGGCAGGGCTGCCCCTCCAAGACACACAAGATCCTCTCCTCTAAACCCTAATTTGGTGCCGCCACCTCCTGCACCTACCGCCACCTCCTAGGGCTCCTCTAGCCGCCGACTTGGGCAAACCCAAGCCCCAGCCGCCGGCCTAGCACCTCTTACTCGGCGTGTCTAAACCCTAGATCGTCGAGGGCTCTCTCATAGTCCACCATACTCGCTCCGGCTTAAGGCGAAGCCCTGCGAGATCTCCCCTCTACTTCCGGTACCACGCCATTGTGCTACCGGAATCGCGAGGAGAGTGCTACAACCTCCGCTGCCTGCTGGAACAAGGGAGAGGAAGGTCTTCGTCAGTAATCGAACGTGTGACCGATCAAGGAGCGCCATGAAACGAACGGAAGGATCGTCTACGCGATCTTGAGATCGGGAAGAGTACGACTACATCATCCACGAGAATCTGCTCTCGTTAACCGCTTTGGAATCTTCGAGGGTAAGTTCCTCTATCGACTCGTTGCTACAATCTAGTAGATAGATCTTGGCTTGTTTGTGTGCATGCGGTAGAAATTTTTTGTTTTCCATGCAACGAACCCCTACAGACTTTGCATGCTGACTGGGACTAGATGTTGACCTGACGTTGACGTGACGTTGATGAGGAAGCTGACCGGAATGACGACATGGCACACACCGGTTTGATTGGATCTCGACTGTCTGGATAGGATCCGGTGGTTAGAAGAAGAGATTGACCCGATTTTGGCCCAGAATAGACAAGAAACAAATCTATGTTAGAGAGACAAATCCATAGGTCAAATTGAAAAACTTACAACATGAAAGTTGTGGGGAATAATTATTCCTACCTTCTTACCAAAGGAATTTAGATTTGAAGAAACGAGCGCGAGTACATCTTGGATTTGCACCGGCAGATCTGAAATATTGCGATGCAAAATTCTCCGGCTGTGGTGGATGAAAAGAGGTGAGGTTTGTCGGTATTGAAAGATTTCGACGAGTTCTACAACTTTCGTTTTTTGGCCGAAGGCAAACAACGAAGTCTAGATGGGTTAAAAAGCGAAATAAGATTCGGGCATATGTAGATTCGGGATTTCGAGAAGAGAAACTCGTACAGCTGTGGCTCCACAAGTTTATATGGAGATTTAGGATGATGTAAAGATAGGTATTGGAGTAGGAAACAAGTAGAAACAAACGGAAGTCAATTCGGAGTTGTAGATAAAAAGTTATGAGAGTTTGAATAGAGATAGGTCTAGAAAACGTGTTTTGCACGGAATATAAAGCAGCTGGACACGCTTACGTACGTGCCTGGCTGGTTCGGTCGGGTCGGTCCGGGTGGGCTGGCCCGTTTAGTTTTTTTTTTCTTTTTCTATTTACTTGTTTCCCTCATATCTTTTGCATACGAACTCCAAATGACACGATTCTTGTTTTTAAATTTTAATAAAATAGAATAAATCATTGTAGGATCATATTTGTAATCTTTTTACTAGTTTGCAAGTAGTGGGTTTATAAATCCTTGTATATTCCATTTTATTTATATCTTTATTTGTTTGTATTTATTCCATAACTTTTTCATACTAGCTCCAAATGAGCTCAATTTTGTTTCTAAAATTATGTAATATTAATTGGATCTATTTAGGCTATAATTATCTATAATTTATGCCTTAGCAATAATGGGTTTTATAAAGTCAATTTAATTTCCTTTAGGAACATTGGGGCAAATCAACTATAGGATTTAGATACCAGGATTTAGATTCAGTTAGTGAGAACTTTGCATGGATGTAATGAAATGCTTATGAATGCTTCATAATTTTCATTTTGAAATCTTGCACACCAATAATACGATCCAAAATCAATCCATGCCCTTTTGCCTATATGGCTACTTAGGTCATAACAAAAGAATATAAGATTTTGAATTCAAGGTTGAGAGGATTTTCTATTCAAAAAGTTTCTTCTCTTTGATAATTTTCAACATAGTCAAATAATCAATCAAACTTATTTATTTATTTCACATTCCAAAATTAGGAGAATTTTTGGATGTGACAATTGTATTCTTTTATTTTATTTCCCTTTTATTTGATTTTTATTATTTAAATAATTCTTTTAAGAATTATTACTTAAATGTCAAAAATTGTTATTAAATATTTATTTAGTATTTTTTTGAAATACTACAATATTAATATATGATGAAAGTGATTTTTAATTTTATCACCTTTCAATAATTTTGTAAAATTCCATAAGGATTATATAAATTGCAAAATTCTTAATAAAATTTATATGTCTAAAATTTTATTTCTTAATTTATTTGGATAGTGTGGATTATTGTGAATCCAAAACTATTTTATTTATAATTTTTGGATTTTTATTTTATTTTCTAGAATTTAATTAAGTTCAGGGGCATTTTGGTCTTTTTCTATTTATTAAAATAGGCCTTAAAGGTTTTTGGGCTAGCTTATTCTTATTGGGCCCTTGTGCCCCATGAGACATAGTCAAAACAGCCACCCCGAAGGGTTCTGGCCCAACTTAGCCCACCCACTCGCTGTCTCTCACCCTCGAGCTCACTCCTCTCCTCCTTCATCCCCGACCCCGTGGTTGGTGATGTCGCCGTCGACGATTCCCGCTATCGTGGACCGTTCTAGTCGCTGTCGTGGTGCGGGAGGAGGTTGTCGACTACGCCCCTCCTTCCTGTCCGAATGGATTTGAGCATGGAGCTCTCTTGCGACAGATCGATGTCGTCCCGAACCCTAGGGTTTGGGGTTGGCGTGGATACTGGCGCCGCTGCTGCTGTCACGTGTCATGGTGATTCACCTCGCCTCTAGGCGTGGCTATGGTCGCCGTAGCCTTTGTGGGTCATAGCGCCTCGGGGTGCTCCCGTCTTGCCATGGTCGTCGGCCACCTCTGCTTCCTCTTCTAGTCTACAGCGAGGACCTTTGGTGAGTTCTTTTCCTCTCTCCTCGTGCTCTCTGTGCTAGGTCATCCTATACTAGATGTTGGTAGTGACCTCTCTGGTTACTGTCTTGTCCTAATTAAGATAATTTGTTCCATTTAGGGTTCATATCCTGTTGTTGATTATATACTGGATGAATTAGATCATGTGTTGATGGTCTCTAAGCATGTTGAATGATTATTAGCTTGTGGCTTGCTGCTTAAGATGAACTATAATGGTTCTGGTGGCTTATTAGATGATTTTATGTTTAGATTTCATATGATTCAGATGATATAGTTGCTCTGAAAACAATGCTTTGTAAAGTTAGTGGGTTTGATAACTTACCACTGCCATTACTGGGTTAATGATAATGGGTATGGTGTGCTGAAATCACTGTCTTAGTGCTGTTGGCTTGAGAATGCATGTGCGGTTTGAGATCACAATGATCTTAAACAGAGAAGATATACATAGGAATGTTCTAATTATGATTCATGTAATGACAGGAAAATGATTGATAGATAGATAGATTGAATCTGTGAAGATGGAATGCTTATTCTGATTCATGTAGAATTGTTCTTGTGACACCATCTTTGTATGGCACAGAAGATTGATTCTAATCCATTATTTGGGTTAGTTTAAGCTTAAGATAAACTTGGCATTAAAAGATAAGTAGAAATGTTCCTTTCTGAAATCCCTAAGACCAATGATGTTGGTCTGAGGCTTAGGGATTAGGCTTTTTCTAGTTGATTCATATGGATAGTTCTGGTACTGGTACCAGCTACTGTTTCTTGAATCAAATCTCGGAAAAAAAATGATAGTAGGCTTGATCATTTATATGGATCCAAAAGATTAACTTCTAAGGTGCTACCCTTATCTTAGGGATGTGCCTAGAAGTTAAATCTTAGCTAAATTTATTCTTGAATAGAAATATAGCTTGATAGCCAAATCAATGATGTTGTTTTGAGTTTTGGTTGTATCTTTGTGCTTTTCTGTTTGCTTTTAGAGTTTAAAACCTCAGTGATGGATTCACCCCACTTGGGTGCTTTCTGAGAGTTTGAATGAGATACAGATCATGTATGCTTGGCTAATCTTAGACAGATATATCATGCGATGGTTTATGTACTCACCACTATCACTTGATGTTATGGTTGCTAGTGGTGGATCTTGTGCTCCCCTGGTATATTTAGCTACTGGCTTGTCCTTGATCTAGCTCATCATCTCCTGATCCTGATGGCTTGACCTTGGTCTTGCTATCCACCTGATCTTCCCCCTCCTTATGTCGCCATCCTGGTGATGTGATCCTGGCTTTGTTTGGTTTGGCAGTTGGCTGTTGTGCTTGGTTTAGCTACTGGCTGCTGAGCTTATGTGTAAGAGCAAAGGAATGATGTGGGGGTTGGTTTCCCGCGGCTGTGTTGACAGTTTTGTTTGGTTTTGTTGTTGTTGCTGTGGTGTTGACAACACACACCATGCAGTTTGGTATGTGTGCTACTTATGTGCTTGCTGCACAGATGTGGATATGTTCAGAATTTTGAAAGTTACTCTTATCTGATTACCTTTACTTGGATGGTGAAACTTGCCCCTCCTTGTTGTCATTTGACTTCTGTCTTAAAACTATGAAAGATACATTCCTTCATATTGGTGAAACTTTCCCCTTTTTATAAAATACTCAATGATGAATCTTGATCAGTGCACTTCACTGACAAGTCTGAGAGTAAAACAATACTAACCCTAACCTTCTTTATTTTTTATTTATGTTTGTTTTGCAGGTACCAGACTTGGGAATTGAAGATTTTAGTTTAGGTTTAATTGTAGAATAATCATATGTAATCTTCTTTATTCTTTTGTAATTTTAGTTCTATTCTTTTGTAAGCTTCATTTTATTATTTTGTAATAAAGATTATACTATTATCAGTAAATATATATTTCTATTCTTTATTTATTTGCTATGGTGAAGATTGTGGATTTTTGTAATAAGTTATATTTTTGTAACTTCTTTGTTGAATGAAAATATGAAATAGATATTCATATTCTTAATTGCTTTCTTTAAATAAAGTTTGAGTTATATTGGTTAACTCTTAATTAAATCAAAATTCAAACATAATTCAAAAATCATTTGAATTATAATTCGAACACTCAAGTTTAAAATTCAAATTCATTTCCCAAAACACATAATTCCTCAAAGATCATATCAAAGTCTATAGCAATCATCCTTTAAGACTAAACATAATCTCAAAGTATGAAAGAAACCTTGATCACTTTAGGTTTTTATTTGGCGAAAAATTTACCCACATTTTCACAAATGAATGCATGCAATATTCCAAATTCCTAAATCTACCGTTCGTGAGTTCCTAAATGCTGGGATGTTACATTAGTGTGCCTCTCGGGTTCTTATTCAATTTCTTCCTTATCAGTAGCATCATTTTTATCATTACCACTTTTAGTTTCAGCATCAGAGACAGATATACTATTAGGATCTATAACAGGTTTAGGACATTCTACAATTGTTTTATGTTTATTTTTATTTCTCTTAGAAGAAGTGCCACTATTTTCAACTTGTTGAGAATCTTGCTCAATTCTTTTAGGATGCCCCTCAGGATATAAGGGATCCTATGTGGCAGCACCACTCCTAGTTCTAATTTAATAAGCATGTTTATCTCCAGAAGCATTAACTAGCATATCCTTTGTACCTTAGCAAGTTAATCAATTTGAGTTTGAACCATTTTGAAATGTTTAACCGGCATTTTAACATCATTAGAAGTTCTTTCCACAATATGATTCAAATCATTAATATCTCTAGAGTTTTCCAATAAATGATTTTGAACTTGTTTGTTAAAATTACTTCGTTTAACAATAAAAGTATCAAGTTCCTTTAAGCATTGATCAGGAGGTTTAGCATAAGGAATATCACCTTCATCAAAATGTTGGAGAGAGTGTAACTCAATAGTGGATGAGTGGGAAATTGGCTTACATAATTCTTCTATAGGAGGCAAATTCTTCACATCTTCAGATCTAATACCCTTCTCCTTAAGACATTTCTTGGCCTCTTTCATAACTTCATCATTTAATTCAATCACTCCCCTCTTCTTTCGTATTGGTGTTGGTGTTGGTTCAGGCACAATTGGTTCAGGTGTAGTTGGCTCAGGTATAATTGGCTCAGTTGAAGTCCAGACATCATAATTCTTGCTTATTTTAGCCATTAATTCTTCAGCTTCTGCAGGAGTTCTTTTCCTGAAAACGCAATCAGTAAAACTATCCAGGTATGTCCTAGATTCATCAGTTAGTCCATTATAATATATATCAAGAAGCTCATTTTTGGGTAATGGACATCCAGGATGTGCATGAATCAAGGCATAAAACCTTTTCCATGACTCAGGCAATTTCTCCTCTTCTCCCTATTTAAAATCAAAAAGTTTTTACAAAGCAGCATGTTTGGCACTAGGAGGAAAATATTAATGAAAGAAAGTAGCAATCAAGCAATCAGGGCTACCAATGGATCCAAGAGGTAAATTATTAAACCAAGCTTTAGCTTCTCCTTTTAGTGAAAAGGGAGAAATTTTAGCAACAAAGTAAGTGCGCATCTTAAAATCATCAGAAAATAAGGCACTCATTGCGGAAAGCTCATAAATATGTGCCATAGCCCTTTCATTCTCAGTCCCACAAAAAAGGTTCTTTCTCAACAATGTTTATGTAGGATAAATCAAGAGAGAAATCATAATATTTGTCTTTAATGTTTATGGGAGAAGTAGCAAACTTAGCATCAGGAAAAAGTTTAGGTATAATAGTACGTTTTTCAAGGAGACTCTTAATAGAACTAGCACCACGTGTGTTTCGATATTCTTCAATAAATTCATCACTCATTTCAATATAACCATCATTAATATCATAACTCTCTCTAGACTCAGGTGAGATAACAGGTGTAGTAGTGTCTTCACTAGGAGTTTCAGTGTTTTCCAAAATAGTTCTAACAATTGTAGCATCTAGGAAAGGACCTAATGAACCACTCTCATCAAGAACAGTAGAAGTAACAACATGAGCATCAGAAGCAATTTCAGATTCAGCAGTAGTAGCAGTGTGTGTAGCATGCGTATGTGGTGGTGGTGTAACAAACTTACTTAAAACAGATGCTGAATCAAGAGCAACAGAGGTGTTTAGAATTATACATCTTCTTGTAGTGGATGGTAAAATAGGAAACTTCTCATCACGAGTTTTACCCATGATGGATGAATAGCAGTGAACTGTAATAGATCCAAGTGAACTTACAAATAAAGCTATGCTCCCCAGCAACGGCTCCAGAAAATAGTCTTGATGACCCACAAGTATAGGGGATCGCAACAGTCTTCGAGGGTAGTATGACCCAATTTATTGATTCGACACAAGGGGAGCCAAAGAATACTTATAAGCCTTAACAACTTAGTTGTCAATTCAGCTGCACCTGGAAATAGTCTTGCTCACAGTAGTTTAGCAGTAGCAACAGTTTTGTAGTAGCAATAGCAAAGTAACAGCAGTAGTAAAACAAAATCAATAGTAAGAATAGTAGCAAATAGTAGGATTCGAGTGTTGTAGGCATAGGTATGGATGGACGGGTGTTGCATGGACAAGATTATTCATGTAATATCAAGATCTAGGGCAATTGCAGATAAATAAGCTAAAGCATCCAAGTACTAAACAATCATAGGCATGTGTTCCATATATAGTCATATGTGCTCGCAATGAGAATTTGCACAACATCTTTTGTCCTGCCAGCCCGTTGCAGCGGGGCCTCAAGGTAATCTACTGGCAATTAAGGTACTCCTTTTAATAGAGTGTCGGAGCAAAGCATTAACACTCCGTGAACACATGTGATCCTCATATCACAGCCATCCCCTCCAGTTGTCCCAATTTCTGTCACTTCGGGGCCTTTGGTTCTGGACAATAATATGTGTAAACAACTTGCAGATAGGATCACAAACAATACTATCATCATGAATCAATAACATGTTCAGATCTGAGATCATGACACTCGGGCCCTAATGACAAGCATTAAGCACAACAAGTTGCAACAAAGCCAAATAGCACTAATAAAGATACTAGGCACCATGCCCTAACATCCCCATAGACTACATCAGGGGATTACTCACTCATGGATGGGGAAACATGTATGGTTGATGGAGAGGCATTGGTTATGATGATGGCGATGATCTCCTCCAAAACCCCGTCCTGGCAGGGTGCTAGAACGGAGTTTCTGATTCCGAATCACGGTTTTTGGTGGTGGCGGCGCAGCGGAAGTATTCTATGGAAATTGTCGAACCTCCCGTTGTTTTTAGGTCAAAAGGCTTTATGTAGGCGAAGAGGGAGGCCGAGGGGGTGCCCGAGGTGGCCACACCCCCTCCAGGCGCGGCCTGGCCTGGCTCGCATGGCCAGGGGTGTGGGCCCCTCATGGCCCTCCTCCGTCTCGTCTTCTGGCTCCGTGAGTCTTCTGGTAAAATAGGAGTTTTGCGATATTTTCCGGGATTATTCCTGAAAGTTGATTTTCTGCACAAAAACTAGATACCAAAGAAATTATGCTGAAACCAGTGTCAGTCTGTGTTAGTTGTATCCAAATCACACAAATTAGAGGAGAAACAATAGCAGAAGTGTTCGGGTAAGTAGATACATTTTGGACATATCAAGTAACCATGTGTTGGTTTGACCAGCACGGTCAAGAATCGAATCAGAGGAAGCAACACACATGCAGCCAGGCCTAGCGCAGACAAATACTAGTCAGCTGGACTGGTTGGCTTGTCCCAAACCCGATTACATCCTATCATCTTGGCCTAAACCGATTAGATCATGTTAGCCTCACCGAGACTGACATGTACCTATTTGTTTGGCCAAAGCCGAGGTTGTATTATTTCTGCAATTTCTCAAAACTGTGTATTATTTTTGAAAATGAATAAAATAAATCTATCATTGAATTAGTCTCCCTATAATGGATAACTTTGTGGCATAAAAGAATTAGTATCCCTACATTCGAAAATCCTCACCTAAATAATGTTTAGGCATCTTTGTACTCGATATCAAGCATCTAACTTTCTCAACAATTGTCCTATTTATCCTCTCATGAAGACCATTTAGTTGTGTTGTCTTCGAAGGATTAAATTGGTGCCTAATTCCATGCTCCTTGCAATAGGCATCAAATAGGACAATATACTCTCCCCCATTATCAGTGCGAATGCACTTGATCTTCTCAGTTTTTCTCTCAACTAAGACTTGGAATTGCTTGAATACACTTAGTACTTGATTTTTTCTTTAAAATATAAATGTGATTAAGTACATTGCAATAAATGTGACAAAGTATTTTGCTCTATCCATTGACATCACCAAACATTTTGCAAACATTGGAATGTACAAAGTCTCGCACCTCGGGCTTCTTGTGAGGAGGCTAACTCTTGAAGAAAATCTTGTGTTACTTCCCCGCTAGACAATCTGAACATTTCTTTATGTGAACACGCTTCACACATTTCAAAAAAAAAATCACGAGCACCGTCATACCCTTCTCACTCATGTGCCCAAGTCTCTTATGCCACAAAGCACAAGCATCCTCTTTCTGCAATGCATTAACACAAGCAACATAAATCTTAGAATAAACATGATACAAAACTGAAACCATGTTACGTTTTGTAACAATCAAATTTTATATGGTAAGATTGTACTGTGAATTTCCAAATCTTCTCCAGTACCATCTCCATCAAGTAATCCAACTAAGATAATGTTTAGCCAAAGGGCCTCAACATGCCTCACCGACTTGAGGACTGGTTCCATACCATTTTCAGCCTCCGGGTGCACATCTTCTCTTCCAATGATTTGTGCTCTATCATTTTCCCTTTTAATAACACGAATATCACATGTTGTATAGTTGGTGAAGAGATCTTTACAAGATGTAGTATATATGGTAGCACCACTGTCTAAAATCCAAGTCATCTCATCACTATCTACAAGGCTGATGGTATCATTAGAAACTACAGTGATCTCTCCTCAATAGTGGAACCGCCGATTCCATCATGTTCTACATGCATGAGAAACATGATCTCCTCAACCATATCAATATGTCTCCCTCGCTACCTCTATCATTGTTAGTTTGATTCTGAACTTTCTTCTTTTTTCTTTTTGCCTTTGTTCCATTGTTCACAATTCCACTTGATGTGGTCCTTCTCATGGCAGTGATGGCATATAATACCAGCATACTTGTATTTGCATCTTGATTTGCTTATACTTCTCTCTCATCCCTTACTCGGACCTTCACTCTTTCTTCTCCCTGTGACTTAGTCACTAACATTTCAGAATGAGAGGAAGAACTGTCCTTATCAACATTTTTTCTAGACTATTCATTTAGTACCTTGGTCTTCACAAGGTTCTAAGTGACAACTACATTAGGTGTTGAATTGCACACAATGACCTTAAAGGTCTCCTAAGTGTCCACTAATGATCCAAGTAGCAGCAAGGCTCTCAATTCATCTTAAAATGTGATTCCCATTAAAGATAGCTAATTTATAATGCCCTAAAATTTATTCACATGATCTAAAATTGGAGTTCCTCCTTGTACATCAAACGCATCAATTTTTGATAAAGAACATCTTGTTGGTACCTTCTTTGTGGGCATACAACTCCTCCAGTTTCTGCCATAAGGTGTGTGCATGCGTCTCATCAGTGATATGATTAAAAACATTATCATCCACACATTTCTGAATGAACCCATAATCTTGGAGATGAAGTACCTCCCATTGATCTTTCTTCATATCATCGAGCATCTTAGTGGAGAACATTGGATTCTAGTATTCTTTTACATACAAAAAGTCCTTCTTCTTGCTCTTCCAAGCTTGATAATTTGCACCATTCAAAGAAATCATTCTATTGGTATTTACTTCCATCCATCACCAAAAGAAAATGTAGTTATCCCAAAACAAATCTTTCTTCGAAACTGAATACAACGTAAACCTGGGCTCTCATACCACTTTGTTGGGAGTGATACGCAACTAAAGGAGATATGCCCTAGAGGAAATAATAAAGATGTTTATTATCATATCTCATTAGTTCATAATAGTTTATATCATGCTATAACTATATCAAGAGGAAACACTAATACATGTGTGGTATACAAACAAACCAAAGGTCCCTAGTAGCCTCTATTTAAACTAGTTCATTGCACAACTAATGATCAATGTTTCCTGATCATGGTGCATTTATGCCAACTAACAATGAAGTCATAGCATTAACAAATGATGTAATGGACATTACCAAGTATTGCAACATGATCAAGTCACGGGGTTCATCATTGCAATAGTTAGAAATGAAGTATCCTTCTCCTTTAACCATGAGATCATGTTAATCACTATTACCTAAGGATGGTTTGACTACATCAAACATCATGTCCGTAACTGGGTTACAGTAATAGTGTATGTTGGGTATTCCATATGGATAGGTTGAGGCATATGTATCTATATATGTATTTGTTCACCTGTGTGACAGGAAGATGCACTGGGCGCACTCGGTGGTTTACATTCATAAGCTGCGGATGTATGACTAGGTCATGGGGATGTAATATCACAAGAATGAGTAAAACATTACTTGTCGGTGTCGATATTGAACGAGGTATCATGATATTGATGATCGAATCTTGGATAAGTCTAGTATCAAAGTAATTAAGGGAATTGGGTTCGGTGTTTATGGTTCAAACGACGTTGACATCATGGAATGCACACGGGTCATTTTGGGCATCCCGGTCCCGCTATTGATCATTGATCCGTGATCGTCTCGATCATGTTTGTGATGTTCCCGAACCATAGGGTAACACACTTAAGGGCAATACAACGCTTGGAGATCATTCTGGAATTGATGGAATCACAAGGATCAAAGAGAAAGAGAAACTAGAAGTGTTCCCTAAGAGAACCAGAATCATTTCGGGGATTACCTAAGGAAATTTGAATGAACCGGAATCATTCCGGGAGGTTCCATAGTTAGTTGGAATGAACCGAAAGGTGTTTCGGGTAAAACAGAACCTAATGATATGTATTTCATATTAATTATTGGAATTAATATTAAATAAATATTTAAATTATATTTTATTTTGGTAACTTCCACTAATGGGCCAAGTTCCCGAGGGAACAAGGCCCAAGAGGGAAACCCCCCAAAGGGGACAAGCCTTCACCACCAATGGGGACCTAGTTGAACGGCCTAGGGCCATGCGCACGGGTAGGGCATAGACAGATAGCCCATGGTGCCCCATCCTAGGGCGCCTCCCTCCCACCTCTTCTTTAGTCCCACCTCGGGACTTTAGGGGAGGGTATTCCCAACTTTACCCTATATAAAGAGGGGCATAGGGGTGGGAATATACAACAACAATTAATCCAATAATTTTCTAAGGAAATTTTCCTTAGGAGAATAAATCTCTCTCCCTCACATGTGGTTCGCAAGATTCTCAGAAGGGATAGGAGATCCGGGAGTTGTCCCATTGCATCATACGTGTGCGATACCTCGGGGGTGTTGCCATTAGTGGCGGCAGATCATCATACAAGGACCAGAGCAAGGGGTAACCTGCGAGGAGCTTCACGACCTTGAGGTCGGATGGGTACGACTATATCATCCATGTTCTGCATGAGCGTTAAGCGTTTTCGGTCTGCAAGGTTATGTTTCCTAAAGCCTCTCTTTGTTATAGCATTACTCCTAGATAGATCCTGGCTAGGTGTGTTCTCGCGTAGGAAAAAAAATTCTGCCGCAGAACCCCTTTAACAAACCCATAGCTTGTAATGTACTCCATGGATAGCTTCAATCAATATATATGCAACAGTCATAAAATAATTGAGCACATACACAAAGTGGGTAAACCTTCTTAAGGTGAGGAGTAAAAAACCATGGCGATGGATCAACCGATTCGTACAAGATTCATTATGAGCAACCTAGGTACATAGTCTTCTCTAAAACATCTAGAGATGTACAACACACTCAGCATGTTGCCAACCAGCAACAACAACAACCACTAGATGGTTAATGTTTCTTGGTTTACCTCTGGACTATAGGAACGATTATGAAATTGCTAATGCAATTGGCACTTTTGGAAAATTTCTGCATTGGCACCAGGATCCCAATGTTCTTGAAAGAACACTGGTGTATGCTTCTTACCCAGCTATTACAAAAGGTCCTAGAGATGTTGTTTTTGGCAACTATGCTTCAGTTGGTGGAGTGAGGTAAGGTTGGACTACAATTTGCTATATTTTGACAACACAATTTTCTAATGCTCTGCCAAATGATGAGGACCCAATGCTTTTGATGGTAATCCCCATCCTATGCCTGGTCAGATGCATATGAATTTTAACAACTTTGTTGGCCCATAATATCCTGAAATTGGTTGGGATCAGAATCATGAGCAAGGGACACATGACCAAGGAGGGAACTTCCAACCTGAGAATCAAGATATGCCAGGTAACATGCATGATGAGGTGCAACATCAGGAATTGGGTAATGCACCACAGCAAGAACAAGAAGTGGAGCAAGTTGATGACTCCATTATTATTGATGGATCTGATGATTCAGGGGGTCTTTCAACAATGATAATATGATGGCACACAATCAGTTGATAATTAATCGTGTTAGAATTGCTCCTGTGGATACCATGCTTCTGCCATCTTCATATGGTCATGTGATCCCACCAAGCATGCAGATTGATAAGTTGCTATAGTATATGATCCCACAATTCTTTAAGCAGATTGCTCCTTCTATCTTGCTAGTTGAGCAGACTTTCAAGTCACTGTTGGCAAAAAGAAATTGGCCTACTACTTTCAATAGCCCATGTGGTTTCTCTGTCATCTGGGATCATGAGAAATACACTCGCTGGATGAATATAAAGATTAGACCAGCCACTAGAAGTATTACTTCTGCAAGCCCCAATGATCAACAAGTGACTCTAGTGGCTTTTACAGCCTCTCCACTCAGTGTTCCCAAGAGGAAAAAATGCTTATACAGGGCTTTCAACTAGAGTAACAAGAAGTGTCGCAAAGTATAAAAAGCCTGTGCAAACCAAGCCTCTTTTTATGGGAAGGGATGATGCTCAGAATCAGTCTTATCCAGTCAGGAGGAGTGCAAGAACTGCTAATAGGGATGTTGGATTCAAAGTTTGCTTGGCAGCTGAAACCTCAAGGCCAAAAAAGAAGCCAAGATCTGCCAAGCCTATACAAGAGCCAGTAGAATTTTTTATCCCAATTCATGTCATTCAAAGGACAGGTAAAGAGTTAGAGATCCCACCAGAAGATCTATCTCAGGACAATCTTATGGACGATCCTTCCTCCAACAAGACCAAGAAGGTTCCCAATGAAGAGTGATGTTTATTTTTACCAGTGTGGTCTAGTGTTTGAGTCTCTAGTTATCCATACTTTTGTATCTTATTGTACTGAACTATTGGTGGTCATGTGGTCTTCTGGTGTACTTTGGCACTATCATTTATCTGGATTGGATGATGAGTCACTGTCTATGTCAGTCTATAATTATTACTTAAAGTTGGTGCCTTGTGTTTGTATCTGGTCTGTTGTGCATGCCAGATGGATGATTTTAGAAAATGTTTTTCAATGGATAATTTCTCTACATTAAACCATGACTGGCTGGTACTATGTTGGAATGTCAGAGGCTTAAATGATAAAGATAAAATATTGGTTGTTTATAATAAAATCAATGAAAGTCATTGCTCACTAGTTTGTCTTCAAGAGAAAAAATGTGAAGAATTTGATCATTATTTTATCAAAACTTTCTGCCCAAAGCGGTTTGATCAGTTTTTTTATGTTCCCTCTATTGGTGCTTCTGGTGGATTAATAGTTTTATGGAATATCTTTGTTTTTTTGGGCTCATTAATGAAAACTACAGACTCAGCAATAAAAATCAAGTTTTCCTCAACCCATAATTCCGATACCTGGACACTTGTAAATGTTTATGGGCCATGTAGAGGACTAAAGAGGGATTTGTTTGTACAATGGTTATATGATTTGCATATCCCAATCCATGAAGACTGGCTACTTTTGGGGGATTTTAACTTCATTAGATCACTGGATAATAGAAATAAGGATGGAGCTGATATCAATGACATCTTCCTTTTTAACAGCATCATTATCCACCTTGGTCTGTTAAAACTGCCTTTAAAGGGAAGAAATTTTACTTGGTCAAATATGTAAGAAAATCCTCTGTTAGAACAATTGGATTGGTTTTTTACAACTCCTGACTGGACCTTGAAATATCCCAACACTTTGGTCAATCCTTTATCAAAATAAACTTCTAACCATGTACCTTGTGTGGTCAGTATTTCAACCACAATCCCAAGAGCAAAAAAATTCAGATTTTAGGACATTTGGATTGAGCAGCCTAGGCTCTTCCAAGTAGTGGAACATGCTTGGAAGCAACTAGTTAGGAAGGGGTCTATTGAAAATATCATTACTGCAAAGTTTAAAATTTTAAGGTATGCTTTGAAGAGATGGGGGAAAAGACTGTCACACATTAAGCTTCTGATTGACAAGTGTAACAAATGCATCCTTGTGCTGGATGCTATTGAGGATAAGATGCCCCTAAGCATACCTGAGTTTAATTTCAGAAATATTGTTAAATTGCACCTCAAGAAGCTCCTCAACACTCAGTCTACATACTAGAAAAACATATGCACAATTAGATGGGTCAAATTTGGAGGGGAAAATACTAAATACTTTCATGCTAAAGCTACTGAAAGATACATGAAAAATATTATCAATCAAATTAAGGATGAAGATGGAAATATTTTGGTCCAACATAAAGATAAGGTAGAGGCTTTATGGAAATGCTATAAAAACAGAATGGGGGTTTCTTTCCCTACTGAATGCATGTCAGATATATCTGACTTTGTCTCAAAAGTTGATGATCTTGATTGTCTATCTGAGGAATTCAGCACAAATGAAATTGAAGATGTTGTTAAGTATATGAAGACTGATAAAGCTCCAGGGCCTGATCATTTCAATGGGATGTTTGTGAAGAAATGCTGGCATATAATTAAGGATGACTGTATTAAATTATGTCATGAATTTCACAAGGGTTTAACTCCTCTAGCAAGCATTAATGGTTCTTTAATTACATTGGTCCCCAAGAAGAACTCTCCTAAGTCTGTCAATGATTTCAGGCCTATCTCTCTTACAAACACATGTCTTAAGTTCCTAACAAAATTGTCTACAAACATGTTACAGAAGCAAATAAAAAGGTGCATTCATGAGAACCAATATGGCTTCATCAAATGCAGAACAATAGAAGATTGTTTGGGATGGACCTTTGAATACTTACATCAATGTCATGCTTAAAAAAACAGACTGTGGTCATAAAATTGGACTTTGAAAAGTCATTTGACACAATTGAACATGAAGCAATAATCATAATTTTGAAGTGCAAGGGTTTTGATGATATCTACATTGGTTGGGTTAAACAAATACTAGCATCTAGATCTTTAGCTATTTTACTGAATGGAGTACCTGGTAGAAATTTCATCTATAAGCGTGGTGTTATACAAGGTGATCCTCTCTCTCCACTGTTATATGTTCTTGGGGGATATTTTCTACAGAGCTTTATTAACAAGGCTTTCAGTGAAGGGAGGTTAATTGAACCAATCCCCAATAGGGGCACGAATGATTTTCCTATTGTATAATATGATGATGACACTATTATTATCATGCAAGTTGATCTACATCAATTACACACTCTCCGACAGATTCTTGAAGAATACACAACATTCACTGGACTAAAGGTTAATTATCATAAATCATCGTTGGTACCCATAAATATACTCAAGATGAGGCTACCTCCCTTGCTTTGGAAATTGGATGTGTCACAGCAAAGATGCCTTTTACTTACCTTGGGTTTCCCATGGGGATTACAAAACTAACAATCAAAGATCTCTCACCTCTGACTGACAGAGTTGAGAGAAGATTGACAGCCTCAGCCTCTTTTTTGTCTTATTGGGACAGACCTGTATTGGTGAATTCTGTGTTATCCTCATTACCATTGCACTACATCAGTTCTCTAAGTATCCCAAAAGTAATAATTGAAGTCCTAAACAGAGCAAGGAGACATTGTTTATGGAGAAAGAGAAAGGATGATGATAAAGCACACTCTATGGCATCTTGGGAAATGGTTAGTAAACCAAAAGTTAAGGGTGGTTTAGGCATCATAAATCTCCAAATTCAAAATAAATGCCTTCTTATGAAGCATCTACATAACTTCTACAATAAAGTTGATCTGCCTTGGGTGAAATTAGTCTGGAACACATATTATCATGAAAGGGTACCTCACACTTTTACTGTCTGTGGATCTTTTTGGTGGCATAATATTATGAGTTTACATGAGGAATATCTCTCAATTTCTAAATGTTCTGTGGGATCAGCAGACACAGCTTTGTTTTGGATGGATAACTGGAACAGCAATCCCCTCAACTTAACATATCCACATTTATTTTCACATGTGCTTGATAAAGACTACTCTATTAAGCAAGCAATCTCAATTACACCGATGTCTGAAGCTTTTCATCTTCCAATATCTACTGAAGCTAGTTCTGAGTTACAACATTTACAACTACAACTGGCTAATGTCATCCTTCAACAAAATAAACATGATGAATGGAAAAATTTGCATTCAAGAACATGAGATTATTCTATCAGTGACATGTACAAGGGATATTTCAAGCACATCCCTAACCATTTTCCTTCCCAATGGATCTGGAAAAGTAAATATACTTCCAAACACAAGTTCCCTGTCTGGCTTATAATCCATGACCGCATTAATACTAAAGATATGCTGCTCAGAAGACATTGGAATGTTTCTGACAATCATAACTGTGTTCTTTGCCCTTGTCACAACCTTGAGACTGGCCACATCTCTTTTTTGAATGCAATTTCAGTATAAGAATCTGGGCATACCTTCAGGTTGTCTGGGGTTCAGGCTCTGGACCAGAAATTTTGAAACATGCAAAACAGAAATTCAAGGGTCCATGCTTCACAGAGATTGCTATACTGGCCTGCTGGAATATTTGGTAGCAGAGAAATGACAAAATTTTCAAAGGAATAAGACCCTCCTTCACCTCTTGGAAATCAGGGTTTATCTGTGATGTTTCACTTCTAAAATATAGAGTCAAAAAGAAGACCATCACAGAACTGAACTCATGGATTGATGCCTTATTGTAACTTTGTATAGTTTTTTCTCTTTCTATATATAATTTTTGTTTTATATTGTTAGCTTGTACATAAGACTTTTGGTTTTATTTTAAATAAAGGACTGTGGGGGGCTCCCCTATAGTAAATATTAAAAAAAAACCACTTGAAATAAAGATTACAACAAAGCAGATATATCACAATTTTGTCCTCTTCATAGATCAACAATATGCTCTTAAACCATAGATCTAATGTCCACCAAACTTGTTAGAAAAGTTGGCATACAAGTTCTCAATAAACACACCAAAATTCAGCTCAATCAGACATCGTTTACCTATCCAATCTGTTCGTGTACAAAAAATATTTTTTGTTAAAACAAAAGCAGTTCAAAATGACTAAACCGTTTCTAAATCTAATGCTATACATACCCCAAATATCAAACTAGTGAACCAAATCAAAGTACTTCAAGTAAGGAATAAGCTTACCAATTTTGGATCCAATCCAAGCATGTTTGAGCGTCCAAACACCAGTTTAAAGACAGACCAGTCAGACCTCAGAAATCTGAAAAAATCACCTCTACTTCTCCCTATCTTCTCAGTATGTTGTAGTGTTATTATATGTTTTCTCACCCTCTCACTACATCATCCATGATTTCTTACTTCTCTCACTTGCTCTTACACGCTCAGCCAACAAGGGTGGCTATTGTTTTCTTTTCTACTCTTTTTTTGACCCGGCCCATAGTGATTTTTATCGAATCCTCTTTTAAAGCACACCTCAGTCATTGGGGGATAACCTCGATAAACGGTTGAAACATGTTAGACTTCACGGGTTGTAGTTTGGATGCCAAACACACCTCCATAAGGAGGGACATGACCCAACAACAACTTTTGCCAAAAGTTGTGGTTTTTCAGTAAATTTCCGTAGGTTCTTGTTTTTTGAAACAATAGCCAAATAGTTATGGTTTGTGACATTTGGTTCATTTAATTCACTCTCTGTAATATATATGAAAAAATCAAAATAGTAAGCTAACATTTAATATATGGAACTTAGCTTTATTTTTTTGCAGCAACCTTTTAAAACTAGAAAACATTGTACAAGCAGGCATGTTTATACTATGGTGAAACATGCCAAAACCACCCAAACAATGAAAAACCAAATAAAAAAATCTAATCTGGCTTGGATGGGATAGCTATCACTTAGACGATGAAAGCACGGTCTCTGTGGAGGATGTCCTCTCTGGCAATTGAGGCCACCACGGTATATGTTTGCCGATGTCGGTGATGGATGGATTTACGCATGTACCTCACATGGGCCTTAATCCATGATTTCTACCCACGCCTGTCTCTATGATCAAAGACCTAAAGGCATGCATCTAGAAGCTCTCAACTGACCTGACCCGTGGGGCTAGAAGATGGCTCTCTAGAGATCCTGAAGACTAGATGCGTGTACAAGGAAGGTCGAAGATCAACGTGATGTGCAAGAAAAGATAAAAACCTGACGTGACTAAGAAAAACTCTGATATCATAGACATCTATAAGTACTTGAGGACATTCATCTAAAGAGGACACGCCATAATGTCCCAAGTCTTAGTCATCAGCCCTAGTCATAAACCCTAGATTCATCTTTCGTCGGGTAACATTATAAACCCTCTGAGATCATCGTCTAGACACTTTGTACAATCTCTCGATCACCTTATGAATAAAGTCTGAGGGAATCCTTCCCATTATACACATAATATCATATTTTTCTTTGGAAATCCAAACCAGCTGACCCTAGACGATTGCCAACCAAATAAACTCTCTTTCGTTCCTTGGAATTGATACTGCAGAGGCATCGTGAAAACTATCCTTCATCAGTTTGGCGTGCTAGGTAGGTGGAACCTGCGCCATGTAGATCGGATCTACCTCGATTACGTCCGGCGACTGAGACCACTGGGATTACAAGACCCCTACAACTCAACTCGCCTCAGACAAGATGGGCGAGCCAGGGAGCTGACAGACTCCGATCGGAAGCAACTTTCAGCTTCGATAGGAGGACGGATAGGTTCTCCCCACCTAGGGTCAGATGGATGGAGCACTATTCCGGCGGCCTACGTCGTACAGACGGTCACATGAACCTTAGTGAGTCTCGGTCGTCCGCCTTGGAGTGCCACTATGAAGGGCGCGGCCATAGGAGAAGGATGGAGTACGTCAACATGTTGGGATATGCGAGCGATGGACACACGCCGTTGTCATGGGAATGGGGGCTTGACGCACCTCGATGGAGCAGTATTCTCCCTACGCAAGGCGGATGTCACCAACATGACAAACAAAGAGGTGCAGATCAATGAAAGCTTGCTTTTCTTGGTCTCCCTGGGACCGTAGACTTAGGTGATAATTCATTTGGTTCCTTCACCCAAGCATGGTAAGCATGGAGATAGTGTGCATGAAGTGGCATGAAAATAAGAATTCGTAGTTTTTGGTTTTACCTCGTGCTCAAAGAAGAAGGTCAAATTTATAGGCAAGGGGACACACAGTTGAATCCTAAAAAAAGTTATCTCTACCTTCTATGTGTTCTGGACACACAGAGAAATTTGCAGCCGGGCCCATGTATCAGATGCTCAAGAGTTCCGGCTGCGTCCCCCCCCCCCCCCCCCCCCGACCTCAACTTGGCTGGATTTGCGCCCCTCAAGGTGAAAATCTTCATGTGGATTCTTCGTCATGGCAAGACGCGCACGCGTGCCCACCTGGATCGGATCGGTTGTCTCGCCAATGCAGATTGTTCCTTCTGCCCGCGTCACCTCGAGACGCTCGAGCATCTCTTCTTCGCATGCCCCAGGCTCCGCTTGTTCTGGAGGAAGATCCTGGGTGAGCCTCGCACTGCTATACACTCGTCTACGCTCGCCGCCTGGGAGGCTTTCCAGCAGGGGTACTCCCCGTGGGATACCTCCATCTGTAGCATTGTCCTCTCCGGCGCGTTGTGGTCCGTGTGAAAGGCTCCTAATAGAATGGTCTTTGACTCGGTCTAGCTCCCCCCGTCTGCCATTCTTAGTCTGCTAGTTGACCACCTAGAGTTATGGAGTGTGCGTGTGTCCGCGTGAGTCAAATGTGCGGGTATAGTCCAGTGGTGTGCCTCGCCGTGTGAGTTGTATCATCATTATTATTTTTTGAAAAAGGGTATATATTAATATCACAGGATATCAATTATACTCGGCCTCTGCAACAACGCATGCCATAACGATTCTACGGATGCACACAGCCCAAAAAAAGAAAAGGAAGAATTATAAAAAAGAAAAGTCCCGCTACAGAGAACGAATCCTCAAAACAACGACACCGACACCATCAGAACAACACCAGTAGTCCTCCACTCCAATAACAACGTCTTCAAGAAGGAAACCGTGCCCAACCCTGTTGGTGGCAGCTCACATGTGTGTGTGGCAAGAGCTGTGGGAGCTAAAGTTTAGTCCCACATGGAAAGTTAAAGGAGAGTTGCGCCACCATATAAGGTGGAGTGTTGCACCACTTTGTAAGTGAGTGACAATAAGAGAACTACGCGCGCGCTCCTCCGACGACGATGCCGCTCGCACGCTCGCCTCGTCACGTCACGTCACGTCACGTCACGACACGACGCACGCGCGTGCCGCTAGAATCTCGCCGAGCCGAGCTTTATTTTGCTGCTCAGGAAATTGTGTGCGGTTAGACAGACGTGTCAACAGTTAGCGGATTCGGGTCGCTTCCGGATTCGTGTCCTGTACGGGATTTCCGAGCCGCTCTATATAAACGCCCGTGTGGCTTCCACAACATACAACACCAAACCAATCTAGGGTTTTCCATCCTCTCTACTTGCGCCATCACCCGTAGTCTACTCCATCCCGCTTGCCGGCGTGCACCGACGGTAGGGAGAGCAGGTCTCTGGAACCACTCACCTTTGTGATCCTGTACGGGAGAGGACGAATAAGGTTTTTGGGAAGTGCTTCACGCGACTGCTCAAGTTCATCATCACGACGCGTCTTCCCGGTCGTCAAGCCGGACCTCGTGCGCGTCGTCTTCAACGCCGACTTCTTCGTCAGTCTACTGCACCAACGGCGACTACATCGACAACCGATCAGTACGTATACCATCAACAGGTCCGTTGTTTTACTATGGCTATTAGTGCGTATAATCTGCTACTGTTCATGTTGATCAATACATCTAGTATGCTAAGGACACTGCTGAGAGAGGAGGCGAGGGTCAGTCTAGCGCCTACATGGCGCAGAAGAAGACATTCGGCAAGAATAAAGGGAACTATAAGCCCTCGTTCAACAAGCCTGAAAAGACTACAACCTTCAAGAAGAAGAAGAAGAAGCTGAACAAGGCCGAGCTACATTGTTATTCATGTGGAGAGCTCGGCCACTTTTCCAAGGACTGTCTAGATCCTGCAGATCACAGAGGGAAAGGTGGGAAGACTGTCAACGTCGTGACCGCTATCAACACTGATGGGTACGGTAATTTATTTACTGTTCTTTCAGTATTTCAATCACCATGTTGGTGGATTGATACGGGTGCTAATGTTCATGTGTGTGCTGACATCTCTATGTTCACTTCTTATCAGGTCGTTCGGGATTTAGCCGTCCTAATGGGGAATGGATCACATGCTTCTATTTGTGGTGTTGACACGGTGGATCTGAAGTTTACTTCCGGAAAGATCGTGCAACTAAGGAACGTGCAGCATGTCCCTATATGAACAAGAATCTTGTTAGTGGATCCCTTCTATGTAGAGATGGGTTTAAGGTTGTGTTAGAGTCTAATAAAGTCATTGTTTCGAAACATGGACAATTTATTGGTAAAGGTTATGAGTTCGGAGGCTTGTTCCGGTTTTCACTTTCAGAGTTTTGTAATAAATCCGTGAATCATATTTGTGGTGATGTTAATGATGATACCAGTGTTTGGCATTCTCGTTTATGTCACATTAATTTTGGTTTGATGTCTCGGATGTCCAATATGAGTTTAATTCCGAATTTCACTATTGCCCAAGGTTCTAAGTGTCATAGTTGTGTGCAATCAAAGCAACCTCGAAAGCCTCACAAGGCTGCCGAGGAGAGAAACTTGGCACATCTAAAACTCATACATTCTGATCTATGCGAGATGAATGGCGTGTTGACAAAAGGTGAAAAGAGATATTTCATGACGTTGATAGATGATGCTACTAAATTCTGCTATGTTTACTTGTTGCAAACTAAAGATGAGGCTTTAGACTATTTTAAAATCTATAAGGTCGAAGTTGAAAATCAACTAGAGAGAAAGATCAGGCGTCTTAGGTCGGATCGTGGTGGTGGGTATTTTCCCAAAATATTTGACGAATTCTGTCAGGAACATGGAATTATTCATGAGAGGACGCCTCCCTACTCGCCCCAATCTAATGGGGTTGCTGAGAGGAAAAACCGCACGCTAACTGACTTGGTGAATTCCATGTTAGCCACTGCTAGTTTATCAAAGGCATGGTGGGGGAGGCTTTATTGACTTCATGTCATGTCCTGAATAGAGTTCCTAACAAGAATAAATAAAAGACCCCTTATGAGGAGTGGGCTGGGAGAAAACCATCACTTTCGTATTTGCGCACTTGGGGGTGTTTGGCAAATATCAACATACCGATTCCCAAGAAACGCAAGGTGGGACCTAAGGTAGTGGATTGTATCTTTCTAGGATATGCTCCACGGTGTGTAGGCTATAGATTTCTAGTGGTTAAATCTGAGGTACCTGATATGCGTGTTGATACTATAATGGAATCTCGTGATGCAACATTATTTGAGAATAGTTTTCCTATGAAAGATATGCATAGCATTGGTAGAATTTCTTCTGAAATACTTCCTGAATCTAGTGCATCTATTGAGAATTCTGAACAACCACATGAGGAAGTCCTTGAGAAGGATGACAATGAACCTCTCACGAGGAGTAAGAGACAGAGGATTGCAAAATCCTTTGGTAATGATTTCATCGTGTACCTTGTGGACGATACTCCTAGATCCATTGTAGAGGCATATGCATCTCCTGATGCAGATGATTGGAAAGAAGTTGTCCAAAATGAGATGGACTCGATTCTTTCTAATGGAACTTGGGAATTATCAAAACGACCCTATGGTTGCAAACCTGTGGGCTGTAAGTGGGTGTTTAAGAAGAAGCTAAGACCTGATGGTACTATTGAGAAGTACAAGGCGCGCCTTATAGCTAAGGGCTACACACAGAAAGAAGACGAAGATTACTTTGACACCTACTCACCTGTCGCTAGACTGACCACCATACGAGTACTACTGTCCATGGCTGCCTCTTATGGCCTTCTCGTTCATCAAATGGACGTGAAGACAACTTTCCTTAATGGAGAGTTGGAAGAGGAGATCTATATGGATCAGCCGGATGGGTTTGTGGTAAAAGGTGAAGAGACAAAGGTGTGCAAGTTATTAAAATCTTTATATGGCCTGAAACAAGCACCTAAGCAATGACAAGAGAAGTTTGACAGAACTCAACTTTCTGCTGGCTTTGTCATTAATGAGGTTGATAGGTGTGTTTACTATCGCCATGGTGGGGGTGATAGCATTATATTATGTTTGTACGTGGATGACATTCTTATCTTTGGTACAAACATGATAGTGATAAATGAAGTCAAGTCTTTCCTGTCAAAGAGTTTTGATATGAAAGATCTAGGAGAGGCTGATGTGATTCTGAACATCAAGCTTATGAAGAACGAGAATGCGATTACTTTAACGCAATCTCATTATGTTGAGAAGGTCTTGAGCCGATTTGGCTTTGCTGATGGCAAGACTTCTCCAACACCTTATGATCCCAGTTTGACATTACGGAAGAATAAGAAGGAACCAACAGATCAACTGGAATATTCACAAGTTGTTGGTTCTCTCATGTACTTAGCAAGCGCTACAAGACCTGATATCTCTTTTGTTGTGAGAAAGTTGAGTAGGTTCATGTCTAACCCGGGTATTGATCATTGGCATGCACTTGAAAGGGTCATGCGCTATCTATGTGGTACAATGAGCTATGGGATTCACTATTCAGGGCACCCTGTTGTGCTTGAAGGATATAGTAATTCAAACTGGATCTCTGACGTTGATGAACTCTACGCCACGAGCGGGTATGTGTTTATCCTTGGAGGTGGTGCGGTTTCATGGAGATCCCGTACACAGACCATATTGACGAGGTCAACTATGGAAGCAGAGCTTACTGCTTTAGACACAACCACTGTTGAGTCAGAATGGCTGCGTGAGCTCTTGATGGACTTGTCTGTGGTTGAGAAACCTGTGCCGGCAATCCTTTTGAATTGTGACAACCAAACTATTATTGTCAAAGTGAAAATTCTAAGCATAACGTGAAGTCATCAAGACACGTGAAGAGACGTTTGAAGTCTGTCAGGAAATTGAGAAACTCCGGAGTAATAATTGTTACGTATATTCAAACAGACAAAAACCTGGCAGGTCCCTTTACAAAGGGACTATCACGAAATGTGATAGAAAGTGAATCGAGGGAGATGGGGTTGAGACCCATGGATGTCACACCTAGTGGTAACTCAACCTATGTGATCGGAGATCCCGTGAATTAGGACATGGGAAGAACAAGCTAGTGGGTGGACTGAGGAGAGTATTTTATAACCCTCTCTATGTGAAGATGCATAACTCTCATAATCTATAAGGCAGGTTGGCAACACGCCTTAATTTGTTTCTGTTGGCTTTAACTAGCAAAGATGTTGTCCTACAGGGAATTCTTGAAAGAACACACCTATATGAGCTCGACTGTAAACGTCGCGGTCTATGAGACTTGGGTGATATCTAGTAAACTCATTAAGAGACCAGGGAGTATGACGCATATGCTCCAATCCGCGGGGTAGGCTACTGGAAGCCAGGTACTAGTTATGATTTTGAGTGAAATCTATTGGCACCAAACTTGCAATTCAAGGTTCGTCCATTGTTCAAGTTGTTGATAGACGTAGTTTAAGATTCTAGGCGGAAGTTTAACTTAACAGTCTCTGCTGAAACACTGGTATATAAATAAGTACCGAGCATTGGCAAATCTTCATATGAGCATTTGAGATCTGGTGGGGGATTGTTATAAATAATGGTCTAAATCGTAGACCCATGTGTGATTTCAGATTTTTCCTAAATCTCAAAGCCCATGTATGTGGAAGCCCATATGTGATTTGGCCCAAGTTGGTGGCAGCTCACATGTGTGTGCGACAAGAGCTATGGGAGCTAAAGTTTAGTCCCACATGGAAAGTTGAAGGAGAGTTGCACCACCTTATAAGGTGGAGTGTTGCACCACTTTGTAAGTGAGTGACAATAAGAGAACTACACGCGCGCTCCTCCGACAATGATGTCGCCGCTCGCATGCACGCTCGCATCGTCACTTCACGACGAGCGCGCCGCGGGAATCTTGCCGAGCCGAGCTTTATTTTGCTGCTTAGGAAAATGTGTGCGGTTAGACAGATGTGTCAATAGTTAGAGGATTCGGGTCGCTCCCGAATCGTGTGCTATTTGTAACCGACTGGAACGTGCGTGACGTGGGCTTGGTCCACTTCGTGTCCTGTACGGGATTTCCGAGCCGCTCTATATAAACGCCCATGCGGCTTCCACAATGTACAACACCAAACCAATATAGGGTTTTGCCATCCTCTCTACTTGCGCCGCCACCATAGTCTACTCCATCCCGCTTGCTGGCGTGCACCGACGGTCGGGAGAGCAGGTCTCCCGAACCACTCGCCTTTGTGATCCTGTACGAGAGAGGGCGAATAAGGTTTTTGGGAAGCGCTCCACGCGACTGCTCAAATTCGTTATCACGGTGCGTCTTCCCGGTCGTCAAGCCAGACCATGTGCGCGTCGTCTTCAACGCCGACTTCTTCGTCAGTCTACTACACCAATGGCGACTACATCGACAACTAATCAGTATGTATACCGTCGACAGATCTATTGTTTTACTATGGCGGTTAGTGCGTATAATCTGCTACTGTTCATGTTGATCAATACATCTAGTATGTTAGAGGTTCACGTGATTTTAGCTGCTGTTGTCATGATTTATATAATGGAATTAATAGTGGAAATTATGCCTAATAATCCAGCAATCCAAAAACCTTATTATAGGCAATTTCCTGAATTAAACATGGGACACTTGGCCGATTCTATGAAGCCGGAAAAGGTTACCGGTGTTCATTTTAAGAGGTGGTAGTATAAGACCACTATGTGGCTACAAGCTCTGAAAGTATTCGAGGCTAGTGAGGGTTTACCTGAAGGAACTACATCTGACGAGGTTCAGAACAAGTTCAAGGAAACCAATCTTTTTTTGTGGGATGCGTTCTGAGTGTTCTTGACAACAAGCTATTTGATGTGTATATGCACATCAAAGATGGAAAAGAGATCTGGGAGGCACTGAACGCTAAGTTCGGTGTAGCAGATGCTGGCAGTGAGCTGTACATCATGGAGAAATTTCATGATTACAGGATGGTTAACAACCGTTCTGTAGTTGAGCAAGCTCATGAGATACAGTGCTTTGCCAAGGAGCTTGAAATCCTCAAGTGTATCTTACCCGACAAGTTTATGGCTGGGTGCATTATTGCAAAGTTGCCTTCTTCGTGGAGGAAATTCGCCACAACTCTCAAATACAAGAGACAGGAGATATCGGTTGAAAACCTGATAGCGTCTCTTGATGTTGAGGAGAAGGCTCGGGATAAGGACATTGCTGAGAGAGGAGGCGAGGGTCAGTCTAGCGCCTACATGGCGCAGAAGAAGACCTTCGGCATGATAAAAGGGAACTATAAGCCCTCATTCAACAAGCCTGAAAAGACTACAACCTTCAAGAAGAAGAAGAAGCTGAACAAGGCCGAGCTACATTGTTATTCATGTGGAGAGCTCGTCCACTTTTCCAAGGACTGCCCAGATCGTGCAGATCAAAGAGGGAAAGGTGGGAAGACTGTCAATGTCATGACCGCTAGCAACACTGATGGGTACGGTAATTTATTTACTGTTCTTTCAATCAATCACCATGTTGGTGGATTGATATGGGTGCTAATGTTCATGTGTGTGCTGACATCTCTATGTTCACTTCTTATCAGTTCGCTCGGGATTCAGCCGTCCTAATGGGGAATGGATCACATGCTTCTGTTCGTGGTGTTGGCACGGTGGATCTAAAGTTTACTTCCGGAAATATCGTGCAACTAAGGAACGTGCAGCATGTCCCTACTATGAACAAGAATCTCGTTAGTGGCTCCCTTCTATGTAGAGAGGGGTTTAAGGTTGTGTTAGAGTCCAATAAAGTCATTGTTTCGAAACATGGACAATTTATTGGTAAAGGTTATGAGTTCGGAGGCTTGTTCCGGTTTTCACTTTCAGAGTTTTGTAATAAATTCGTGAATCATATTTGTGGTGATGTTAATGATGATACCAGTGTTTGGCATTCTCGTTTATGTCACATTAATTTTGGTTTGATGTCTCGGATGTCCAGTATGAGTTTAATTCCATATTTCACTATTGCCAAAGGTTCTACGTGCCATAGTTGTGTGCAATCAAAGCAACCTCGAAAGCCTCACAAGCCTGCCGAGGAGAGAAACTTGGCACTCTAGAACTCATACATTCTGATCTATGCGAGATGAATGGTGTGTTGACAAAAGGTGAAAAGAGATATTTTATGATGTTGATAGATGATGCTACTAAATTCTGCTATGTTTACTTGTTGCAAACTAAAGATGAGGCTTTAGACTACTTTAAAATCTAAGGCCGAAGTTGAAACTCAACTAGAGAGAAAGATCAGGCGTCTTAGGTTGGATCGTGGTGGTGAGTATTTTCCCAAAATATTTGACGAATTCTGTCAGGAACACGGAATTATTCATGAGAGGACGCCTCCCTACTCGCCCCAATCTAACGGGGTTGCCGAGAGGAAAAACCGCACGCTAACTGACTTGGTGAATTCCATGTTAGCCACTGCTGGTTTATCAAAGGCATGGTGGGGGGAGGCTTTGTTGACTTCATGTCATGTCCTGAATAGAGTTCCTAACAAGAATAAAGAAAAGACCCCTTATGAGGAGTGGGCTGGGAGAAAACCATCACTTTCGTATTTGCGCACTTGGGGGTGTTTGGCAAAGGTCAACATACCGATTCCCAAGAAATGCAAGATGGGACTTAAGACAGTTGATTGTATCTTTCTAGGATATGCTCCACGGAGTGTAGGCTATAGATTTCTAGTGGTTAAATCTGAGGTACCTGATATGCGTGTTGATACTATAATGGAATCTCGTGATGCAACATTATTTGAGAATATTTTTCCTATGAAAGATATGCATAGCATTGGTAGAATTTCTTCTGAAATACTTCCTGAATCTAGTGCATCTATTGAGAATTCTGAACAACCACATGAGGAAGTCCTTGAGAAGGATGACGATGAACCTCTCACGAGGAGTAAGAGACAGAGGATTGCAAAATCCTTTGGTAATGATTTCATCGTGTACCTTGTGGACGATACTCCAGATCCATTTCAGAGGCATATGCATATCTTGATGCGGATGATTGGAAAGAAGCTGTCCAAAATGAGATGGACTCGATTCTTTCTAATGGAACTTGGGAATTATCAGAATGACCCTATGGTTGCAAACCTGTGGGCTGTAAGTGGGTGTTTAAGAAGAAGCTAAGACCTGATGGTTCTATTGAGAAGTACAAGGCGCAGCTTGTTGCTAAGGGCTACACACAGAAAGAAGGCGAAGATTACTTTGACACTTATTCACCTGTCGCTAGACTGACCACCATACGAGTACTACTGTCCCTGGCTGCCTATTATGGCCTTCTCGTTCATCAAATGGACGTGAAGACAGCTTTCCTTAATGGAGAGTTGGAAGAGGAGATCTATATGGATCAGCCGGATGGGTTTGTGGTAAAAGGTGAAGAGACAAAGGTGTGCAAGTTATTAAAATATTTATATGGCCTGAAACAAGCACCTAAGCAATGGCATGAGAAGTTTGACAGAACTCTACTTTCTGCTGGCTTTGTCATTAATGAGGCTGATAGGTGTGTTTACTATCGCTATGGTGGGGGCGATAGTGTTATTTTATGTTTGTACGTGGATGACATTCTTATCTTTGGTACAAACATGATAGTGATAAATGAAGTCAAGTCTTTCTTGTCAAAGAGTTTTGATATGAAAGATCTAGGAGAGGCTGATGTGATTCTGAACATCAAGCTTTTTAAGAATGAGAATGGGATAACTTTAACGCAATCTCATTATGTTGAGAAGGTCTTGAGCCGATTTGGATTTGCTGATGGCAAGACTTCTCCAACACCTTATGATCCCAGTTTGACATTACGGAAGAATAAGAAGGAACCAATAGATCAGCTGAAATATTCACAAGTTGTTGGTTCTCTCATGTACTTAGCAAGCACTACAAGACCTGATATCTCTTTTGATGTGAGAAAGTTGAGTAGGTTCATGTCTAACCCGGGTATTGATCATTGGCATGCACTTGAAAGGGTCATGCGCTATCTATGTGGTACAATGAGCTATGGGATTCATTATTCAGGGCACCCTACTGTGCTTGAAGGATATAGTGATTCGAACTGGATCTCTGACATTGATGAACTCTACGCCACGAGCGGGTATGTGTTTATCCTTGGAGGTGGTGCGGTTTCATGGAGATCCCGTACACAGACCATATTGACGAGGTCAACTATGGAAGCAGAGCTTACTGCTTTAGACACAGCCACTGTTGAGTCAGAATGGCTGCGTGAGCTCTTGATGGACTTGTCTGTGGTTGAGAAACCTGTGCCGGCAATCCTTTTGAATTGTGACAACCAAACTGTTATTGTCAAAGTGAAAATTCTAAGGATAACGTGAAGTCATCAAGACACGTGAAGAGACGTTTGAAGTCTGTTAGGAAATTGAGAAACTCCGGAGTAATAATTATTACGTATATTCAAACAGACAAAAACCTGGCAGATCTCTTTACAAAGGGACTATCACGAAATGTGATAGAAAGTGCATCGAGAGAGATGGGGTTGAGACCCATGGACGTCACACCTAGTGGTAACCCAACCCATGTGATCGGAGATCCCATGAATTAGGACCTGGGAAGAACAAGCTAGTGGGTGGACTGAGGAGAGTATTTTATAACCCTCTCTATGTGAAGATGCATAACTCTCATAATATGTAATGCAGGTTGGAAACACGCCTTAATGTGTTTATGTTGGCTTTAACTAGCAAAGATGTTGTCCTACAGGGCATTCTTGAAAGAACACACCTATATGAGCTCGAATGTAAACGTCACGGTCTATGAGACTTGGGTGATCTCTAGTAAACTCATGAAGAGACCAGGGAGTATGACGCATATTCTCCAACCCGCGGGGTAGGCTACTGGTAGACAGGTACTAATTATGATTTTGAGTGAAATCTATTGGCACCAAACTTGCAATTCAAGGTTCGTACATTCTTCAAGTTGTTGATAGACGTAGTTCAAGATTCTAGGCAGAAGTTCAACTTAACAGTCTCTGCTAAAACACTGGTATACAAACAAGTAGCGAGGATTGGCAAATCTTCAAATGGACATTTGAGATCTGGTGGGGGATTGTTATAAATAATGTGCTAAATCATTAGACCCATGTGTGATTTCAGATTTTTCCTAAATCTCAAAGCCCATGTATGTGGAAGCCCATATGTGATTTGGCCCAAGTTGGTGGCAGCTCACATGTGTGTGTGGCAAGCGCTGTGGGAGCTAAAGTTTAGTTCCACATGGAAAGTTGAAGGAGAGTTGCGCCACCTTATAAGGTGGAGTGTTGCACCACTTTGTAAGTGGGTGACAATAAGAGAACTACACGCGCGCTCCTCCGACGACGCCGCCGCCGCTCGCACGCATGCTCGCCTCGTCACATAACGTCACGACGCGCGCGCGCCGCGGGAATCTCGCCGAGCCGAGCTTTATTTTGCTGCTCAGAAAAATGTGTGCGGTTAGACAAATGTGTCAACAGTTAGCGGATTCGGGCCGCTCCTGAATCGTGGGCTATCTGTAACCGACCCGAACGTGCACGACCTGGGCTTGGTCCACTTCGTGTCCTGTACGGGATTTCCGAGCCGCTCTATATAAACGTCTGTGCGGCTTCCACAATGTACAACACCAAACCAATCTAAGGTTTTGTCATCCTCTCTACTTGCGCCGCCACCGTCGTCTACTCCATCCCGCTTGCTGGCGTGCACCGACGGTCGGGGAGCAGGTCTCCGGAACCGCTCGCCTTTGTGATCCTGTACGCGAGAGGGCGAATAAGGTTTTTGGGAAGCGCTCCGCGCGACTGCTCAAGTTCGTCATCACAGCGCGTCTTCCCGGTTGTCAAGCCGAACCTCGTGTACGTCGTCTTCAACGCCGACTTCTTCGTCAATCTACTGCACCAACAGCGACTACATCGACAACCGATCAGTACGTATAACGTCAACAGATCTGTTGTTTTAGTATGGTTGTTAGTGTGTATAATTTGATACTGTTCATGTTGATCAATATATCTAGTATGTTAGAGGTTCACGTGATTGTTGTTGTTGTTGTCATGATTTATATAATAGAATTAATCATGAAAATTATGCCTAATAATCCAGCACAACAACGGTTGAGATCTCTCTGTACCCCTTCATAACTAAGAGTATGATGGTTTTTAATGAATTAATAAGACATCATTATGGGATTTGGATTGGATATGAGCGGCAATTATAATTAATAAAATTACAGACTAATTAATGGCAGAAGACCAGATTATCCTTTTAAATTTGGGAGAGGGAGGTGCACTGAAGTAGGCCTTGGGGACACGTCATCTTGGTACCATGGGAAATTTGATGCAGACATATCACCATCCTTGGAATGACAAGCAGCAACGACATCCATCGTACATAGTGCACTTCGACAATAACTTAACGTTAACAATGATTACGCATGATATATACTGTTGGCCTGCACAAGATCTGTCAACGTTAACGATGTGTAAGAGTACATTACAAACATCCTTTTCCTCACTAATCCCCTCAAGAAAATAAAAAGAAAAGATGATGGACATAATTTTTCAGAACATCATCTCCTGGAATCCATCATCCGTTACTTTCAGAAAGTAAAATCATGCCATCCATGTAAACAAAACCAGTCAATCTCGATCTAGAAATCCTAGCTACCGGTGGGCCTTCGTGCATACATGAGAGTCACTCGAACGGTGACTGGACATGCACCTTGCAGGGCCGCCTGGCGGTGAGATATCATTGGCCTGCATCTTAACATCTTCCGTCAAATGGAAAGACGTTCTTTTGTACATCAGCCCGTAATTGTCGATTGAAACGACAAAGTTTTCAATAAGCTCTTTTATCTCTATGCGTCATCTTGTCCGTCGCTAGATTTTTTCGTGGTACTCACTTCGTCTGTGACGTGGGAGTTTCTCTGTAATCGTAGTAAAATGTGTGCATGAATGGTTTGTCCATAAACTTCTTCAACACTCGTCCTCCGCCTCTTTCCAAACATAAGAAACTGAAAACACAAGGACGAACCATGATTAGCCAATACCCCTTCATGCCCTCTGAATCGAACAGGTATTAGTTAATTCTATCCTTTCTTGTGTTCTTATTTTCTTAAGTTTGGGAGAAGGGGAAGACACCGAATCACATTTGCTTCGGTGTTTTCTAATAAGATTTATTTGTGGATTAGCTGATGCACATGGTTTCACTGGGCCTAGATGACTAGAAAGATATAGATGTAGCTAGTAGTGAGGCACATAGACAACAAGCATAGTTGCTTCTCTAGTTTGCCTGCCTTTGAGCCTAGCTTAAACGTCAAGAAAGAGCATAAACTTTCTGGGAAACGACAATGTTAATTTATGCCAGTTTTTTTTTTCAAGAGAGATGCCAAGAAGAAAGGGGGTGATATAAGGTGTGCAATGTGCATGATTTGATGAGATCAGGAGGTAGTGTATCCCTATCTGTCCTCCTACCTAGCTGATGCTCACAAAGCAGCCAGAATAATGAGGCCATGACCTCTTTCAAAGTTTGTGGGTGCCGTGTTGCACAGGAAAAAGGAAGCTACTCTAGTCTCCACAGCCCATGCATCAAAATTAATTTAGCCCAATAAACTGTGCAAATTAAAGCTACACATATATGGGAAGATTTGAAACAAATGTGGATAGGTTGAGACAACATCACAAAGGGCTGCACTTCTAATTAACACAAAATTGTGGGGGATGTTATGGCTTGAGGCCACACATGCCACATGGTGTTTTATTATAGGGTTAATTGGATCCATGCCACTACAACTTTCACACTTTGGAGAAATGCCATTATAAAAATTGAAGTTGGAAATATGCCACTCTAATTTCTCTATACCTCTACCTATGCCATTCTAGTCATTTACCAGACAAATACTGCCATTGTACTCCCGTACGTATACTTGTATGGCTGTACTGTACAAATGTACTATGGATACGTGAAAAGGAAGCCATGTAAAAAAAAAAGAAAATGCGGTCGATCTGGACATTAGGAGACTCACGCCCTATGCACGCATCAGGAACGCGATAGGAGAATCAGAAAATCTCATGCACGCACGCTTTGAAACCTAGCCGCGGCGGCGGCCAACAGAGGCGCTCGCGATGCCGCGTCTGCCGGCGCCCGCGGCTGCAGAATCCCCTCTCACAAGTGCATCGGCGGTTGTCGGCGAGCAGGGTTCTTGGCGGCCGCCGGAGACAGGCGCTGCCGAAGACGGGCTCTGCCGGAGACGGGGATGGAGCGAGGAGAGCATGGACAGTTTTTGGACAAACCTTAACATGTTTGTTTGAGGGTCCATTTATGCCTAGAATCGGCTCATATTTGAATAGTAGGCTCATATTAGTGCATTTGATTTTCTGTAATTTTTTCGGAATTTTCTGAAAAGTTTAAAGTTTGACTAAAATTTGAATTTACATAACGTAAGTCATTTTAAAGGTCCATAACTGCCCAGAATTGGCTCATATTGGAACAGTACACTTGTATTAGTGTTATTGATTTTCTACAAAAATTTTAGATTTTTCCGAGAAGTTCAAATTTAGATCAAAATTTGAATTTTTTGTCGCCAGAATGACCAAAAATAACTGCCCAAAGTTATTTTAAGGGGTAATACGGTAAATACAGTAGGACACACTGAAATATATGTATTTTATGAAGCGTTATATTCTAAAATGGACACAATGGCATAGGTAGAGGTATTGAGAAGTTGGAGTGGCATATTTCCAACTTCAACTTTTGTAATGGCATTTCTCCAAAGTGTGAAAGTTGTAGTGGCATGAATCCAATTAACCCTTTATTATAGGGATTCACACGGCATCATAATAGAGCCTACGTAAAACGTTGTTTTTTTCTTTTGGCAAAAAGGACCCTGGCATTAAAAGAAACAGCGAAAAGTATAAAACACCTCAAAACAAAAATTACAACGAAATCCTTGAGATGTCCTTCATCTTCAACCTCTAGACCATGTCGAGGGTGCGTTGCCGTTGCCGTTGCTGCTGCTCCCTAGGCCAGCCTGACATTGTTGATTGCGGATAGGAAGTCACCGAACGGGTCAAGAAGACCACATCCGTCCCGGAGACGAAGAAGAAGGAACAACCGTCGATGAAGCTCCTTGACAATCTAGAGATCCCCACAACCAGAAGAAGTCCTTGAGAACCACACCACTCCCACGATCTTCTCGACGTCACCGCCAAGATGGGGTCTGAAGCCGAGGATACTTTATTGGACAGGAGCCACCGCCACCACTCGAGCGCCTCCACAAAACCTTAACCCTACAACCAGGAACACAAAGCCCTCCCACAGATAGGGGCCAAGATCCACCCTGCCTCCATGGCTCGAAGGCCATAGAAGCAAGGAAGATCGGCGGCGGCGCTGACGGGGGGCAGAGGAACCCTAGTCGCATGTGCGTGAGAGGGATATTATTGAAACTATAAACCACTATTGCATTTTGTAACTAAAAGTACTAACAATCACATTTTTTCACCATGCTTTGTATTATACACGTGTCTGGAATCGACGAGTCCATCGTGCCAAGTTGTTCGTCGAGTGTATTTTCTTCGACACTCTGCAAACACACAACTAACCAAGTCTCGTCACAAAACACTTGGCACAAAAAACACTTGTCATATATGTAGTCTAGAGAGTGTTCTTCGAGTAAAATACTTTGTAAAGATTTGGAGATGTGTCCATTTTAATCCCAGTTTGACGGTGAACGGACCACGAGGAAATACTGTGTCAAGTGTTTTGCAAATTAACTTGTTTACCGAGTTTTTTGGGCCCTTTGCAAAATAATTATTTTAAATTTGTCTTTTATGTGTGTTACAAATATGATGTAAGCCAGTAACTTTTAATTTTATATTTTGCATATACTTTCCTTTAGCATTAAGAATGATGAATGTGAATTTAAAATCAATAATTTTTATGTAAAAATAAGTATTATCATTTTATAGAGCTATCACTTGTCACTAATTCGAAACAAATGGCATGGGAAAACTTCAGATAAATAGGAAAAGTAAATATAAAAAATAAAATGGCACTCGGATGAAGTGTTCTTAACTTTCAATGTGAAGCTTCCCCTTTGAAGCAACAAAACAATTTTTTTTAATAATTTAGCCTCAGTTTTAGTTAATCTTGTGCTTAGACCTTAATTTAAAATTAATAACAACAATTTTAACAAAATTTACATTATATATAAAAATATTTGTTTACCATTTTTTACATTTTTTTAATATGAAAATGACTTAACACACAAAAATTTGTTAGATTTCAAACTTTTTTTGCATGAAGTCATTTTTTGGTATATAAATCTAGGAAAATATATGAAAAATAAATTAAAAATTGAAAATGGTACATCCTTCACAAAATGGACCATCTCTAAGGAAGTTTATTGACTTAAAGTGCAAATATCCTACTTTGAAGCACCAAAACCAAGTTTTGTAATAATTTGGCCTATTTTTTGAGTTGACTTTGTGCCTAGGCATTCCTTTAGCAATATAATTAGAAATTAAAATCACCAATTTTTTATGTAAACATATTTTTTTTCCATTTTCTAGAATTGTTTTATCGGGAAAGTAAAATAATACCTTAAGTTTGTCATAAAGTGAAACTTTTGGCATGGAGTCATATTTTGGGTATGTAAGCTTGGGGTAAATAGAAGAGGTCAATATAATAAATGTAAAATGTGTTTCCATGCAATTTGTTAATTGAATGCCAAGCATCCGAACAAATTTACGTAATAATTTTACCCTTTATTAAGTTGATCCTATGTGTAGGCCTTACTTTAGCATTAATAATGAGTAGTGTGATTCAAAATTGCCAGTTTCATGAAAATACTCATTTATCATTTTGTAGAGTTGTTTAATACCTAAAACTTGTGAGAGAATTGTAAAATTGCCACCTATAATTTGTATCGATACCAGCGGCATTGTTGTTTCTCGGCATGCTACACCACTGATGAAAGGGCATTTCCTGCCTTAATATTTTTTTGGTGTTTGTTTCATGTGCTAAGTATATTGCAGGTTTTATCATTGTCGAAGCACAAGACGGTGTTCTTCCTAGCAATGGAGAAGGGTTTAAATTTTCATCAAGAATGGACGCTTGGTTTGGAAGATGGAGCTGTTGTCTGCCCTGAGTCCGGAGACTCTGGGGTCTAGGACCGGAGACTCCGGCCTGGTCTCCGGGCCTATCTCTGTCCCCCTAGAACTCTCTCTGTGTGTCTCCTCAGAGTGCTGCCCGGAGTCGAGCCTCACCCCGGAGACTACAACAATGTCTCTGGCCTAGTCTCCAGGATCCCAGGATTGCTCCCAGTATACCCCCCCCTCGGAAACCTAACCAGAGTCCTGCCTCCACCCCGGAGACTCCGGCCCTGGCCGGAGACTCTAGCCCTAGGGACTGGAGACTTCGGTGTTAGTGATTCTTCAGTGGCTCTATTTTAGGGGGGATATTTATACCCCCTTCTTCCCCAAGTGAAGGATGCGGCTTGTACTCTCTCTCCTCCATTGTTGCTGAGCTTCAACCTCCTAGTTATCCCTCCCTAGCCACTAGAACTTGATGCCCCTTGGGGAATAAAGGGAGGAGATCTAGACCTAGCTTTCTACCAAAGGGATTTGTGTTTCCCCACCATTAGTGTAAGTTGTTGTTTCCCTAGGGTTTGAGGAAACCCTAACTTGAAGAAGTCGCCCTCCATAGCTCATCCTTTTGTGTAAGAGCTTCAGGGTCGTCTTGGTAGCCTCCAATTAAGTTGTGGAGAAGTGCCCCAAGGTTTTGTACAAGGTTTTGGTCGCCACCTTCAAGGCCACCGTATAGTGGATTGTATGCTTGCCGCGAGGCAGGTGCGCGGGAGAATAAGGTGAGGCCTTTTGTGGAGCTGGTGGTCTTAGTACCTCCCACACCTCCAACGGAGATGTACTTCCCCTCAAAGGTAAGCAACTTCGGGAAAACATCTATGTGTCTTCTCTCGGTGACTTGTATCGTTTAATCCTTATTATTCTTGTTTCTTGCTTGCTTGCTTGTCATATATGTTATTGCACTTAGTTGCATATCTAGAGAACTTACTTTGTGTCGAGCCTTAATTTGAGAAAGAAAATAAAAATTGAGTAGCGCCTATTCACCCCCCCCCCTCTAGTCGCTTACACCGATCTTTCAATTGATATCAGAGCCTCGGCTCTTACTTTGTCTTAACTACCTAAGAGAAGTATGAGCAACGAGAAGAAGGGGGATGAAAACCCTCAAGAATCCTCTCCCATATCTAAGAAAGAGCTTACCGAATCCTTGGATTTGGTCTGGGAAGAGGTGAGAGCCATGTTTGAGTTTTATCTTGGTAAAAAGGTTGTTGATATTGCCGATGCCCTTGATGGCTCATAAAGTGGCGACAAACCGACGGATAAGTCTCACAAGGACGAGTCCGCCGATGAGGGCACCAACAAGGAAAACATAAACCTCATGGAAGTGTGCCTCCACCTCTTAGTTACAATAATGCTCCCTTTACTACACCTCATATCAACCATCATGGTCCTCCTCCTAAGCTTGATGGGTCTAATTTCGCCAATTGCCAATATATTATGCGTTCTCACTTCAAAAGTTCAAGTGTTCATATTTGGAAGGTTATGGAGTATGGATTCAATCCGCACAATCCCTACAACATGACGCCCACAGAAGAGATCAACTATCAACTCAATGCCACCGCTTTGTCCATTCTCCAATATGCCTTGACCCATGAGAAAATGACTCACATTTGCTCCTATGAGACCACCAAAGCAGCTTGGAATTCTCTTAAGAGTGTGTTGATATTGGCAACAAGAGTATTCAAAGATCCAAGTTCAAAGAAATGCACTATGAAGCATATGCCTTTGTCGAAAAGGATGATGTGACTCCCGAAGAGTTCTATCGGCGGGTCACCGCTCTCTCCATTAGGATGATTGACCATGGGAGCAAGGATGTTGATGACAAGTGGATCAAGCGCAAGTTCATGCAAGCCATCTTACACTTTCGAAGAGACTTCACCAACAATATTCACTCAAGAGCGGATTTCTATGCCATGTATTCAAATGAAGTGTTAAGTGAGTTTGTGTCTCTTGGAATCATCAACAAGACCGTCGATCATGCTCTTGCTCATTCTCGAAGGATGAATTCTCCTACTCTTTCTTTGAAGGCCAAGGCCCAAGTCTATGATGAAGAAGATGATGGCTTGGAGGTGATAGGAGGTGATGCCGAAGACGTAAAGTGTGCCTTGCATGAGCATCTAGCTCTAGCCTCAAGGACCTTTTAGAGAAATCAAGGAAAGGGAAATGCCTCTAGAGTCAACCCAAGCAACTCAAGGCCCAAGTTGAGATCATGCTACAATTGTCAAGAAACAAGTCACTTTGTTGCCGAATGTCCATATGGGAAGAGAGAATACCATGGAGGAGGCTTGTGTTGAAATCCAAGTACAAGCCCACTCCAGACAAGAACTTCGTCAAGAAAGTCCAAAACAAGAACTTAGGCAACAAGAACTTCCCAAATAAGAAGGAACCACAAAAATATGTGTTGATGGTTTGTGAAGAATATGAATAAACTCAAGAGGATGAGAGTGATGATGAAGGTGGAGAGATTGTGGGGGTGGCCGCCATTGACACAATTGCTACCGCTTTCGCTACCCCAACCGATTCCGCTTCTACCTCAACCACTTCACCAACATCTCTCTTTGACTCTCCCAATGAGAATAAGCTCGTCACCAAGTCCACATGCCTCATGGCTAAAGCCTCCGTGGTAACTCATTGATACCTTCGATCCTGATTACGGATGTAGTATAGCTCTTTTTCCCTAGTAGACCTAGGTTATCGAATCCTCGAGAAGAAGAGAGCATAGTAAAGTTACTTTAACAGACCTTAAGGAGTTTTAGAATTCTTTTTGAAGAGTTTGCGATATTTTTTTGTTGTCGATGATGGAGAGAGGGCCTGGGGCTTTTGGTTTCACCTGTAGCTATGCAAACCATCTGATGGGAATATAAGATAATAATAAAGTATGCATATAATTGTTAGATCAAGATAATTATATGTGGGTAGTGCATTCATAATTGTTATTGCCTCCGCAACCGCTTATAGCAATAACCTACTAGTCTCATCCATAGAAGAAAGAGAACTAATGATATGCATAGTAATGTCACCGTTAATCCCAAGTAAATCTCTCACATATAGCCGTACTACCCTTTCTGTCACTGGGGTTCCCATCCCATAGATTAGTCATTACTCATACTCCCTATACCTGAATCAATCATAGGGGTCTTGGGTACCTGACAAGTCCTTAGATTGAGGCAAGAGAGGGTACAATAATCATCATGTCATACAAACTAATACATGATCCAATCTATGTTAAATAACATGCACAAACTACATGGCTAGGCCGAAGCCCTTAGCCCAAGGAGAATTAATCACACATACAGATAAAATCAACAATCATAAACATTGTAATGTAAATCATGAGATTGATAGTAATAGTCTTACAATGTCGCCAATCGGAGATAAGATCTACTATTACAAGTGGTGGAATATGGCTATGGTGGTGGAGAATGGTTTGGAGATTAGATATAGACATATCCCTCCGGTGTTGTGGTTTCTGATGGCTAGGTGTCATTGGGGGTGCTGTCAGAGAGTTTTATCGTCGCCCGAGGCCTCTTTATATAGGGATCCGTTCATGAAAATTGTTCTGTTTGACCTAACGGTGTCAGTGGCAACTATACGGCCAGAATTTTATTCCCGTCGTATAGTTGGCCATTAAAGCTTCTACCTCCTTTCCACGACTCCTGGTTTCTTTGGGTTGTTGGAAATCTCGTATCTTTGACTTTAATGTTGTGATTCCCATCATCAAATGTAATTATCTACGTAGGAAAAAATAGAAAGACAGGATTGCATACCCCTTTATAATTAGGCATTAGTGGTAGGATTTAGAGAGATATTTCATCAAAAGTATGAATAATGTCTAGTTTAAATGCGGACGTGGATGGCTATATTTCATAGCCATCAACCTCCCCCAGCTTAAACTTGATTGTCCTCGAGCAAGAAAACCAAAATCAAAAAGTAACTTGGCATTTAAACTGGAATAACGAGATGGTGATCTTACTCATGGTTGGTAGTCTCATGTTTCCTCCACTTTATTAATCTGAAAAACTTCAGCATATATAGAGTAATGGCAAGCATACCATATCGGTTTTAATGAATCCTTATATAGCGCAGCAAGATTATTGTTAGCATGGATGATTCAAATGAGTAAACTTTATTCCATGTCATGTAATCAACTCACAAGCTTGCCTTTAAACAATAAAGTATAATCATGTATAATTGAGAGTGTGAGAGTTTGTCATGAAAAGCATATACAATGAATTATCTCAATTCTCCCACATCAATAAGTCAAGATTTTTCAAGAACTACTTTTATATTCATTGTCCTTCAAGAATTTCAGTTCTTAAGTAATTGAGAGCATGCTAGAAAAAATCAATTAGTTTATCGGACTGTGATGGAAACTCGTGGCATTACCAAGGTTTTTGTTCCTTTTGCATAATGATTACTCATATTAGTTAGAGGAGTGATTCCATCATGAACACAGCTACACGAGAATGCCAATAATCTTACCCATTATAGCATTGTTGCTACATATGTTTAATCAACTCATAGGTGAAATCTAGGAGTTTCCTCCATGAAGATCGTTCGTAGGCTAGCGGAGTTGTTGGCATCCCATGAAGTTTGACACACATAAAGCTATATCATTCTGATGATTCACAAGTCAAACTTTGGCATGCTCACAAAAACCAGTATACATTAATTCAATTGAACAAATCCTTTCAAAGAGAGCTATCAAGTCTATCATTATTTTCTGTGGTGTTGAGTGTCCCTAGGAATAAGATTTCAAGACTAAACACTACAACACCCAGGCCTTCAATTGTTAGACTTTTTCTTATTACAATTTTTTAGCAAATTTTTAGGCAAGACTTGGTTAACAACAAGAGCTGGAACAAAACATACTTAACTAAATACCCATGCAAGCAAAATTTTACTCCAATATAAAGACTCACTCCACCAATATAATATCTTAACATTTACTACTAACTAGCATGGGTTTCTCAATCTTCAAAAGTGGGGAGTCATAAGGCATACCTCTCATGATTGGTTCCACTTCTCTCTTCCCTTTTGATTTGTTTCTTAGAAACTCGAAGTTAATCACTCTCCTTCAAATATGTGAGAACCACAAGGAGAGTAGAAAACAAAAAGGGAAAATAAAGGTAAATGGAGAAATATTTTTGTTGTTTTCGAGAGAGGGAATTAAAGAATAGAAAATTGGTGGCAAATCTCGTCTTGAAAATCTCAAAAACAGATAAAATAACTAAAGATAAAGTGTTGGGGAACCAACACGAGTGATTATAAACTCAAATTAAAAACATAACCTCGAAATAAAATAAAAAAAATGAACGCCAAATAAAGATAATGAGGAAACTTCCCCAAGCTTAGGCTTTTGAAAGCCCTTCAAATCATTGTGGTGGCGGGGAAAAGTTGTAATTCTAGTTCGCAAATTGAGTTGATAAATTACTAGTGGTTTCTCGGAAGTTGAGGGCAATATTATGCATCCCCTCTACAGTTCCTCCAAGTTCTTGGAAGTCTTGATATGTAGCAAACCGGGTTGGTGGCTGCTCCTCTTGATTAGGAATTTCTTGCTCCTCATATTGGTCTTCATCCTCATCCGGGATCTCCTCCTCGGGTTGGTGTAGTTCAACCTGCACATCATATAGCAAACTTCCCTCCATGACATAGAAAAAACCATTAGGCAAAGGAGCAGGGTGAGATGCCTAACTCCTGCAATATGCAAGTAATAACCACCACCTCTCCTAGTGAGCATTCCATAAGATTTTAAAGTAGAGAAAGCAACACGTCGCTCACCTAGCAATGGTTGAAACTCACCTAGGTCGATGCCTAAGGCAATGGAAAGCATGGTCATGATGCCTCCACCTGTGATTGGTCCTTGGCTTTGGGAGGATTGGTGCTCCAAGTAGCGCACAAGAATTGTGCCCAAGTTGAGTGAAAAGTTGTTGTTGAAAGCAGCTTTTGCGAGGACCAAGATGTCCTCATCATTGAGTCTTGTAAACCCATTTTGTGTTTGCAAGGTGTTAGCAATAACATAGAACAAATAGCGAATAGAAGTATGCTAAATATTTTACCCTTGTTGACTCTAGAAGTGAAACTCGTTCTATTATAATAATGATCTGGGGAAGGGTGCATGTCGGCATAAGATGCTCGTAAGGCATTAACATCATTGTTTGGTAAACTAAAAAAATTGCACCATTCATCAAGTGATAATGTATAATTGTTGTTCATAAGTCGGAAAGAAATCATGTCCTCCCCGTGCCATGTTTTAATGGTGCTTTTTAAAGAACTTAAAAATTCAAGAGTTAACCGGCGATAAGTGGGCACATCTTGGAATACAAAGTTTTGCAAGCCAATTCTATTGCAAAGTAAATTTAAGTCATTACAAATACCGAGTTGATTCAATATAACGGGACAAGCCCACTTGGTTGTCTTCACTTCTCGTTTCTTGATCCTGTCGAAGCGATCACATTGGAGATCATTCCTAAACCATATCCCCATGCGGTTCTGAGCTGCAGCAGCAGCCTGAGAAGAACTTGTAGCTGCACGAGCACGCGTTTGGATCCTTGTGTTCATCTTCTAAAATAATACGAAAGACAAAAATAAAACTATTTGATCCAAAAATAATAAGCATAACATATTCCTCATCATAGCACACTAAAGAATCTCCTCAAAATAATAATCTAGGCAAGAGAAAAATGGCAATTAGTTCATAATAGGTCTCACCCTAGATTGATAATGACAACAGATCGGAGATGAATTTGCAAAAATTAATTGTGGGATCGGAGGAGAAACATACCATAGATCACTTGTGTATGAGGAAATCGAACGAAATTGAGTAGAGATGAAGATCTCTTGAGGTTTTGAGAGAGTTTGGAGGTAGAAGATAGAAAAACGGATTGAAGTTTTGGTATTAGGGGTACCTTCCCGTGGCATTTTTGTGGTCGGATGAATTATATGGTCGGAACTATACGGCCAGAACATTTGTTCCCGCCATATATTTGGTTTGACGGCAAAATTTTAGGGTTTCTTCCTGGCGGTGATATCTATATGGCTGGAACTATACTGCTGGGATTTTTATCCCTGCCGTATAGTTGGTCGTTAAACCTTCTATACCTAGAAAATAAATTCGATCATGGCATAAATATCTATACGGCCGGAACTATATGGTTGGAATTTTTATTCCCGTCGGATAGTTGGTCGTTAAACCTACTGGAATCGTCAAAAAATTTATGTTTCTTCGAGAATTCTTTCTTAACCTGAAACTTAACGAAACACAATGTTTTGACAGAAAAATGACAGTCTAAATTGTTGACCAACATCAGCATATATAAAACAGGATTTTAGTACCACCGAACTTTCCCTCCTCAACTGGATTTTTCTAGCACTCTTTATTCAACATGAAACTTAAACTAAAATTTAAAAACTGTACTGAAACCTTTATTTCACATAGGTTGTCTCCCATGAAGCTCTCTTTTATGGTCAAATAGCTTGACCTTGATACTGCTCACTTAGGCCAGATAAGTGGAACGCCCACTCCAAAATAGTTAGCCTTCAAAGTGATGGCCTCCTTCTCATCATGCTTGGATTTATTCTTCCTGGGAAAATGAATAACAATAGGATCCTGCGAAGGCAATTGAAGCTTCATGTTCCCTTCATGCAGATTAATCAAAGCCTTAATAGTTCTTAAGAGCGGACGGCCTAATATAATAGGAGCAGTAGCATCTTTAGGCATGATAATAATAACAAAATCAATAAGAGCAGGATAACCTTTAATGTATACTAAAGTATTCTCTTTAATTCCTACAGCTTGTTTGTATGTATAATCTGCTAGATGTAATTTTAACTCGGTGATTTCAAAGGAGCCAAAAATTAACTTATTAAAAAGAATTTTTGGAATTGTTGAAACACTTGCACCTAAGTCACAAACTGCAGCTATCTCATTAGACCCTATCGGGGGATCACCCCCGGGTAGGCTAACCGGACAAGATTCAAGAGAGATGTAACTGCCAGCTGGCTGATCCCAGCCGGATGTAAAAACTCAAAAGCAGGTTAAAGAGAAATATAGATTGAAGACGAACCAGTAGAACCATCAGCCGGAAAAAAGACGCAGGCAAGGAACCTAGCCGGCTGGACCTTCACAGTCGGATCGTACCATCCGGACAAGGCAGTCAGCAAGATCGTACCAGCCGGACAATTTCTACTAGGAAGGCAAAGTTGCTAGGGTGACAGGTGCATAGTAGCCCGCCGCCTCTTGCAGTCAGCGATAAGACAAGAAGACAGAGCCAACGGCTGATGACGCCAAGAACTGTCGTGGGACGCTTTGTTGGAAACCCCAAGAGGAAGGTGTGATGAGCACAGCAACAAGTTTTTCCTCAGTAAGAAACCGAGGTTATCGAACCAGTAGGAGGAAGGAAACGTCTCAAAGGTGTTGCAAGCAACATGGAAACCTACACAACACAAACTCAAGACTTTGCCCCAATGAATCAACGAGGTTGTCAAGATCACTGGTTTGCTGTAACAAAGGATTAACTATATGGTGTGGAAGGTGATGATGGTTTGCAGCAAGTAAACAGTAACAGTGGAAGATGTATCAATGGTAAAGATTGGACCGGGGTCCATAGTTCACTAGAGGTGCTCTCCTTAGATAAACAACATGGCATGAAGGGTAAACAAATTACAGCAGGGCAATTGACAGGAACTGATCAAGGCATAACAATGCAATACTAGACAAAAAGATCCTATGAGATTTGATTGGGCAATACAACAAAATATATAGACCTCCATCCAACTGAATCTATGACTAGAAGTCCACCTTTAGGTCATCATCCGAACCCCCTCCAGTATTAAGTTGCAAGCAACAGACAACTGCTTTAAGCAAAGTTTGTAAGGTAAACAATCCACTTGTTCCATGAATAAGAGATCGTTGTTTTCTCCCTAGTGACAGCAACACATCTACAACCGAAGAGATTTCTATCACTTCCCTTGGAAACTAGAGGCATGATGTAACACCCTCAGAATCGACCCTATGCAAGTTTTAGCGAAACTCGCCAAACCCGCATAGAAACGATTCAAAGGTGCCCACCAGGCACTTTCGTGCGGGTGGAAAACGAAGTAATAACATTACACAACAGTCCTCGATGGGACCCACAGAACAGATATATATACAACACGACTCCATGAGTCAAGAATACAGATATAATATACAAAGATCCAAATCACCTTGAAAATGATAGAGCGTCCGACTACGGACAAGATGCAAATGGGGCTAAGAGCCCTGAAGAATAACCAATGGCGTCCATAACCCTGCCCAGGCCAAGCCGGAAGGGTAACCCTGCTAACGACGTCGATCTCAAAACCTGCTTAAACAAAAGGGGTGGCGACAAAGGGCAAAGGAAAAAGAGAGAGCGGTCAGTACTGAAGCCAGTACACGGCGAGGCTAGAATTCGGCGGTCCTCGCCTACATAGGTATGGTGGACTGAGCGGCAGCGGCAGCATGCACTAAACATCCTACAGAGACTCGGTATAACTGTCGGCTACCAGAGGGGGATAAGAAAAAACTATGCGGAACCAACCTGATGCTACCATCAAAACAAACCCATCCTGGTGTTTCCCCCTCGAGACCAAACGAGGAAGTCAACCGAGGAACTCACACAGTTGGCAGTTTTATTTATTCAGTTATCGTTGCAGCAATTACTAGTCAAGTATAGATAGTCATCCTGATAAAATAAGCAGTGGGCAATTTTAGTAAACCATTCCGTGGAGGTTGTAATACTTACTAGTCAGATACATATAGCATGAGATATCCCAAAACCCAGCAGTTGTTGGTACTTTTATTTAGCCATTCCGTTGTAGTTGCAATACTTACTAGTCAGGTACAATGGTCGCAAGCGACAACCCAAGCAAGCAATTGTTGGCAGTTTTATTTAGCCATTCCATTATCATGAAGCTGATTACTAGTCATTATAAAGTCAGATTTATAGCACTACTTTAGTTATAGTTGTCTATGATCGAGATACTGTGCTCCAAGTCGTCCATAACCGCGGACACGGCTTTCAGAAAGTTTTACCCGGCCGAGGTGCACCAATAGCAACACACGCTCGATCAACCTCGGAAAAACCAAAACAAAACCCAACGAGGCCTTCACGACAAAGCAATCACAGGATTCAGAAACATTTCAGGGGGGCACCCCATTGAGTAGACCATAGCGAAGTTAGGCGACTCGAGACGGACTCAAGGTTTGCGTCGGTGGTCGTAACGATGGGAACCCAAAACTGGGCTTGTCGATACCGCGAAAACACTCCGCTTTCCTAAACAGTACAGGTGCTCCTCGCACAATCGTAAATAATACAGTAAAGCATGGCATAAGTACAGGATCGTAAAAAAAACCTCAAACTAGTTTGTGGCCCCAAGAAATAAGACTGAATCAAGCTCTGGCTCAGGGGGGTCCCATAATCCTCCCGGATGTGGATAGCGCGATAAATCAAGGAACAGGTATCAAGAACTAGGGGTCCTACGGGACACAAGTGGACGGTTAACAACCAAATAACATCTATTGCCCACCTATGCCTCTGCTTACCTACTTCAATTTTAGTTGTTAAACAGTAATTAAAGTGAACGATAATTAAAGCCAAGATCATCTCCAACAATAAACATGCAGCAATACTCCAACAACGGTGGTACTTGAAGACACGCAACAGCACTTGGGCAAGCGACTACGACGCGCAGGTCCAACTATCTACCAAACAACAGGTAATAGGAGGTGTCCAAGGCAATATAAGGCTGCAAGGGATATCACGGGTACGAAAACTAGAGCATCGCAACACAGATAGCAATAGATCAACAGGAGGGAATAAATACTATAAAAGTAAGATAGGTAGAAAGGGGGAGATGCTCGCCTGAAAACATTGCCGAAGGTTCAACCGAAGATCAGGGCGAAGCTCACATCAACTCAACGGTCTTATCCGCGAAGAACCAAAACACTAGAATACACACCGGATGCAATATTTAATATTACGGCAAAAGATCGGGCATGATGCATGTATGATGTATGACATGGCAAGATGCGATGCAATTAGGTCATATTAAGAGGAACCGGGGTCCCGACAAGTAATTAAATGGTTCAAGTTGTTTAACTACCCCGCAATTAAATGTTGTTTTAACAAGGCAAAACAATGACACCGGTTCGCTACACAAATTTAAATGAGGCCGATATGAGACTAGATTTGCCCGCATATGGGCCCCATATTTAATTATAAAATGAATCGGCATAAGGCCCCCAAACCATACAAAAATGCATGCGAGATGAATGATTAATATGCAACAGGTTTTATGTATAGCATTTATAAAATAGGGCTCGGGAGAAGGTTCACACATTAGGGTTCGGCAGATCTTGGGGTTCCGTGGTTCGGGATTCGGTCTCAGGGTTCAGGGTTCGACGGGATCGGTCTTGGACAACGGAAGTAGATCCTGCCGCATCCGGGAAGGGGACCCTGGTTTGGTGTCGGGGGCGCATTGGGTCCGCCCTGGTCGATGTCGTTCTTGTCGTCGTGAAGACCTTGGCGATCTTGGCGTTCTTCCGGTTCGGGTTTTGGCGTCCGAGGGAAGTACTTGGCGTTCTGCGAGGAGGTACTTGTCGTATTCGCATCGGCGACCTTGGCGGTTATCGGGTTCGGTCGTCGGATCCGTGAAGTAGATCATGAGGTTCCGTCTTTGCTGGTTCATCGGGTTCGGCCGGGATCCTGAGGTTCCATGTCGGCGATCTTGTCGTGGGTTTTGATCCTGAAGGAGCTCTCGGCTTCTGTCTTGAGCAGTACCATGACATCGCCAACATCCACACACCAATCTAACTCCTCCATTAACAGATACAACCACGTGACAAGCACCACATAAGCGATGAACAAACTCTGATGGCCAAAAACCTGCAGGGGACATACACAGCGAAGGGTGGCTGTTGGTGGGGCTTGGAGGAGGGCTAGCGGCAGCGCGCGGGAGGCCGAGTCCGGCTGCTGCAGGGCCACGCCGGCAGGGAGGAAGGCCGACGCGGCATAGGACGGAGGCGACGGAGGAACCTCGCGGCCAGAGGAAGGCGGCCAGCGGCGAGGAGGAAAACGGAGGCGAGCGCGGGCGGTCGGAGAAGAGGAGGGGGCGCGCGGTGGAGGACGGGACCGGTTCGGGGACGGCGGCGTCGGTCAGGGGAAGGGGTGGAGGCGTGGTCGGCGGAGGCGGTTGGTGGCGTGGTCGGCGGAGGCGGGGTGGGGCGGATCTCGCCGAAAGGGCGAGGGGCGGACGCGGCGGAGGGAGAGGAGGCGGCGCCGACGGTCGGTGGAGGCCGGAGGGTGGAGGCCGGGCGGAGGAGGAGCTCGGGCGCGCCGAGGGGAGGAGCAGAGGCGGGGCCGGCGTCGAGTGGAGGCCGGAGGGCGCGCTAGAGGAGGCGGGGAGGCCGCGGAGGTAGGAGACGGGCGCGGGCAAGGCGGTGGTTGGTGCGGTGGAGGACGACGGGAAGGAGGCCGGCGGGCTCAGCGGTTGCCGGAGGGGAGGCCGCGAGCCTGGCCGGGAGGCGCGCGTCGGGTGGGCGGCGCCGGGCGCGGAGGAGACAGGGTGGGCGGCCTGACAGGAGCGAGAGGGGGAGGTGCGGCGGCTCCGGCGGGCGACGCCGGGCGCGGCTCAGGGAGAGGAGACCCAGGGCGGCGGGGCGGCGAGGTGGAGAGCCAGGGAGGGCGGTGGCTTCGGTGCAGGAGAGGAGGGAGGAGGAAGACGATGGGAGAGAGGAGGGCAGCTGGGTGGGGGACGGGGGCGCGGGGTGTGGGACGGGGCCAGCGGTGGGTGTCTTTGGGCAGGTGGTTGTGGGACCCAGGGAGAGAGAGAGGGGGAGAGAGAGAGGAGGTGGGCCAGGAGGGTGGGGCCAGGTTGTAAGAGAGAGAGGGAAGATAGGGCTGTGTGAGAAAGAGAGAGAGGGGAAAAAGAGGGGGATTGATGAGGTGGCAAGGTGGGTAGGGATTGGGGGAGAGGGTGAGATGGCGAACTGCGGTTGGTGGGTAGATTAGGACTAGGTAGATATAGGATTTAGAGTTTAGGTTTTATTAGTTTTGTAAATATGTGTTTGTTTGGTTTTGTTTATTTTAAAACAAGGCTACTTTGCAATTAGTTTATAGGTAAATAAAATATCCTATATGATCGAGGTTTTGCATTTGAAATAAAGAGGGGTATTTGTATAAAGCAAAACTAGGCTTTTCGAAATAGTTTCAGACAAACAATGCATGATTATGACGATGCAATGCACAAAAACAACGCGATTTTCTAGTAGTGGTTTTGCGGGATGCCACAATTCGACACCACTAACAATGGATCTCGCCCTCGAGATCCGCCTCATGGTACCAGGAAGAAGGTCGGTGATCTGCGTCTTCTCGCTTCGTGTAGATCCTCGCGACACCACTAACAAGAGGTCGTTGTCCGTGATCGTCGAGAGAACACTCCGGGAACAAAAGGTCAAAGGTAGAGGTATCAACAAATAAAGCCACCTCTAGCTTCGATAGAAAGAGGGAACCGATGCATTCTCATCCACTTCAATGTACAAAAGCGAATAGAAGGGGTAGTCGGCATGGGGTTCAATCCATCACGCACCCAAACTATTACTCTGCACAATCAGTGGAAAGCGTGCAACCATTCTCGGAATCAGACTGAAGGTCTCGACAAGCGAGGTTCGGAACAAAGGAGGGATGCAGACTCTGCATCGGATCTGGCGTGGATGATGTCGTCGTGACGGAAAACACCGGATAGCACAAACAAGGAACAAAGAATGGTACCACAGAAGACGGATTCCTCAGATAGCATGAAGACCAGATGTAGAAGCATCGTTACCAAAGGAGGAAGCGAAACCCTAAAGGTACGATGGAACCCAACCACGAGAATTCCTGGACTCGAAGAAAGATAAGAGAGCAGATTTCAAAACACGTCGAGATAAGAGGAGAATAGCAGAGGGTAAGAAGTAAAATCAGACCTAATCAGAACTATCCAACCGATTTTGCAAAAATAGTTTTGACACTCTACTTCGGCCGTTAGCTAGGTTATCCTACAGGCTAGACCTGTGGGGTATCGCAACTGCTGACCTCTGATACCACTCTGTAACACCCTCAGAATCGACCCTATGCAAGTTTTAGCGAAACTCGCCAAACCCGCATAGAAACGATTCAAAGGTGCCCACCAGGCACTTTCGTGCGGGTGGAAAACGAAGTAATAACATTACACAACAGTCCTCGATGGGACCCACAGAACAGATATATATATACAACACGACTCCATGAGTCAAGAATACAGATATAATATACAAAGATCCAAATCACCTTGAAAATGATAGAGCGTCCGACTACGGACAAGATGCAAATGGGGCTAAGAGCCCTGAAGAATAACCAATGGAGTCCATAACCCTGCCCAGGCCAAGCCGAAAGGGTAACCCTGATAACGACGTCGATCTCAAAACCTTCTTAAACAAAAGGGGTGCCGACAAAGGGCAAAGGAAAAAGAGAGTGGTCAGTACTGAGGACAGCACACGGCGAGGCTAGAATTCGGCGGTCCTCGCCTACATAGGTATGGTGGACTGAGCGGCAGCGGCAGCATGCACTAAACATCCTACAGAGACTCGGTATAACTGTCGGCTACCAGAGGGGGATAAGAAAAACCTATGCGGAACCAACCTGATGCTACCATCAAAACAAACCCATCCTGGTGTTTTCCCCTCGAGACCAAACGAGGAAGTCAACCGAGGAACTCACACAGTTGGTAGTTTTATTTATTCAGTTATCGTTGCAGCAATTACTAGTCAGGTATAGATAGTCATCCTGATAAAATAAGCAGTGGGCAATTTTAGTAAACCATTCCGTGGAGGTTGTAATACTTACTAGTCAGATACATATAGCATGAGATATCCCAAAACCCAGCAGTTGTTGGTACTTTTATTTAGCCATTCCGTTGTAGTTGCAATACTTACTAGTCAGGTACAATGGTCGCAAGCGACAACCCAAGCAAGCAATTGTTGGCAGTTTTATTTAGCCATTCCATTATCGTGAAGCTGATTACTAGTCATTATAAAGTCAGATTTATAGCACTACTTTAGTTATAGTTGTCTATGATCGAGATACTGTGCTCCAAGTCGTCCATAACCGCGGACACGGCTTTCAGAAAGTTTTACCCGGCCGGGGTGCACCAATAGCAACACATGCTCGATCAACCTCGGAAAAACCAAAACAAAACCCAACGAGGCCTTCACGACAAAGCAATCACAGGATTCAGAAATATTCAGGGGGCCACCCCATTGAGTAGACCATAGAACGAAGTTAGCCGACTCGAGACGGACTCAAGGTTTGCGTCTGGTCAGAACGATCGGGAACCCAAAACTGGGCTTGTCGATACCGCGAAAACACTCCGCTTTCCTAAACAGTACAGGTGCTCCTCGCACAATCGTAAATAATACAGTAAAGCATGGCATAAGTACATGATCGTAAATAAAACCTCAAACTAGTTTGTGGCCCCAAGAAATAAGACTGAATCAAGCTCTGGCTCAGGGGGGTCCCATAATCCTCCCGGATGTGGATAGCGCGATAAATCAAGGAACAGGTATCAAGCACTCGGGGTCCTACGGGACACAAGTGGACGGTTAACAACCAAATAACATCTATTGCCCACCTGTGCCTCTGCTTACCTACTTCAATTTTAGTTGTTAAACAGTAATTAAAGTGAACGATAAGTAAAGCCAAGATCATCTCCAACAATAAACATGCAGCAATACTCCAACAACGGTGGTACTTGACGACACGCAACAGCACTTGGGCAAGCGAATACGACGCGCAGGTCCAACTATCTACCAAACAACAGGTAATAGGAGGTGTCCAAGGCAATATAAGGCTGCAAGGGATATCACGGGTACGAAAACTAGAGCATCGCAACACAGATAGCAATAGATCAACAGGAGGGAATAAATACTATAAAATTAAGATAGGTAGAAAGGGGAGATGCTCGCCTGAAAACATTGCCGAAGGTTCAACCGAAGATCGGGGCGAAGCTCACATCAACTCAACGGCCTTATCCGCGAAGAACCAAAACACTAGAATACACACCGGATGCAATATTTAATATTACGGCAAAAGATCGGGCATGATGCATGTATGATGTATGACATGGCAAGATGCGATGCAATTAGGTCATATTAAGCAGAACCGGGGTCCCGACAAGTAATTGAATGGTTCAAGTTGTTTAACTACCCCGCAATTAAATGTTGTTTTAACAAGGCAAAACAATGACACCGGTTCGCTACACAAATTTAAATGAGGCTGATATGAGACTAGATTTGCCCGCATATGGGCCCCATATTTAATTATAAAGTGAATCGGCATAAGGCCCCCAAACCATACAAAAATGCATGCGAGATGAATGATTAATATGCAACAGGTTTTATGTATAGCATTTATAAAATAGGGCTCGGGAGAAGGTTCACACATTAGGGTTCGGCAGATCTTGGGGTTCCGGGGTTCGGGAGTCGGTCTCAGGGTTCAGGGTTCGACGGGATCGGTCTTGGACAACGGAAGTAGATCCTGCCGCATCCGGGAAGGGGACCCTGGTTTGGTGTCGGGGGCGCATTGGGTCCGCCCTGGTCGATGTCGTTCTTGTCGTCGTGAAGACCTTGGCGATCTTGGCGTTCTTCCGGTTCGGGTTTTGGCGTCCGAGGGAAGTACTTGGCGTTCTGCGAGGAGGTACTTGTCGTATTCGCATCGGCGACCTTGGCGGTTATCGGGTTCGGTCGTCGGATCCGTGAAGTAGATCATGAGGTTCCGGCTTTGCTGGTTCATCGGGTTCGGCCGGGATCCTGAGGTTCCATGTCGGCGATCTTGTCGCGGGTTTTGATCCTGAAGGAGCTCTCGGCTTCTGTCTTGAGCAGTACCACGACATCGCCAACATCCACACACCACTCTAACTCCTCCATTAACAGATACAACCACGTGACAAGCACCACATAAGCGATGAACAAACTCTGACGGCCAAAAACCTGCAGGGGACATACACAGCGAAGGGTGGCTGTTGGTGGGGCTTGGAGGAGGGCTAGCGGCAGCGCACGGGAGGCCGAGGCCGGCTGCTGCAGGGCCATGCCGGCAGGGAGGAAGGCCGACGCGGCACAGGACGGAGGCGACGGAGGAACCTCGCGGCCAGAGGAAGGCCGCCGGCGGCGAAAATGGAGGCGAGCGCGGGCGGCCGGAGAAGAGGAGGGGGCGCGCGGTGGAGGACGGGACCGGTTCGGGGACGGCGGCGTCGGTCAGGGGAAGGGGTGGAGGCGTGGTCGGCGAAGGCGGTTGGTGGCGTGGTCGGCGGAGGCGGGCGGGCGAGGCTTCGCCGGAAGGCGAGGGAGGACGCGGCGGAGGGAGAGGAGGCGGCGCCGACGGTCGGTGGAGGCCGGAGGGTGGAGGCCGGGCGGAGGCGGAGTCGGGCCACGGGAGGAGAGGAGGCGGGCAGGCGTCGAGTGGAGGCCGGAGGGCGCGCTGGAGGAGGCGGGGAGGCCGCGGAGGTAGGAGACGGGCGCGGGCTAGGCGGTGGTTGGTGCGGTGGAGGACGATGGGAAGGACGCCGTGGCTCATGTTGCCGAGGGGGAGGAGGCCGCGAGCCTGGCCGGAGGCCAGCGGGTGGGCGGCCGGGCGGAGGAGACAGGGTGGGCGGCCTGACAGGAGCGAGAGGGGAGGCTGGCGGCGGCGACAGGGCGCGGCTCAGGAGAGGAGACCTGTGGCAGGCGAGGTGGAGAGCCAGGGAGGGCGGTGGCTTCGGTGCGGGAGAGGAGGGAGGAGGAAGACGATGGGAGAGAGGAGGGCGAGCGCGTCGGGGTGGGGGACGCATGGGGGGACGCGTGGGGGGGCGCGTGTGGGCCAGGGGGACGGGGCCCGCGGTGGGTGTGTGCTGGGCCAGGGCGGTTGTGGGGCCTGGGGTGGGACCCAGGGAGAGAGAGAGAGGAGGTGGGCCAGGTTGTAAGAGAGAGAGCGTAGATAGGGCTCTGTGAGAAAGAGAGAGAGGGGAAAAAGAGGAGGATTGATGAGGTGGCAAGGTGGGTAGGGATTGGGGGAGAGGGTGAGATGGCGAGCTGCGGTTGGTGGGTAGATTAGGACTAGGTAGATATAGGATTTAGAGTTTAGGTTTTATTAGTTTTGTAAATATGTGTTTGTTTGGTTTTGTTTATTTTAAAACAAGGCTACTTTGCAATTAGTTTATAGGTAAATAAAATATCCGATACGATCGGGGTTTTGCATTTGAAATAAAGAGGGGTATTTGTATAAAGCAAAACTAGGCTTTTCGAAATAGTTTCAGACAAACAATGCATGATGATGACGATGCAATGCACAAAAACAACGCGATTTTCTAGTAGTGGTTTTGCGGGATGCCACACATGAACCCACTATCGAGCATAAATACCCCCTCTTGGAGTCACTAGCAACTACTTGGCCAAGATAGCTACTAACAACGGAGAGCATGCAAGATCACAAACAACACAGACATGATAGTACCAAATAGACAAAACCATTAATCAATCTTACATAGTAATATCAATATCCATCGTATCCCCGTAAACACAACATGCATGATTACAAATAGATTAGATCTTGATCATGAACGGAGCTCACAAGATCTATACATGAAAGCACAAGGAGGAGATACAACCATCTAGCTACTACATGGACCCATTGTCCAAGGTGGAACTACTCACGCTTCATACCGGAGAGAAGGCCTCCGGGATGATTTCCCCTCCGGCAGGATGCCGGGAAGAACTTCAGATCCCCCCCCCCCCGATCTAGGGACGACGGTGGCGGCGGCTATAGAAGGTTTCATGGAGTTTTGATCGGATGCCTAGGGTTTCTGCATCAGGGGCTTCTTATAGGCAAAGAGGCGAGGCTGGGAGGTGGCCAAGGGGCCCACACCCTACCCAGGCGCGGGGTGGGCCCACTCGTGCCTAGGGGGTGCGGACGCCCTGGTTCGCATCTCCGTCTCGTATTCTAGCTTCATGTCCCGCACGGTAAAATATTGACTTTGGCTTTTGTCACGTCCAATTCCGAGAATATTGATTTTTTGTCTTTTTGGAACCAAAAACAAAAGAAAACAGGCAACTAGCACTGTGGCAACTTGTTAATAGGTTAGTTCCAGAAAATATATAAAAACACCTAAAAGTGTAGACAAAGCAAAGGAAAGTAGATACTAAACAAGCATGGAGCATCAAAAATTATAGATACGTTTCCGACGTATCACCGTTCGAAGGCAAGGTTGCTCCGATTGGTGCTCGCATTCGTATCTCTACCGACCTTGAGTATAAGAAGAGGCATCTTGCACCTATCTACTCCAAGAATGGTGTTCTTTGTGAATAAAAGAACCTCAAGCCACCGTTCCACATTGTGCTTCGCATGTTCCATGAGAACATCTATCCTCAAGCGGATAATCTTGACAATATTCATGGAGCTTTGGTCCCTCTCATGGATCTTGCTCACTCTGTATTTCTCAAGGGTCCTGAAGCTCCTGCCACTCCACTCGATGTCATGTACTTTATCTTCATGGAGATGGCCATCAACTTGGGTGAGAATAAGACTCCCACCTATGCTCCCTATGTCATGAGGCTTGTGCTCTCCCAATTCTCAAATATGGGCAAGCCTTCCCCTCTTATCAGTCTTCCTATTTTCGAGCATGCTACTCTCCAGTTGTAGCGCAAGGCTCCAAATACCACAGCGGATCCCCATGGCTATTCTGCTCCCGTGCCAGCCAATGATGATGAGATTAGAGATGATGAGGACAACTCTCCTTCCGCCAGCCCTGTTCGATCTAGGAGGTGATGGTGCTCGACGTGGCACTTTGTTGGTAACCCCAAGCGCAGGGTGTGAAGAGCTCACAGAAATTTTTCCCACAGTTGAGACCGAGGTTATCGAACCAGAAGGAGGAATGAAATGTCACACAAGTGTTGCAGACAACGTGGAGACCTGCACAACACAAACTCAAGACTTTATCCCAACGAATCAGTGAGGTTGTCAAGCTCACCGGTTTGCTGTAACAAAGGATTAAATGTATGGTGTGGAAGGTAATGGTGGTTTACAGCAAGTAAACAAGTAAAATTGGAAGATGTATCAATGGTAAAGATTGGACCGGGGTCCGTAGTTCACTAGAGGTGTGATACGTCGGAAACGTATCTATAATTTTTTATGGTCCATGCTTGTTAGTATCTACTTTGATTTGCTTTGTCTACCCTTTGTGGTGGTTTTTACATATTTTCTGGTACTAACCTATTAACAAGTTGCCACAGTGTCAATTGCCTGTTTTCTGCTGTTTTTGGTTTCAGAAAAGTTAGTAAAGAAATATTCTCGGAATTGGACGGGATAAACAAGGTCAATTACTTTCCGTGGGGAACAAGAAGTCCAGAGGGGAGACGGAGATGCAGGCCAGGGAAGCTAGACCCCCCTAGGCGCGGTCAGGGGTGGGCCCACGCCTGGGAGGGGTGTGGCCTCTCTGGACGCCTCCTCAGCCTCCCCCTTTGCCTATAAGAAGCCCCCGATGTAGAAACCCTAAGCACCCAATCAAATCTCCACGAAACGGCCTGTAGCTGCCGCCACCATCGTCCCTAGATCGAGGGGGATCTGAAGTTCTTCCCGGCACCCTGCCGGAGGGGAGATCATCCCGGAGGCCTTCTCTCCGGTATGATGCGTGAGTAGTTCCACCTTGGACTATGGTTCCATGTAGTATCTACATGGTTGTATCTCCTCCTTTGTGCTTTCATGTATATATCTTGTGAGCTCCGTTCATGATCAAGATCTAATCTATTTGTAATCATGCATGTTGTGTTTGCGGGGATCCGATAGACATTGAGATTATTATGTTGGTTTGATTAATGGTTTTGTATTTATGATTCTATCATGTCTGTGTTGTTTGTGATCTTGCATGCTCTCTGTTGTTAGTACCTATCTTGGCCAAGTAGTTGCTAGTGACTCCAAGAGGAGGTATTTATGGTCGATAGTGGGTTCATGCCTCTAGTTTTCAAGGGAAGTGACAATAATCTCTTTGGTTGTAGATGTGATGTTGCTACTAGGGAGAAAACAACGGTCTCTTGTTCATGGAACATGTAGACTGTTTACCTTACACACTTTTCTTAAAGCAATTGTCTGTTGCTTGCAAGTTAATATTGGAGGGGGTTCGAATGATAACCTGAAGGTGGACTTCCAGTCATAGATGCAGTTAGATGGAGGTCTATGTATCTTATTGTATTGTCCAATTGAATCTCATAGGATCTTTCTGACTAGTAATTGCATTGTTATGCCTTGCTCAGTTCCTGTCAATTGCCCTGCTGTAATTTGTTTACCCTTCATGCCATGTTGTTTATCTAAGGAGAGCACCTCAAGTGAACTATGGACCCCGGTCCAATCTTTACCATTGATACATCTTCCACTGTTACTTGTTTACTTGCTGCAAACCATTACCTTCCACACCATACGTTTAATCCTTTGTTACAGCAAACCGGTGAGCTTGACAATCTCACTGATTCGTTGGGGAAAGTCTTGAGTTTGTGTTGTACAGGTCTCCATGTTGTTTGCAACACCTGTGTGATGTTTTCTTCGTCCTTCTGGTTCAATAACCTCGATCTCAACTAAGGGAAGACTTGCTGCTATGCTCATCACACCTTTCTCTTGGGGTTTCCAACGAAGTCCTCTCTGTCAAACAACAAGTTTTCTGGCTTTGTTGCTAGGGTACAAAGAAGAAGAGACTCCCACGTCGACGAGGACTATCAACAAGTTTTCTGGCGCCATTGCCGGGGAGGCTAAGGACGTCTTCACTAGGGGAGTCCTTCACTTCCTTTCTCTTTACTTTGTTTTTAGTTTGCTTTGTTTCTTTTTCTTGGTTTTTTTCCTCTTTCCAAAAAACCCAAAAAAATTAGTCTAGTTTGGTTTGCTTGCTTTATTCAAAAACACAAAAAAATTAGTTCCTGCTCTAGCTGTTGCTGCTGTTTTTGGCTTGCCCACCTTTGCCAAAATGAAATCTGCTGAGAACACCAAGTTGTGTGACTTCACTAGCACCAACAACAATGATTTCCTTAGCACACCTATTACTCCACCTGCTCTTGATGCTACCTTTTATGAAATTAAGCCTGCTTTGTTAAATCTTGTGATGAGAGAGAAATTTTCTGGTGCTAGTTCTGATGATCCTGCTGCCCATCTTAATATATTTGTTGAACTTTGTGAGATGCAAAAGTATAAGGATGTAGATGGAGATATTATTAAGCTCAAGCTTTTTTCCTTTCTCCTTGAGAGGAAAAGCTAAAGAATGGTTGCTATCATTGCCTAAAAATAGTTTGATTCTTGGACTAAGTGTAAAGATGCTTGTATTGGAAAGTACTATCCTCCTGCTAAGATTATATCTATGAGAAGTGACATTATGAAATTTAAACAACTTGATAGTGAACATGTTGCTCCAGCTTGGGAAAGAATGAAATCTTTGGTTAAGAATTGACCCACTCATGGACTCACTGCTTGGATGATTATCCAGACTTTTTATGCAGGTTTGAACTTCTCCTCAAGAAATCTGTTGGATTCCGCTGCTGGAGGTACCTTCATGGGCCTCACTTTGGGTGCTGCAACAAGGCTCCTTGATAATATGATGGTTAACTACTCTGAATGGCATGTTGAGAGAGCTTCACATGGTAAGAAGGTAAATTATGTTGAGGAAAACTTCCTCTTTGAGTGAAAAGATTGATGTTATTATGGCTATGCTTGTTAATAGAAAGCTCCTCTAGATCCTAATAGTGTTCCCTTAGCCTCCTTGGTTGCTCAAGAAGATCAAGTTTATGTGAACTTAATTAGAAACAACAATTTCAACAACAACGCCTATAGGAATAATTTTGGTGGTAATAACAATTATAGGCCTTGTCCTCCTAATAATGGCAATTCCTATGGAAACTCTTACAATAATGCTAGAAGTGCACCCTCTGAACTTGAAGTCATGCTCAAAGACATTATTAGTAAAAAAACCACATTCAATAAGGCTATAGAGGAAAAGCTTTTAAATGTTGAGAAAAATATATCCTCTTTGTATGAAGTTCAAACTTCCTTGGTTAATAAAATGGCTGCTAAACCTGAAACTATGGAAAATACCTTTGCTACTGCTCATGCCATACAAGTTACTATTGATGAAAATGTTAGGCTGTTAGCTCAACTTCATGCTAAGTGGGAAAGGGAAGCTGAAATTGATAGAAACAATAGTGTGTGCACTATCACCACTAAACCACAAGTAGTCCCTGTTGCTTCCCCTACTATACCTAAGCCTATTGAGCCTACTACTAGTGATTCTAAGTTTGATTTTCATATTGATGGTTGTAATATTTCTGAAGTGATTATGTTCCTACAAAAGCTTGCTAGAAGTCCTAATGCTAGCGATATGCATGTTGCTTTCACCAAACACATTACAGATGCTCTTGTTAAGATTAAGGAAGAGAAGCTAAAACACAAAGCTTCTATTCCTAGGAAAGTAGAAGATAGTTGGGAACCCATTATTAATATACAAGGGAATGACTTTGATCTCAAAGCTTCATGTGATCTTGGTTCTAGCGTCTCTATTATGCCTAGGAAGATTTATGAAATGCTTGATTTGCCACCATTGGAAGATTGTTATTTGGATGTCCCACTCAATGATAATGCTAAGAAAAAACTCATGGGGAGTATTAATGATTTTGTCATTATGGTTAACAATGCTTATGTCCCTGTTGATTTCTATGTTTTGGATGTTGAATACAATGCTTCTTGTCCTATTACTTTGGGAAGACCTTTTCTTAGAACAGTTGGTGCCATTATTGATATGAAAGAAGGCACAATTAAATATCATTTTCCATTCAAGAAAGGTATTGAACACTTCCATATGAGGAGAGAGAAGTTACTTTTTGCTGCTCCTTTGAAAGCAAGGTTTGATGTTAATGCTTCTTTATTCGAAACTACTTGATTCTTCTTGCTTCTTGTGCCTAACTTAAAGGCGTTAAAGAAAAGTACTTGTTGGAAGATAACCAAAGAGTTTCCTTGAGTCTTGGAAGTTATTACTTCAGTAATGACCTCTTCTTATCCTTTTTGTTTGCTTTTTTGTGCCAAGAATGACCTCTAATGAGAGGGAAGTAAGATTTGGGGAGTTGCTGTCCCGAAACAGATTTCTGTCCTCCACCAAAAAAAATCGTGAGGAGTCTCTGTAACTCATATTGAGCTCAAAATTTATGAATAAATCCCCCCGTATGTTATATAACTTTAGTTAGTTCAACACTTTTTTGATTTGAGCAACATAAGATGTTCGAAAAAATCGGTTTCTACCTGTTGGTCTGTTTTGACAGATTTCGGCCATTATTTGCATTTGCTTCTTATTGATTCCTTTTTGGGTTCTTTTTGGGAAATTGAGATTTTTGAAGGAGTTACTACAGTAGCTTGTGTTTTAGTGAAAAGACTTTCTGTTTCAAAGCTTTTACAGAGGTCTAATATCTTTTGAATACACTAATGTTGCTAATGAAGATTGTGTGAAGTTTTGTATGAAGGAAAAACATTCAAGTGTAGAGAGAGAATGATGCAATGAGATGAAGAATGGACAAAATCTCAAGCTTGGGGATGCCACCCCGGTGTAACCCCAAGAAATATCCAAGAGGTACAAGCATCAAAGCTTGGGGATGCCCAAGGCATCCCTTTCTTCATCAATAAAAAGCTTAGGTCTGTCTAGACACTTCGTTTTTATTGTTTCATGCACAGTTGTGTTGTTCTTGGAGCGTCTTAGTTTTCATTTGCTTTGCTTAGTTTTTTTAGTTTTCTTGAGTAGTTTGGACCCTCGTTCTCGTTGTATTGTTTTGCAAATAAGTTGCTTGGTGTTGGAAAGGAGTAGTAAGGTCTTTCTTGTAAGTACAAGAGGAGCTTGCATTGATTGTGACTTAGACTTTAGCATGACATGATAGGTGTTGTTTTGACCTTATGCTTAGTGATTATTGCTGTGGCATGTCTTGTTCCAAACAATTGGGATTGCTTAGTGTTCCTTGAAGAAATTATGCATTGTTTTAGCATGCAAAAGCATAGTATTGTGGTATTCTCCTTTGATGCTTTGTTTGGGTTGACTTGGCACATGCTCACACCATGTTATGATTATGAACAAGTCACCGTAGCTTCTATGATCATTTATTCCTCAACTTGTAGTACCACTCTATGCTTTGATTAGTAATGCTTTGTTGCACTGCATTGATTATGGCCATTATTGCTCTCTTAATTGGTTGCTCCCAGTCTTTTGCTAGCCTCCACTTGTATGAGTAAGATCTACTCATGCTTCCAACTCCCAAGAAACCAAGTTATTCCAAAGTGTCCACTATAAACTCCTATGTATGGTGTGTTACACCATTCCAAGTATATTCTTGTTTTCAGCTATCTTCCAATTAAAAACTATTTTGTTATGTGAAAACTTAGTGATTAAAGCCCTCACAAACTTGATGGCACACTTTATATTCTTTTCCCCTAATAAACTTGAACCATTGTGTCATCTATGTTGTATATGCTTGCACTTATACGTTGGAATTAGCAGAACCGTGTTTTCACGGGGAACGTTTTCAACATTGCACTTGTACTTTGTACTCAGTTGATATCATGCTCTTTTGTCTATGGATGTCACCGGTGTGAAATAAAGAGGGAACTTGTAAGTCCATGGAGTTTGTATCCTGTTTTAGAGAAACGCCTGGGCCACTAGCCTAAGCCATGCCTAATCATGGTGGAAACTTGCAGCATCACCATAGTGACATCTATGAAGCATTCTTCTTATAAAATAAGAGACACATTGAGAAAAGAGGAAAGAGAGAAAAAAGCACCATATTACTGTAGGGGTTCGTAGCATGGAAAAAAAATTCTACCGCATGCAAACAAACAAGCCAAGATCTATCTACTAGATTGTAGCAATGAGTCGATAGAGGAACTCACCCTAGAAGATTCCAAAGCGGTTAACAAGAGCGGATTCTCGTGGGTGATGTAGTCGTACTCTTGCCGATCTCAAGATCGTGTAGACGATCCTTCCGGCGCTGCGTTCCAAAGAACGCGCTTCATGCGGTCACACATTCAAGATCGATGAAGACCTTCCTCTCCCTTATTCCAGCAGGCGGAGGTTGTAGCACTCTCTCGCAATTCAAGAAGACGACAGTGGTAGGAAGTAGAGGAGATCTCATGAGGCTTCGCCTTAAGCCGGCGCGAGTATGGTGGACTATGAGAGATGCCTTGGCGATCTAGGGTTTAGAAGTACCAAGGAGAGAGGGCTAGGCCGGCGGCTAGGGCTTGGGGAAAGCCCCAAGTCGGCGGCTAGGGCACACCCTAGGGGCGGCGGCGACTTGATGGAGGCCGGCGGCTAGGGCTAGGGTTTAGAGGAGAGAGGTGTAGGTCTAGAGGGGCACCCCTGCCCCTCCTTTTATAGGTGGGAGGGCGCCGGCCAGGGGAGGAGAGTACTCCCCCAAGTCGGCCTCCTTGGCCGGCGGGTGGAGGGAGAGGAACTCCTCCCCAACTAGGTTTCCTACTCTCCCTCCACCAAGCAAAACAGTCGTTTGACTTTTCAAATTGGCGTTTGACTTTTCAAACTAGGATTTGATTTATCCCTTTGTTTTGCCCAGCCATGATACCTAGTACATGATGCAACCATTCCAACTTGTTATGACACATTTGTAGCGGTCCCTACCCAATGTGGTAGATCCCTTCTGTGTTTTACAATGCTAGTCCCTGGATCAATAGCTAGCATCCACAGTTAAGATGTAATATCAAGAATCAAAGGTCATAATATAACTTTATAACCAGGAATAACATAGATTTAATACATCTTACATAGCTCATATGGCTATTACATTACATTGCAGCGGAATAACTATAAGCATGGGGTCCTTCATCTTCAAAGTGCCACAGGCAGATGTTGGTTGTAGACTTTGTAGTCCTAGTCAATCAAACAATCTTCATCTAACAAAACAATCAACCTGCAACATTACAAGTTACAGCCACAAGGGTCAATACATTTGAATTGTATTGGCAAGTTTCACTTTATGTATAATATATGTGGATTCTATCCATACATGCTTATTTGGCTAAGTAGAGTTTAGGGCTTATTTGCATAAAGCAACATTTATCCTATCTTTTCAAATTGATTTGTCAAATCTCTTTTCAAATCTCTTTTCCAAGTTCCTTGAACTCCTTGGTAGAAACACAAGTGTTCAAGTCCTTGTCAAAAACTCATGTGTCCCTTGGTAATCCCAAGTACATCATACTCTTGAGCACCTTGGTAACTCCCCAAGTGCAACAAGCTTTATCAATTCTCTTTGAATTCCTTGGTACCCCCAAGTGCATCAAGTTTTTATATTAGAAATTAGAATGTCGAGATCTCCCATAGTTCAAACTTTAGTTGCTCAGTATTGTCCATAACCGGGGACACGGCTAAGTACTTAGATTTTATTAACTTCTGCAGAAGGAGTACACTTTACCCACATGACACAATCCCATCTTGTTGCCACCAGTGGCCTACTGGATTAGTGCTCACCAAGATGGAGTACTGGCAGACTGAGAGTGTGACGAAGTCTTTCCAAAAGGTCCTCCCATACATCATTGCTAGCTTGTCTTCAGCCCCCATGAAGCATTCCAGATCCCCATGTCCGGTAACCAAAGACAATGTATGGGTCTTCCTAATGTAGTTGACTAAGCCAGAGCCATAATAGCATGTGGTTGTACACGAAAGCCACAATTGGAGAAACATGTTCAATCTCTAAGTTTCCTAGGTGGTTTTCATTTGGAGCACAACACAAAGTGATTGCCATAGACATGGGTCCCTTTTGTTGCCACCTTCTCCAAAACATAAAGTGTCCACCACCTAGGTGGTTCATTGAGTCATTGTTTTATTATGTAAAACACAAGTCTTTTCTCAACCTTTGTAAAATCTCAACATGTATCTCTTTTCAAAACATAGCATGGCTAAGCATGTACAACTTTAATATTTTTACTAAGGAGTGTATAGGGAATCCTATTAGGATTAGCATAGCATAAGTATAAAACATTTTCATGAATGTTTACAAAATCCACTAAGTATAATGAAAATAGTAGGTCTTTTGTATGATAGTGTAACTTGCCTTTTTGTTTAGGGAATGATAGTCACTCCTTTGATTTTGCTAGTCCCACACTTGCTAATTTCACTACAATCAAACAAGCATAGTATCAAGTAACATTCCAAACCAATATTCAAACAATATTTCACACACTCAAAGTAATGGACTCTAAGTCATGCATGGGAACATGCTTAAGATGGTTTTATCTCAAGGGATATATCCACTAGGCTTTTAACTTTGTAAGGTCCACATTGGTCATTTACCAAGATGGCAAGGTTATTCACAAAAGCTTTTAGTCCATAAACCATTTTAGAATCTAAACATTATTTTATGTGGTGAAATTATTATTTTTTTATCAAAGCAAAACCCTATGTTTTTCATCAAGTGAGTTCCCATTTTCAAAGTTTGGTGTTTTGGATCAGTAGGTTTTGGTTCAAAGTATTTTCTCAAAGATTTCTTTACAAAAGCATTTCCATAGAACAAAACATTAGTTTTATTTGGCTAGAAAATGGCTAAGTTGAATAATTCAACTTAATTTTCACAAAAATCATTTTTAGCACTTTAGGTTGGTTCCTAAGGTCAGTAATGTCACACAAATCCATTTTGCAAAAGATTTAATCCTAGAATCCATTTTAGACAATTTTTATACTTTAAACAAGTACACAAATGTTTCTATAAATTTAAACAAGCTAACAGATACTATTTTCAAAACTAAGGCCATGGTCGGCTAGGGCTTGTTCTCCTGATTTTATTGATATAAAATTTGCTAAATTTGGACGTGTGGTTTGAAAGTTACAAGGGTTTGAAGTTTGCAATTTAATCAGATTCAAATCTGTTTTTAGTTTTAAAACCTGGCCACGCGTCGTGTTTTAATTGGTTAAAAACGGTTCGCGCGGATCACGCACTGCAGGCCATTAGATCTAAGTCACATCGCACGGTTCAGAACGCGTACCTCTTTGCAGTAAGTGATCTAATCGTAATCGTTCAAACTAGATCCTACGGTACTGGCTTGCTGGACCAAAAGTGAGCGGCGCCGACGGCGGCTGGCGGCGGCGACGGTCAGATAGTGGCGGCGCTGGCGAAACAGGAAACGAGGAAGAGGCTGGCAGGGCTTACCAGGCTCGCAGAGACCTGCTGATGCTCGTGGTGGGGTTGGCTACGCGAGGGGCGCAAGGGAATGCTGCTAATTGCTCGTCGGAGAAGCTGCGAGCGGCGGTGCTCTCTGGTTGCTGTCGAGGATGATGCTGCAGATCTCCAGGAGGTAAACAAAAACCATAGTCAGGAGCGCAAGGACACGGCGAAGGTTTGTGCGTGAACGAGAAGGCGCGGGGCGGTCGGGTTCACCTGGAAGACGTCGCCGGAGAAGAAGTAGACACGGCGCTACGGCTTGAGCGATGGCGAGGATTGGGCGCCCTAAGACAAGCGGAAGTGCCATTAGGTTCGTATGAGCTTGGAGATCATCACCGTGTTCTTGGGGAGAGGCGACAATTACCTGTGGGGGCTTGTCGGAGAAAGAGGCACGCGGCGCGCTGGGTTTGTCGAGTCGGGTTCTGGCGCACATGGGCGAACCGAGAGTACTAGGAGATGCGTGAGGTCGAGATGAGTCCACTCGCGAAGTAGAGGCGAGGGGTGGTCGGAGTTGGCGGAATTTCTGACACTCGGAGCGAGGGTGTTCGAAGGAAATGGAGCACTGGGGCGAGCTTTGGGGAGGAGTCGAGGAAAGCGGAGAAGAGGAGGCGATTAAAAGGCATGATGTGACGAGGATTTAACGCGGCGTTAAGGAGAATTAAACGCGCGGAATCAAAGCCTGCAACGGCAGCGTCGTCTGGGGAGGCATGGGCGCGCGAGGAAGAAGAAGGAGGAGGTAGTGTGGGGTCCGCTGGCAGTGGAAGAAAGGAATAAGAGAAGGGGTCCACTTGTCATACACTGTGTGGGTCAGAAACGAAGTGCGAATCGTTTTCTGCGGGGTAAGGAGCTGGGCTGGTTGGTGGGCTTAGTGGGCTGCCTGGGTTGGGTTGGCCCTTTTCCATTTTTTTTTATTCTGTGTTATTTTTCCTTTTTTATTTTATTTCCTGTTTTGAATTTCAGCCAACTATTCAAGCATTCGAAATAATTCAAACATTTTCAAATATTTGTTAATGTGTTTTTGGTTCTGTTTATCAACTTAAACCAATTATTAATTAAAACAATATTTTTATAACCTTTTATTAATTAAATAAGGGGGTCCTTTATTATTTATTTAATGTGTTTTGATTTATTTAATAAACTCCTTATTTGCATTCTAAACATTTTCCTAATCATTTCAGTAGGTTTTATTTGGAAATAAAGAATGTTTGGAAAACTTGTTTAAAATAATTTAAACCTTTTTCTTTAGGGTCCATTAATAATTAAATAAAGTAGACTTTTATTATTATTTCTAACAAGTTTTTATTTATTTTGAGTCTTAAAATAAACCAAAATATTTTAGTAGATTTTATTTGTGAATTTGGGGTAGCTTATTTTAAATAATTTAACAAGTTTTGATGTTTCACTTTAAATTGGTAAAACCTCTTATTTAAATAAAGGTGGATATTAAAATCTTATTAATTTATTTAAATCAACTTTTGCCATTTTATTAAATGTTTTAATTTCCAAAGTTTGGTCAAAGTTTTTAATTTGGCTTTATTTAAATAAATTTTATTTATAATTTTACCTTCTCCTTTGAAAAACAAATCTTTTCATTTAAGAGTTTACAAATTTATATTTTAATTATTTTTACTTTCCTTTAATAAAAGTTTCTCATCTTAAATACCTTTAGGTTTTATTTAATTCAAATAGGTTTGAAGTTCTAATTGAATTTAAAAAGTTTCTTCTGGCTCTGAAAATCAAACAAAGTTTTATTTTAATCATTTATTTTCACATGTCAAGATTTGGAAAATCTTGGGATGTGACAACATTCATGTACCCTTCCCCTCCGGAGTGCCGGACCTTCCGGACCCTTCTAGAACATTCCCGATGAAAACACCGGAATCATTCTCCAACTCCGAAACAGGACTTTCCTTATATGAATCTTATTCTCCAGACCATTTCGGATCTCATCGTGATATCCCGGATCCCATCCGAGACTTTGAACAACATTCGTTCTCTTACTCATCATTCCATAACTACTCAACAACATCGAATCCTTAAGTGTGTCTCCCTACGGTTCGTGAATTATGCGGACATGATCGAGACACTTCTCCGAACAATAACCAATAGAGGAATCTGGAAATTCATATGGCTCCCACATATTTCTATGATTACTTTGCGATCGAATGAACCACTTACATACGATACCAATTTCCCTTTGTCTCACGATAGTTTACTTATCCGAGGTTTTGATCGTCGGTATATCTGCATACCTAGTTCAACTTCGTTACCGATAAGTACTCTTTTCTCGTTCCCATGGTATGTGATCCCTTGTGAGCCAGTCACATGCTTGCAAGCTAATTGGATGACATTCCACCGAGAGGGCCTAGAGTATATCTATCCGTCATATGGATGGACAAATCCCACTCTTGATTCATGTGTCTCAACCCATACTTTCCGAACACTCAATGCCACCTTTATAGCCACCCAGTTACGGTGTGGTGTTTGATGTCATCAAAGCATCCTTTTGGTGATGTTGATAAGCATGATATCATGGTCGAAGGAATTAGGTTACTATGTATCAGAAAGCATATAGTAATTGAACTATTAAAATGACTTGATCTTTATGCTATGCTTATCTATAGGAGTATGTCCATCATACCATTCTCCTAATGATATGATCTTGTTGTTAATAACATCTCAATGTTCATGATATGGAAACCAAAATCATCTATTAACCAACAAGCTAGTATTATGAAGAGGCTTTACTAGGGAATCTAATTTAGTTTACAAATCACACAAGTATTAATGTTTCCTTGTTAATACTGTTATAGCATGAATGTAAACATTTATCATAACCACAAAGATATAATAATAACTACATTTATTATTGCCTCTAGGGCATATCTCCAACAGTCTCCCACTTGCACTAGAGTCAACTAATCTAGATTACATGGTAATATACCGAACACCCATGGCAGTTTGGTGTTGGTCATGTTTTGCCCTCGGGAGAGGTTTAGTCAACGAATCCGCCACATTCAGATCTGTGTGTACTTTGCAAATCTTTATGTCACCATCTTGGACATGTTCTCGAATAGCGTGAAAACGTAGCTTGATGTGCTTCAGCTTCTTGTGTGACCTTGCTTCTTGCGCATTGGCTATGGCGCCCATGTTATCACAGTAGATAGACATTGGGTCTAGCGCACTTGGAACCACACCAAGCTCTGTAATGAACTCCTTCATCCATATCGCTTCTTGTGAAGCCTCCGAAGCAGCTATGTATTCCGATTCAGTTGAAGATCTCGCCACAACGCTTTGCTTTGCACTCCTCTAGCTTACTGCTGCACCATTCAAAATAAATACGTATCCAGATTGAGATTTAGAATCGTCCGGATCGGTGTTCCAACTAGAATCGGTGTAACCATTAACAACGAGCTGTTCATCACCTCCATAAAAAAGAACCATATCCTTAGTTCTTCTTAAGTACTTAAGGATGTTTTTGACTGCTGTCCAATGATCCACTCCTGGATCACTTTGATATCTGCTAGTCAAACTAACAGCATATGCAATGTCGGGTCTAGTACATTAGAGATCCTATGGCTGAGGCATAGGGAGTCTTACTCATCCTTTCTATATCTTCTGTCGTTGCTGGACTTTGAGTTGTACTCAAGGTCATATTGGGAAACATGGTCAAGAACCCTTTCTTGCTATCTTCCATTCCAAACATTTTTAGAACTTTGTCCAAATATGTACTTTATGACAATGATATTAGGCGTCTCGATCTATATCTATAAATATTTATGCCTAATATGTAAGCTGCTTCGCCAAGATCTCTCATTGAAAAACTATTATTCAAATATTCCTTGACACTATTAAGAAGGTCTACATCATTCCCAATCAACAATATGTCATCTACATATAGTATTAAGAATGCTACAGACCTCCCACTCACTTTCTTGTAAATACAAGCTTCTCCACAAGTTTGTATAAAACCAAAACTTTTGATTACTTTATCAAAACGTTGATTCCAACTTCGGGATGCTTGCTTCAATCCATATATGGACCTTTGAAGTTTGCATACCTTGTTAGCATCTTTAGGATCGACAAAACCTTTGGGTTGCATCATATACAACTCTTCATCAATGTCTCCATTGAGGAATGTTGTTTTGACATCCATCTGCCATATTTCATAATCGTAATATGCAGCGATTGCTAACATAATCCTCACGGACTTTAGCTTCGCTACTGGTGAGAAAGTCTCATCGTAGTCAACTCCTTGAATTTGTCGAAACCCTTTTGCAACAAGTCGAGCTTTATAGACAGTAACATTACCATCAGCATCTGTTTTCTTCTTGAAAATCCATTTGTTCTCGACAGCCATACGGCCATCCGGTAAGTCCACCAATGTTCATACTTGGTTTTCGTACATGGATCCAATCTCGGATTTCATGGCTTCTTGCCATTTATTGGAATCTGGGATCATCATCGCTTCCTCATATGTCTCAGGGTCATCGGTGTTGTCCACCAACATGACATTCATAACAGGATCATACCAATCAGGAGTGGTACGATTTCTCGTTGACCTGCGAGGCTCTGTAGCAACTTCATCCGAAGTTTCATGATCATCATCATTAGCTTCCTCTCTTATTGGTGTAGGCTCCACAGGAACTTCTTCCGGTGTTGCGTTACTCGCAAGTTCGAGAGAAGGTTCACAAACCTCGTCGAGTTCTACTTTCCTTCCAGTCACTTCTTTCGAGAGAAATTCCTTCTCCAGAAAGGATCCATTCTTGGCAACAAAGATTTTGCCCTTGGATCTATGATAGAAGGTATACCCAATAGTTTCCTTTGGGTATCCTATGAAGACGCATTTTTCCTCTTTGGGTTCAAGCTTGTCCAGCTGTAACTTCTTTATATAGGCTTCGCAACCCCAAACTTTAAGGAATGAAAATTTAGGTTTCTTTCGAAACCATAGTTCATACGGTGTCGTTTCAACGGATTTAGATGGTGCCCTATTTAAAGTGAATGCGGTTGTTTCTAATGCATAACCCCAAAATGATTGCGGTAAATATGTAAGTGACATCATAGAACTAACCATATCTAAGAGAGTTCGATTACGACGTTCGGACACACCATTACGCTGTGGTGTTCCCGGCGGTGTCAATTGTGAAAGTATTCCGCATTTCTTCAAATGCTCGCCAAACTCGTAACTTAGATATTCACCTCCACGATTAGTACATAGAAATTTAATCTTCTTGTTACGTTGATTCTCTACCTCACTTTGAAATTCCTTAAAATTCTCGAAAGTTTCGGACTTATGTTTCATGAAATAGATATAACCATATCTACTCAAGTCATCCGTGAAGGTAAGAACATAATGATAACCACAACACGATGCTACACTCATTGGACCACACACATCAGTATGTATGATTTCCAACAAGTCCGTAGCTCGCTCCATCATACCAGAAAATGGAGTCTTAGTCATTTTACCCATCAGACATGCTTCGCATATTTTGTCGTGGGAATGGTCACGGCAGATGCTGCAATCGGCAACGAGTAGTAGAATAAAGGGCAAGGGCGGCCAGCCATCTGTGGTGCGAGATGAGGGCGGAGACACAGGGTTTTACCCAGGTTCGGCCCCCCGGAGGGTAAAGACCTACTCCTGCTAGATTGTATTATGTTGGAGGTACAATGGGCGAGCTCGACGGCTAGGCGGCGAGTCGCTTGGGTGGATGATCGAACGTACCTCTACACGCCCAGTAGGGAGGTTTATATAAACTCACCTCCCCCTAGGGTTTACATATATCAACCGAATCAGTTAAGGCTTCGGTACTCGCTTAACCTAATCCGACTGGTCCTATCTACTCTCTTGGGTGTCGTGGTGGTCTCACGGCAGATGCCATGGGTATGCTAAAGTATGGGGCCAATGGATGCTAGAGGGATCTGGGGAGGGAAGATGTAGTTGATTCTACACACAGAAGATTAAGGCAAAGGTCTTTATTTCTTCTTCCTTGGACTACAAGTGCTCCTTGAGCTGTATACAGGGAGAAGAGGAGAACTTTACCAGCCTAACGGCTCTAACTCTAGTCGATCCCTCCTTCTGAGTCCAAGCCTCTCCTTATAAAGGAGAGCCTGATTCCTCTAGGTGACGCAAGCATATTCGAGGAATATGCTTGTCCCAATATAGTAGTTCGGCGCCCCTCTTTCCCTGTCGCTCCTCTAACGACGGCAAGGTTCCAGAGGGCCCCTCCTGCGCGCCTCGGTCTTCTGGACTGTCACCTCCGTGACCTCATTCTCGCCCTTAAGCTCTGCGCCTTTGTCCGTGGCGCTTGGCTGCTTCAGATTCTCCCTAGCTTGCGCTAGGGTTTGACTTCAGCTTCTCCTTCTCCTGCAAGCTTCATATCATCCGCCCTTCCTCGAATAGCTCGGATCTTCCTTTATCTGTATCAAGATCACTCGCTAATCCGCCGACTTACGTAATATCTCGCCGGTAATGTCTTAATATACATATACGGCCTTCGCTTCCTTATGTCGGCCGACTTCTACAAGATCCGGCCGACTTAAACTGTAACTCGGAAACCAGACGGGGATCGTTCCCTTGTCTTTCCCCGTCTTTACCCTATCCGGGGTCACCCCCCAACATTAGTCCCCGAAGCTGGTGTGGCCCGGCCGTTAACCTCGGCCGGGTCGTATCAGCTTCAACACATTTTTCTGTATTGTTTCCGAGTTCTCTTTTTCTCGTTCGAGGTACCCATGTTCCTTCTCTCGTACGCCTTGTCCTACGTGTCACCCTCATCATTGGTCTTCTAGTTTTTTGTTCCTCTGTAGTATTTACTGACAAGCTACAGTTAACCCTGTACATGTTGCGCCGGCGCTGCGACGCCTCGTGTGTCGTTCCCCTGGGGGATCGCAACCTTCTTCGCTGCGGTGTGGCCGTTGGTGCGGTTCCACTCAACGTCGTGCGTTTGTACCGCACCCACGATCTACACGGTCAACTGCTGCACCCACGATCCCACTACCTTGCTTGTGGCTCAACTATAAAGAGGGGCGCGGCGCCTAGGAATTCACTTTTCCCCTTCTCGCTCGCATGTGCCCTTCTTCTTCTTCTCTCGCCTCTTGCAGCTCCGCTCACTGGCCATCAAGATACTCCGACGGCGAGGACTCCGCCGTGTTATTCCTGCCCTCGCCTCGGCTCTGTCTGCATCACGGTGAGTTTTTTCCCGCATTGCCTAGGTTTTATCCCAGATCTCTCCGTTTGATCTTGTATTTGGGCGGCGTTCTTCCGCCTCCGCCGCTTCCATGCAAAATCACGACGGGCCTCAGAGCTCTAAACTTCCCTCCGCCGCCTCTTCTTCCGTCGATCTCTCCGAACCACCCATGTCTAGCTCCTTTAGTGGTGCTCGGTAGAGGATGATAACGCTGGCTCGGGCCCGAGAGGCTCGTGGCAAGGTTCTTCTGTACACGCCATGAGATTGAGTGGCTTATCCGAACTCGGAGGATTCCCACGAGGTTTCCTGTCGTTTCTGCAGCGAGTCCTCTCCTGGACGTTAGGGAGGCGAGTATGTGGTTTTATGTCACACTTGGCGCGAGGCTTTGGTCTCCCTCTTAGCGATTTTGCCGAGAGTTTCTCGACTACTTCGGCCTTCAGCCGCATCATCTTCCTGCGAATGCCATCGCTTCTCTTTCTGCTTTTATCTCCGCCTCGGAGGGATACTTCGGCTTATGGCCGGCTGTGCACGTCTGGTCGAAGTTCTTCCAGATTCGTTCTAACGTGGTCCCTGACAAATCTCTGCACCCTTCCGAGAAATTGCTTACTCAATGTGGGGCTGCGTCCATTACACCTCGGAGGAAATCCGTATTTCCTCGTGTCACTGGGTTAGAGTCGTGCAAGAAGTGGCACAAATCGTTCTTTTACGTCAAGAACAGAGGAACAGAGGACAAGATTCGGCTCCCTGCCTTCACAATTGGTCCGCCTTCTAAGGTGAATTGGCTTTAAAATCAGAGGAAAATTCATGCCTTGGCCGAGGCTTTTGAGATTCGGCTTAAAGAGCTGATCCGCGCCGGGTTATGCGGCGAAGACCTGATGGCTACCTTTATTAGTAGCCGGATCTGCCCATTCCAGAAGCGGACTCACAAGATGTGCTACATGAGTGGTCCTCTTGACCCTAACCGAGTCTCGACCGTGGAGCTGGACAATTACCTTATTTATAAGCGTGTCTCAGCTATATTTAAGACGGAGATGCCTGAGGATTGGGCTTGGGGATTGAAACCGTTCACCCGCGAACATCCGCCTCCCGAAGTAAGCTTAATCAACAACGCTCTGCTATTCCATCGTTTTCGTAACGGATTCCGCTAACTTTCTTTTTCCTCGTCTTGCAGAGATTCGCAAAGCAGAAGAATGAGGATGCCAAGGTTTTGTTGCTTCCGTGGCGCATGACCGAGCACCGGATCTTGGTGAGCCTGACTCGGAGGAGTTCGTCCCTAAGTCGGATCCTGCCCCGGCTCGGGCTCGTGGCAAGACTTCGGCGCACGAGGAGGAAGGTGATTCGGACGAGGTTCAAATTCTTGAGGTAGTTGCCGCAATGCCTATTTATTATGCATTTCCGGCTTCTACTTTCCCAGCTAATCCGGCCGGTCAGGTTCACGACGCCGAGCCTATCGCTTCTCGCCCCCCTGTTACCTCGGGGAAACGCGGGGCTCTTGCTGGCGCCTTGGAGGCGGTCCCCAAGAAACGAACGAAGAGATCCGCTCTGAATCCTCCCAGGCGCAAGACTATGCCTGGGGTCGCCGGGTAAGTTCTTTTTGCTCGTATTTCTTGTTTCTCTCTTTCTGTTTTTCATACTGACACTCTTTTTTCTTTCTTATTTCTGCAGTGCTGCGCTTTCTGTTAAGCCCGGCGGTCCTAGCATGACTAACCGCCCGATTCGGCCGCCGTCTCCTCCGCCCGTCGATGATACCAGGGTTCCCAGTCCTGTTCGTGCTGCCTCTCCTCCAGCTCCGAATCCTTCGCCTCCTCGTCGCGATGTAACTGAAGCTCCTTTTGTCGACAGTGATTCCAATCGACCCTCCGAGATCTCCATCGAACCCGTTGCCCCTTCTGTGTGTCCTAGCGCCGCTACTGAGCCTCTATCTGCCCCAGCAGTTTCTACAGCCACTCCAGCCCCGGCCGAAGAGGTCGTTATCCCGGCGCCTTCTGCGACCATGCCTCCTGCTTCTCCTGAAGACACCGTCCCCACTACCGAGGTATCACTTCCTGCTGATGCTTCTTCTAAGGCGAGAAAAGCTGTTGCCACCAAGGCTTCCTCTTCTCAGAAAGGTCTTGTCGGCTCTTCTCAGCCGAGTATCGTCGACATGCTGCGCAAGGGAACTACGCCTACCAAAGCCTCCGTTGCCTCGGCTGCCAGCACTCAGCTTGCTCTTCATAAGAGCCCTGCGGCCGCAGTGGTTACACAACATGTCCGGGGTAAGGTCTTAACTCGGACAGCTAGTGGGAACAGCCTCGGCACGCTGGTGGAGTATGCCAATAATTGGAATGCTGCTGATCAGTTTGAGGGTAATCCCATCAACCAGCCCTTTCAGCTTTCCGACATCAGCGGCCGTTTCGACCATGCTGCCAAGTTCATCGTTGACACTAACAAGATGAATGAGGTAATTGTTGTTTCCCTGAGTTTAGATTAGTTCCCCAGATGTTACTATATTCTCTAGTCCCCAAAACTTGCAAGGAAATAACTTGTTATATGCTTGGAAGTTTTACTGATCGTTGACTTAATTTAAGTTTATTTCTAGTGTTCAAATATCCGGCCATCTAGATCCGAGTTAAGTTTTGCTTGACTCGGATCTGATTTAGCTGTGAATATCCAGCCACCTAGATCCGAGTTAAGTTTTGCTTGACTCGGATCTGTTTTAGATCTGAATATCCAGCCACCTAGATCCGAGTTAAGTTTTGCTTGACTCGGATCTGATTTAGCTTTGAATATCCAGCTACCTAGATTCGAGTTAAGTTTTGCTTGACTCGGATCTGTTTTAGCTCTGAATATGCAGCCACCTAGATCCGAGTTAAGTTTTGCTTGACTCGGATCTGATTTAGCTTTGATTATTCATTTATCGTTTTGCTCCATTGTTCAGGTTGCACATGACCGGCGAACTGCTGAATTTCAGAGGTTGCTTTTCTCGCATCGCAAACTGGAGGAAAAGTATGAGAAAATTCTTCCTGTGGTAAAAAAGGCTGGTAAGTCGATAGTTCCTTTTGTTATTCTCGACATTCTTATTGATTTGTCTGCTAGATGCCGGCTCACCTTTTTGGTGAACAGGTAATATTAATAACCTCAACATTCGTCTTGAGAAGAAAGTCAAGAACTTGGAAGGTCAGTTCCCTTTTATCTTAGACCTTTTCCCTTTTTAACATGTGTGCTAAGCTTGTTTATTTCGTTCGGCTTTGGTAAAGCCGAGTTGCAAACCTTTGTAGCGCCTCACCAAGATTGCACGCCCATGCCTGACGTGATGCTGCATTTTTTAGAACAAAATGCTACTCATTCGGCGGAGCTAAAAGAAAAAGACGATGAAATAGCTCGCCTACGAGCCGAGGTGGAGACCCTTAAGCTTTCTCAGAAATCCGAATTAGAAAAGGTCGATCAGGAATTCTCCGAAGAGAAGAATCGGCTGGCATTGGAGCTGCAGAAGAATAAAGAACTCCTCGAGGCTGCCGAACTGAAAACTCAAGGATTGAGCGAGGAAATTGCTCGTTTTGAGAAGAGCAAGGTTGATTGGGCCAAGGACCTTCAGATAATGATGAGATACATTCATCGTAAGTTTCTTAGCATAGCCGAATTATATTTTTGTCTTTGTCCCTGCTGCCGCCTGACATGTTCGTGTTTTGCGCAGATCATTTTCCCGAAGCTAAGCCCGTGAGCTCTAAAGCTGTTCTTGCAGCTCGTGTGCGCCGAGGTGTTCCTGTTGCCGCTGACTCAAAGTATTCAATGGAGGATTTCTTGGTTGCTGTTGCAGCTTGGTCCAATGAAGATTATGGGCGATTTGGTGCAAGCCGCTATTCGAGCTTACCACGTTCTTTGGCCGAACACTTCTGGGACTCCTGATATCAATGAGGTCAAATTACTGGTGAAAATACTGATGGCATCTGAGAGGCAACTAAGTCTCTGGAGGGAATCAGCTGGGCGCGCTGGCGCTGATATGGCCCTTACTGTTATCATGTCATGGTATGAAGACATTTCTCTTGATATCCCGAGAAATTTGCGACCGGTTCCGCTGGGTTGAGGACCCCACTTTGTTGCTCTTCGCAAGCTCGTGCCTTCCAACTCGCCGAGTATGCCGACGTGCACACGTAATGAAGGGCCGAGTTTTATTCCGCACCGGATGAGGAGGTCGAGTTGAGGATGCCTCGACAACAATTCGCCGAGCAAGGGAAGGTGAGGATGACTCGGCCACATCTGGCAGCTCCAGTTCAAGCTCAGACAGCAACGGCGATGCGCGGTCCTCCTCCAAAGGTACTGGGCATTCTACTGCACGGACTGATGCTCCTGAGCAGCCTCGGGCTTCCGCTGAAGTTGCACCTGGATCTATGGAGGGCGAGGCAACCTTAGTCGAAGTTCCTCCTACGTCGGAGCACTCAGCGCCTGACCAAGTTGCTGCCTCTCCAGCGAACAATGCTTAAGTTATTTTTTATCCCTCGCATGCCGGGCGTACAATGTAGGCGAAACATTTGTCCGCTCTCTATATGATTTGAATTTCTTTTGCCGTGTACTGCTGTGACATATACGCTTGCAGCTGTTACCATTTGGTTAAGTGGGTGTTCGTCTGAATTCTTGCTTTTGTAGCCCGCAATTTCCTGATTTTAGGATTTATCCTTGTCTTCGTTTTTTCATGGTTTATCCAAGTAGTCTAGGCGTGAGCTCTGAATATCATATAATATGGATCTGTTCTGAATAGAGGTTGACTACTACCTTGGGACCATATATGGCAATCCTTGAATCATAGTTTATCGCGCCGAACTTCAATACATAAACCAAATTTCAGAAATAATATAAGATCAATACGGAGGCGCTCCTCAAGGTAGTGCTCAACATAAAACTGAGGCAACATATGGCAGTCCCCGAGTGGCTGCCTTGGATGCCGAGGTTCGAATATTTAATATGAAATGAAAATAATATATGGCATTCCCCGAGTCACTGCTCTAGGTGCCGAGGTTTAAATAGACAACATGAATTTGGGATAACATATGGCAGTCCCCGAGTCACTGCTCTAGGCGCCGAGGTTCAAATACATAACCTGAGATTGAGATAACATATGGCAGTCCCCGAGTCACTGCTCTGGGCGCCGAGGTTCAAATACATAACATGAAATGGAGATAACATATGGCAGTCCCGAGTCACTGCTCTGGGCGCCGAGGTTCAAATACATAACCTGAGATTGAGATAACATATGGCAGTCCCCGAGTCACTGCTCTGGGCGCCGAGGTTCAAATACATAACATGAAATTGAGATAACATATGGCAGTCCCCGAGTCACTGCTCTGGGCGCCGAGGTTCATTACATCATTGGTTCTTTACCTTGAGATACAATGCTATGAGTAAAATGGTCGAAGTAAAGCTACATTCCATGGACGCTTCGTTTGCCGACTTTGTTCGCCTTGTTCTCCGGGGACCGAAAGGCCGATTAGATAATAGGCATCGTTATGCAACGCTTTGCTTACAATGAATGGTCCCTCCCATGGAGGTGACAACTTGTGCATGCCGGCCGTACGTTGCACCAGTCGGAGGACTAAATCTCCTTCTTTGAACACTCTTGGATTCACCTTCTTGCTGTGATATCGTCGCAGGTTCTGCTGATAAATAGCTGATCGTGATAATGTCTATTCTCTGGCTTCTTCTAGCAGGTCTACAGCATCTTGCCGAGCTATCTTGTTTATCTCCGAGGTTGTATACTGAGTAACTCTTGGCGAGTCATATATTATGTCGGCTGGAAGTACGGCCTCTGCCCCGTATACCAGGAAGAATGGTGTATAACCTGTTGATCTATTAGGAGTAGTCCTGAGGCTCCATAGTACGGCTGGGAGTTCCTCAATCCAACATCCTGCCGACCTTTGCAATGGTTCGACAAGTCGTGGTTTTATTCCTGATAGCACCAGCCCATTAGACCTTTCCACTTTCCCATTGGATGCTGGGTGAGCCACAGAGGCAATATCTAGTCTTATGTGTTTTTCTCTGCAAAATCTGGCGAAGGCTCCTTCTGCAAAGTTTGTGCCATTATCCGTAATAATACTGTGCGGATACCCATATCTCAAGATGATATCTTTGAGAAATTTCACTGTTGTGTGCCCATCGCACTTTTTTATTGGTTTCACTTCAATCAATTTTGTGAACTTGTCCACCATAACCAATATGTGGGTCATTCCTCCTCGTGCCGGCCTAAATGGTCCTACCATATCTAAACCCCATACAGAAAATGGCCAAGTGATGGGTATTGTTTTTAACTCGGCCGATGGCATGTGTATTTTGGTTGCGTATCTCTGACACCCATTGCATTTTTTAACTAATTCTTTTGCTTCTTTCAATGCCGTCAGCCAATAAAATCCGTGCCTAAATGCTTTGGCTACCAGGGCACGAGATGAGGCGTGGTGCCCACATTCCCCTTGGTGTATATCTAGGAGGATCTCCTGACCTTCTGCCGAACTCACACACTTCTACAACACGCTTGTGACGCTCCTTTTATATAGCTCGTTGTTTATGATTGTATAAGATTTTGCTCTTCTTGCAGTTTGTCTAGCTAATACCTCATTACTCGGCAACATTGAGTCTTTTAGGTAAGAAAATATGGGTTGCGTCCATAACGGTGTGATTTTTCCTGGTGTGATCTCACTGTCTATTTCCATGTTTTCTGCCGACATATCTATCTCGGCTTTCCCTATGATTGTGCTTACTTCGGCTGTCCTCCTTTTTGGGGGTTCCGAGTTATATTGCTGATCTATTTCCATCGGCGCATTATCTTCTGCTGAATTTGCCGGGATAAAGATAGATTCGGATTCGGGTGATGGGATTATTGATGGTTTCCTGAGACGTTCCAGGGCAATACCCGGAGGAATTGATTGTCGGGTTGATCCTAGTTTTGACAACGTGTCTGCGGCATCATTTTCTGCCCGAGGTATATGGTGAAATTCACATCCTTCAAAGTATCCACTGATCTTTTGCACGTGAAATCTGTATAACGCCATATTAGCATCTAATGCGTCCCAACTTCCTAAGACTTGCTGTACTACTAGATCCGAGTCGCCATAGCATAAGATTGGGCGTATGCCAATTTCTTTTGCTACTTTCAATCCATGGACCAGTGCTTCATATTCGGCTACGTTGTTGGACGCAGCAAAATGTATTTGTAACACATACTTCAGTTGGTCTCTTTTAGGCGAGGTTAACACTATTCCTGCCCCCAAACCATTCTTTAGTTTGGAACCATCGAAATGCATAGTCCAATAATTTGGATCTGGCAATGGTGGCTCATACTGCACCTCGGCCCGATTAAAAAAATCGGCGACACCGAGATTTGATTGCATCTCTCCTATCAAATTGTGGAGCGTATGGCGACAACTCGATTGCCCATTTTGCTATTCGTCCACTTGCGTATTTGTTGCTCAATATGTCGGCTATGGGCGCCTCACAGATCACCTTGATGGGATGCTCTTAGAAGTAATGTTTAAGCTTTTTCGCCGACATATATACCCCATATGCCATCTTCTGATAATGTGGGTAGTTCTGTTTTGAAGTGGATAACACCTCACTTAAGTAGTACACCGGCCTCTGAACCGACTTACCATCTTCAAGTCGTTCCACTACGACACAAAGACTCACTACTCTGTTGGTAGCCGCTACATAGAGTAACATAGGCTCTTTTAATAATGGAGAGGCCAAAATGGGTGCGGTGACTAACATCTTTTTCAACTCATGAAATGCGATGTCCGCTTGTGGATTCCAAATGAATTTATCCGATTTCTTCATCAGCTGATAGAGTGGTAGCGCCTTCTCTCCTAGCCGACATACAAACCGACTAAGCGAGGCCAGACACCCCGTGAATTTTTGTACATCATTTAAACATTTTGGCAACTCCATTCTTTCTACTGCCTTTATCTTTGTTGGGTTGGCCTCTATAGCTCGTCTAGAAACAAGAAAACCGAGTAATTTTCCTGCCGGCACGCCAAACATGCATTTTTCTGGATTAAGCTTCATTCGGAACCTTCTCAGGTTCGCAAAAGTTTGCCGTATATCTTCCAGTAACGTTTTGCTTTCTTTGGTTTTGATGACCACATCATCTACATATACTTGTACATTTTTTCCTATCTAATCGTGTAGACATTTTTGCATGCATCTCTGGTATGTCGCTCCTGCATTCCGCAGGCCGAATGGCATTGTGCGATAACAATAAGCCCCGTACGGGGTAATAAACGCTGTCTTTATTTGATCGGACGGATTTAACGGTATCTGGTGGAAACCAGAATATGCGTCTACAAATGGCAATAACTCACAACCAGCGGTCGAATCAATGACTTGGTCTATTCTAGGCAATGGAAAAGGATCTTTTGGACACGCCTTGTTCAGGTTGGTGTAATCGATACACATTCGCCATACAATGGCTACATTGGGATCATATTTCTTCTTTTCTACTAGCACCGGATTCGACAACCAATCCGGGTATAGCACTTCCATGATGAACCCGGCCGCGAGGAGCCGAGCTATTTCATCTCCTATTATTTTTCTCCTGTCTTCGGCGAAGCGGCGGAGAGGTTGCTTCACCGGCCATGCTCCTGGCCTCACGTTCAAAGAGTGCTCAGCCAACTCCCTCGGAACACCTTGCAGATCCTGAGTTGACCATGCAAATATGTCCCGATTCTCACGGAGGAAGTTGGTGAGCTTGTTTTCCTATTTAGCGTCCAGGCCTGCACCAATGGTAATAGTACGCTCTGGGAATTTCTCATCGATCTGAAATTTCTTCGTTTCTTTAGTCGGCTGAAAAGAGACACTGCCATGTGGGTTGGCCAGCGCCGACATGTTTAGCTGTGCCGACTGAGCGAGGGCTGCTACCTCTTGAATCCTTCTCTTTTCTCTTGCTATAACCAATGATTCGGCCAAATTTGACCCGGCTGAAGCACACTCCATTGACTTCTTGTAATCCCCTGCAACTGTTATTACTCCTTGTGTTCCGGGTAGCTTCATCTTCCGATAACTTACATGATAGCTGCTCATGAATTTGGCCAGCGCAGGCCGTCCGAGTAGAGCATGATAACAACTTTCCAGATCTACCACCTCAAATTCTAAGTTTTCTGCTCTGCAGTTATCTCTTGTGCCGAATAACACATCCACTCGGACTTTACCGATGGGCTCGCATGAAAGTCCTGGCACTATCCCATGGAAAGTGGTCCTCGTGGACTGCAGCATGTTCTGCGATATTCCGAGTTTATGCATGGTATCTTTGTACATGATGTTGATACTGCTTCCATTGTCAATGAGTACTTTTGAAAATTTCACATTGATGCTTGGTCCAACGAATGTCGGATCCAACACGAGTGCATACGATCCTGGATTCGGCATTATCTTGGGGTGATCCTTTATGCTCCAAGTTACCTCCTGATCTGACCAAGGCACATATCTTGGTACTGCCGGCATAACTGCATTTACTTCCATATGCCGGCGCTGCACACTCTGCTTGTCTTGCTGTTCCGTTGTGAACACGCAATAAGACTGATGATGTTCTCTGTAATCATTACGTCCAGTATTTGCTGGATTTGTCCTTCCATCCTGGACTTGGTTCATTACTTGATGTACTGCATCCCTCCGATCCGAGTTATCGTACCTCGGGGGAGGAGGCGGTAACATCAGTTGCTGTGCATTTGCTCCAGTCAATTGTGGTTGATGCTGTTGATGTATTTGATGGGGCGTTGCCTGAATGCCTACGGGGTTTCCCATTGCATTTTTCATCCATGCACATTGGCGGGTCGTATGATTGGCTGGCCTGGATGGGTTTGACGTGTGAAATTTGCACGGCTGATCTAACATGGATTCGAATGTGTATTTCGGCCTCTCCTGCCACTGCTTCTTTTGTTCTGGGGTCCACTGCCTTTTTCCTTCATTCTTTGGTGTCCACTGCTGAGGTCCATTCTTCTACCGTTGAGTTGCTCCGTGACTCGGCTGATCTTGCGCTACTGCCGCCACTTGGGCCGAATTATATCTATAATCCGGCCTTTCCTCTCTTCTTCCTCTGAAATCACTACGCCTGGATGACCCGGCCAAATCTATTGCATAATGGTCCTGTTGCTCGTGATGATCCGCCGACATTAATTCTGGTTGCGTTGGGTCCCCTAATGCATAGGAGTCTGCTATTCTGATAGTTTCTGCCAATGTGGTCGGCATATCTCTTTGCAGGCGTTGCCACAACACGCTGCCATAACGGCAGCCTTGCGAACCAAAGCTATTGCTTGATTCTATAACCCCTTCACATGAGTTTCTCAGTTGCACCATCGAGTTAAAAACTCTCTATCTGTTTCATTCGCCTCGCTTGCACATGGTTAACTGCTATGGCCTGTTTGGCCTCTTGTATGTCCGGTAAAGTTGTCGATTTAACATTTCTTCAAAATCTAACCAACAGTTGATACCGCCTTGGTAGATTATTCAGCCATACCCTAGCTGGTCCTTCCAACATTTGTGGGACATACCGCATCTTTATCTTAAGTTCCCACCCGCTATTTTCACAGCAGTGGCATAGTCAATCAACCAGTCTTGTGGCTTGGTACTCCCATTGTATGTTTTTGTGCCTCTCGCTAGCTGAAAGTTCGGCACGGGCGGTTCGCCCATGATCTGTGGTCCAAAGCATGTCGGACCTAGTGGACCATGTTCTTCCAATAACTCGGACCGGTATAGCCGGTCCAGCTTCACTCTTGCATCACTTGATGGCAAATCTCTATACAGAATTCTGTCCTGCATCCCATAGGGGTTATTTCCACCATGGATCGCATATTCCATCTCGGAATAACCATCATTGTACCTTTCATTCACTTGATTGTGGCAAGCTGGCCTCGCTTCTCTTTCCTGCCGAGGTTCATGCCTTGGTTGCGGGTTGAGCGGCAGCTCTCTCCTTACTTCGACCGGGGTCTCGTTTTCATGATTACCTCTCGTGGGTTCTCTTCTGCCGAGATCTCCATTGCCTCGGCTTCCGCCGTCTTTTTCCACACGGCCGTGGTTCCTCTCCCCACTGTTACCTCGGCTTGCATTGCCTCTGTTATCATTTGCCTTTCCAGCCATTGCCGGATCATATGGAACAATTTGCTTGTTCCTCTTTCCTGAGGTTACTGCTTTGTCCCTTCGTGCATTATTTCCGGGTGAAGATGCTGCTGCCGTGGATAAGTGTGCTTCGCCGAAAGTGAACCACACGTGAGGCCCCGCCTCGCCGGGTTTGTTCTCGAGTATTTCTTCGTTTGCTTGCGATGGCGACCAGCTCATTCACTCTTTCTTGCTGTTTCGACGGGCTTCCGTCAACCCTCTAATTCCAATGCTTGGCTTGCCGCCTCGTGTTCTTTGCCGGGTATCGACTCGGCAAACCCAAGTCACCTGATTCCGCCCTATGAGCTTCATGCTCTTTGTTAATATCATCCATGAGGTTCTTCCCCCTTAATCTTAATTCGTCCACCCGCTCGGGTGCGACATCAAGCTTATTAGCTTTGGCATATTCTCTCGGGGTCCTGTTCAGGGACTCCCGCAAGGACGATACTTTCTTGGCCTCTACCAGCACCTTTTGCCTGGTTTCTTCTAACTCTGCCTGAGCATTTGCCGGATCAAGTATCGGCGCTACAGGTGTAGTCAAGTTTTCTATGGTCGTCAAGAATGTTCTTCGCCTTCCAGGTGGCCCTCTTACTCTTGGTGCCTTTGGGGTGGTGTCCTGCTGGTCGGTCGGGTTGGTCACTGGCGGGATTACCTCGGTGGGTTGTGGCGTGGTCTGCCCGGGTGCGCCTTGCACGCCTGTGGCGGGTTCTCTGCTTGACCCGGCTACTGCTGCTCCAGCTTGCGCTCCGGCAGCGACCATCACCTCGACGCTGCCTGCAGGACGTGCTCTGGACGGACAGCTTGCTGCGTTAAGAGGTGGCTCTCCTACAACAACAACTTGCTGAGGATAAATGCCGGTGATGTTGACGCCAACGTAGACCTTGTGCCCGCCCAGGCTGATGAAGACACCATTACGCGGGGGAGTTTTCCCCCTGAAGCTCCCTGCATTATCGCTGACATAGTCACAGAGACCAAATCTCTGGACCAAGCCAGAAACAACGCGCTCACCCGTGTTGATGAAGTTTCCCGTCCGGATCATAACTCCAGCTAGCACCGCTGCTGGTCCCATGGTGGGCGCCAACTGTCGTGGTGGTCTCACGGCAGATGCCATGGGTAGGCTAAAGTATGGGGCCAATGGATGCTAGAGGGATCTGGGGAGGGAAGATGTAGTTGATTCTACACACAGAAGATTAAGGCAAAGGTCTTTATTTCTTCTTCCTTGGACTACAAGTGCTCCTTGAGCTGTATACAGGGAGAAGAGGAGAACTTTACCAGCCTAACGGCTCTAACTCTAGTCGATCCCTCCTTCTGAGTCCAAGCCTCTCCTTATAAAGGAGAGCCCTGGATTCCTCTAGGGCTGACGTGGCAAGCATATTCGAGGAATATGCTTGTCCCAATATAGTAGTTCGGCGCCCCTCTTTCCCTGTCGCTCCTCTAACGACGGCAAGGTTCCAGAGGGCCCCTCCTGCGCGCCTCGATATTCTGGACTGTCACCTCCGTGACCTCCTTCTGCCTCTCTGTCGCTCTGCGCCTTTGTCCGTAGCGCTTGGCCCTGCTCAGATTCTCCCTAGCTTGCTGCTAGGGTTTGACTTCAGGCTTCTCCTTCTCCTGCAAGCTTCATATCATTCGACCCTTCCTCGAATAGCTCGGATCTTCCTTTATCTGTATCAAGATCACTCGGGCTAACCCGGCCGACTTACGTAATATCCCCGGTAATGTCTTAATATACATATACCGCCTTCGCTTCTTATGTCGGCCGACTTTCAGGACCCGCCGACTTAAATCAGAACTGAAACCAGACGGGGATCGTTCCCTTGTCTTTCCCCGTCTTTACCCTATCCGGGGTCACCCCCCAACACTAGGCCTTCAGCTTCGAGTCGCTTGGACTCGCGCCTGGTCTCGATCCAGTCGCCGTCTTGCAGGCCCACTCGCCAGTTCCTGGGCCAGTCGGAAGCGTCCTGCTGGGTATACCCCGGTAGGCATATCCCCATCAGTAGTCCCCGAGGCCGCCGTCGATTGGGCGCAGGTGGTTGCTGGCAGTCGGAGCATACGGCTTCAATGCAGACATCCAGTCGAATCGGTGGCGGGCTCCTGAATAAAGGAGGAAACTAATCATTCTGGTCGCAGCTTTGGCGAACGGGTCGGCGAAATATTTAGTCACTGTTGTAGTGATCGGGTCGGCGAGCCGAGTGGCTGAAGTTGGACCGTTAAACGCAGTCAAAACTAGCCGTTGGGGTAATCCAACGGTAACTTTTGGCGTAATCACCGCGTAGTAACGGCTCCCTGATTCGGCGGGTAACAACCGCTATATAAAGGGAATGGTAGGCGATCAGAAAACCACCCCCTCGTCATTTCCTCCGATTGCGCGCACCTCCGTCTTTCTCCGCATCGCGATCCAACCGATCCAAAATCCTCCGACCCCCACAATCCTTGTCGCCAATGGCCCCCTCCACCGAACCATGGGGCAGGTCCAAGTGTTGGAATTATGCCCTAGAGGCAATAATAAAGATGTTATTATTATAATTCTTGTTCATGATAAAGTTTATATTCCATGCTAGAATTGTATTAAGCGGAAACATTAATACTTGTGTGGTTTGTAAACAACACCGTGTCCCTAGTACGCCTCTATGGACTAGCTCATTGATCAATGATGGTTAAGGTTTCCTAACCATAGACATGAGTTGTCAATTGATAATGAGATCATATCATTGGGAGAATGATATGGTGGATAGGCCCAAACAAAGCAGAGCAATTAGATCGTGTCATCGTGTTCGTCTTTGCGAAGCTTTTCCTATGTTAAATATTGTATTCCTTAGACCATGAGATAATGCAACTCCCTGGTATCGGAAGAAAGCTTTGAGGTCATCAAACGTCATCCTATGAGAGGGTGATCATAAAGGTGTCTCTCAGGTGATCAGAAAATATCGGTTGGGTTGTATGTATCGAGATGGGATTTGTCCCTCCCAAGTCAGAGAGATATACTTCGGGTCCACTCGGTAATCGATATCAACACCGCTTGCAAGCATGTGGTTAAGGAGTTAATCACAAAGTGATATCGGATTACGGAACGAGTAAAGTACTTGCTGTGAACGAGATTGAACTAGGTATGAAGATACCGACGATCGAATCTCGGGCAAGTAAAATATCGCGAGACGAAGGGAATATATATATGGGATTGATTGAATCCTGGCATCGTGGTTCATCCGATATGATCATCGATGAATGTGTGGGAGTCAATATGGGTGCCTGCACCGCTGTTGATTATTGATAGAAGATCATGTCGCATATTCTCGAACCCGAGGGTCACACACTTAACGTGTCTCGACGCTAGGATAGATTGGATAATTGGTTTATGAATTTTGTTCGAGTCTCGGATGGGATCCGGATATCACGAGAGGTTCCGAATGGTCCGGAGAATAAGATTCATATAAGGCAAAGGTGCAGTTTTTGGAGTTCGAATTGTTCCGGTTAATCGGTATTGTACCGAAGCTTCTAGAACCTTCCGGAAGGGGACCAACGTGGCCCACCTTCCGGGAGTGGAATGGGCCTATGAGGGAGTGTCCTGGCCGCATTGGGCCAGGGGCACAAGGCCCCATAGGTCCCAACCGATCCTAGATAAGTTTAAACTCGTTTAAACTAGAGATAGGATTTCTAGATAAGGGAGAGTTTAAATCGTTTAAACTAGAGATAGGATTTCTAGATAAGGGAGAGTTTAAATTGTTTAAACTGGAGATAGGCTTGGAGGAGGGGCAAGGCTGGCCGCCCCCCCCCCCCCTCTATATATAGAGGGGTGGTGCGCCCCCTCCCCTACACACACCTTCCTCCAAGCCCTAGCAGCCTTGCTACCTTCCTCTCTCCCGATCGCTTGTAGGCGAAGACCGCAGCAAATTCTCCACCATATACACCACGCCGTCGTGTTGTAGATCCAATCTATCTCTCCACCATACTCGCTGGTCCGAGGAAGGAGGAGACGTCGAGGTGCTGCACGTGTGCATCTCACGGAGGCACCGCCACTTGTGGTGCTAGATCGGATCGGATCGCGAGGAGGAGAAGCGAGTACGACTACATCACCCACGTTCCGCTGTGCGAATCTTCAAGGGTATGAAGATCTAATCCAATCTCTCTCGTTGTTTGCATCTCCTAGATTAGATCTTGGCTTTCCCTCTGTTCGCTCCGTAGAAAATTTTGATTTACTATGCCGCGAAACCCTTCAGTGGTATCAGAGCTAGATCTATGCGTAGATGTGATTCACGAGTAGAACGCAACATGGTTGTTGCGGGCGTTGATGTTTTCTGTTGCAAGCCTCTTGTTTGTGTTCTTCTTATGACGGATAGTGAGATTGAAGCGGTCCAGCCAACCTTACGCGACGCCGTCATTCGAGACCGACTCCGCACTTGACGTGTGGCTTGTTCCACACATGCGGCTGGTGGATGTCAGTTTCTCTCACTATAGTTGTCATGGGATTAACACCGGAGTTTGGCAACCATAATATCACCGTTGTGGCTTTCCGTAGGTAAGAATCGTTCTTAGCATCTACTCCCATAAGCCACGTAAAACATGCAACAACAAAGTAGATGCGTCTAACTTGTTTTTGCAGGGAGTGTTTTCTGTGATATGGTATGGCCCAAGATGTGATGTGTATATTGTATGCGATGATCATGTTTTGTAATGTTTCACGACTTGCATGTCGATGAGTACACAACCGGCAGGAGCCATATGGTTGTCTTTATAATTGTGTATGACCTGCGAGTCAACTTCTTATACTCCATGTAATAGCTTCACTTTATCGCTAAGTAGTTAGCAATAGTTATAGTTGCTATTCGTGGTGGAGGCATGTAACACCCTCAGAATCGGACCTATGCAAGTTTGGGCAAAATTCACCAAAACCCGCATAGAAACGATTCAAAGGTGCCCACCAGGCACTTTCGTGCGGGTGGAAAACGAAGTAATAACATTACACAACAGTCCTCGATGGGACCCACAGAGATATATATATAACAAATGACTCGTAGAGTCAAGAATACAGATATAATATACAAAGATCCAAATCACCTTGAAAGCGATAGAGTCCGGCTACGGACAAGATGCAAATGGGGCTAAGAGCCACGAAAAATAACCAATGGCGCCCATAACCCTGCCTGTGCCAAGCCGGAAGGGTAACCCCTAACGGCGTCGATCTCAAAACCTGCTTAAACAAAAGGTGCCGACAAAGGGCAAAGGAAAAGAAGGAGCGTCAAGATCGAGGCCAAGACAGCGAGGCTAGAATTGGCGGTCCTCGCCACATAGGTATGGTGGATCGAAGGTGGCAAGATGCACTAAACAACCTATAGAGACTCGATACAACCGGGCGGTTATCGAGAGGGGTGAGAATGACCTATCCGGATCCAACTCGAAGCTAACACCAAAACCCATCCCGGTGTTCCCCTCGAGACCAAACGAGGAAGTCAACCGAGGAACTCACACCGCTGGCGCTTTACTTATTCGTTATCGTTGCAGCAATTACTAGTCGATTTAGTTAATCGTCCCGATGAAGTAAGCAATGGGCACTTTTAGTTAACCATTCCGCTAGAAGTTGCAGCAATTTACTAATCGACATGTATAGCATGATGTAAACCTAACCCAGCAGCAGTTGTTGGTACTTTTATTCAGCCATTTCGCTAGAAGTTGCAATGCTTACTAGTCAGTACAATTGTCGCAAGCGACAACCAAACAAGCAATTGTGGGCAGTATTAATTAGCCATTCCATTATAGTGAAGCTGATTACTAGTCATTATAAGTCAAATTTATAGCAAGAACTTTAGTTATGCTTGTCTATGATCGAGATATCGTGCTCCAAGTCGTCCATAACCGCGGACACGGCTTTCAGAAAGTTTTAACCCGCCGGGTGCACCAATAGCAACACACGCCGATCAACCTCGAAACCAAATCAAAACCCAACGAGGCTTTCACGATTGAACAATCACAGATTCAGAAATATTTGGGGGCCACCCTTAAGTAGATTCCGCAACGGCTAGCTGACTCGAGACGGCTCAAGGTTTGTGGGGGCAAGAACGATCGAACCCGAAGTGTGGCTGGGCTTGTCGCTACCACGTAAACGGTCACAAATCCTAAACAGACAAGGTGCCCCTCGACAATCGTAAATAAAGCGTAAAACATGGCATAAGTACAGATCGTAAATAAAACCTCAAACTAGTTTGTGGCCCCAAGAAATAAGAATGAATCAAGCTCGCTCGTGGGGGTCCCATATACCTCCCGGATGTGGATAGCGCGATAAAACAAGGAATGTATCAAGTACTCGGGTCTTACGGACACAAGTGGGCTGAAACCAAATATTATCTATCACCCAATCGATGCCTCGCTTATTCAATTTTAGTTGTTAAACAGAAATTAAAGTGATGATAAGTAAAACTAGAATCATCTCCAACATCAACATGCGGCAATACATCAAGAATCGGCAAATGACGACATCAAGCACTTGAGCCAGCAACTACGACGCGCAAGTCCAACTATCTACCAAACAACAGGTCATAGGATGTGTCCAAGGCAATATAGGCTGCACGGTATATCACAGGTACGGAAACTAAAGCATCGCAACACAGATAGCAATAGATCAACAGGAGGGAAGTAAATACTATAAAAGTAAGATAGGGGAAAAGGGGGGAGATGCTCGCCTGAAAACATTGTCGAAGGGTTCGACCGAAGATCGGGGCGAAGCTCACATCAACTCAACGGCCCAATCCGCGAAGAAGCAAAACACTAGAAGAACACCGGATGCAATATTTAATACACGGCAGAAGATCGGCATGATGCATGCATGACGTATGGCGTGGCAAAGAGGCGATGCAATTAGGTCATATTAAGTGGAACCGGGGTCCCGACAATTAGTTAAACGGTTCAAGTTGTATACCTACCCCGCAATTAAATGTTGTTTAGCAATGCAACAGGTGGAACCGGTTCGCTACACATGTTTAAATGAGGCCAATATAAGGCTAGATTTGCCCGCATATGGGCCCCATATTTAATTATTAGGTGAATCGGCAAAAGGCCCCCAAACCACATGATAAGATGCATGCATGAACAATTATTATGCGACAAGTTGTTATTATGTTATAAGATAGGGTTTCGAGAAGGGGTTCACACAATGAGGGGTCGGCAGATCTTGGGGTTTCCGGGGTTCGGGGTTCGCCAGGGTCCAGGGTTCGACGGGGGTCAGATCTCGGGGTTCAGGGTTCGACAAACTAGACGGGATCGTTCTCGGACATCGAGGTAGGTCTTGTCGCATCCGGGTTCTCGGGGCATGTTGCCGGTCTTGTCGTCTCTCGCGGGGCCTTATGCCCGGGCGCATTGGCGTCCTCGAGGGAGTACTTGTCGCATATGCGGCCTTCGGGTTCTATGACGATGATCTTGTCGTTTCGATGCCGGGGCCCCGACGTCCGTGAAGAGAACCTTGTCGCCTTTGGACGAAGAACATGTCATTCCGTGGGTCCGTGTAGAAGTGCTCGATGATCCACGACGGAGGTCTCCGGTTCGGCTTGGTCTTTTCCATGAAGGGATCTTGTCGCTTGGTATCCGTGTAGGCGTAATTGTCGGTTCCGCGGCGACGACCTTGGGGTTTTCCCTTGACGAAGAGGTTCGGTGTTCATGACGAAGGCCTTGGCGTAGAGGAAACTTCAGGCATCGACCATGGGGTTCTGAGGAAGAGCTTGATTTCCCCGCGGTCTCACATGGCGCCGGCGGCGAAGGGACTTGATGGTTACGACGGTCTTGACGAGACTTGGTATCACGAGCTCCCGACATGTACATGAGTACACGACACGAATCCGGCAGAGATATGTGGACCAAACTCTGGTTCAACGGCTGGGCAACAAGGAGGATGTAAAAAAAACAACACAGACAAAACTGAAGCCACTCGTCGGGATGTGCTGCAGGGCCTGCGGGCGGCAACCGAGCGGGTCCGGGCCAGCGAAGCGGCCGGCGCAGGGGTACAGGGCCCGTTGGAGGGCGGCGACGCGGGCTACGGCCCGAGGGCGGCGGATCGAGGAAGCCGAGGACGGGCGACCTCGGGCGGGCGGAGGAGCTTGCCGGAGGCGCAGCGGGCGAGGGCGGTGGATAGCGTGGAGGTCGCGCCGCGCAGCGGAGGCGCGGGCGGCTAGCGCGGCGCGATCGGCCAAGGGCGCCAGGGAGACCGCCGGAGGTGGAGGAGGGGCTCGGGCGGAGTGCGGGGGTCCTGCTGGGGTCGCTCGGAGGCGGGGGAGGAGCGCACGCGTCGACGGGGAACGGCGGTGAGGCGGTCCGGCGAGGGGAGGGTGAGGCCCGGCGCGGAGGGGCCAGGCTCAGGCGAGGTGAGGTGAGCGGTAAGGGGCCTGGGGGCGCGTGGCTGGTGGCGATGGAAGTACTGGGGGGTCCGGCGGCGGGAGTAGGTAGCGAGGGCGGCGGGGCGGCCTGAGCGGGAGAGAGAGGGGGCGCGCTGGCGGTTGCGTGTTGGGCAGAGGAGGATGGCGAGCCGAGGAAGAGGAAGGTTGCGTGGGGGAGGCAGACGCGGTGGGCCAGGGGAGGGGCAAGCGGCCAGGAAAAACGGGTCCCGCATGGACCAGGGAGGTGGTGGAACGGGTGCGGGGCTTGCGGGTGTAGGGCGTGGGTTGTGTGTGTGCTAGTGTGTGGTGTGTGTGGGCAGGGTCTAGAGGGAGAGAGAGAGGGAGTGGGTTGGGACAAGTGGCGGTTTGGGGTTGGCTAGGGAGAGGAAAAAGATGAGGTGGCAGTGTCTGGTTGGACCGGGTGATGTGGCCACAGAGGGTGGGTAGGATTTTAGGTGGAATAGGATTAGAAGGGCGGGCAGGTTTGGACCGATTGTTTTATACGGGGTGGTCGTTCGGGTCGGGACGGCCCGTTCGACTGCCCCCGCAAAAATAAGTAAATATTTTATTTAATTGAATTGGGCCGTTTGAAACCCGATAGCAACAAAACAAAATAATCCGGAGACCCGGAGTTTGGCGTTTTAATAAAAGATGGGGCGTTGGGAAAATAAAACGGGGTTTGCAAACATAGTGTTGACAAACAATGCATGATGATGACGATGCAATGCACAAATTCAACGCGATTTTCTAGTAGTGGTTTTGCGGGATGCCACAAGGCAATCATGGTGGAATGATGGAGATCATGCCGGAACGCACAAGATGGAGATCATTGCGCGAAGATTGGCTATACCATGTCACATAAAGTTATATGCATGTGATGTTTATCCCTTTATGTATCTTATTATGCTTAGATCGCGACGGTAGCATTATAAGATGATTCCTCACTTAAAGATCAAGATAAAAACTGTGTTCTCCCCAAGTATGCACCGCTATGAAAGTTCGTCGCTTCCAAGCATCACGTGATGATCGGGTGCTATAGACTCTACTCACATACAACGGGTGCAAGCCAGTTTTGCACACGCGAAATACTTGGGTCTAACTTGACGAGCATAGCATGTATAGACATGGCCTCGAACACAAGAACCGAAAGGTTAAGCATGAGCCATATGAATGATATGATCGACACTTTGTTGTCCACCATTGAAACCACATCTCTTCTCGTGATGATCGGATTAGGTGTGGTGAATTTGGATCGTGTTCACTAAACAACTTGAGGGATGTTGAATTTAGTGGAGTTCATCTAGTAATTTGATTAAGTTGAACTATTTATCATGAACATAGTCTAAATTGTACTTGCAAATGTAGATCACATGGCCAAATCCAACTTCAACTTCAACGCTTTTTGCCGAGAAGGAAAAGCTTAGAAACAATGGGTCTAACTTCACCAATTGGTTCCGCAATCTAAGAATCATTCTCTCACGGACAAAAGGACTATGTCCTTGGGAAAGTGTTAGGTGACCCCCTGCAATCAAGCACTACCGATGAGAAAGCTGTATCAACAAGAAAGATGATTATGGTGTGATTAAGAGCACCATGTTGTTTGCTATGGAACCGGAACTTCAAAATCGTTTTGAAACCTATCACGGGCCCTTTGAGATTCTCGAGGAGTTGAAAACCATGTTTCAGACTCAAGCCCGTTCTGAGAGATATGAGATCTCTGAGAAGTTCTTTAACTGCAAGATGGAGGAAGGAGTTCCGTTAGTGAGCACGCCATAAAGATGTCGGGCTACACTCAACGCCTTGAGCAACTGGAATGCACGATTCCAGAGGAGCTCAAGATTGACAGGGTTCTGCAATCACTCCCTCCCAGCTACAAAAGTTTTGTAGTGACTCATAATCAGATTGGATCCACTGATACGATCACCGAGCTCTTCGCAAAGCTGAAGGCTGCGGAAGTGGACATCAAGAAGGATAATCATGTGTTGATGGTCAACAAGCCCTCCTTTAAGAAAGGTAAGGGAGCAAAGAAGCCCTTCAAGAAGGGCGGCGGCAAGTGTAATGGCCGCTGAGAAGAAGCTCAGTCCGTCCCAAGCCGATTACATCGAAAGTGCTTCTATTGCAAGGACAAGGGTCATCGAAGCGAATCGTCCAAGTACTTAGCGGACAAGAAGGCTGCACCATCAAAGGTAATTTGATATACATGTTATTGATGTTTTCCTTACTAGCCCTCGTTGTACCGCTCGGGTATTTGATACCGGTTCAGTTGCTAATATTTGTAACTCAAACAGAGCTACGGAATAGACGGGCTTGCGAGGGATGAGGTGACGATGCGCTGGCAACGGATCAAGAGTTGATGTGATGGCCATCGCACGCCTCCTTAGTTTTACCTTCGGGATTAGTTTTAAACCTTAATAAATGTTATTATGTGCCTGCGTTGAGCATGAACATCATTTCCGGATCGTGTTTATTGCAAGACGGTTATTCATTTAAATCGGAGAATAATGGTTTTTCTATTTATATGAGTAACATCTTTTATGGTCATGCACCTCTTGTAAATGGTTTATTTCTTCTAAATCTCGAAAGGGATGAAACACACATCCATAACATTGAGGTTAAGAGATGCAAAGTAGATAGTGATAATACTACTTATTTGTGGTAATCGCTGCTCAGGTCATATTGGTGTAAAGCGCATGAAGAAACTCCATTCTGATGGACTTTTGGAGTCTCTTGATTTTGAATCATTTGACACATGCGAACCATGCCTCATGGGAAAGATGATCAAAACCCCGTTCTCCGGTATGATGGTGCGAGCAACGGACTTGTTGGAAATCATACATACCGATGTATGCAGACCGATGAGTGTTTCGACGCGCGGTGGATATCGCTATTTTCTCACTTTTACCGATGACTTAAGTAGATATGGGTATATCTATTTAATGAAACATAAATCTGAAACATTTGAAAAGTTCAAGGAATTTCAGAATGAAGTGGAGAACCATCGTAACAGAAAGATTAAGTTTCTACGATCCGATCGTGGGGGCGAATATTTGAGTTATGATTTTCTCACGCATCTTAAAGCAAGTGGAATCGTTTCACAACTCACGTCACCCGGAACACCACAGCGCAATGGTGTGTCTGAATGCCGGAATCGAACCCTATTATATATGGTTCGATCAATGATGTCTCTTACTGATTTGCCGTTATCATTTTGGGGTTATGCATTAGAAACCGCTGCATTCACTTTAAATAGGGCTCCATCTAAATCCGTTGAGACGACACCGTATGAACTGTGGTTTGGTGCTAAACCTAAGTTGTCGTTTCTTAAAGTTTGGGGATGCGAAGCTTATGTCAAGAAGTTGATGCCGGACAAGCTCGAACCCAAAGCGAGAAATTGCCTTCATAGGATACCCTAAGGAAACTATTGGGTATACCTTCTATCACGTAACCGAAGGCAAAGTGTTTGTCATAAAGAACGGTTCCTTTCTTGAGAAGGAGTTTCTCGAAAGAAGTGAGTGGAGGAAAGTAGAGCTAGACGAGGTTATTGAACCTTCTCTTGAATTGGAGAGTAGCGCAAGACCTGAAATTGTTCCAAAGGTCACCGCACCAACAATAGAGGAAGCTAATGACAAGGATCATGAAGCTTGGACGATGTCGTTATCGAACGTCAGAGTCGACAAGGTCGCGTGCCCTCCCGAGTGGTACGGAACTGTCTTGACTGTCTTGTTGGTAGAAGATGGAACCCACGAACTATGAGGAAGCGCGATGAGCCCAGACTCGAGAAATGGTGGAAGCCATGAAATCCAATTGGGATCCATGAGCGAAAACCAAGTATGGACTTTGGTGGATCCTCCTAGCGACCGAAAGGCCGTTGAGTGCAAATGGATATTCAAGAAGAAAACGGACGCGATGGTAATGTTACCGTCTATAAAGCACGGCTTGTCGCAAAGGTTTTCGACAAGTTCAAGGTGTTGACTACGATGAGACTTTCTCTCCGTAGCGATGTTTAAGTCCATTCGGATTTTATTAGCAATTGCCGCTTTCATGATTATGAAATATGGCGATGGATGTCAAGACTGCTTTCCTCAATGGCAACATTGATGAAGAGTTGTATATGATGCAACCCGAAGGTTTTGTCGATCCTAAGGATGCTGATAAAGTATGCAAACTTCAGCGTTCCATTTATGGACTGAAGCAAGCATCTCGGAGTTGGAACCTTTGTTTTGATCAAGTGATCAAGAGCTTTGGATTTGTTCCAAATTGCTACGAAGCTTGCATCTACAAGAAAGTGAGTGGGAGCTCGGTGACGTTTCTGGTACTATATGTGGATGACATATTGATTATCGGAAATGACATCAACATGCTTAACGATGTGAAGAGTTATTTGAACAAGTGTTTTTCAATGAAAGACCAAGGTGAAGCTACTTATATATTGGGCATCGAAATCTATAGAGATAGACAAAGACGCCTGATAGCTTTAAGCCAGAGTACATACCTAGACAAAGTTCTGAAAAGGTTCAGAATGGATAAGGCAAAGAAAGGTCCAGTGCCTATGTTGTCAGGTAAGATATTGAGCAAGGCTCAGTGTCCAGCTACGGTAAATGATAGGGAAGCTATGAGCAAAGTGCCTTATGCCTCGGCCATAGGTACCATCATGTATGCCATGCTGTGTACTAGACCGGATGTGTCCAATGCTCTTAGTTTGACGAGCAGATATCAAAGTGATCCAGGAGTGGAACACTGGACAGCCGTGAAGAACATCCTAAAGTACCTAAATAGAACTAAAGAAATGTTCTTAGTCTATGGGGGTGATGAACACTTGTCATAAAAGGTTACGTCGATGCTAGTTTCAAACCGACAAGGATGATTCTAAATCTCGCATGTGATACGTGTACATTTTGAATGCAGGAGCTGTGAGTCGGAGAAGTCGCAAGCAAAGCGTGATCGCGGATCTACATGAGAAGCGGAATACATGGCTGCCGCAGAAGCGTCAAGTGAAGGAGTTTGGATCAAACTTCATCATCGAGCTTGGCGTGGTTCCAAGTGCATTGGACCCACTGGAGATATTGTGTGACAACACCGGCGCCATAGCACTCGCTAAGGAACCAAGATATCATCCAAAGACCAAGCATATCAACGCAAGTTTCATATAATCCGAGATTATATAGCGATGGAGATCTCAAGATTAGCAAAGTACATACGGATCCGAATGTCGCAGATCCACCGACTAAACCTCTTCCACGTAAACATGATCAACACCTCAGTGCCATGGGTGTGAGATTGTTGCCAAATGTAAACTAGATTATTGACTCTAGTGCAAGTGGGAGACTATTGGAATTATGCCCTAGAGGCAATAATAAAGATGTTATTATTATAATTCTTGTTCATGATAAAGTTTATATTCCATGCTAGAATTGTATTAAGCGGAAACATTAATACTTGTGTGGTTTGTAAACAACACCGTGTCCCTAGTACGCCTCTATGGACTAGCTCATTGATAAATGATGGTTAAGGTTTCCTAACCATAGACATGAGTTGTCAATTGATAATGAGATCATATCATTGGGAGAATGATATGGTGGATAGGCCCAAACAAAGCAGAGCAATTAGATCGTGTCATCGTGTTCGTCTTTGCGAAGCTTTTCCTATGTCAAATATTGTATTCCTTAGACCATGAGATAATGCAACTCCCTGGTATCGGAAGAAAGCTTTGAGGTCATCAAACGTCATCCTATGAGAGGGTGATCATAAAGGTGTCTCTCAGGTGATCGGAAAATATCTGTTGGGTTGTATGTATCGAGATGGGATTTGTCCCTCCCAAGTCGGAGAGATATACTTCGGGCCCACTCGGTAATCGATATCAACACCGCTTGCAAGCATGTGGTTAAGGAGTTAATCACAAAGTGATATCGGATTACGGAACGAGTAAAGTATTTGCTGTGAACGAGATTGAACTAGGTATGACGGTACCGACGATCAAATCTCGGGCAAGTAAAATATCGCGAGACGAAGGGAATATATATATGGGATTGATTGAATCCTGGCATCGTGGTTCATCCGATATGATCATCGATGAATGTGGAGTCAATATGGGTGCCTGCACCCGCTGATTATTGATAGAAGATCATGTCGCATATTCTCGAACCCGCAGGTCACACACTTAACGTGTCTCGACGCTAGGATAGATTGGATAATTGGTTTATGAATTTTGTTCGAGTCTCGAATGGGATCCGGATATCACGAGAGGTTCCGAATGGTCCGAGAATAAGATTCATATAAGGCAATGCAGTTTTTGGAGTTCGGAATTGTTCCGGGTTTATGGGGATTGTACCATAAGCTTCTAGAACCTTCCGGAAGGGGACCAACGTGGCCCCACCTTCCGGTAGGGGCCATGGGCCTATGAGGGAGTGTCCTGCCGCATTGGGCCAGGCACAAGGCCCCATAGGGCCCAGCCGATTCAAGATAAGTTTAAACTCGTTTAAACTAGAGATAGGATTTCTAGATAAGGGAGAGTTTAAATCGCTTAAACTAGAGATAGGATTTCTAGATAAGGGAGAGTTTAAATTGTTTAAACTAGAGATAGGCTTGGAGGAGGGGCAGGGCTGGCCGCCCCTCTATATAGAGGGGTGCGCCTCCCCCACACACACACCTTCCTCCAAGCCCTAGCAGCCTTGCTACCTTCCTCTCCCTCCCGATCGCTTGTAGGCGAAGCCTGCAGCAGAAATTCTCCACCATATACACCACTCCGTCGTGTTGTAGATCCAATCTATCTCTCCACCATACTCGCTGGTCCGAGGAAGGAGGAGACGCCGAGGTGCCGCACGCGGTGCATCTCACGGAGGCACCGCCACTTGTGGTGCTAGATCGGATCGGATCGCGAGGAGAAGCGAGTACGACTACATCACCCACGCCCGTTTAACGCTCACTGCGAATCTTCAAGGGTATGAAGATCTAATCCAATCTCTCTCGTTGTTTGCATCTCCTAGATTAGATCTTGGCTTTCCCTCTGTTCGCTTCGTAGAAAATTTTGATTTACTATGCCGCGAAACCCTTCACCAAGTGTACGAGAGCGCTTCTGGCGTCCTTTGAGGAGGCCGGGATCCTGCGCGCCGGCAGGTGGCGCATCCCCGCGGCCGGAGAGGTGACTCCGGACCCGCGCGAAGGAGAGTTCGTCTGCTTCACCAGCCACCTAGAACGGGGGCTAGGATTCCCCACATCGCTTTTCTTCCGGCGCTTATGCGCCTACTACAGGATCCAGCCGTCGGACCTGGGCCCGCACAGCATCGAGCAGCTCACCATTTTTGTGGCGTTCTACGAGTGCTACCTGGGATGCAGGCCCTACTTCCCCATGTGGCAAGATCTATTCCACGGGAGGATCAGTCGCGAAGAAGCAGGCGGCCCAATGCTCGCTGCGGGCGGCTTGACGTTTCAATTGAAGTCGAAGGCTTCCTTTTTTGATCTGATGCTACCCGCCAAGGCGGCGAGCTAGTGGAAGAAGTCTTGGTTTTACGTCACCGAGGCGACTCCCGATGGCGAGGTGGCGATCCCAAGATACTCCGCCGACCGGCCCGAACCGCGCCGACTCCAAGTCGGCAAGCTCCCAACAGACCAGCGGATGGTCGTGGATGATATGCTCCAAACCATCCGCGGCCTGAAGAAGAAGGGTCTTCAGACCATCAACTTGTACAACTGCTGGCTCGAGCGGCGACTTTTCCCCTAGCCCGACGTGACCACTATATGTACGAGTACACGGGCCGGAAGAACTCGACGAAATCCTGCCTCGCTGAGTGAAAGCTCGAAGATTACATTCCGGCGTTGAAGAAGATCACCCAGGCGGTGTACCTGGATGCGAAGGCCGGGGTTTCCCCCTACACCGCGAAGCATCCAGCCCCGACGGTAAGTCACTTTCTGTCATTCGCAGTCGCAGGTAATGCAGTCGCGGTCGTACTGATACTGTCTTATGCTCATTGTAGTTATTTCAAGTGGTGGAAGGATGGCTTCCGCCCGCAGACGACGAGAACTCGAGCTCATACGTCCGGGACGGGGGCGAATCGCCTCCTGCCAAAGGCGGCATCGAGAGCGACAGGAGCGACGACGACGAGTCCGAGGAGGAGGTCGCCCCGCTGGTTCGCAAAACTCGCAGGCAGCGTCAGTGCGAACTCGAGGCGAGTAAAAGCCTCGAACGTCATGACGACGATGACGACGAACTTCCGGACACCACCTCGCGTCGCCAGGCCACTCCGTCGAAGAAGAAGAAGAAGAAGAAGAAGGAGGAGGAGGTGAAGGCCCCTCCGAAGAAGAAGACGAAGCCGGCAAGACAGGTATCTTCGCCTCACTCGGCGAGCATCTCCGACGCCACCAGCCTAGCCAAGGATGAAGCGCCACAGACGATGGCGGCGGCGGACGTCACCGTCGTCCTGAGTGAGGCGCCTCTGTCCTCGATGCCTCCTCCATTCGCCCCAGTCTCTGGGTCGGGGGTTGCTCCGGTCGCGGCGGCTTCACCTCCCAGGGAGGCTCCCGCCGAAAATGTTTCGGAGGCACCTGTCGCGGCCTCGGCAACGAAGAAGCCGTCCGTGTCTTGGGCGCATGATGTCCTGGAGATGGGTCTCAGTCGTAAACTGGGCCCCGAACTGGAGAAGCCCGCCGGCATTCGCACGGGGTTGCGGTTCCTGCCAGTCGCCAAGTGAGTTTCATTCACCTGTCTTTGTTTTTCATTGTACTCGGACCACTTTACTCATGTGATCAATTTGTAGGACTAGAGCTAAGAAGATAGGCCACCCGACCGTGGCCAAGGTGCCACCAGCCGTCGCCGAGGAGGACCCCTCTCGGAAGAGGAAGGCGGACGAGGTCATCGCCCCCGCGGATAGCGCCAAGAAAACCAAGGGCGACGAAGTTGTCACGGTGTCTGACGACACGACATCGCTCCGAGTGAACCCGTGGCGGAGGCGGCCCTGACGATGAAGGAGGGTGCTCCCTCGCCTGGGGTGGCCGAGCTGGCCTCTTTTGGTGCCGGCGCATCCATCGCGACCTTCCCGCGCTTCATGGCCAGAGCGGCTACGGCGAGTGGTACCACGCCCTCGAGCCGCGCACCTGAGGTCGCCGAGACGGAGGTCGAGTAGCGTCGCGGGCACACTTCGGCTCTTCTCGCATCCGTGGACGCGATACAGCTTCATGGCATGCTTGGCGCAGCCATCCAGGTATGTCCAGTCCCCGAGGATCGGGCCGCTGATTTGCAGCGGTCGGATTCTTTTAGTTTCTTTATTTTTCTTTCTCGCGTCCAGTCCCCGAGTGCCTAGTCGCTGAATTTCAGCGGGTGGGCACTTAGTTTTTTGATCTCCAGTCCCTGAGTGCCTACTCGCTGAATTTCAGCGGGTGGGCACTTAGGATTTTTGATCTCCAGTCCCCGAGTGCCTACTTGCTGAATTTCAGCGGGTGGGAACTTAGGATTTCGTTTGTGTTAACTGTTTGTCTTTTGCGCAGGGTTTGCAGCGTGAGTCAGCCGACCGGCTTGCTGAAAAGAGTCACGCAGAGAAAGAACTTGCCATCATCCAAGAGGCGAACAAGGGACTCCAGGCGACTGCTGCGAAGGCAGAGGAGGTCCGCCAAGGCCTTGTCCCAGCGAGCGAATTGACGGCAGCTCAGTCTGTGTTGAGCTCGGCTGAGAAGCGGATCGCCGACCTTGAGCGCGAGCTGAAGGAAGCGAAGGAAGAGGCGAGTTCGGCGGATGGGCGAGCCAAGGCTGCTGTTACAGCCGCCGCTGAGGAGCGTAAGGTCTCTAACGCCCTTGTTGCTGGGATTCAAGACGACTACACCTCTCTTCAGAGCTTCATCACGGATCTCTCCCGTCCCTTGATTGGTGAGTGTGCCTGCCTCTGCCTGTAACATATGCATTGTGTAATCTTTGATGTATTCACTGTCACCTTCTGTCCGCAGGTCGGATCATTGATAGCGCGGAAGAGGCAAATTCGTTCGATGCACGGCAATGTGTAGCCACGTTGGTCGACTCGGCCACGTTGTCGGCGACATGTATACGGGCGTATCTTGAGGAGATGTCGCCCACAGAAGTGATTCCTAGCGACCTCGTCGAGGTGTGGCGATACTTGGAGAAGGCGCCGTCGGTCATCGAGTTTATGACGCGGTCAGCATTCCGGAGCGGGGCGGCGACGGCGCTGAGCCTTGGGCTCGCCCACTTCCCGGAAGATTTCGATCTTGATGACGTGACGAGTGGCTACCCGTCGTCGACTGGCTCGGTGGAGATCGCCGAGGTGTTGAAGCTGACGGACCGCACTACGGTGTACTCCGAGCGCGCCTGGGCGATGGGAGACCTCCTTCCTTATCAAGAGACGGTCGTCGCACCCGACGACCCCGAGCCACAGCACCGAGACTTCAAGATCGAGCATCCCTTCCATGCGGCGATGGCGGGTGAGTTGACGACGTACCCGTCGAACCCGTATACTCCCTTCATTCGGAACCGCAAGGGTGGCGGCCAGTCGTCATCGAAGCCTACGGAATGAAACATTGTGCCCTTGTGGCATTAGTAGCAGTGTTGCCGTTGGGCATACTTTGTATTTTGTAACATTTGTGGTATGCTATAATGAAATATCGTGGTATTTTGTGAATTGTTGTGTGTTTGTGATTGAGAGTTGAACGAGTTCCCGAGCGTGTCCGCCCTTTTTTATGGGTTTTACCTCGTTTATTATGTGTTTGTGATTTTGATTGTTTTGTTATTGATGTCGACTCGCCCGAGCTCGGAAAGCCAGTCGCAAGGCGACTCCCATGAGTGCTCTGTACTTCACCGTTTTCCCTTGCGCGAACGAGGTCGGGTAGCCGAGTCCCCGAGCGTGGTACTTGGTTGTTCTAGGTGCAACTCTAGGGTGGGTGAGGACTGGGCGCGTTAGAATAAGTGCATCACTCCTGCCTGGCCCGTTGGGTCAGTCGCATGGCGAGTCCTGGGCATGCTCTCATACTTGGCGTTTTCCCTAGCCGCTCGCGCTGAACTGGTCGTCAGTCCCCGAGCGTGGTACTTGGCCGTTCGAGTCGCTATGTCGAGGATGCGGAGGATCATGGTCGTTGTGAGAAGCGAAGGCAGTTGTCTTGGCTCGTGCAGCCAGTCGAGCTAGGCGACTCCAATGGGGCTCCGGGTAGGCGTTTTTCGTGGACGTTACAAGACTTGGGGTGACCCAGTGCCCTTGTAGCGCACTACTTGGCCATGCCGATCGCTGTACCAGAGGTTGACTTCTGCGGTTAGTTTGATGCTGTTATTACGAGTGAGAGTGGCACAAGACACGGAGAGTAGACACAATTTGCGGTAACCAATATTTTTTATTTCATAGCGACTGGAAGATACATATGTGGGGTTCTAGGAGTAGAACTTCCGTAGGAGGTTTACATTCCATGGTCACTTTACGTCGAGTTTGCCGTCCCCGCGGACATCGATGAGGTAGTAGGCGTTGTTGCCGAGTACTCGCCCGATGGTGAATGGTCCCTCCCATGGGGGGAGAGCTTGTGCATGCCCTTCTTGTCCTGGATGAGGCGCAGCACCAGTTCGCCTTCTTGGAAGGTGTGGGTTTTCACCCGCCGGCTATGGTAGCGGCGGAGTCCTTGCTGGTAGATGGAAGTGCGAGAGCGAGCTAGGTCGCGTGCCTCGTCGAGTTGATCGACTCCGTACTGCCGTGCGAGTTCGTTCGCCGCCTCCGTGTAGTGGACGACCCTTGGCGAGTCGTGCTCGAGGTCGGTGGGCATGACTGCCTCGGCGCCATACTCCATGAAGAAGGGGGTGAACCCTGTCGACCTGTTAACTGAGGTGCAGATGCCCCATATGACGGAGGGTAGTTCCTCGAACCAGCACCTGGCGGTGCGCTCGAGCGGTACTTGGAGCCGCGGCTTCAGGCCGTGGAGGATGCTCTGGTTGGCCCATTCTACCTGGCCGTTGGACTCCGGGTGGGCGACTAACGCGAGGTCGAGCCGGATGTGGTGTTCCTCGCAGAACTCGGCCATGGCTCCTTTGGCGAAGTTGGTGCCGTTGTCCGTGATGATGCTGTTGGGGAACCCGTAGCGATATATGAGCTCGCGTAGGAACTTGGTGGCGGTCTTCCCGTCACATTTCCGGACTGGCTTGGCCTCCACCCACTTTGTGAATTTGTCAACCGTGACCAGGAGGTGGGTGTAGCCGGAAGGGGCCTTTTTGAAAGGTCCTACCATGTCCATACCCCACACGGTGAATGGCCAGGTGATGGGGATTGTCTTGAGCGCTGAACTCATCACGTGTGTCTGGTTGGCGTACTTCTGGCACCCGGCCCATCGTTGGACGATGTCGACGGCATCGGCGTGTGCGGTGGGCCAGTAGAAGTCGTGCCGCATAGCCTTGGCGACCAGAGAGCGGGCGCCGGCGTGGTGGCCGCAATCGCCGGAGTGGATGTCGTGGAGGATCTTACGTCTTTCGGCGGGTTGGACGCAACATTGGAACACGCCTGTCACGCTGCGCTTGTGGAGCTCGCCGTCGATGATGGTGAAGGACTTGCATCGACGTACAATCATCCGGGCGTCTGTCTCGTCTGCCGGCAATGTGCCGACCTCCAGGTAGGCGATGTACGGCTTGGTCCAATCGTCTGGCTCGGCGATGAGTGCGACCAGGGCTGCCTCGGGCTGCAGCGGGACTCCGATGTCGATCTCCCTTGGGGGAGAGACTGATGGCTTGGTGATCGTGTCGAGGAAGACACCGGCGGGTGGTGCGAGTCGAGCTGACCCAATGCGAGAGAGTGTGTCGGCCTCCTCGTTTTTCCGCCTGTCGATCCACTAGACGGAGTAGCCTGCGAAGTGTCCTCCCAGCTTGTCTACTGCTTGGCGGTATGCCGCCATGGTGGGAGAGACGGCGTCGCAAGTTCCAGCGACGAGGTCGGAGTCTCCGTAGCAACGTAGGCGGTTGACGTTCATCTCCTTGGCAGCTCGCATGCCGTGAAGTAGTGCCTCGTACTCGGCCATGTTGTTGGTGCAGGGGGTGAAGTCGAGGTAGAGGACGTAGCGGAGCTTGTCGCCCTTCGGTGAGGTCAGCACGATCCCTGCTCCTGCGCCGTCCGCGTTCTTGGAGCCGTCGGGCGCAGGCTCCAGAGGGAGGTATGGCAGCTTTTCCGCTGCTGGGCCTCTTCGGCCGGGCGATGAAGTCCGCGAGAGCCTGCGACTTGATCGCTTTTCGTGGCTCATACTTGATGTTGTGGACGCCGATTTCGATGGCCCACTTGGCGACTCGCCCGGTCGCCTCACGGTTGCGGATGATGTCCTGCAACGGTGCTGAGGAGACGACCGTGATCGGGTTCTCCTAGAAGTAGTGCGGCAGGCGCCGCTGTGCTCTGAAGACTGCGTATACCAGTTTCTGGTATTGCGGGTATCGCTGGCGCGACTCGGTGAGGACCTCGCTGATGTAGTACACCGGTCGCTGTACCGGGCGTTCCTTTCCTTCCTCCGGCCGCTCGACGACCATGACGGCGCTGACGACACGCTCGGAATCCGCGACATAGACCAGCATGGGTTCTTTGTCGACGGGGGCGGCGAGTAGTGGTGCTGCGAGTAGCACCTTCTTGAGGTCGCGGAGTGCGTCGTCCGTCTCCTTGTCCCACTGGAAGGTGGGGTTCTTTCGCATCAGGCGGTATAGGGGCATCGCCTTCTCGCCCAATCGGGGGATGAAGCGGATGAGAGCCGCGACTCGCCCGGCCAGCTTCTGGACATCGCGCAGGAACTCGGGTTTGCCGAGTTGAGAGATCGTGTCGATCTTTGTGGGGTTCACCTCGATCCCGCGCTTGGAAACGACGTACCCCAGTAGTTGTCCTGCTGGTACACCGAAGGTGCACTTGCCTGGGTTGAGCTTTATCTTGTATTTCCGCAGGTTCGTGAATGTTTCCGCCAGGTCGGCGAGTAGATCGCCCTGGCGAGCGGACTTCACGACCACGTCATTGATGTAGACGTGGATATTGCGGACAATTTGGCTCGCGAGGCACTCCTGCATGCACCGCTGGTAGGTCGCCCCGGCGTTCTTGAGGACGAAGGTCATGGCGGTGTAGCAGAAGGCTCCAAATGGCGTGATGAACGCCGTCTTCTCCTCGTCCTCAACAGCCATTTTTATCTGGTTGTACCCAGAGTAGGCATCGAGGAAACACAGCGACTCCGAGCCCGCAGTGTAGTCAATTATTTGGTCGATCCGCGGGAGGACGAACTGCTCCTTCGGGCAGGCGCTGTTTAAGTTTGTGTAGTTGATACACATCCTCCAGGTCCCATTCTTCTTCTCGACTAGGACCGGGTTTGCCAGCCACTTGGAGTATTTGATTGGCCGGATGAAGCCTGCAGCGAGTAGACGTTGCACCTCCTCGGCGATAGCTCGGCGGCGCTCTTCATTGAAGGGCCGCAGCGACTGCTTGACGGGCCGCACTTTGGGGTCGGCGTTTAGTTTGTGCTCAGCGAGTTCCCTAGGGACACCAGGCATGTCAGAGGGCTTCCATGCGAAGATGTCCCTGTTCTTACGGAGGAACTCGATGAGTGCGCCTTCCTAGGCTGGGCTCATGCCCGTCCCGATCTTCACCGTCTGGCTGGAGTCGCCTGGTACCAGCTCGACGGTGCGGGTGTGCGTCATTGCCTCGAAAGCTGAGGTGTTTGCGCCCTCCGAATTGGGCTTCTTGAGTATGGTGAGGTCGTCGTTGACCCTTTCGCATTTGGCGAGCTCGGCGTGGTTGGTCTCGCGCGGCGATCGGCGTCGGCGAAGTTCGCCTTTGGCCTCGCACCGGCGGCCATGTCGGGTCGCCGTTGATGGTGATGACGCCACGCCCAGAAGATTCATCGCGTTATGCAGCGTGGTAGGGCGCCGCCATGAACTTGGCGACCGCTGTGACGCAGCGGTAGGGCTGTCAAGGGTACCAGTCAAGACGATCCGCTCGGCGCGGAAGTTTGCTGGTGTGAAGGTGATCGGCAGCGACCTTGCCGATCGGGTACGCCTTCCGACCAGGGACGATGCCGTGGAACGTGGTGTAGGTCGTCTCGACCATCGACTGCGGGAGCCGCAGTCGCCTGAAGGTGTCCAGGTACAGGATGTTGATGGAGCTGCCGCCGTCCATCAATGTCTTGGGGAGCCAGTAGTCTCCCACCTTAGGCTTGACCACCGTATGGCGCTGGGTACTGGCGCGTGGCAAGTGGTCCTGGCGGCTCCATGTGATGGGCTGCTCCGACCAGTTGAGGAACTGGGGGACGTCCACCTGGGCCACCGCGTTGACGGCGACGACGCGGGCGATGACCTTCTTCTCGCGCTTCGTGTTGAAGCCTGTGAAGGTGTGGAGCGAGCCGGCAACATTGCCAAATTTTCCGCTGTTTGGCGGGTTGTTGTCGGGGTCTTCCCGCGCTCGCCGTGCCTTCTCAATCTCCCTGAGAGTGTGGCATTCGGTGGTCGTGTGCGTGGCGGGATTCCCTTCCCTGCTGTGAAACGCACAAGGTTGGCTAAGGAGGGCCGCGGGGTCGAACCTTGGTTTCGCCTTGTAGTTGCCGCCGTCGCGGCGTTGCCCTCCATCGCGCGAAGTTTGGGATCAGCTGCGCGTGCGGCATTGGCGACAAAGTCGACTCGCCCATCGCGGGCGCTTGCCGAGGCGATTGCTGTCAGAAGCGTAGGTCGGACCGTCGTCCGTTGTCGTTGCCAGGCGGCGTTGGCCTCCGACTCGTCGTCGGTTTCCTGGTTTGGATCTTCCTCCGTGTACCTTTTGGCGATCTCGAGGAGGTCCGTATGTTGTTGAGTGTGCGAGAATGTCGCTGAGCTTGGCGACCAAGGGCTCAAGCGGCACGAGGTCTTGAAGCAATGGATTGCGGTGTCCGGGTGGATGCCACCGCGTTGTACCATAGTTCTTGCCACCGCTGGACCCGCTTGGTCGACTTCGCGGGTCCCCGGACGACGCTCCAGTCCTCGGTGGTGGCGCGGGTGTAGGAGCACTCGAAGTGCCTGACGAAGGCATCTCGCATATCTTCCCAGGAGTCGATGCTATCCTGCGGAAGGGTGTTGATCCACTGCCTGCACGTTCCCTCCATCATCAAGGGGAGGTAACGGGCGGCTATCAGTGTGGTGGCCAGATCCCCATTGCCATGAGGTATGTGTCCAGCCACGGAGGGGTCGAAGGGTCGATTTCTATTTCCTTGGCGCTTTGAAGTTCGCCGGGTACTTTTCGCCTCGGATCATCGGTCCGAAGCACAGCCCGAGTCGCTTAGCGACCCCATTAGTCGCCGTCGCGCGATTGGTTAGGTGTGTCGCAGTCGCCGGGCTGGCACGCCAGCTTTGGTTGATGATGTGGGTGCGGCCGACGGTCGACCGCTATGCAAACGGTTGGTCGCTGGCACGGGTCACAGGAGAGTGCCGCGTTCGCGAGTCGGTGTTGGAGCAGCAGTGGTTCGGGTGGTGGGCAATTGAGGGTGTTTGCCGCCAATGGGCGGCCGCTTGAGGCCGCTCTGCTGCCCGAAGAACGCGAGTACACCCGACCCTGCGAGTCGGCGCCTACGTTTTGCTGCTCGACCGCCTTTGCGAGCAGGGCCCTGACGTACTGGATCTGTAGGGCGCCGTCGCCGGTGGCCGTGATGTTGTCGGCCGCGGCTCGACCTGCCACGAGGTTATCCATCGGGATGGAGATCAGTGGTAGGCCGTTCGCGTCTCACTCTCGTGAGGATACCACTATCCGCGGCTGATCCCTAGGGGGTGTGCGGTTGGGTGGAGGTGGGGCGCCCATCGCCGTCGACCCTGGTGGGGGCCGGGCGCTTCCTCCTGGTGGCGCATTTTCGCAGATCGCGCGTTCTGCCACGCGGGCCGGGTCGTTTTCATCGTCGAAGTTCAGGGCGCGCCCCTGGACGGTGGGGTTCAACCGCGACCTGATTCGCTACTGGTGGTAGCGTGACAGCTCATGCGCCGTCACCTGCTCGAGGCGAAATTTTTCGCGTTCGGCTTGCTCCTTGCGGACTGCCTCTGCCAGCTTCAGGCGGAGTTCCTCGACCTCCGTTTTCGTGGCATTAGGAGGGATTGGGGTGGAGAATGGATCTTCCGGCGGATCGGTGCCAGTCACCATGTAGGCCGCGGCGTGGCGACCGGTCCTGTCGCGGAGATCGGCGGAATTTTCCGACCCGGAGTCGAAGTCGAAGATTCCAAGGATGGAAGGATCCTCGAAGTCTCCCACGTTGGAGACCTGGGTGATGGAGCCCGCGGGTGAAGCCGCGGTGATGGATCCGGCGAGTGACGTCGGGGTCGCCGAGTCGGCGTCGTCGTTGAGGGTCGCGTCTTCCGCGGCCGCGGAGTCTTCGGCCACGTAGATGTGGGCCAAGTTGTACTAGGAGGCGAGGCGATGGATCGTGCGGACCTGGCTCTCGGAGAGCCGGTCGCGTGGCGGCGACTCGCGGATGCGAGCCGAGTCCTTCGAGGCGATGACGTCGTTGAGGCCGACGAAGAGGCTGATCGTGCCGACCGGCAAGATCATGTTGTGCGTGATGGGTCACGCCGCCGGGACGTAGCTGCTCGGCAAGATCTGGAGCATCTCGCCGATCTCTATCATGTGGCCGGTGGCGACCGACTCAATGATGGGCAGATTGGATCTCGCCGCAGAACACCGGCCAGACCGGCCAGGCCCCACTGTGGGCGCCACGGTCGTGGGAATGGTCATGGCAGATGCTGCAAACGGCAGCGAGTAGTAGAACGAAGGGCAAGGGCGGCCAGCCATCTGCGGTGCGAGATTAGGGCGGGGACACAGGGTTTTATCCAGGTTCGGCCCCCGGAGGGTAAAGACCTACTCCTGCTAGATTGTATTATGTTGGAGGTACAATGGGCGAGCTCGACGGCTAGGCGGCGAGTCACTTGGGTGGATGATCTGTAGGGTTTCGTAGCATGGAAAACAAAAAAATTCTACCGCATACAAACAAACAAGCCAAGATCTATCTACTAGATTGTAGCAACGAGTCGATGGAATAACTCACCCTCGAAGATTCCAAAGTGTTTAACGAGAGCGGATTCTCGTGGGTGATGTAGTCGTACTCTTGCCGATCTCAAGATCGCATAGACGATCCTTCCCAAGCTTGCGTTAGGTAGCGCTTCAATGATGGTCACATCGTTGACTCGACGAAGACCTTCCTCTCCTTTTTCCAAAGAAAATGGAGGTTGTAGCACTCTCCTCGCGATTTCGGCAGCACAACGGCGTGGTACCGGAAGTAGAGGGGAGATCTCACAGGGCTTCGCCTTAAGCCGGAGCGAGTATGGTGGACTATGAGAGAGACCCTCGGTGATCTAGGGTTTAGACGCACCAAGGAGGGGTCAAGGCCAGCGGCTAGGGTTTTCCCTAGGGGGCGGCGAGTTGGCCCTAGGCGGCGGCTATGGAGGGCGGCGGCGGCTAGGGTTAGGGTTTAGAGGGGGGCAACTTGTGTGCTAGGAGGGGCAGCCCTGCCCCTCCTTATATAAGTGGGAGGCGCCGGCCAAGGGGAGGGGAGTCCCTCCCCAACTCGGATCCCAAGTGGGCCGGCGGTGGAGGGGAGGAACTCCTCCCCAAGTAGGTTTCCTACTTTCCCTCCACCTTCCAAAATAGTCGTTTGACTTTTCAAATTGGCCTGTGAATTTTCAAACTAGGATTTAATTAAACCCTTTATTTTGTTCAGCGATGACACCTAGTACATGATGCAATCATTCCAACTTGATATGACACATTCATGTACCCTTCCCCTCCAGAGTGCCGGACATTCCGGAACCTTCTAGAACATTCCCGATGAAAACACCGGAACCATTCTCCAACCCCGAAACAGGACTTTCCTTATATGAATCTTATTCTCCGGACCATTCTGGATCTCCTCGTGATATCCCGTATCCCATCCGAGACTCTGAACAACATTCGGTCTCTTACTCATCATTCCATAACTCCTCAAACAACGTCGAATCCTTAAGTGTGTCTCCCTACGGTTCGTGAATTATGCGGACATGATCGAGACACTTCTCCGAACAATAACCAATAGAGGAATCTGGAAATTCATATGGCTCCCACATATTTCTATGATTACTTTGAGATTGAATGAACCACTTACAGACGATGCCAATTTCCCTTTGTCTCACGATAGTTTACTTATCCGAGGTTATGATCGTCGGTATCTCTGCATACCTAGTTCAACCTCGTTACTGATAAGTACTCTTTTCTCGTTCCCGTGATATGTGATCCCTTGTGAGCCAGTCACATGCTTGCAAGCTAATTGGATGACATTTCACCGAGAGGGCCCAGAGTATATCTATCCGTCATATAGATGGAAAAATCCCACTCTTGATCCATGTGTCTCAACCAATACTTTCCGAACACTCAATGCCACCTTTATAGCCACCCAGTTACGGTGTGGTGTTTGATGTCATCAACGCATCCTTCCGGTGAAGGTGATATGCATGATCTCATGGTCGAAGGAATTAGGTTACTATGTATCAGAAAGCATATAGCAATTGAACTATTAAAATGATTTGATCTTTATGCTACGCTTATCTATAGGAGTATGTCCACCATATCATTCTCCTAACGATATGATCTTGTTGTTAATAACATCTCAATGTTCATGATGGGGAAACCACAATCATTTATTAACCAACAAGCTAGTATTATAATGAGGATTTACTAGGGACTCTATTATAGTTTACAAATCACACAAGTATTAATGTTTCCTTGTTAATACTATTATAGCATGAATGTAAACATTATCATAAAAACAAAGATATAATAATAACTACATTTATTATTGCCTCTAGGGCATATCTCCAATAGTCTCCCACTTGCACTAGAGTCATCTAATCTAGATTACATGGTAATATACCAAACACCCATGGAAGTTTGGTGTTGGTCATGTTTTGCCCTCGGGAGAGGTTTAGTCAACGGATCCGCCACATTCAGATCTGTGTGTACTTTGCAAATCTTTATGTCCCCATCTTGGACATGTTCTCGAATAGCGTGAAAACGTAGCTTGATGTGCTTCAGCTTCTTGTGTGACCTTGGTTCTTGCGCATTGCCTATGGCGCCTATGTTATCACAGTAGATAGACATTGGGTCTAGCGCACTAGGAACCACACCTAGCTCTGTAATGAACTCTTTTATCCATATTGCTTCTTGTGAAGCCTCCGAAGCAGCCATGTATTCCGATTCAGTTGAAGATCTCGCCACAACGCTTTGCTTTGCACTCCTCCAGCTAACTATTGCACCATTCAAAGTAAATACGTATCCAGATTGTGATTTAGAATCATCCGGATCGGTGTTCCAACTAGCATCGGTGTAACCATTAACAACGAGCTGTTCATCACCTCCATAAGAAAGAACCATATCCTTAGTTCTTCTCAAGTACTTAAGCATGTTTTTGACCGCTGTCCAATGATCTACTCCTGGATCACTTTGATATCTGCTAGTTAAACTAATAGCATATGCAATGTCGGGTCTACTACATAGCATGGCATACATTAGAGATCCTATGGCTGAGGCATAGGGAGTCTTACTCATCCTTTCTCTATTTTCTGCCGTTGTCGGACTTTGAGTTTTACTCAAGGTCGTATTGGGCAACATGGGCAAGAACCCTTTCTTGCTATCTTCCATTCCAAACCTCTTTAGAACTTTGTCCAAATATGTACTTTGTGACAATGATATTAGTCGTCTCGATCTATCTCTATAGATCTTTATGCCCAATATATAAGCTGCTTCGCCAAGATCTTTCATTGAAAAACTATTACTCAAATATTCCTTGACACTATTAAGAAGGTCTACATCATTCCCAATCAACAATATGTCATCTACATATAGTATTAAGAATGCTACAGAGCTCCCACTCACTTTCTTGTAAATACAAGCTTCTCCATAAGTTTGTATATATCCAAAACTTTTGATTACCTTATCAAAACGTTGATTCCAACTTCGGGATGCTTGTTTCAATCCATATATGGACCGTTGAAGTTTGCATACCTTGTTAGCATCTTTAGGATCGACAAAACCTTTGGTTTGCATCATATACAACTCTTCATCAATGTCTCCATTGAGGAATGTTGTTTTGACATCCATCTGCCATATCTCATAATCATAATATGCAGTGATTGCTAACATAATCCTCACAGACTTTAGCTTCGCTATAGGTGAGAAAGTCTCATCGTAGTCAACTCCTTGAATTTGTCGAAACCCTTTTGCGACAAGTCGAGCTTTATAGACAGTAACATTACCATCAGCATTTGTTTTCTTCTTGAAAATCCATTTGTTCTCGACAGCCTTCCGGACATCCGGTAAGTCCACCAAAGTCCATACTTGGTTTTTGTACATGGATCCAATCTCGGATTTCATGGCTTCTTGCTATTTATTGGAATCTGGGCTCATCATCGCTTCTTCATATGTCGCAGGTTCATCGGTGTTGACCACCAACATGACACTCATAACGGGATCATACCAATCAGGAGTGGTACGAGTTCTCGTTGACCTGCGAGGCTCTGTAGCAACTACAACCGAAGTTTCATGATCATCATCATTAGCTTCCTCTCTTATTGATGCAGGCACCACAGGAACTACTTCCGGTAGGCATATCCCCATCATCTTTCAAGTGATTCAAGAAGTCCATCGGAATGGAGTTTCTTCATACGCTTCACTCCGATATGACCAAGACGACAGTGCCACATATAGGTCAAGTTATCGCTCAATTTCAAACGTTTAGCCTCAATGTTATTTATGTGTGTATTACTACAATAGAGATTCAATAAGAATATACCATCTATCAAAGGTGCATGTGCATAAAACATATTACTCATATAAATCGAACAACCATTATTCTCGGACTTAAACAAGTAACTGTCTCGCAATAAACAAGATCCCGATATAATGTTCATGCTCAACGCAGGCACCAAATAACAATTATTTAAGTATAAAACTAATCCCGATGGTAGATGAAGAGGTAGCGTGCCGACCGCGATCACATCAACCTTTGATCCATTTCCAACGCGCAGCGTCACCTTTTTCTTCGCTAGCTTCCGTTTATTCTGCAGCACCTGTTTCGAGTTACAAATATGAGCAACCGAACCAGTATCAAATACCCAGGCACTCCTACGAGTACTAGTGAGATACACATCAATAACATGTATATCGGATATACCTTTCTTCTTGATGTTGTCGTTCTTCAAATACACCAAGTACTTTGGGCAATTCCGCTTCCAGTGACCCTCTTGCTTGCAGTAAAAACACTCAATATCAGGCTTAGGTCCATCCCTGGTCTTCTTCGCCGGTGCGGCAACTTTCTTACCGCCCTTCTTGAAGTTTCCCTTTTGCTTAGACTTGCCTTTCTTGAATTTGGTGGTCTTATTGACCAACAACACTTGGTGCTCTTTCTTGATCTCCACTTCTGCAGATTTCAACATGGAGGAGAGTTCTGGCAACGTCTTTTCCATGTTTTGCATATTGTAGTTCATCACAAAGTTCTTGTAACTTGGTGGTAGTGATTGGAGGACACGGTGAATCCCCAAAGAATTAGGAATCACTATACCCAAACTTTGTAGTTTGTTTGCGTGCCCAGACATCTTAAGCACATGCTCACTGACGGAGCTGCCCTCTTCCATCTTGCAGTTAAAGAACTTTTCGGAAGCTTCATAACTCTCAACTGCCGCGTAAGCCTCAAATATCATTTTGAGTTCACGGACAATATCATGTGGGCCATGGTTCTCAAACCTTTTCTGAAGCTTCGATTCCAAACCATACAAGATAGCACACTGAACTGTGGAGTACTGATTCTTCGGAGGGAGGAAAACATTCTTTACCTCATCGGTAGCATCAGCTGTAGGCGGGTCACCCAGCGGTGCATCCAGCACATAGGTCAAATTACCAGCATTGAGGACAATCCTCAAATTGCGGAACCAATCCGCGAAGTTGCTTCCATTGTTTTTCAACTTTTATTTCTCTAGGAATGCATTAAAATTGATGGTAGGGGCCACCATTGATCTACAACATATTTTCAATAGTTTAGACTAAGTTTATGACAAATTGAGTTCTAATTAATAGTTAAATTAATCTAGGTGAACTCCCACTCAAAACAATATCCCTCACATTGTTTTAGTAATCACACGAACCAAATCCACCACATCAAAACCGATCATCACGAGAGTTGATGTAGCTTCAATGGCGAACAATCGACATGTTCATCATATATACTATATGATTCATGCTTTACCTTTCGGTGATCCGTGTTCCAAGACCATGTCTGTACACGCTAGGCTCGTCAAGATCAAACCTTAGCTTCTGCATGAGCAAAACTGGCTTGCTCACGTTGTATACACTTGCAGAATCTAACACACCCGATCATCACATGGTGCTTCGAAACAACAAGCTTTAGCAACGGTGCTAACTAAGGATGAACACTTTAAAACTTGAAATTTATTTGCTTGAGGGATCATCTTATAATGCTACCGTCGTTAACTAAGCAATACAAGATGCATAAAGGATTAACATCACATGCAATTCATAATATATGATATGATATGGCCTTTCTTCTTTGTGCTTCCGATCTCCATCTTCAAGCACGAACATGATCTCCATCATCACCGGCATTGCATCAAGGTCAATGACGCCGCTCCATGGTTGTCGTCCACCAGCTTCAACTATTACAACTACTTTGAATAGACACGCGGGTCTTAACAGAATTTAAAGACAACCATATGTCTCCTGTTGGTTGCCAACTTACAATAAGGAACATTGCATACATCAAATATAATCACAATAATGGCCATATCACATCACAGCACACCCCTGCAAAACAAAGTTAGACGCCTCTAATTTTCTTTGCATATTTTACGTGGTTTGGGGCTTTCAACAAGTGTCGCTCTAACTTACGAACAAGAACCACAATGTTGATGCTAGAACTATCAAGTGCCCGTTGTAAATTGGATCTATACTATAATAGGAGAGACGGACACCCGCAAAGCCACTTATGCAATACAAGTTGCATGTTCAGCGTGGAGCAAGTCTCATGAATGATGTCATGTAAGGTTAACCCGGGCCGCTTCATCCCATCATACCGCAAGATGTAAAGTACACAAGAATCAATTGATAATAAAAGCACCACCCCCACAATGACCATTGTGTTCTACTCGTGCAACAGATCTACATATAGACACGGCTCTGATACCACTGTAGGGGTTCGTAGCATGGAAAACAAAAAAATTCTACTGCATGCAAACAAACAAGCCAAGATCTATCTACTAGATTGTAGCAACGATTCGATAGAGGAAATCACCCTCGAAGATTCCAAAGCGGTTAACGAGAGCGGATTCTCGTGGGTGATGTAGTTATACTCTTGCCGATCTCAAGATCGTGTAGACGATCCTTCCCATGGCGTTAAGCGGCTTTCCGCATCGGTCACACGTTCAAGATTACTCTATGAAGACCTTCCTCTCCCTTGTTCCAGAAAATGGAGGTTGTAGCACTCTCCTCGCAATTCCGTGACGACGGCGTGGTACGGAAGTAGAGGGAGATCTCAGGAGCCGCCTTAAGCCGAAGCGAGTATGGTGGACTATGAGAGAGGCCTTGGCGATCTAGGGTTTAGAGGCACCAAGGAGAGAGGGCTAGGCCGGCGGCTAGGGCTTGGGGAAAGCCCCAAGTCGGCGGCTAGGGCAAACCCTAGGGGCGGCGGCGACTTGATGGAGGTCGGCGGCTAGGGCTAGGGTTTAGAGGAGAGAGGTGTAGGTCTAGAGGGGCACCCCTGCCCCTCCTTTTATAGGTGGGAGGGAGCCGGACAAGGGAGGAGAGTCCTCCCCCAAGTCGGCCTCCTTGGCTGGCGGGTGGAGGGAGAGGAACTCCTCCCCAAGTAGGTTTCCTACTCTCCCTCCACCAAGCAAAACTGCCGTTTGACTTTTCAAACTAGGATTTGATTTATCCCTTTGTTTTGCCCAGCCATGATACCTAGTACATGATGCAACCATTCCAACTTGTTATGACACATTCATGTACCCTTCCCCTCCGGAGTGTCGGACCTTCCGGACCCTTCTAGAACATTCCCGATGAAAACACCGTAATCATTCTCCAACTCCGAAACAGGACTTTCCTTATATGAATCTTATTCTCCGGACCATTCCGGATCTCCTCGTGATATCCCGGATCCCATCCGAGACTCTGAACAACATTCGGTCTCTTACTTATCATTCCATAACTACTCAACAACATCGAATCCTTAAGTGTGTCTCCCTACGGTTCGTGAATTATGCGGACATGATCGAGACACTTCTCCGAACAATAACCAATAGAGGAATCTGGAAATTCATATGGCTCCCACATATTTCTACGATTACTTTGCGATCGAATGAACCACTTACGTACGATACCAATTTCCCTTTGTCTCACGATAGTTTACTTATCCGAGGTTTTGATCGTCGGTATCTCTGCATACCTAGTTCAACCTCGTTACCGATAAGTACTCTTTTCTCGTTCCCGTGGTATGTGATCCCTTGTGAGCCAGTCACATGCTTGCAAGATAATTGGATGACATTCCACCGAGAGGGCCCAGAGTATATCTATCCGTCATATGGATGGACAAATCCCACTCTTGATTCATGTGTCTCAACCCATACTCTCCGAACACTCAATGCCACCTTTATAGCCACCCAGTTATGGTGTGGTGTTTGATGTCATCAAAGCATCCTTCCGGTGATGGTGATAAGCATGATCTCATGGTCAAAGGAATTAGGTTACTATGTATCAGAAAGCATATAGCAATTAAACTATTAAAATGACTTGATCTTTATGCTATGCTTATCTATAGGAGTAAGTCCATCATACCATTCTCCTAATGATATGATCTTGTTGTTAATAACATCTCAATGTTCATGATATGGAACCACAATCATCTATTAACCAACAAGCTAGTATTATGAAGAGGCTTTACTAGGGACTCTAATTTAGTTTACAAATCACACAAGTATTAATGTTTCCTTGTTAATACGGTTATAGCATGAATGTAAACATTTATCATAAACACAAAGATATAATAATAATTACATTTATTATTGCCTCTAGGTCATATCTCCAACAATTACCATGGTAAATAAGAAGATTGCTGAGATGCTCATTGTTTGCTTTCCTTGTCATTTTGGTTATGGTATAGCTCCTGTACCATGTGCAAGGGGTACCCCGTTGGCGGTTCTCAATGATCTGCAAATATTTACAATGACAAGAACTTACAGGTGACTAAAGTTGAGTAGCATGAGGTGTGACCCTCGTATTCAAGGGACTTGAGATTTCCAACTTATACTTCGTCAAGCATATACTCCATCTTTGTTCACTTTAACCATAATCACTTCAAGATGCTTACGATAGGGGCAATGAGGGCTGAAAGCTAACAAGTACCATAATTTTTGGAAGCTCTTTTTGAAACTTGAAATCCATGCTTCCTTTATAAAAGGCCTTTCTTCCACCACTAATGAGTCTCCACCTTCTACCTTTAGGCACCATTAAGAGACATAGTTGTCATTCTCAAAGATTATTGTTTGGTGCATATTGTGATATTACTTGTTCTTGTGCTATTTGTTTCTAGTCACCCTTGTGAACTTTGAAGGTGTCCTATGCATCTATTTGCTTTTCTATGAGGGACAAGTTGATTGCCACTATGCTATGTTTTCTGTACGTGAAACAAACAAACGTTTTTCAATGTATGTTATTCATGATCTTTGTTTGTAGCTTGTCATGTTGCATGCATAGTTACTATGTCCTATTGTTAGAACTCCATCTTGTGTGCACATGTTTAGAGTTCTTTGATCCCAGCTTTCAATGCTTGCAAATGGTTGGATCTTTATTATGAGGGTGTATGTCACCTCAAAAATTATTCTTTTTATCACTTACCTACTCGAGGACGAGCAGGAGTTAAGCTTGGGGATGCTTGATACGTCGGAAACGTATCTATAATTTTTGATGTTCCATGCTTGCTAGTATATACTTTTCTTTGCTTTGTCTACACTTTGAGGTACTTTTTACATGTTTTCTGGTACTAACATATTAACAAGTTGCCACAGTGCCAGTTACCTGTTTTCTGGTGTTTTTGGTTTCAGAAAAGTTAGTAAAGAAATATTCTCGGGATTGGACGGGACAAACGTCAAAGTCAATTACTTTCCGTGGGGAACAAGAAGTCCAGCGGGGAGACGGAGATGCGGGCTAGGGAAGCCAGACCCTCCTAGGCACGGCCAGGGGTGGGCCCACTCCTGGGAGGGGTGTGGCCCCTCTGGCCGCCTCCTCGGCCTCCCCCTTCGCCTATAATAAGCCCCCGATGTAGAAACCCTAAGCACCCGATCAAATCTCCACGAAACCATCTGTATCCGCCGCCACCATCATCCCTAGATCGGGGGGATCTGAAGTTCTTCCCAGCACCCTGCCGGAGGGGAGATCATCCCGGAGGCCTTCTCTCCGGTATGATGCGTGAGTAGTTCCACCTTGGACTATGTGTCCATGTAGTAGTTAGATGGTTGTACCTCCTCCTTTGTGCTTTCATGTATAGATCTTGTGAGCTCCGTTCATGATCAAGGTCTAATCTATTTGTAATCATGCATTTTGTGTTTGCGGGGATCTGATGGATATTGAGATTATTATGTTGGTTTGATTAATGGTTTTGTCTTTATGATTCTATCATGTCTGTGTTGTTTGTGATCTTGCATGCTCTCCGTTGTTAATAGATATCTTGGCCAAGTAGTTGCTAGTGACTCCAAGAGGGGGTATTTATGCTCGATAGTGGGTTCATGCCTCTAGTTTCCAAGGGAAGTGACAATAATATTTTTGGTTGTAGATGTGTTGTTGCTACTAAGGATAAAACAACAGTCTCTTGTTCATGGAACATGTGGACTGTTTACCTTACACACTTTTATTAAAGCAGTTGTATGTTGCTTGCAACTTAATACTAGAGGGTGTTCGGATGATAACCTGAAGGTGGACTTCTAGTCATAGATGCAGTTGGATGGCGGTCTATGTATCTTGTTGTATTGCCCAATAGAATATCATAGGATATTTCTGACTAGTAATTGCATTGTTATGCCTTGCTCAGTTCATGTCAATTGCCCTGCTGTAATTTGTTTACCATTCATGCCATGTTGTTTATCTAAGGAGAGCACTTCTAGTGAACTATCGACCCTGGTCCAATCTTTACCATTGATACATCTTCCACTATTACTTGTTTACTTGCTGCAAACCATTACCTTCCACACCATACGTTTAATCCTGTGTTACAGCAAACCGGTGAGCTTGACAACCTCACTGATTCGTTGGGGCAAAGTCTTGAGTTTGTGTTTTGCAGGTCTCCACATTGTTTGCTACACCCGTGTGACGTTTCCTTCCTCCCTCTGGTTCGATAACCTTGGTCTCAACTGAAGGAAGACTTGCTGTTGTGCTCATCACACCTTGCTCTTGGGGTTTCCAACAAAGTCCTCTATGCCAGCTGATACGTCGGAGACGTATCTATAATTTTTGATGTTCCATGCTTGTTAGTATCTACTTTGCTTTGCTTTGTCTACACTTTCAGGTGATTTTTACATGTTTTCTGGTACTAACCTATTAACAAGTTGCCATAGTGCTAGATGCCTGTTTTCTACTGTTTTTGGTTTCAGAAAAGTTAGTAAAGAAATATTCTCGGAATTGGACGGGACAAAATCCAAAGTCAATTACTTTCCGTGGGGAACAAGAAGTCCAGAGGGGAGCCGGAGAGGCGGGCCAGGGCGCCCAGATCCCCCCTAGGCGTGGGTGGGCCCTGCCTCGCGCCTGGGAGGGGTGTGGGGCCCCAGGTCCCCACCTCGGCCTCCCCCTTCGCCTATAAGAATCCCCCGATGCAGAAACCCTAAGTACCCAAATCAAATCTCCACGAAACAGTCTGTAGCCGCCGCCACCATCGTCCCTAGATTGGGGGGATCTGAAGTTCTTCCCGGCACCCTGCCGGAAGGGAGATCATCCCGGAGGCCTTCTCTCCGGTATGATGCGTGAGTAGTTCCACCTTGGACTATGGGTCCATGTAGTAGCTAGATGGTTGTATATCCTCCTTTGTGCTTTCATGTATAGATCTTGTGAGCTCCATTCATGATCAAGATTTAATCTATTTGTAATCATGCATGTTGTGTTTGCGGGGATCCAATGGATATTGAGATTATTATGTTAGTTTGATTAATGGTTTTGTCTTTATGATTCTATCATGTCTGTGTTGTTTGTGATCTTGCATGCTCTCTGTTGTTAGTAGCTATCTTGGCCAAGTAGTTGCTAGTGACTCCAAGAGGGGGTATTTATGCTCGATAGTGGTTTCATGCCTCTAGTTTCCAAGGAAGTGACAATAATCTCTTGGTTGTAGATGTGTTGTTGCTACTAGGGAGAAAACAATGGTCTCTTGTTCATGGAACATGTGGACTGTTTACCTTACACACTTTGCTTAAAGATTGTCTGCTTGCATGACTTAATACTAGAGGGGTTTGGATAATAACACAAGGTGGACTTCTAGTCATAGATGCGCTTGGATGGCGGTCTATGTATCTTGTTGTATTGCCCAATAGAATATCATAGGATATTTCGACTAGTAATTGCATTGTTATGCCTTGCTCGATTCATGTCAATTGCCTGCTGTAATTTGTTTACCATTCATGCCATGTTGTTTATCTAAGGAGAGCACTTCTAGTGAACTATCGACCCTGGTCCAATCTTTACCATTGATACATCTTCCACTATTACTTGTTTACTTGCTGCAAACCATTACCTTCCACACCATACGTTTAATCCCGTGTTACAGCAAACCGGTGAGCTTGACAACCTCACTGATTCGTTGGGGCAAAGTCTTGAGTTTGTGTTTTGCAGGTCTCCACATTGTTTGCTACACCCGTGTGACGTTTCCTTCCTCCCTCTGGTTCGATAACCTTGGTCTCAACTGAAGGAAGACTTGCTGTTGTGCTCATCACACCTTGCTCTTGGGGTTTCCAACAAAGTCCTCTATGTCAGCTGATACGTCGGAAACGTATCTATAATTTTTGATGTTCCATGCTTGTTAGTATCTACTTTGCTTTGCTTTGTCTACACTTTCAGGTGATTTTTACATGTTTTCTGGTACTAACCTATTAACAAGTTGCCATAGTGCTAGATGCCTGTTTTCTACTGTTTTTGGTTTCAGAAAAGTTAGTAAAGAAATATTCTCGGAATTGGACGGGACAAAATCCAAAGTCAATTACTTTCCGTGGGGAACAAGAAGTCCAGAGGGGAGCCGGAGAGGCGGGCCAGGGCGCCCAGATCCCCCCTAGGCGTGGGTGGGCCCTGCCTCGCGCCTGGGAGGGGTGTGGGGCCCCAGGTCCCCACCTCGGCCTCCCCCTTCGCCTATAAGAATCCCCCGATGCAGAAACCCTAAGTACCCAAATCAAATCTCCACGAAACGATGCAGTCAGCCACCATCGTCCCTAGATTGGGGGATCAAGTTCTTCCGACCGCCGGAAGGGAGATCATCCCGGAGGCCTTCTCTCCGGTATGATGCGTGAGTAGTTCCACCTTGGACTATGGGTCCATGTAGTAGCTAGATGGTTGTATATCCTCCTTTGTGCTTTCATGTATAGATCTTGTGAGCTCCATTCATGATCAAGATTTAATCTATTTGTAATCATGCATGTTGTGTTTGCGGGGATCCAATGGATATTGAGATTATTATGTTAGTTTGATTAATGGTTTTGTCTTTATGATTCTATCATGTCTGTGTTGTTTGTGATCTTGCATGCTCTCTGTTGTTAGTAGCTATCTTGGCCAAGTAGTTGCTAGTGACTCCAAGAGGGGGTATTTATGCTCGATAGTGGTTTCATGCCTCTAGTTTCCAAGGGAAGTGACAATAATCTCTTCGGTTGTAGATGTGTTGTTGCTACTAGGGAGAAAACAATGGTCTCTTGTTCATGGAACATGTGGACTATTTACCTTACACACTTTGCTTAAAGCAGTTGTCTGTTGCTTGCAGCTTAATACTAGAGGGGTTTCGGATAATAACCTGAAGGTGGACTTCTAGTCATAGATGCAGTTGTATGGCGGTCTATGTATCTTGTTGTATTGCCCAATCGAATCTCATAGGATCTTTCTGACTAATAATTGCATTGTTATGTCTTGCTCAGTTCCTGTCAATTGCCCTGCTATAATTTGTTTACCCTTCATGCCATGTTGTTTATCTAAGGAGAGCACCTCTAGTGAACTATGGACCCCGGTCCAATCTTTACCATTGATACATATTCTATTGTTACTTGTTTACTTGCTGCAAATCATTACCATCCACACCATACGTTTAATCCTTTGTTAGAGTAAACCGGTGAGCTTGACAACCTCACTGATTCGTTGGGACAAAGTCTTGAGTTTGTGTTATGCAGGTTTCCATGTTGCTTCCAACACCTTTGAGACGTTTCCTTACTCCTTCAGGTTCAATAACCTCGGTCTCTACTGAAGGAAACTTGCTGCTGTGCTCATCACACCTTGCTCTTGGGGTTCCAACAAAGTGTCCCACGTCAACACTGGGTGCACGCATCAAGATTTCTGGCGCCGTTGCCGGGGAGGCTAAGGACGTCTTCACAAGGGGAGTCCTCCACTTCCTTTCTCTTTACTTTGTTTTTAGTTTGCTTTGTTTCTTTTTCTTGGTTTTGTTTGCCTCTTTTCAAAAAACCCAAAAAAAATTAGTCTAGTTTGGTTTGCTTGCTTTATTCAAAAAACACAAAAAAAAATAGTTCCCACTCTGGTTGCTGGTCTGTTATTGCCTTGCTTGGTCATTCTTTCTATCAATGGATGGTTTCTTTGAAACTAGTTCTTATTGGCAAGGTGGGTTCACGGAAGGACAAAAGTATTATTATAAGGAACACCGTTTGTCACAAAAAGGAAAACACTTATGGAAACAAATTGATAAGTTGAATACTATTGCTAGAGACGTGTGCTCTACTTATAATGTTACTTATTGCTTTGATAAAGCTTGTTGCTGCAGGAGGTATAAACACCCACCCTTTTAATGTGAGTATAATGATAATGTTACCATATCTTCTTATGTTAAAGTAAATTATGATTTTGATGATGTGGAACAAATTGAAGAATTTATTGCCTTCAAGGGTGCATTTGAACTTGCTAGTTTGCTTGAAAATACTGATGATGCACCTTATGAACATGAGGTTTTGGAGATACTTAAATTTTGCTTTGATAATTACAGGGAAGAAAATAGCTATATTCTTGAATATTTTAATAGGCGTTTTCCACTTTTGTAAGAGATTAATGCCTTGCAGGGGCCTATGGAAGAAGAAATTGCTGAAACTGGAAGATCAATAGATGAAAAAGAGGAGGAGAGTGATGAACAAGAGGAGGAAGAATGGATCTACCCATGCCTACCTTCTAATGAGAGTAACTCTTTACCTCTTATATTACTTGATTGTCCCCCATGCTTACCAAAGGTGGATGAATGCTATGTTCCTGTGAATCCTTTTGAAATATCCTCTTTGGGTAAAACCTGTGAAGGTTTTAATACCACTGTTTTTGAGCATGATAGAAATAATGAGTTTGTAGATCATGAAAAACATGCTTTATGTGATAGCTATATTGTTGAGTTTATTCATGAGGCTACTAAAAATTATTATGAGAGAGGAAAGTATGGTTGTAGAATTTTTCATGGTACTGAAACACCTCTCTATGTTCGGAAAGTTTTGAAGTTACTCTTGTTTTATCTTCCTATGCTTGTCACTTTGTTCTTTGTGAATTTATTTGTGTACAAGATTCCGATGCATAGGAAGAGGGTTATACTTAAATGTGTTTTTCATTTTCTTCTTGATGCTCTCTTTGACTTCAATTTATATTTCTTATGTGAGAATCTTCTCAAGCTATCAAGTCTGACTTAAAGGCGTTAAAGAAAAATACTTGTTGGGAGATAACCCAAGAGTTTCCTTGAGTCTTGGAAGTTATTACTTCAGTAATGACCTCTCCTTATCCTTTTTGTTTGCTTTTTGTGCCAAGAATGACCTCCAATGAGAGGGAAGTAAGATTTAGGGAGTTGCTGTCCTAAAATAGATTACTATCCTCCACCATAAAAATTCGTGAGGATTCTCTGTAACTCGGATTCATCTAAAAATTTACGAATAAATCCCCCAATATGTTATCTAACTTTCATTAGTTCAACACTTTTTTATTTGAGCAACAGAAGATGTTCGAAAATCCGCTTTCTACCTGCTGGTATGTTTTGACAGATTTCTGCCATTATTTGCATTTGCTTATTATTGATTCCTTTTTGAATTTTATTTTGGGGAATTGAGATTTTTTAAGGAGTTACTACAGTAGCTTGTGTTTTTAGTGAAAACCCTTGCTTTTCGAAAGCTTTGCCAGAGGTCTAATATCTTTTGAATACACTAATGTTGCTAATGAAGATTGTGTGAAGTTTTGTATGAAGGAAAAATTTCAGGTGTAGAGAGAGAATGATGCAATGAGATGAAGAATAGAAAAAAGCTCAATCTTGGGGATGCCACCATGGTGTCACCCCAAGAAATATAAAAGAGGTACAAGCGTCAAAGCTTGGGGATGCCCAAGGCATCCCCTTCTTCATCAATAAAAAGCTCAGGTCTGTCTAGACACTTCGTTTTTATTATTTCATGCACAGTTGTGTTGTTCTTGGAGTGTCTTAGTTTTCGTTTGCTTTGCTTAGTTTGTTTAGTTTTCTTGAGTAGTTTGGACCCCCGTTCTCGCTGTGTTGTTTTGCAAATAAGTTGCTTGGTGTTGGAAAGGAGTAGTAAGTTCTTACTTGAGGTGCAAGAGGAGCTTGCATTGACTTTGACTTAGACTTTAGCATGACATGCTAGGTGTTGTTTTGGCATTATGCTTAGTTATTATTGCTGTAGCATGTCTTGTTCCAAACAATTGGGATTGCTTAGTGTGCCTTGAAGAAATTATGCGTTGTTTTAGCATGCAAAAGCATAGTATTGTGGTATTCTCCTTTGATGCTTTGCTTGGGTTGACTTGGCACATGCTCACACCATGTTATGACTATGACAAGTCACCATTAGCCTCTATGATCATTTAGTCCTTGACTTGTAGTACCACTCTATGCTTTGATTAGTAATGCTTTGTTGCACTGCATGATTATAACCATTATGCTCTCTTAGTTGGTTGCTCCCAGTCTTTTTGATAGTCTCCAATTGTATGAGTAAGTTCTACTCATGCTTCCAACTCCCAAGAAACCAAGTTTTTCCAAAATGTCCACCATAAATTTCTATGCATGGTGTGTTACACCATTCCAAGTATATTCTTGTTTTCAACTATCTTCCAATTAAAATCTATTTTGTTATGTGAAAACTTAGTGATTAAAGCCCTCACGAACTTGATGGCACACTTCATATTCTTTGTACCTAATAAACTTGAACCATTGTGACATATTTGTTGTATATGCTTGCACTTATAAGTTGGAATTAACGTAACCGTGCTGTCACGGGGAATGTTTTCAACATTGCACTTGTACTTTGTACTCAGTTGATATCATGCTCTTTTGTCTATGGATGTCACCGGTGTGAAATAAAGAGGGAACTTGTAAGTCCATGGAGTTTGTATCCTGTGTTACAGAAACTCCTGGGCCGCTAGCCTAAGCCATGCCTAATCATGGTGGAAACTTGCAGCATCACCATAGTGACATCTATGAAGCATTCTTCTTATAAAAAAAGAGACACATTGAGAAAAGAAGAAAGAGAGAAAAAGGTACCATATTCCCATGGTAAATAAGAAGATTGTTGAGATGCTCATTGTTTGCTTGCCTTGTCATTTTGGTTATGGTATAGCTCCTGTACCATGTGCAAGGGGTACCCCGTTAGCTAACTATGGTGATGCTGCAAGTTTCCACCATGATTAGGCATGGCTTAGGCTAGCGGCCCAAGCGTTTATCTAACACAGAATATATACTCCATGGACTTAAAAGTTCCCTCTTTATTTCACACTGGTGAAATCCATAGACAAAAGAGCATGATATCAACTGAGTACAAAGTACAAGTGCAATGTTGAAAATGTTCCCTGTGACAGCACGGTTCTGCTAATTCCAACATATAAGTGCAAGCATATACAACATATATGACACAATAGTTCAAGTTTATTAGGGGCAAAGAATATAAAGTGTACCATCAAGTTCATGAGGTCTTTAATCACTAAGTTTTCACATAACAAAATAGTTTTTAATTGGAAGATAGCTGAAAACGAGAATATACTTGGAATGGTGTAACACACCATGCATAGGAGTTTATAGTGGACACTTTGGAATAACTTGGTTTCTCTGGAGTTGGAAGCATGAGTAGAGCTTACTCATACAAGTGGAGGCTAGCAAAAGACTGGGAGCAACCATATAAGAGAGCAATAATGGTCATAATCATGCAATGCAACAAAGCATTACTAATCAAAGCATAGAGTGGTACTACAAGTCAATGACTAAATGATCATAGAGTCTAATGGTGACTTGTGAGAGTCATAACATGGTGTTGGCATGTGCCAATTCAACCCAAACAAAGCGTCGAAGGAGAATACCACAATATTATGCTTTTGTATGCTAAAACAACGCATAATTTATTCAAGGCACACTAAGCAATCCCAATGACTTGGAGCAAGACATGCTACAGCAATAATCACCAAGCATAAGGTCAAAAAAACACCTAGCATGGCATGCTAAAGTCTAAGTCATAGTCAATGCAAGCTCCTCTTGCACTTACAAGCAAGAACTTACTACTCCTTTCCAACACTAAGCAACTTATTTGCAAAACAACACAGCGAGAACGGGGTTCCAAACTACTCAAGCAAACTAAACGATCTAAGCAAATCAAACCTAAGACGCTCCAAGAACAACACAACAGTGCATGAAACAATAAAAACGAAGTGTCTAGACAGACCTGAGCTTTTTAATGATGAAGAAGGGGATGCCTTGGGCATCCCCAAGCTTTGACGCTTGTACCACTTGTATATTTCTTGGGGTGACACCATGGTGGCATCCTCAAGCTTGATATTTTGTCCATTCTTCATCTCATTGCATCATTCTCTCTCTCCACCTAAAATTTTTCCTTCATACACAACTTCACACAATCTTCATTAGCAACATTAGTGTATTCAAAAGATATTAGACCTCTAGCAAAGCTTTAGAAAAGCAAGGCTTTTCACTAAAAACACAAGCTACTGTAGTAACTCCTTAAAAAATCTCAATTCCCCAAAAGAAAATTCAAAAAGGAATCAATAAGAAGCAAATGCAAATAATGGCAGAAATCTGTCAAAACATACCAGCAGGTAGAAACCGGATTTTTCGAACATCTTCTGTTGCTCAAATCAAAAAGTGTTGAACTAAAAAAGTTAGCTAACATACTAGGGGATTTATTCGTAAATTTTGAGCTCTATATGAGTTATAGAGACTCCTCACGAATATTTATTGTGAAGGACATAAATCTGTTTCGGGACTGCAACTCCCCAAATCTTACTTCCCTCTCATTAGAGTTCATTCTTGGCACAAAAAGCAAACAAAAAGGATAAGAAGAGGTCATTACTGAAGTAATAACTTCCAAGACTCAAGGAAACTCTTGGGTTATCTCCCAACAAGTACTTTTCTTTAACGCCTTTAAGTTAGGCACAAGAAGCAAGAAGAATCATGTATTTTCAAATCAATAAGCATTAACATCGAACCTTACTTTCAAAGGAGAAGCAAAAATCAACTTATCTCACCTCATAGGGAAGTGTTCAATACCTTTCTTGAATGGAAAATGATATTTAATGGTGCCTTATTTCATATCAATGATGGCACCAACTGTTCTAAGAAAAGGTCTTCCCAAAGTAATAGGACAAGAAACATTGTATTCAACATCCAAAACATAGAAATTCATAGGGACATAAGCATTATTAACCATAATGAGAAAATCATTAATACTCCCCATGAGTTTCTTCTTAGCATTATCATTAAGTGGGACATCCAAATAACAATCTTCCAATGGTGGCAAATCAAGCATTTCATAATCTTCCTAGGCATAATAGAGACACTAGAACCAAGATCACATGAAGCTTTGAGATCAAAGTCATTCACTTGCATATTAATAATGGGTTCCCAACTATGTTCTACTTTCCTAGGAATAGAAGCTTTGTGTTTTAGCTTCTCTTCCTTAATCTTAACCAGAGTATCTGTAATGTGTTTGGTGAAAGCAACATGCATATCACTAGTATCAGGACTTCTAGCAAGCTTTTGTAGGAACATAATCACTTCAAAAATATTGCAACCATCAATATCAAATTCAAACTTAGCACCACTATTAGTAGGCTCAATAGGCTTAGGCATAGTAGGAGGAGGAACATGGACTACTTGTGGTTTAGTGGTGATAGTGCACACACTATTGTTTCTATCAATTTCAGCTTCCCTTTCCCACCTAGCATGAAGTTGAGCTAACAGCCTAACATTTTCATCAATAGTAACTTGTATGGCATGAGTGGCAGCAAAGGTACTTCCCATAGTTTCAGGTTTCACAACCATTTTATTAATCAAGGAAGACTGAGCTTCAGACAAAGAGGATATATTTTTCTCAACATTTAAAAGCTTTTCCTCTATAGCCTTATTGAAAGTGGTTTGTTTACTAATAAAGTCTTTGAGCATTGTTTCAAGTTCAGAGGGGGAACTTCTAGCACTGTTGTAAGAGCATACATAGGAATTGCCATTATTAGGAGGATAAGGCCTATAATTGTTTGTTAGACCCCTCCTTTATAAAGGAAAGGATCCCTGTGATTGCAATGCTAGTCCCTGGATCAATGCTAGCATCCACAGTTTAAGATGAAGTACACAGATACAAAGGTCGTTTATTACATTCATTCCAGAGATTAAACATAGTATTTTACAACTCAGGGCCACAGGCCTAATACAAGAGTTTTATGGAATAAGTAAATAAACACAAGTCTTCATCTTCATGTGCCACAGGCAAGCATGTTGAGTGTAGACTCATGACTCCTATTCATCATCGGAGTAACCTGCAACATCACAAGTTACAGCCACCGAGGGTCAATACTTTGGAATAGTATTGGCAAGTGATACCTTAGTATATTTTAAGTGGACTATAATACTATATGCATTTTGGCTAAGTGTAGCTTGGCTTGCTTGCTTGAATATAAGTTTTTCCTATTAGTTGAAATCACTAAGTTTTTCTTTGTCAAAACAATCCCAAGGAAACCACCAATAGACATTGAGGTCCTTCACCCTTGTTCACCCACAAATTTTTATTTATAAGTTGGAGTGATGAGATTCTTGTAGCTTCCATGTCTTGATGCTCAAAAGTGTCCATTTCCTTGGACAAGGCTAAGTACTTAGGTTTTCCATCTGCAGAGGTTGTGCACTTTTCCCACCAGACTTGGTTTCCCAAGACAGGACCTTTCAGAAGCCTTTCCTTAGTCAAATGGACGCGCTCCATCCTATCATCCCATCTACCACCAACTGTCCAAATGACTAAGTTCTAGCTACCTATATGATCAAGGCAGAGCCCATATTGCCAAGTGGTTGCACTGTAAGCTTTCTCAACACTTGGCCTCCAAATCCTTTGTGCCTGGGTGGCATACCACAAGTGAGATACACAACCCAAGTCCATGGCCTTGTGTAACCACTCAACATAACCCAATCTTCCCATTCCACCCAGGAGGTACATTTGTCTTAGTTGTTTTATTAAGAAAATACAAGTCTCTTGACTTGGAATATTTTATCATAAACTATGTAGATGTTCACCACCCTTGTTTGCTATAATCTAGGCTAGGCAAAATATGGTAACTTAACTTAGGAAAATTTCCCTAGCAATTCTACTATTTCACTCTACTTAGGATTTCCCAACTTAGCACTAAGCAAAATATCATGCATTACTTTAGCAAAAATAACTAATGCTAGTATAAAACTTAGGGTAGGAATATTCATGAAATTATCACTTGCCTTGGTAGTGTGGAGAGTATCACTCTTCACAATCACAATCACTAGCAAAATCTACACAAGAAATCAAAGCATACAATTACACACAATTAAATACAATCAAAAATAATATGAATGCATGCATGCAAGAGTTTACCAAGTGTTGAATTTTGATAATTCTACCAAGTATGTTCATGACTACAGAAACTTAATCTTGTCACAAGTTTGCTCAATAAACTTATTTGGCCCCAAAACAATATACAAAAATAAAACTATATCTAAAATAACCCTAAACTTGTTCTACAAATAAAATCATTTTTAACTGTTACTATATGCTAAACAAATGGGATATTCATAAACGCCTTGTTTCACTGAATCCAACGGTATAAAGTTTGCAAAAATCTAACGTGGCATTTGAAAGTTATGAGCATTTGAAGTTTGAATCTAAATCAGGTTTTAAATTCTGTTTTAGTTTAAACCTTGTCACGCGTCGCGTTATTCTTGGCGCTGCGGTTCGCACGGATCACCCTTCGCGTTGGATCTAACTAACGCTGCACGGTTCAGATCTGTCCATACCCTTCGTTAAGTGAAGTGTTTCACGCGTAGGATTCAGATCTAACGGCTAAAAATCTTCTAACCAAAATCGAGCGGCGCTATCGGGCGGTGTGACGGCGTCATTTGGTGGCGGCCGGCGTTCTAGGTCGCCTGGGAAGGAGGAGATGCTTACGAACCGCGAGGCTGCGATGCTCAAGGTGGCAATGGCTTGGGAAGGCGCCGGGTCGTCGGGATTTCTCGCGGAGTTCGCCGTCGTCATCCACGGTCAGTCGTCGACGTTGGCGAGGTTCCTCGTCGCGCTAAGCCAAAATAGGGATACTGTCAGATGCGCAAGACGATGAGGATTCTATGCGTATCAGTCAGAGGGCAAGGGGCGGTGGCTACTTACGAAGGGAGGTCGCCGGAGTTCGTGCAGAAGACGGTGGCGGTCCAGTCGTCGACGTTGCCGACGCTATGGTTCATGCGAAGGCAAACAGAGAGTGTCAGAAGATGCACAGAGGTTCACTGAACAAGATAGCGTGAATGCGAGACCGAGGGGAACTCGAGGCTCACCGGAATTCACCGGCGCAGTCGTCGGAGACAGCGGGGTTGCAGAGAGAAATGCGCGCAGCCTGGGGGCGTTCTGTGCTTGGGGTTTGGGGGAAAAGAGAGAGGGGACAGAGGGGGTTTATATAGCCTGGTTAAGCGCGAGAATCACTCGGCCATTGATTCGAATTGACGCCGCGATTAACACACAGGAAACGGCTGCGTTGATTGGGGACGAACAGGTCGTGCGGGTGGAGGCAATGGCGTGGAGATGGCCCGCTTGTCGGTAGTGCGAGTGCATGTGGGTCTGCTTGTCGGCGCTCAAGGTGTGCTCAAGCGTGAGAGAAGAAATAAAAGACCTCGGGTGGGCTTGCTGGGCTTGATCTGCTCTGGGCGGATTCTGGCCATGCCCTTTCCATTGTTTAAGCCTTTTCTTTTCTAATTTCATTTTCGGTATGAATTTGATATGAATTCAAATCCTTTTGAATTCAATCAGCCTTGAATTTTTGCAGGTTTTGTGGATTCAAAACAGTCATATTAACTAAGTGGTTACCTTGCAAGGCTTGGTCAAGCTTGGGTTTCAAAGTAATCAGAGGCTTGATCTAGTTTGCAAATATTTGAAAAAGGATTTTGAAATCATTTCCAAATTTGGATACTTGGGTTAAAAACTTCACTTAATCTATCCATCAATGGAGGCAAGCAAACCAGTACCTAAACATTCAAATTTCAAAGGATGATGGCCATTTGAGATAATTTGTTTACATGAAATCATAGCTCAGACATCTGTTTCTGAATAATTTTTGAGAAAACCCTAAATGGAAAGATGATATGAATGAGTTTTGAAACTATGATTTTTGGGATGTTACAAATCTAACCCCCTTAAGATGAATCTCGCCCTCGAGATTCGGGTTGGCTAGCAAATAGGTGAGGGTGGTCTTTCCGAAGATCATCCTCTCTTTCCCATGTTGCTTCCTCTTCAGAATGATGGTTCCATTGCACTTTACAAAACTTGATAGTCTTGGTCCTGGTAACTCTTTCTGCGGTCTCTAGAATCTTGACAGGTTTTTCCTCATAACTGAGATCACTTTCTAGCTGAACTTCTTCAAGAGGTATGGTATCCTTCAAAGAAGACTCTTCCATTTCTAGGTGGCATTTCTTAAGCTGACTCACATGAAATACGTTATGGATTGATGATAGAGATTCTGGCAATTCAATTTCATAAGCAACTTCTCCCTTGCGACTTAGAATCTTGAATGGTCCAACATATCTTGGTGCCAATTTTCCTTTGACTCCAAATCTTTTCACCCCACGGAGTGGTGACACTCTGAGATAAGCTCTATCCCCAACTTCGTAGGTGACTTCTCTACGCTTAGAATCCGCGTAGCTTTTCTGTCGAGACTGTGCTATCTTCAATCTGTCCTTAACCAATTTGACTTTATCCTCGGCGTCTTTGATAAGATCAGGTCCAAATAAGCTTCTTTCTCCCATACCATTCCATAATAATGGGGTGGTACATTTCCTTCCGTAGAGTAACTCAAACGGTGCCATTCCAATACTAGATTGATGGCTGTTATTGTAAGAGAACTCCGCGTAAGGCAAACTTTCATCCCAACTTGCCCCATAATCTAAAGCACATGCTCTCAACATGTCTTCAAGAATTTGGTTGGTCCTTTCTGTTTGTCCATCCGTTTGAGGATGAAAAGCAGTGCTAAACTCCAATCTCGTTCCTAAGGATTCGTGAAGCTGTCTCCAAAAGTGAGAAGTGAACTGAGTTCCTCTATCTGACACAATACTCTTTGGCACACCGTGAAGGCATACAATCCTGCTCATGTAAATTTTAGCTAACTTGGCACTTGTATAAGTTGTCTTCACGGTATAAAATGAGCCACTTTAGTTAGGCGATCCACTACCACCCATATGGAATCATATCGACCTGGTCCTTGGTAATCCGGTAATGAAATCCATACCAATATTTTCCCACTTCCATTCAGAATCGGCGGTGGTTGAAGCAAACTGCTGGTTTCGGTGCTCGCTTTGACTCTGCTACACACATCACACAAAGCAATATGTTCGGCGATGTCTCTTTTGAGATTGTTCCACCAAAACCTTTCCTTCATGTCCATGTACATCTTGGTATTTCCCGGGTGAATAGAATACGGAGAGTTGTGACCCTCTTGTAAGATCAGTTTCCGCAACTCTGGGTCTTGTGGAACACATATACGTTTCCCGTGCCATAAGGTTCCTTGTTCATCAATATGGAAACTCTTAGCCTTCCCTAGACTAATATTTTCCTTGATCTTTTCAATTTCCTTATCGGTCTTCTGAGCTTCTTTGATCTTTTCCAATAGAGTGGGTTGAACATCTAATGACATGAGATGTCCTTCTGGTACAATCTCCAATCTGAGTTCCTTGAATTGCTTACACAGATCATCTGGTAATTCCCCTTTAGTAAGACCATTTACAAATGTCTTACGACTTAAAGCATCGGCTACCACATTTGCTTTACCGGGGTGGTATTGCAAACTCAGGTCGTAATCCTTGATAAGTTCTAGCCATCTTCTTTGTCTCATGTTGATCTCCTTCTGGGTGAAGATATACTTCAAGATCTTATGATCGGTGAATACTTCACACCGCTTACCCAAAAGGTAATGTCTCCATGTTTTGAGTGCATGGACGACAAAGGCTAACTCCAAATCATGAGTAGGATAGTTTACTTCATGAGTTTTGAGTTGTCTCGAAGCATAGGCTACGACTTTACCATCTTGCATAAGTACGGCTCCCAAACCTTGATGAGAAGCATCACAATACACTTGGAAATCCTTTTCCAAATCTGGCAGACATAGAACTGGTGCTGTCACAAGTCTCTTCTTCAACTCTTGGAAGCTGACTTCGCAACCTTCAGTCCAAGCAAATTTCTTGTCCTTCTTTAGCAATTTTGTCATTGGCTTAGCAACCTTCGAGAAATTTTCAATGAACCTTCTGTAATATCCTGCTAAGCCAAGGAAACTACGAACTTCCTTCACATTCTTGGGTGATTCCCAATCTGTCACCGCTGAAACTTTAGCAGGATCAACTGCCACACCATCCTGTGTCATAACATGACCAAGAAATCCAACTTTCTCTAACCAGAACTCACACTTGCTGAATTTGGCATAAAGTTTATGCTCTCTTAACTTTTCAAGTATCAAGCGCAAGTGTCTTTCATGTTCTTCCTTGCTCTTGGAGTAGACTAGGATATCGTCGATGAAAACGACCACAAATTTGTCAAGGAATTCCATGAATACTTTATTCATCATGTTCATGAAGTATGCTGGAGCATTGGTTAAACCAAAAGGCATCACCGTGTACTCATACAATCCATACCTTGTGGTGAATGTTGTCTTAGGTATGTCTTGCTCTCTTATCTTAAGTTGAAAATAGCCTGACCGAAGATCAATCTTCGAGAATACACATGCTCCTTCTAATTGATCAAACAAATCATTGATTCTTGGCAAAGGATATTTGTTCTTGATAGTAACCTCGTTGAGAGAACGGTAGTCAATACATAATCTTTGAGTTCTATCCTTCTTCTCCACAAACAATACTGGGGCCCCCCAAGATGAAGAACTTGGTTGAATAAACCCTTTCTGTAACTGTTCTCCTAGCTGCTTCTTGAGTTCTTTCAGTTCATCAACTGACATTTTGTATGGTCTCTTAGCTATTGGTCCAGAACCTGGTACCAAATCTATCAAAAACTCCACATCTCTATCTGGTGGCATTCCTGGTAATTCCTCCGGAAATACATCCGGATACTCACACAATTGGCACCTTGTCCATGCTAACCCCCTTAAGAGAATTTAGCTTACTTCCTTTGGATTCAAAGTTTGACTTAAATTTTATTCTTTTTCCTTCTGGGGTTGTGAGTGTAACTGTACGATTGGCACAATCTAATACTCCTTCATACTTAGCCATCCAATCCATTCCCAAAATTACATCTAGTCCTTGGGAATCTAGGATTATCAGGCTTACTGGAAACTTATGCTTACCAAACTCTATGATAAGATCCCGGCATCCAAGGCTTGCTATCATATCTTCCCCCGGAGAGTTAACCTTTATTGGACACCCAATGTTTTCTGATGCAAACCCATTTCTATCAACAAATGCCTTCGATATGAATGAATGAGATGCACCAGTATCAAAGAGTACAAAAGCTGAAATTGAATTGAGTCTGAACTTACCAGCCACGGCATCAGGCTCCTCATAGACCTCCTCCACATTAATGTGGTTAACCTGTCCTTTCTGGAAAGGATTTGGCTTGTTAGGTCCTTCAACTTTCTTTTCAGGGCACTCATTAGCATAATGCCCCAGCTTCTTGCATTTGAAGCACTCAACTTGACCGATGTCCTTTTAACATCTTGACTTCCACTTCCACTACCATTTCCACGTGGTGGCTCTTATGTCCACCCTTGTGGTTCTTGTACCTATCATTGTCATGACTACGGTGATGCTTGTTGTCATGACGGTTGTGTGTGGTGCTTGTTGAATTTCCCATGTTTATGGGATCCCGAGCACTTGTCATCATAATGAGATCGTTTGTGAGACGATCCCGAGCTGTGTTGTCGGAGTGTTTCCTCTTCCTACTCTCGACTTGCTTCATTTTACTTTCCAAAATAGCAGCCTTGTCACAAAGACCGATAAGTTGGAACATATGCCATGAACAACTGTAGGTTCACTCATCATTCAAGCCTTCCAAGAACTTTTCCTTTCTCTTGGCATCAGTATCAACCTCATCCTGCATAGCGCCAGATTGTTGAACTCTTCTATGTATTACGCCACATGCGGTGGCGCATTTCAGTTGTGAAACTCCTTCTTTTCAGACTCATTATCCCGGATGAGATATGAGCGGTGCGAAACCCATCCTCAAATATGTCCCATGTCACTTCATCAATGGGAGTGGTGATTTGGAAGTTATCCCACCATGTGGCGGCTGGTCCTTCCAACAGATGTGCTGCGAATCTGACTTTTTCAGCATTAGTGCAGCCCACTATCACTAAGTCTTTGTTCACGTAACGAGCTATCATTGGCTGCCATGGGATCAGTTGTCCCCGAAAATTTTGCTGGCCTTAGTCGCAGAAATCTGGTGAGCATATCAAAACCCGGAGGGTTGTTGTTGTTGTTGTTGTTGTTGTTGTTGTTATTGTTGTTGTTGTTGGGGTAGTTATTGTTGTTGTTATTCTGATTCTGGATGAATGTCGTCATCATTTGCATAAGTTGTGTTTGCGCATTCATCATCTGTTGCATTTCCGGGGTGATGTTATTGGGGTTGGGGTTTGCGCGACGGGGAGGCATCTGTGGTTGTTCAAATAGATAAGAATGAGATACCCATAGATGTTTCATGCACAATATATCACAAGAAACACATAACAAGCAACATAAGAATATAAGTTCAACATCCACATAACAAACTCATGAAATAAAACACACAAGTGGCAAGCCATCCACATGTCGGATGGTCCAATAATAAGTTCGCAACAACAAGTATGAATATGAAAGTAAAAACGAGTAACAAGTCTACTAAAAGATCTATCTCCTCCTCGACGAAGGTAAGACCTGCGTTCTCCATCGCGGTCTTGTTCTCCTCTATCGTAGTGGTCAAAGAATCAACCTTGGTCTTGAGAGCCCTCTTCTGGGAACGAAGTCTCTCAATAACCATCTGCTGCTGCTCAAGCTCGAAGTCCTTGGACTTCAGTTCCTCGGTCATGTCCCGGATCTTCTTGTTCCTATCCTGGACGCGTTTCTCTTGACTCTTGAACTTGCGGTCCTGGGCCTCGAACTTTGTCTCCATTTCCTTGATCATCCCATCCTGCGCAAAAGCTTGTCCTTCTCATGGCTGCACCTGAAGCTCGTCATTACCTAGCATGACGTTCGTCCTGTTCGTATCTACGTGCCTGAGAAGAGTCTCTAAGTCCTGAAGATAAAGACGTATCGGCTCCGCAGTGCTCCTCGAAGTCGATGGACTCTCCATCAACATCACGTCTTCCGAAGACGTGAAAGTGAGTACCTCTAACTTTGTCGAGTGACGGCCTGATCGTCCTACCAGTCTGCATGACTACCTCCATGCCTCTCTCTCTGTCATCGTGCATCGGCTTGAAGGCGATGGCCTCGTAGTAGGCTCGATCTCCTGGCTGGGTCACCTTGAAGCCCCAGAGGTCCTTCCTCTCGAACTTGGTGAGTGGGTACACCGTGATGGTAGGAAGAGGGAGATCAAGCAGAGTGGTAAGCTCAATGATACGGGAACCAAAACGAGTAACCCGTAACTCCTCAAAGGTCTTGATGGATGGCAGCATCTATTTATAAGATTGAAAAAGTTAGAACAATGCAATTCAAGGTAAATCAAGACTAACATTCATACATAACCATGAAACAATATTGTCACACAAGTCAAGCATACATGAGTTCATTACATCATTCAAGATCCATACTTATTTAAAATATCTTTTGAAAACAAGGTGATAAGTGGTGGTCCAACTAACGAAGTGTCCTTACAATCCAATCTCACGGGATCTATTATTGAACACAATGTTCCTAGAGGCAATCCACCAATCTTGCTCTCTTGACTCTATCACCAAGTCTATAACATCTCCCCTTATTTCTTGGTTGGTGTCTTCCAACTCTTGAGTAAGTTCCTTCTCTTTCTCTAAGTCCTTTTGGAGGTTGAGCATTCTGCACTTGACTCTAGCACTTAGTTCTTTGATGGTCCTCCAAGCTGCATCCCTAGCTGACTCAAAGAATGTGGTGTGCATTGTAGTGTTGGTATACATGCAGAATCCCTTTTCTTTGTGGTTGTCTTCCTTGTTTTTGTACAAGTGAAGTTGTACCCACCAATACTCCACACCCTCATCCATCACTGGAAAGCCCTTGTACACGGCTTCACCATGTGCATCCATTGCCTCCATGAGGTCCTTGAGAATATTGGGAAACTCAGTTTCACATTCCAAGGTCATGGTCATGAGTGGTCCCTTCTTCACGGCTTCGTTGATGGAATTCATCTACAAGGAAGTTGAAAGAGATTAGAAAAGTTTTACGAGAAGAATAGACAAGTGTAGAAGTAGTTTGAAAAACTTTTTCCTTAGTGGTTTTCCAATCCTAGGGTCATAATCCTACAGGCAACAACCTGGCTCTGATACCATCTGTTAGACCCCTCCTTTATAAAGTAAAGGATCCCTGTGATTGCAATGCTAGTCCCTGGATCAATGCTAGCATCCACAGTTTAAGATGAAGTACACAGATACAAAGGTCGTTTATTACATTCATTCCAGAGATTAAACATAGTATTTTACAACTCAGGGCCACAGGCCTAATACAAGAGTTTTATGGAATAAGTAAATAAACACAAGTCTTCATCTTCATGTGCCACAGGCAAGCATGTTGAGTGTAGACTCATGACTCCTATTCATCATCGGAGTAACCTGCAACATCACAAGTTACAGCCACAGAGGGTCAATACTTTGGAATAGTATTGGCAAGTGATACCTTAGTATATTTTAAGTGGACTATAATACTATATGCATTTTGGCTAAGTGTAGCTTGGCTTGCTTGCTTGAATATAAGTTTTTCCTATTAGTTGAAATCACTAAGTTTTTCTTTGTCAAAACAATCCCAAGGAAACCACCAATAGACATTGAGGTCCTTCACCCTTGTTCACCCACAAATTTTTATTTATAAGTTGGAGTGATGAGATTCTTGTAGCTTCCATGTCTTGATGCTCAAAAGTGTCCATTTCCTTGGACAAGGCTAAGTACTTAGGTTTTCCATCTGCAGAGGTTGTGCACTTTTCCCACCAGACTTGGTTTCCCAAGACAGGACCTTTCAGAAGCCTTTCCTTAGTCAAATGGACGCGCTCCATCCTATCATCCCATCTACCACCAACTGTCCAAATGACTAAGTTCTAGCTACCTATATGATCAAGGCAGAGCCCATATTGCCAAGTGGTTGCACTGTAAGCTTTCTCAACACTTGGCCTCCAAATCCCTTTGTGCCTGGGTGGCATACCACAAGTGAGATACACAACCCAAGTCCATGGCCTTGTGTAACCACTCAACATAACCCAATCTTCCCATTCCACCCAGGAGGTACATTTGTCTTAGTTGTTTTATTAAGAAAATACAAGTCTCTTGACTTGGAATATTTTTATCATAAACTATGTAGATGTTCACCACCCTTGTTTGCTATAATCTAGGCTAGGCAAAATATGGTAACTTAACTTAGGAAAATTTCCCTAGCAATTCTACTATTTCACTCTACTTAGGATTTCCCAACTTAGCACTAAGAAAAATATCATGCATTACTTTAGCAAAAATAACTAATGCTAGTATAAAACTTAGGGTAGGAATATTCATGAAATTATCACTTGCCTTGGTAGTGTGGAGAGTATCACTCTTCACAATCACAATCACTAGCAAAATCTACACAAGAAATCAAAGCATACAATTACACACAATTAAATACAATCAAAAATAATATGAATGCATGCATGCAAGAGTTTACCAAGTGTTGAATTTTGATAATTCTACCAAGTATGTTCATGACTACAGAAACTTAATCTTGTCACAAGTTTGCTCAATAAACTTATTTGGCCCCAAAACAATATACAAAAATAAAACTATATCTAAAATAACCCTAAACTTGTTCTACAAATAAAATCATTTTTAACTGTTACTATATGCTAAACAAATGGGATATTCATAAACGCCTTGTTTCACTGAATCCAACGGTATAAAGTTTGCAAAAATCTAACGTGGCATTTGAAAGTTATGAGCATTTGAAGTTTGAATCTAAATCAGGTTTTAAATTCTGTTTTTAGTTTAAACCTTGTCACGCGTCGCGTTATTACTGGCGCGTACCGGTTCGCACCGGATCACCCTTCTGTGCCGTTGGATCTAACTAACGCTGCACGGTTCAGATCTGTCCATACCCCTTCGTTAAGTGAAGTGTTTCTACGTGAGATTCAGATCTAACGGCTAAAAATCTTCTAACCAAAATCGGCGCTTCTGGCGGTGACATGCGCGTCATTTGGTGGCGGCGGCGTTCTAGGTCGCCGGGGAAGGAGGAGATGCTTACGAGAACCGCAGAGGGCTTGATGCTCAAGGTGGCAATGGCTTGGGAAAGGCGCCGCGGGTCGTCGGGGATTTCTCGCCGGAGTTCGCAAATGCGTCAGCCACGGTCAGTCGTCGACGTTGGCGAGGTTCCTCGTCGCGCTAAGCCAAAATAGGGATACTGTCAGATGCGCAAGACGATGAGGATTCTATGCGTATCAGTCAGAGGGCAAGGGGCGGTGGCTACTTACGAAGGGAGGTCGCCGGAGTTCGTGCAGAAGACGGTGGCGGTCCAGTCGTCGACGTTGCCGACGCTATGGTTCATGCGAAGGCAAACAGAGAGTGTCAGAAGATGCACAGAGGTTCACTGAACAAGATAGCGTGAATGCGAGACCGAGGGGAACTCGAGGCTCACCGGAATTCGCCGGCGCAGTCGTCGGAGACGGCGGGGTTGCAGAGAGAAATGCGCGCAGCCTGGGGGCGTTACGTGCTTGGGGTTTGGGGAAAAGAGAGGACGGAGGGGTTTATATAGCCTGGTTAAGCGAGAATCACTCGGCCATTGATTGAATTGACGCGATTAACACACGAGAAGCAGCTGCGTTGATTGGGGAATGACAGTCGTGCGGGTGGAGACGATGGCGTGGAGATGGCCCGCTTGTCGGTAGTCTTGAGTGCAGTGGGTCTGCTTGTCGGCTCGGTAGCGTGTGCTCGCGCGTGAGAGAAGAAATAAAAGACCCCGGGTGGGCTTGCTGGGCTTGATCTGTTGCTGGGCCAGATTCTGGCCGCGCGGCCCTTTTCCATTGTTTAAGCCTTTTCTTTTTCTAATTTCATTTTCTGGTATGAATTTGATATGAATTCAAATCATTTTGAATTCAATCAGCCTTGGGAATTTTTGCAGGGTTTTGTGGATTCAAAAACAGTCATATTAACTAAGTGGTTACCTTGCAAGGCTTGGTCAAGCTTGGGTTTCAAAGTAATCAGAGGCTTGATCTAGTTTGCAAATATTTGAAAAAGGATTTTGAAATCATTTCCAAATTTGGATACTTGGGTTAAAAACTTCACTTAATCTATCCATCAATGGAGGCAAGCAAACCAGTACCTAAACATTCAAATTTCAAAGGATGATGGCCATTTGAGATAATTTGTTTACATGAAATCATAGCTCAGACATCTGTTTCTGAATAATTTTTGAGAAAACCCTAAATGCAAAGATGATATGAATGAGTTTTGAAACTATGATTTTTGGGATGTTACATTTTTGTTACCACCTAAATTATTCTTATAGGCATTATTGTTGAAATTGTTGTTTCTAATGAAGATCACATCAACTTGCTCTTCTTGAGCAACCAAGGAGGCTAAGGGAACACTATTAGGATCTAAAGGAGCTTTACCATTAACAAGCATGGCCATAATAACGTCAATCTTATCACTCAAAGAGGAAGTTTCCTCAACAGAATTTACCTTCTTACCATGTGGAGCTCTCTCAACGTGCCATTCAGAGTAGTTAACCATCATATTATCAAGAAGCCTTGTTGTAGAACCCAAAGTGAGGCCCATGAAGGTACCTCCAACAGCTAAATCCAACAGATTTCTTGAGGAGAAGTTTTAACCTGCATAAAAAGTCTGGATAATCATCCAAGCAGTGAGTCCATGAGTGGGACAATTCTTAACCAAAGACTTCATTCTTTCCCAAGCTGGAGCAACATGTTCATTATCAAGTTGTTTAAATTTCATGATATCACTTCTCATAGATATAATCTTAGCAGGAGGATAGTATTTTCCAATAAAAGCATCTTTGCACTTAGTCCAAGAATCAATACTATTTTTAGGCAAAGATAGCAACCATTCTTTAGCTTTTCCTCTCAAGGAAAAAGGAAAAAGCTTGAGCTTAATAATATCTCCATCTACATCCTTATAATTTCGCATCTCATAAAGTTCAACAAAGCTATTGAGATGGGCAGCATGATCATCAAAACTAGCACCAGAAAATTTCTCTCTCATCACAAGATTCAACAAAGCAGGCTTAATTTCATAAAAGGTAGCATCAGGAGCAGGTGTAGCAATAGGTGTGCTAAGGAAATCATTGTTGTTGGTGCTAGTGAAGTCACACAACTTGGTGTTCTCAGCAGATTTCATTTTGGCAAAGGTGGGCAAGCCAAAAACAGCAGCAGCTAGAGCAGGAACTAATTTTTTGTGTTTTTGAATAAAGCAAGCAAACCAAACTAGACTAATTTTTTTGGGTTTTTTGAAAAGAGGCAAACAAAACCAAGAAAAAGAAACAAAGCAAACTAAAAACAAAGTAAAGAGAAAGGAAGTGGAGGACTCCCCTAGTGAAGACGTCCTTAGCCTCCCCGGCAACGGCGCCAGAAAGACTTGATGGTGCTCGACGTGGCACTTTGTTGGTAACCCCAAGCGCAGGATGTGAAGAGCACAGCAGCAAGTTTTCCCTTAGTTGAGACCGAGGTTATCGAACCAGAAGGAGGAAGGAAACATCACACAGGTGTTGCAAACAACGTGGAGACCTGCACAACACAAACTCAAGACTTTGTCCCAACGAATCAGTGAGGTTGTCAAGCTCACCGGTTTGCTGTAACAAAGGATTAAACATATGGTGTGGAAGGTAATGGTGGTTTACAACAAGTAAACAAGTAACAGTGAAGATGTATCAATGGTAAAGATTGGACCGGGGTCCATAGTTCACTAGAGGTGCTCTCCTTAGATAAACAACATGGCATGAAGGGTAAAAACATTACAGCGGGGCAATTGATAGGAACTGAGCAAGACATAACAATGCAATTACTAGTGAGAAAGATCCTATGAGATCCGATTGGGCAATACAACAAGATACATAGACCGCCATCCAACTGCATCTATGACTATAAGTCCACCTTCAGGTTATCATCCGAACCCCCTCCAGTATTAAGTTGCAAGCAACAGACAATTGCTTTAAGCAAAGTGTGTAAGTTAAACAGTCCACATGTTCCATGAACAAGAGATCGTTGTTTTCTCCCTAGTGGCAATAGCACATCTACAACCGAAGAGATTTATGTCACTTCCCTTGGAAACTAGAGACATGAACCCACTATCGAGCATAAATACTCCCTATTGGAGTCACTAGCAACTACTCGGCCAAGATAGCTACTAACAACGGAGAGCATGAAAGATCACAAACAACACAGACATGATAGAATCATAAAGACAAAACCATTAATCAAACCAACATAATAATCTCAATATCCATCGGATCCCCACAAACACAACATGCATGATTACAAATAGATTAGATCTTGATCATGAACGGAGCTCACAAGATCTATACATTAAAGCACAAAGGAGATACAACCATCTAGCTACTACATGGACCCATAGTCCAAGATGGAACTACTCACGGATCATACCGGAGAGAAGGCCTCCGGGATGATCTCCCCTCCGGAAGGGTGCTGGGAAGAACTTTAGATCCCCCTGATCTAGGGACAACGATGGCGGAGGCTACAGAAGGTTTCATGGAATATTGATCGGGTGCTTAGGGTTTGGGCGTCGGGGGCTTATTATAGGCGAAGGGGGAGGCCGTCGAGGTGGCCAGGCGTCCCACACCCTGCCTAGGAGCGGCCAAGGGTGTGGCCTCCATGGCACGCCTCTCCGTCTCCCCTCTGGACTTCTTGTTCCCCATGGAAAGTTATTGACTTTGATGTTTGTCCCGTCCAATTCCGAGGATATTTCCTTACTAGATTTTCTGGAACCAAAAGCAGCAGAAAAGAGGCAACTGGCACTGTGGCAACTTGATAATAGGTTAGTACCAGAAAACATGTAAAAAGCACCTCAAAGTGTAGACAAAGCAAAGCAAAGTAGATACTAAACAAGCATGGAGCATCAAAAATTATAGATACGTTTCCGACGTATCAGGAGGAAGAATGACATGATGCCTAAGCTTTCTCGTTAGTATGTTAAGGGCAAGTGAAGAAGACCACCTTTCGGGAGAGGATGCTCTTATGCATGAACATTGACATCCGCAAGGGACAATATGAGGCATATAAGAGGGACAATAAGTGTAACATCCCAGCATTAGAGCTTAGAAATGAGCCGAACCCAGATGTGTGCATTGCATTCATGCATAGAAAATCTGAATAATTTTCACGCTTTTGAACAAAACTTGTCAAAGTGATTGAAGCTTCTCTCAACTTGATGGAATTGAAGTAGATCATCAAGTTGACTGCGATAAGTTTCAATATGACCTTTGCTAAAACCTTATTTTGGGTAAAATAGATTTGATCTAAGGGTAGATCAAATGTAACAAAATTAAACCTTAATACATTGCTTAATGATTAATATCAGATCCTTAAGTGATCATCCCATAGTATTCATCACAACAACCTATAAATACCAAGTTATGAATATAACTCAAGTAACAAGAATTTATTAATCATATCTTGACCTATCTTATTCGTATATGTTTCTACCATGAGGATCATGGTAATACTTCACCTTAACTCTTCAGTTATGTGGAGTAGGAAGGAAACCAAGTCAATACCATTCACCACATATCTTTCTTTCCATATTCATATTTATCATCTCTATTGAACCACATCCTTATATCTGTTGTTAATCAATATTGAGTGATCAACTATTGATTTATAAAATCTTGATCTATTAACTCTTGTTCTTATCATAGCATTCACTCTAAATCATTTTTATAAGGAGGTAAGAAGTAAGTAGTAATGCTAGTTTTAGATATCATCTATAGGATGGGAGTGATTGAAGGGAATCAAATCAATATGGTAGTTGATGGAGCTTAACTCACTTCTGAATGGATAGAAGAGTTATTTGAAATAAGATATATGTGGTAACAAAGAGGATCATAAGGATGAATATTGAAGATAGTTACCAAGAAGGAATCCTATTGGATCAAGTAGGCATAATCAATTAATAATATCTCTTAATCCAATAGAGATATTCATAAGATAATTATATACAACTGTAATGTTGTATTGATGAAGGCCTTGATTAGCCAACTGGAAACATAAGCCATAAATGATCAAAGGATTGTAATGATCATGCTCAAGTCACTAAGAGTGAATGATTATATTAGGTATAAGTGGCATTGGTGGATATAACATGATTAAACCCTAGTATAGATATGTTATCCTAGGTTAGCCATGACAAGTCACCATGATATGATGTGAAGTTTGAATATAAATATATTGGAGTAATATTAGTGATGGATGATAAAGGAAGTGTATGAATGGAGTTAAAAGTAACCACTTAATGGATTAGAGGTTATCATTAGTGGAGTAGTGTATATAACCAAGTATAGATATGAAAAGATTATGAAAAGCTTCAGTGACAAGCTTCTAAGATTTATAAGTGAGATTACAAAGTAATTTATGAAGTAAGAGAGTGATCATGCAAATGGATTTGGAGTCATTCTAGAAGTGGGAGATATTTCTGTGAGGGAAGTATTTTGATATTTAGTCTCAAGATCATTGGAATTACAAATGGATTTATAAAAATAAAGGATTGATAAGAATATTCTTGTGAAGTTAAGCTCATCATGTTAACACATGATGATGGATATGAAGAAATAGTATATCTAGGAAAGCAATTCCTTAATTAGAAGTCAAGAATTATGAATTATGGAAGATAGGAATTCTTGGTAAACACTCAACCTTAAATCTATAAGAAATCTTAACATCTATCTCATTTGTTTGATCAATCGTCCTATTTCCACAGTAGCTTATAGGAATATTTTCCTATAGCAAATTAATTGAGCATATCTTGCCACTCCAAAACATTAAATCTTATTTACCTAGAAGCTATAATTATCAATTATATCTTTTAAACCATTATAAAGGATAACCTTACTATTTAACTTTAGATGGTGATATCATTTTTTATCACAGACTTAAAGACAAGAGGTCTTAACCACTAATATTTATTCACATCAATAAAAGAATATATGTGTATTAAATCTCCTAGAACTCATGGTAGAAATTTATAATTTCAAAACTTAACTCCTATGTTAGTTATAATAGAATATATCCTTGGTATTTCCTAGATTTATGAGAATAATATTAACCATATTAATTACTTAAAACTTTATGTATCATATAATAATGAAGGATCACTATATATAAAATTCCCTTAAACTATAAGTTAATGAGAGACAAGTCTCATGAATCAATAGTAATATATCTCTTAATAAACATATGGATATTATGCAAATCAAATTCATAACAAAAGTTCTTGCAATATATTAAAAACAAAAGAATCTATAAAAAATAAAGAAATTATAACACTATATAATCAAAGATCACAAAAAGGATTCTGAATACACTTTATTTATACTGCAAGTAATTAGCAAATAAATTCCATGAAGAAAGATTCAAAACAAATATAAGATACAAATATGAAAACAAAACAAAAAACAAAAAATAAAATCAAACAAAAACAGCTTCTGGCCGCAACCCACTCACTCACTTGCTTATCTGTCACCCACAAGCACTGAACAGCAGCCCACAAATTGTCCCAGCCAAACCAGCCCAACAAACATCGCTCTCTCTCACTATCAAATTGGGTCACTGCCAGGCACGTACCCCGGTTTTTTTCCAAAAGCGCTATGGGGTTTCCTACAAAATTACCATTGTCGTCTTCCTCCTCCAGCTGGAAGCAGCTCGGTGGAGCTACCGATGAAGTCCATCATCGTCGCACATCGTGATGCTCGCCGCCGTCTTGGATGGGGATAAGAACGCCACGCTGCTCTCTCCATATCTCTCCCTGGTCTTATCTTCCTCGTGCGCGCCTCTCTCTTTCTTTCCCCAACGAAAAAACCGAAACCCTAGATTCAGGTTGCCGTCGATTCCCGGTGTTCCAAGCTTTCCCGTGGCAGTCCGATCATGCCGTGAGCACCGCCATGCTCCCTTACAGCGATAAGCCGGAGGAATCGAGCTGGAGTTCTCGGAATCGAACCCCACATCATTTTTTCCCGAACTCCGATCGAGCTCCGCCATGACCTCATCACCGTTACAGGCCATCACAATCCTCGTCATCAACCTCTTCAGATTCCTGGTGAGCTCACAAACCTCTAGCGCTCCCTAGCTCGTTTCCCCGTGGTATTTGAGCATGTTTGCATCGTTGGACTTAGTGCACCACCGTCAGCCATCGTCGTACTCCCTGTTCCGATGACCAATTAAGAGCGGTGCTACCCCATATGGTTTCTGCATACTCCCTTGCATCAAAACCCTCTAGCCGCATTTCCCAGAACCCTCTCTGTCGCTGTTCCTGGTACAATTCCGGTGAATCTCCGGCGAGCACATGTGGCAGCTGATGTGGCCACGGGCCCACTTGTTCGTCTCTCTGGCTAGGTTCGCTAGAAGTGTAAAAAGATTACTGGTCCATGCTGAGGTCATCGTGACGTCACGCCTACGTCATCCTTGACCGGGTCCGCTGTTGACTAGTCCACTTCCCATGTGGCATCCAACATGGCCAGTACCCCACATGTCTGGGACTTAGGGTAGGTTCTGACCAGGTGTAAAACAGATTTCTGTATTTAGAAAATGAATAAACCTTATAAATTCCATATCTTATGTTTTATAATTCAAAAAAATATGTTTAATATATGAAAATTTCCAGAAAAATAAAATCTATAACATTAAACTATTATCAAACATTATTCTGTTAACAATTTAAATAATTATTATTTAATAAAGATTCGATAAGTATTAATACTTTGAAAAATCATATTTTAATATTGGTAAATGTTAAAAATATAAATAAAATACCAAAAATCTTAGAAAAATAAGAGCTATAATTTAAAACTATAATCATGCATTATTATTTCACCTAATTAAATATTTACTATTTATTAAGAGTTTATAAAGTAATAAATCTTATAAAAATCATATTTTATTATTTATAAATCACAAAAATAAATGTAATATACCAAAATGATCACTAAAATAATATCTACCTATTAAAAATATAACATTACACTTTTAAAGTAAATAAAAACTTTTAATACCCTAATAACTTGAATTTAAATCTAATTTCCTTAATTAATAATTCATATAAGGGTAAATAAAATTTGCCAATATTTCTAAAATTAGCCAATTGAGGTTTAATAAATAGTATTAGTCTTAAATATTGATAATATGAAGTCAAAATGGTTTAACACATTTTAAATACAATTTTATTGAATTATCATTCAACCATAAGTGAAGATTATTTTCTAAAAAGATCCTTATCAAATATAAAATCTTCAAGAATAATTTGTGATTAAATAAAATCTTTTCCATTACTTCAATCACAAGTTTATAAACATACCAAAACACTATAGTGAATCCATAAGTAGTTAAGTAATACTATTTCCTTGTTTATAAAGGATAACCACTCATTTATAAAAAGATAAATGATTTTATTCCATTATAGTATTGAGAAACCACTACTCAAATAAAAGTAATACCATTCTTAGTTAACTTTAAAGAAACATTATGAAGTGAACAAAGTACAATTATCATAAGCATTACATCTTAAGTCCACTTATGTTCTTAAAGTTAACTTTAGTCTACAAAACTTTAAATATTATGATAAAATACTTCATTATATGTTTTATAGTTAACTTTGGTCTATTTTAATTAAGACCTAAAGCATCTCAAGTTCAAACTATTCAAGCAAGCGCAAACAACATCAATCACATTCTATCAACCATAAATTTTGTTTAAACCTACCATAGAAACCTTTTCTTCGAAGGTTATCCTTGTTACCACTTCAATCAATGGTTGACAATTAATCATAATCACATTACTTTATACTTTACTTGTATATTAGAATTGTTAATACTTAATTTCCTTATAACTGCCAATACTTGTAAAGTAAGATTTGAAGATAAGGCAATTCTTATATAAGTAGTCTTTGAGTAGCATTCCACATTGTTGGAGATATGCCCAAGAGGCAATAATAAAGTGGTTATTATCATATCTTCACACTTATGATAAATGTTTACATACCATGCTATAATTGTATTAACCGGAAACATTAATACTTGTGTGATTTGTAAACTAAAATAAGAGTCCCTAGTAAAGCCTCTTGTTAAACTAAGCTTGTTGGTTAATATATGATCATGGTTTCCTGATCATGAACATAGAGATGTTATTAACAACAGGATCATATCGTTAGGAGAATGATATGGTGGACATACTCCTATAGATAAGCATAGCATAAAGATCAAGTCATTTCAATAGTTCAATTGCTATATGCTTTCTGATACATAGTATCCTAATTCCTTCGACCATGAGATCATGCATATCACCTTTACCGGATGGATGCTTTGATGACATCAAACACCAAACCGTAACTGGGTGGCTATAAAGGTGGCATTGAGTGTTCGGAAAGTATTGGTTGAAACACATGGATCAAGAGTGGGATTTGTCCATCCATATGACGGATAGATATACTCTGGGCCCTCTCGGTGGAATGTCATCCAATTAGCTTGCAAGCATGTGACTGGCTCACAAGGGATCACATATCACGAACGAAAAGAGTACTTATCGAACGAGGTTGAACTAGGTATGCAGAGATACCGACGATCATAACCTCGGATAAGTAAACTATCGTGAGACAAAGGGAAATTGGTATCGTATGTAAGTGGTTCATTCGATCGCAGTAATCGAGAAATATGTGGAGCCATATGAATTTCCGATTCCTCTATTGGTTATTGATCGGAGAAGTGTCTCGATCATGTCCGCATAATTCACGAACATGAGGGAGACACACTTAAGGATTCGACGTTGTTTGAGTAGTTATGGTATTATGAGAAAGAGACCGAATGTTGTTCGAGTCTCGGATGGGATCCGGATATCACGAGGTGATCCGGAATGGTCCGAGAATAAGATTCATATAAGGAAAGTCCGCTTTGAGTTCGGGAATGATTCCGTGTTTTCATGGAATGTTCTAGAAGGTTCGGAATGTCCGGCACTCCGGGGAAGGGGTACATGAATGTGTCATTACATATTGGAATGATTGCATCATGTACTAAGTGTTCGCTGTTCCAAATAAAGGATTAAATTGAATCCTAAAACTGAAAAGTCAAATGGCTTTGAAAGTCAAACGGCTAAAACAGAACCGAGGAAACAAGCAAGAGGAGGTTGAAACCGACTTGGGGAGGAGTCCTCCTCTCCAAGCCACAAGGCCACCCAAGGCCGACTTGGGAGGGACTCCTCCCTTGGCGCCCCTCCCACCTATAAAAGGAGGGGGGCCTCCTCCTCTAGACACACAAGTTCCTATCCTCTAATCTAAATCCTAGCCCTAGACTCCGGTTTAGAGCCGCTTTGGTTTAGAGCTTCTAATTGCACTAGCCTTGATTAGAGCCTTCTAATTGGTGTGTCTAAACACTAGACCACTAATAGCTCTCTCTCATACTCCACCATACTGCCCGGCTTAAGGCTGCAGGATCTCCCTCTACTTAGGTACCATCACGTTGTCACGGGAATCGCGAGGAGAGTGCTACAACCTCCATTTTCTTTGGAACAAGGAGAGGAAGGTCTTCGCCGAACGCAGATCGATCATGAAGCGCTTTAACGCAGCATGGCCGGAAGGATCATCTACGCGATCTTGAGATCGGAAAGAGTACGACTACATCACCCACGAGAATCTGTTCTCGTTAACCGCTTTGGAATCTTCGAGGGTAAGTTATTCCATCGACTCGTTACTACAATATAGTAGATAGATCTTGGCTTGTTTGTTTGTATGCGATAGAAAATTTTTGTTTTCCATGCTACGAACCCCTACAGTGGTATCAGAGCCAGGTTTATATGTAGATCTCACAGACGAGTAGAACACAATGGTCATTGTGGGCGTTGATGCTTTTATTGTCGATTGCTTCTTGTGTACTTTGCATCTTGCGGTATGTTGGGATGAAGCGGCCCGGGCTAACCTTACATGACATCGTTCATGAGACTTGCTCCATGCTTGACATGCAACTTGTATTGCATAAGTGGCTTTATGGTGCCTGTTTCTCCTAGCATAGTTAAGATCCAATTTACAACGGGTGATTGACAATACTAGTATCAATGTTGTGGTTCTTGTTCGTAAGTTATAACGACACTTATTGAAAGCCCCAAACCACGTAAAACATGCAAAGAAAATTAGAAGCGTCTAACTTTGTTTTGCAGGCGTGTGCTGTGATGTGATATGGCCATGATTGTGATTATATATGATGTATGCAATGTTCCTTATTGTAAGTAGGCAACCGGCAGGAGCCATATGGTTGTCTTTAATGTCTGTTAAGACCCGCGTGTCTATTCAAAGTAGTTGTAATAGTTGAAGCCGGTGGACAACAACCATGGAGAAGCATCATTGACCTTGATGCAATGTCGGTGATGATGGAGATCATGTCCGTTCTTGAAGATGGAGATCGAAAGCACAAAGAAGAAAGGCCATGTCATATCACATATTATGAATTGCATGTGATGTTAATCCTTTATGCATCTTGTATTGCTTAGTAGACGACGGTAGCATTATAAGATGATCCCTCATGCACATGAATTTCAAGTCATAAAGTGTTCACCCTTAGTTAGCACCGTTGCTAAAGCTTGTTGTTTCGAAGCACCACGTGATGATCGGGTGTGTTAGATTCTACAAGTGTATACAACGTGAGCAAGCCAGATTTGCTCATGCGGAAACTAAGGTTTGATCTTGACGAGCCTAGCATGTACGGACATGGCCTCGGGAACACGGATTAGAAAGGTAGAGCATGAGTCATATAGTAGATATGATGAACATGTTGATTGTTCGCCATTGAAGCTATATTAACTCTCGTGATGATCGGTTTTGATGTGGTGGATTTGGTTGTGTGATCACTAAAACAATGTGAGGGATATTGTTTTGAGTGGAGTTCACCTAGATTAATTTAATTATTAATTAGAACTCAATTTATCATAAACTAAATCAAAGTGAATTTGCATAGTTGTTGTAGTCATTGGCATATGTTTACCACCTTGCGCTTAGTTATAATTGAGATGATAGAACTATAGAATTCTGGTTAGTTACTTTACTTAACTGGTATCGTATTGTTTTGAAGTGTTAATCTAAAGTTTAAAAGTCCCATTGCAAACTTTCAGAAGTTTTGATTACTCCATGAAGTTTAATAGTTGGTATTAAAATCAAGAGTAACAATTCCAATGTTAGTATATTAGTATCATGTTTGTCTCCATGATTCTTGATATTCAAAAGGATTGTCTTAATATCAAGGTTATCTAGGATCTGAAAGAGTTGTTTGAAACCATGATGTGTGGAAGATATTGTGATATCAAACGAAGTTTTGGTTGCAACATGATAGAGTATAATATGGCAAAAGTCATGTTCTCATATTTGATGAGAATTTGCAAAAGGTTGGAGACACTAGTTGTCCTAATCCTCCAAAAGGTTTTGGAGAGCAACATTATACTTGCAATTCACTGTTACAAGCTAAAAGTAGCTTGATCATGGATAATTCCATGATAAGGGTGAATATTTGATGTAGGTAAAATATTTACTACACCAAGAGATTACTAAAGAAAGGAATTTGAAAGAACACCAAACATTTGATGATAGGTGATCTACTTCAAAGTGCAAGTCCAAAGACATTGGTATTTAATTATACACGCTTTGGATTATGTGTCATATGTATGACTCCACTATTGATGTTGATAGATTCTTTCAAACAGAAAAGGAAAATCTTGAAAGAGAATCTCATAAATATATGGCAGAAAAGAAAAGACTAGAATTGTTCAGTTTAAGTATATAGATGATATACATGTTATGGCTATATTCTTTGCTTATTAAACAATGTGGTTCTTAAGTATTTGATACTGAATTTGTTGGTGTGAATCGTCATACAAAACAACACAATTCATGAACTACAATGGCCTAAGTAACTAGCAAAAGAATATGTGATGATATTCATCGAGAACAAATAAAGGGTTATTGTGTTAAACATCGAAGCTTGCCTTCAAGATTTGTTTTATCAGGTATTATGAGAACAAAAGGGTTGTTCAAATAATTGTCGTAATCCATAAAAGATGGATGATTCACAAATCACGTTGGAGAAATCACATCCATAAAACTAGTGCTAAAAATGTCGAAAGACAAATTGATTAAAAGATCACTTAGGAAGTGACATCGCCGTTTAAATTATGTTGGAAAGAAAACATGAAGAAAATCCATATGGATGGAATTTTGGAGTCTATTTGATTTTGATCAAATGACGCTTGAGAAACTTTCCTAGAGATAATTAAAACTTCGTTCATAGGCCAAAAGGGAACGAATGACTAGCTTATTGGAACTTGTACATATTGTTGTACGAAATCCATTATGTGTAGTCAAGAGCGATGGATTTCAACTTCATATGCTTTCTCCGAAAATTTGAGTGAATATATGAATATTTACTTAATAAGGATGAAGTGTGAAATATTTGAAAAGTTCAAAGATTTTCAAGATGAAGTGAAAAATCATTGTAACAAGAATATAAATAGTTTATGATAGGATCATAAAGGAAGATATTTGAGTTACAAGTTTAGCATAATACCTAAGATTTAAGGAATCATTCCGTGGATTTGCATTTCCCGAAACACCATAAAAGTATGGAGCGTTCGAGATATGTAATTAAACCTTGTTTGACATGGTAAGATCAAAGGTATAATTCATAAAACTGCCATTATGTTTTAAAGATTAAAAGCTTTAGAGACTACCGTTTTTCCACTAAAAAGAGCTCCATCATAATCCGTTGAAATGACACCATATGTTATGGTTTGGGATAAAACCCAAGTTGTCCTTTCTTGAAACATTGGTATGCTTTGCATAAGAAAGATGTTTGCAACCAAAGTCGGATGAACCTGTCTTTGTATGATTATTTCGAATAACTGTTGAGTATTCCTCCATAACACCAGAGACAAAAGTATTTGTCGCTTAGAACGTCAAGTTTCTTTGGGAAGGAATTTTTCGTGAAAAGAAAAGTGGGAGGACAATAGAACTTTGATAAGGTTAAAAGAACCTTAGCTATATGTGCAAAGATGCGCAGCGCCGAAAAGTGTTCCGGAGTTAGCAAAACAATGCTCATGGCTCACGTACCTCAAAGGTTGTGGTCACGAAGATCCAAGTTCCTATTGAAACAAGTAGGTCGGATGAACAATCAAATACCAAGATTTGAGAGTTAAATCATTATTTGACAATAATGATCCGACTACGTGCAAAGAAGCGATGATGAGCCCTGACTCCGTCAAATGGCTTGAAGCCATAAAATCCGTGATAGTTCCATACACGAGAAATCAAGTTTTGAACTTGAAGGACCCTCGAGAAAGGTGTAAGACCTTACAGTTGTGTCTGGATCTATAAAGAAATAGACATGGATGTTTTACATCTATGAAATAGTCGACATGTTGGGAAAGAGTTCACAAAATGTTCAAAGGTTGACTATGACAAGATTTGATCTTTCATAGTGATATTTAGTCTAGACGGATTAATGTAGCAACCACTACATATAATTTGTTATATGGTAGTTGAATAAACAAAACAAGTTATTCTAATAGAATCGTTACCTAGGACATGTGCATAACACGGTCCATAGGGTTTTGTTAATTCAAAAGGATGCTAAAAGCATATGCAAACTTCAATGGTTAAAGTGAGCATCACGGAGTTGGAATCTTCACTGTGATGAAACTGTTAAAGGAGTTTAAAAGTTCATCAGAGACGATGGAGATGCTTGCATTTGCAAGAAATTAAGTGGGAGCGCTAAGACATGTTTCTAATACATTATGTGGAAGACATATTGTTGATTGGAAATAATGTATCTTTTATTAACACATATTAAGAATTTCATCCCGATGAAAGACTTAGGCAAAACCAAATATTTGGCATCAATAGACGCTAATATGGTTGTGCTGAAGTACATAGAGGAGATATTGAATGAGTTCAATATAGAAACTACAAGAAAGGTTCTTCGCATACGTAAAGGATTGAAAGAGTTCAAATGTTGATGATATATTCAAGTGTATTGACATTTGGTAAAGTGAAACAAATAATCAAGTATAGATTGATACTTGATGTATGAAATCACAAAGAGTATTTATATCAATCATCTCGTGATATGTACAAATCCAGATATGTCCTATGCTCTAAATGTTGTGAGCATATACCAGAATGATTCGTAAGATGATCATTGGACAATAGTAAGGATATTCTTATGATCTTTTGGAAGAACTAAGAGTATAATATTTGTAGAAGTGACAAATAGATGGTTAGTTCATTGTAAAAGTACTACATTGATACTAGTTTTGTCACAAAGTACAAATTGAGTTTATCTCAATCTAAACTAAGGGTGGCACAATATAATGGAAAGTGAGTTCCATAATAGATTTGGATGAGTTCCAAAGTTAAGACATTGTGACAGATACTACAACAAAAGGCTAAGTATATGACTGCTATAATAGCGGCTAAAGAGGGCATTTGTGTCAAGTAGTTTGTTATCAAACTAGGTGTAGTTCACAATGGATAATACTATGAAGATATATTGTATGACAATATTATCAACATGTTTTAACCCCGAAGAACTAAAGGTCACACCAAAGGACCAAATTTGTACGAAGCCATCTCATTAGAGAATGAGTGATACGTAGAGACGCAAAGACATGCAATTACACACGGACCTGGAAGTGTCAGATCCGGAGATCAGTTGACCACTAGCAATAGTGTACATACAACACCAGAAAGCCATAGGTGTTGAATACACAAAGGTTTGAAACTAGATTATTGACTCTAGTGCAAGTGGGAGACTATTGGAGATATGCCCAAGAGGCAATAATAAAGTGGTTATTATCATATCTTCACACTTATGATAAATGTTTACATACCATGCTATAATTGTATTAACCGGAAACATTAATACTTGTGTGATTTGTAAACTAAAATAAGAGTCCCTAGTAAAGCCTCTTGTTAAACTAAGCTTGTTGGTTAATATATGATCATGGTTTCCTGATCATGAACATAGAGATGTTATTAACAACAGGATCATATCATTAGGAGAATGATATGGTGGACATACTCCTATAGATAAGCGTAGCATAAAGATCAAGTCATTTCAATAGTTCAATTGCTATATGCTTTCTGATACATAGTAGCCTAATTCCTTCGACCATGAGATCATGCATATCACCTTTACCGGATGGATGCTTTGATGACATCAAACACCACACCGTAACTGGGTGGCTATAAAGGTGGCATTGAGTGTTCGGAAAGTATTGGTTGAAACACATGGATCAAGAGTGGGATTTGTCCATCCATATGACGGATAGATATACTCAGGCCCTCTCGGTGGAATGTCATCCAATTAGCTTGCAAGCATGTGACTGGCTCACAAGGGATCACATATCACGAACGAGAAAAGAGTACTTATCGAACGAGGTTGAACTAGGTATGCGGAGATACCGACGATCATAACCTCGGATAATTAAACTATCGTGAGACAAAGGGAAATTGGTATCGTATGTAAGTGGTTCATTCGATCGCAAAGTAATCGTAGAAATATGTGGAGCCATATGAATTTCCAGATTCCTCTATTGGTTATTGATCGAGAAGTGTCTCGATCATGTCCGCATAATTCACGAACCGTAGGGAGACACACTTAAGGATTCGACGTTGTTTGAGTAGTTATGGTATTATGAGAAAGAGACCGAATGTTGTTGAGTCTCGGATGGGATCCGGATATCACGAGGTGATCCGGAATGGTCCGGAGAATAAGATTCATATAAGGAAAGTCCTGCTTTGAGTTCGGGAATGATTAGGTGTTTTCATCGGGAATGTTCTAGAAGGTTCCTAATGTCCCAAGACTGGGGAAGGGTACATGAATGTGTCATTACATATTGGAATGATTGCATCATGTACTAAGTGTTCTCGCTGTTCCAAATAAAGGATTAAATTGAATCCTAAAACTGAAAAGTCAAATGGCCGGTTTGAAAGTCAAACGGCAAAACAGAAACCGAGGGAAACAAGCAAGAGGAGGTTGAAACCGACTTGGGGAGGAGTCCCTCCTCCAAGCCGGCCACCCAAGGCCGACTTGGGAGGGACTCCCTCCCTGGCCGCTCCCACCTATAAAAGGAGGGGGGCCTCCTCCTCTAGACACACAAGTTCCTATCCTCTAATCTAAATCCTAGCCCTAGACTCCGGTTTAGAGCCGCTTTGGTTTAGAGCTTCTAATTGCACTAGCCTTGGATTAGAGCCTTCTAATTGGTGTGTCTAAACACTAGACCACTAATAGCTCTCTCATACTCCACCATACTCGCCCGCTTAAGGCGAAGCCTCGGGATCTCCCTCTACTTCGGTACCACGCGTTGTCAGCGGGAATCGCGAGGAGAGTGCTACAACCTCCGCCTGCTTTGGAACAAGGGAGAGGAAGGTCTTCGTCGAGTACAACGCAGACGATCATGAAGCGCCGCTTAACGCAGCGGAAGGATCATCTACGATCTTGAGATCGGAAAGAGTACGACTACATCACCCACGAGAATCTGCTCTCGTTAACCGCTTTGGAATCTTCGAGGGTAAGTTATTCCATCGACTCGTTGCTACAATATAGTAGATAGATCTTGGCTTGTTTGTTTGTATGTGATAGAAAATTTTTGTTTTCCATGCTACGAACCCCTACAGTGGTATCAGAGCCAGGTTTATATGTAGATCTGTTGCACGAGTAGAACACAATGGTCATTGTGGGCGTTGATGCTTTTATTGTCGATTGCTTCTTGTGTACTTTGCATCTTGCGGTATGTTGGGATGAAGCGGCCCGGGCTAACCTTACATGACATCGTTCATGAGACTTGCTCCATGCTTGACATGCAACTTGTATTGCATAAGTGGCTTTATGGTGCCTGTTTCTCCTAGCATAGTTAAGATCCAATTTACAACGGGTGATTGACAATACTAGTATCAATGTTGTGGTTCTTGTTCGTAAGTTAGAACGACACTTATTGAAAGCCCCAAACCACGTAAAACATGCAAAGAAAATTAGAAGCGTCTAACTTTGTTTTGCAGGGGTGTGTTGTGATGTGATATGGCCATGATTGTGATTATATATGATGTATGCAATGTTCCTTATTGTAAGTAGGCAACCGGCAGGAGCCATATGGTTGTCTTTAATGTCTGTTAAGACCCGCGTGTCTATTCAAAGTAGTTGTAATAGTTGAAGCCGGTGGACAACAACCATGGAGAAGCATCATTGACCTTGATGCAATGTCGGTGATGATGGAGATCATGTCCGTTCTTGAAGATGGAGATCGAAAGCACAAAGAAGAAAGGCCATGTCATATCACATATTATGAATTGCATGTGATGTTAATCCTTTATGCATCTTGTATTGCTTAGTAGACGACGGTAGAATTATAAGATGATCCCTCATGCACATGAATTTCAAGTCATAAAGTGTTCACCCTTAGTTAGCACCGTTGCTAAAGCTTGTTGTTTCGAAGCACCACGTGATGATCGGGTGTGTTAGATTCTACAAGTGTATACAACGTGAGCAAGCCAGATTTGCTCATGCGGAAACTAAGGTTTGATCTTGACGAGCCTAGCATGTACAGACATGGCCTCAGGAACACGGATTACCGAAAGGTAGAGCATGAGTCATATAGTAGATATGATGAACATGTTGATTGTTCGCCATTGAAGCTATATTAACTCTCGTGATGATCGGTTTTGATGTGGTGGATTTGGTTCGTGTGATCACTAAAACAATGTGAGGGATATTGTTTTGAGTGGGAGTTCACCTAGATTAATTTAATTATTAATTAGAACTCAATTTATCATAAACTAAATCAAAGTGAATTTGCATAGTTGTTGTAGTCATTGGCATATGTTTACCACCTTGCGCTTAGTTATAATTGAGATGATAGAACTATAGAATTCTGGTTAGTTACTTTACGAACTGGTATCGTATTGTTTTGAAGTGTTAATCTAAAGTTTAAAAGTCCCATTGCAAACTTTCAGTAAGTTTTGATTACTCCATGAAGTTTAATAGTTGGTATTAAAATCAAGAGTAACAATTCCAATGTTAGTATATTAGTATCATGTTTGTCTCCATGATTCTTGATATTCAAAAGGATTGTCTTAATATCAAGGTTATCTAGGATCTGAAAGAGTTGTTTCAGAAACCATGATGTGTGGAAGATATTGTGATATCTCGAAACGAAGTTTTGGTTGCAACATGATAGAGTATAATATGGCAAAAGTCATGTTCTCATATTTGATGAGAATTTGCAAAAGGTTGGAGACACTAGTTGTCCTAATCCTCCAAAAGGTTTTGGAGAGCAACATTATACTTGCAATTCAACATTACAAGCTAAAGTAGCTTGATCAGGGATAATTCCATGATAAGGGTGAATATTTGATGTAGGTAAAATATTTACTACACCAAGAGATTACTAAAGAAAGGAATTTGAAAGAACACCAAACATTTGATGATAGGTGATCTACTTCAAAGTGCAAGTCCAAAGACATTGGTATTTAATTATACACGCTTTGGATTATGTGTCATATGTATGACTCCACTATTGATGTTGATAGATTCTTTCAAATGTAAAAGGAAATACTGAAAGAGAATCTCATAAATATATGGCAGAAAAGAAAAGACTAGAATTGTTCAGTTTAAGTATATAGATGATATACATGTTATGGCTATATTCTTTGCTTATTAAACAATGTGGTTCTTAAGTATTTGATACTGAATTTGTTGGTGTGAATCGTCATACAAAACAACACAATTCATGAACTACAATGGCCTAAGTAACTAGCAAAAGAATATGTGATGATATTCATCGAGAACAAATAAAGGGTTATTGTGTTAAACATCGAAGCTTGCCTTCAAGATTTGTTTTATCAGGTATTATGAGAACAAAAGGGTTGTTCAAATAATTGTCGTAATCCATAAAAGATGGATGATTCACAAATCTCGTTGGAGAAATCACATCCATAAAACTAGTGCTAAAAATGTCGAAAGACAAATTGATTAAAAGATCACTTAGGAAGTGACATCGCCGTTTAAATTATCTTGGAAAGAAAACATGAATAAAATCCATATGGATGGAATTTTGGAGTCTATTTGATTTTGATCAAATGACGCTTGAGAAACTTTCCTAGAGATAATTAAAACTTCGTTCATAGGCCAAAAGGGAACGAATGACTAGCTTATTGGAACTTGTACATATTGTTGTACGAAATCCATTATGTGTAGTCAAGAGCGATGGATTTCAACTTCATATGCTTTCTCCAAAAATTTGAGTGAATATATGAATATTTACTTAATAAGGATGAAGTGTGAAATATTTGAAAAGTTCAAAGATTTTCAAGATGAAGTGAAAAATCATTGTAACAAGAATATAAATAGTTTATGATAGGATCATAAAGGAAGATATTTGAGTTACAAGTTTAGCATAATACCTAAGATTTAAGGAATCAATCCGTGGATTTGCATTTCCCGAAACACCATAAAAGTATGGAGCGTTCGAGATATGTAATTAAACCTTGTTTGACATGGTAAGATCAAAGGTATAATTCATAAAACTGCCATTATGTTTTAAAGATTAAAAGCTTTAGAGACTACCGTTTTTCCACTAAAAAGAGCTCCATCATAATCCGTTGAAATGACACCATATGTTATGGTTTGGGATAAAACCCAAGTTGTCCATTCTTAAAACATTGGTATGCTTTGCATAAGAAAGATGTTTGCAACCAAAGTCGGATGAACCTGTCTTTGTATGATTATTTGAATAAGCTGAGTATTCCTCCATAACACCAGAGACAAAAGTATTTGTCGCTTAGAACGTCAAGTTTCTTTGGGAAGGAATTTTTCGTGAAAAGAAAAGTGGGAGGACAATAGAACTTTGATAAGGTTAAAAGAAACTTAGCTATATGTGCAAAGATGCGCAGCGCCGAAAAGTGTTCCGGAGTTAGCAAAACAATGCTCATGGCTCACGTACCTCAAAGGTTGTGGTCACGAAGATCCAAGTTCCTATTGAAACAAGTAGGTCGGATGAACAATCAAATACCAAGATTTGAGAGTTAAATCATTATTTGACAATAATGACCCGACTACGTGCAAAGAAGCGATGATGAGCCCTGACTCCGTCAAATGGCTTGAAGCCATAAAATCCGTGATAGTTCCGTACACGAGAAATCAAGTTTTGAACTTGAAGGACCCTCGAGAAAGGTGTAAGACCTTACAGTTGTGTCTGGATCTATAAAGAAATAGACATGGATGTTTTACATCTATGAAATAGTCGACATGTTGGGAAAGAGTTCACAAAATGTTCAAAGGTTGACTATGACAAGATTTGATCTTTCATAGTGATATTTAGTCTAGACGGATTAATGTAGCAACCACTACATATAATTTGTTATATGGTAGTTGAATAAACAAAACAAGTTCTTCTAATAGAATCGTTACCTAGGACATGTGCATAACACGGTCCATAGGGTTTTGTTAATTCAAAAGGATGCTAAAAGCATATGCAAACTTCAATGGTTAAAGTGAGCATCACGAGTTGGAATCTTCCGTTGTGATGAAACTGTTAAAGGAGTTTAAAAGTTCATCGAGACGATGGAGATGCTTGCATTTGCAAGAAATTAAGTGGAGCGCTAAGACATGTTTCTAATACATTATGTGGAAGACATATTGTTGATTGGAAATAATGTATCTTTTATTAACACATATTAAGAATTTCATCCCGATGAAAGACTTAGGCAAAACCCAAATATTTGGCATCAATAGACGCTAATATGGTTGTGCCAGAAGTACATAGAGGAGATATTGAATGAGTTCAATATAGAAACTACAAGAAAGGTTCTTGTCGCACAGAAAGGATTGAAAGAGTTCAAATGTTGATGATATATTCAAGTGTATTGACATTTGGTAAAGTGAAACAAATAATCAAGTATAGATTGATACTTGATGTATGAAATCACAAAGAGTATTTATATCAATCATACTGTGATATGTACAAATCCAGATATGCCCTATGCTCTAAATGTTGTGAGCATATACCAGAATGATTCGTAAGATGATCATTGGACAATAGTAAGGATATTCTTATGATCTTTTGGAAGAACTAAGAGTATAATATTTGTAGAAGTGACAAATAGATGGTTAGTTCATTGTAAAAGTACTACATTGATACTAGTTTTGTCACAAAGTACAAATTGAGTTTATCTCAATCTAAACTAAGGGTGGCACAATATAATGGAAAGTGAGTTCCATAATAGATTTGGATGAGTTCCAAAGTTAAGACATTGTGACAGATACTACAACAAAAGGCTAAGTATATGACTGCTATAATAGCAGCTAAAGAGGGCATTTGTGTCAAGTAGTTTGTTATCAAACTAGGTGTAGTTCACAGCGGGATAATACTATGAAGATATATTGTATGACAATATTATCAACATGTTTTAACCCCGAAGAACTAAAGGTCACACCAAAGGACCAAATTTGTACGAAGCCATCTCATTAGAGAATGAGTGATACGTAGAGACGCAAAGACATGCAATTACACACGACACGGAAGTGTCGATCCGAGATCGATTGACCACTAGCAATAGTGTACATACAACACCAGAAAGCCATAGGTGTTGAATACACAAAGGTTTGAAACTAGATTATTGACTCTAGTGCAAGTGGGAGACTGTTGGAGATATGCCCAAGAGGCAATAATAAAGTGGTTATTATCATATCTTCACACTTATGATAAATGTTTACATACCATGCTATAATTGTATTAACCGGAAACATTAATACTTGTGTGATTTGTAAACTAAAATAAGAGTCCCTAGTAAAGCCTCTTGTTAAACTAAGCTTGTTGGTTAATATATGATCATGGTTTCACGATCATGAACATAGAGATGTTATTAACAAGGATCATATCATTAGGAGAATGATATGGTGGACATACTCCTATAGATAAGCGTAGCATAAAGATCAAGTCATTTCAATAGTTCAATTGCTATATGCTTTCGATACATAGTAGCCTAATTCCTTCGACCATGAGATCATGCATATCACCTTTACCGATGGATGCTTTGATGACATCAAACACCACACCGAATCGGGTGGCTATAAAGGTGGCATTGAGTGTTCGGAAAGTATTGGTTGAAACACATGGATCAAGAGTGGATTTGTCCATCCATATGACGGATAGATATACTACAGGCCCTCTCGGTGGAATGTCATCCAATTAGCTTGCAAGCATGTGACTGCTCACAAGGGATCACATATCACGAACGAGAAAAGAGTACTTATCGGTAACGAGGTTGAACTAGGTATGCGGAGATACTGACGATCATAACCTCGGATAAGTAAACGATCGTGAGACAAAGGGAAATTGGTATCGTATGTAAGTGGTTCATTCGATCGCAAAGTAATCGTAGAAATATGTGGGAGCCATATGAATTTCCAGATTCCTCTATTGGTTATTGATCGGAGAAGTGTCTCGATCATGTCCGCATAATTCACGAACCGTAGGGAGACACACTTAAGGATTCGACGTTGTTTGAGTAGTTATGGTATTATGAGAAAGAGACCGAATGTTGTTCGGAGTCTCGGATGGGATCCGGATATCACGAGGTGATCCGGAATGGTCCGGAGAATAAGATTCATATAAGGAAAGTCCCGTTTCGGAGTTCGGGAATGATTCCGGTGTTTTCATCGGGAATGTTCTAGAAGGTTCCGGAATGTCCGGCACTCCGGGGGGGAAGGGGTACATGAATGTGTCATTACATATTGGAATGATTGCATCATGTACTAAGTGTTCTCGCTGTTCCAAATAAAGGATTAAATTGAATCCTAAAACTGAAAAGTCAAATGGCCAGTTTGAAAGTCAAACGGCTAAAACAGGAAACTGAGGGAAACAAGCAAGAGGAGGTTGAAACCGACTTGGGGGAGGAGTCCCTCCTCTCCAAGCTAGCGCGCCACCCAAGGCCGACTTGGGAGGGACTCCTCCCTTGGCCCTCCCACCTATAAAAGGAGGGCAGGGCCTCCTCTAGACACACAAGTTCCTATCCTCTAATCTAAATCCTAGCCCTAGACTCCGGTTTAGAGCCGCTTTGGTTTAGAGCTTCTAATTGCACTAGCCTTGGATTAGAGCCTTCTAATTGGTGTGTCTAAACACTAGACCACTAATAGCTCTCTCATACTCCACCATACTCGCTCAAAGGCGAAGCCTGGGATCTCCCTCTACTTAGGTACCACGCCGTTGTCTTCTTGGAATCGCGAGGAGAGTGCTACAACCTCCACTGCTTTGGAACAAGGAGAGGAAGGTCTTCGTCGAGTACCGAGCGTGTGACCGAGCGCTAGGAAGCGCTTGGCCGGAAGGATCATCTACGCGATCTTGAGATCGGAAAGAGTACGACTACATCACCCACGAGAATCTGCTCTCGTTAACCGCTTTGGAATCTTCGAGGGTAAGTTATTCCATCGACTCGTTGCTACAATATAGTAGATAGATCTTGGCTTGTTTGTTTGTATGTGATAGAAAATTTTTGTTTTCCATGCTACGAACCCCTACAGTGGTATCAGAGCCAGGTTTATATGTAGATCTGTTGCACGAGTAGAACACAATGGTCATTGTGGGCGTTGATGCTTTTATTGTCGATTGCTTCTTGTGTACTTTGCATCTTGCGGTATGTTGGGATGAAGCGGCCCGGGCTAACCTTACATGACATCGTTCATGAGACTTGCTCCATGCTTGACATGCAACTTGTATTGCATAAGTGGCTTTGCGGGTGCCTGTTTCTCCTAGCATAGTTAAGATCCAATTTACAACGGGTGATTGACAATACTAGTATCAATGTTGTGGTTCTTGTTCGTAAGTTAGAACGACACTTATTGAAAGCCCCAAACCACGTAAAACATGCAAAGAAAATTAGAAGCGTCTAACTTTGTTTTGCAGGGGTGTGCTGTGATGTGATATGGCCATGATTGTGATTATATATGATGTATGCAATGTTCCTTATTGTAAGTAGGCAACCGCGGGGAATATATGGTTGTCTTTAATGTCCATTAAGACCCGTGTCTATTCAAAGTAGTTGTAATAGTTGAAGCGGTGGACAACAACCATGGAGAAGCATCATTGACCTTGATGCAATGTCGGTGATGATGGAGATCATGTCCGTTCTTGAAGATGGAGATCGAAAGCACAAAGAAGAAAGGCCATGTCATATCACATATTATGAATTGCATGTGATGTTAATCCTTTATGCATCTTGTATTGCTTAGTAGGCGGCGGTAGCATTATAAGATGATCCCTCATGCACATGAATTTCAAGTCATAAAGTGTTCACCCTTAGTTAGCACGTTGCTAAAGCTTGTTGTTTGAAGCACCACGTGATGATCGGGTGTGTTAGATTCTACAAGTGTATACAACGTGAGCAAGCCAGATTTGCTCATGCGGAAACTAAGGTTTGATCTTGTGAGCCTAGCATGTACAGACATGGCCTCAGGAACACGGATTACCGAAAGGTAGAGCATGAGTCATATAGTAGATATGATGAACATGTTGATTGTTCGCCATTGAAGCTATATTAACTCTCGTGATGATCGGTTTTGATGTGGTGGATTTGGTTCGTGTGATCACTAAAACAATGTGAGGGATATTGTTTTGAGTGGGAGTTCACCTAGATTAATTTAATTATTAATTAGAACTCAATTTATCATAAACTAAATCAAAGTGAATTTGCATAGTTGTTGTAGTCATTGGCATATGTTTACCACCTTGCGCTTAGTTATAATTGAGATGATAGAACTATAGAATTCTGGTTAGTTACTTTACGAACTGGTATCGTATTGTTTTGAAGTGTTAATCTAAAGTTTAAAAGTCCCATTGCAAACTTTCAGTAAGTTTTGATTACTCCATGAAGTTTAATAGTTGGTATTAAAATCAAGAGTAACAATTCTAGTGTTAGTATATTAGTATCATGTTTGTCTCCATGATTCTTGATATTCAAAAGGATTGTCTTAATATCAAGGTTATCTAGGATCTGAAAGAGTTGTTTCAGAAACCATGATGTGTGGAAGATATTGTGATATCTGAAACGAAGTTTTGGTTGCAACATGATAGAGTATAATATGGCAAAAGTCATGTTCTCATATTTGATGAGAATTTGCAAAAGGTTGGAGACACTAGTTGTCCTAATCCTCCAAAAGGTTTTGGAGAGCAACATTATACTTGCAATTCAACATTACAAGCTAAAGTAGCTTGATCATGGATAATTCCATGATAAGGGTGAATATTTGATGTAGGTAAAATATTTACTACACCAAGAGATTACTAAAGAAAGGAATTTGAAAGAACACCAAACATTTGATGATAGGTGATCTACTGCAAAGTGCAAGTCCAAAGACATTGGTATTTAATTATACGCTTTGGATTATGTGTCATATGTATGACTCCACTATTGATGTTGATAGATTCTTTCAAGCAGAAAAGGAAATCTTGAAAGAGAATCTCATAAATATATGGCGAAAAGAAAAGACTAGAATTGTTCGGTTTAAGTATATAGATGATATACATGTTATGGCTATATTCTTTGCTTATTAAACAATGTGGTTCTTAAGTATTTGATACTGAATTTGTTGGTGTGAATCGTCATACAAAACAACACAATTCATGAACTACAATGGCCTAAGTAACTAGCAAAAGAATATGTGATGATATTCATCGAGAACAAATAAAGGGTTATTGTGTTAAACATGAAGCTTGCCTTCAAGATTTGTTTTATCGGTATTATGAGAACAAAAGGGTTGTTCAAATAATTGTCGTAATCCATAAAAGATGGATGATTCACAAATCTCGTTGGAGAAATCACATCCATAAAACTAGTGCTAAAAATGTCGAAAGACAAATTGATTAAAAGATCACTTAGGAAGTGACATCGTTTAAATTATGTTGGAAAGAAAACATGAAGAAAATCCATATGGATGGAATTTTGGAGTCTATTTGATTTTGATCAAATGGCTTGAGAAACTTTCCTAGAGATAATTAAAACTTCGTTCATAGGCCAAAAGGGAACGAATGACTAGCTTATTGGAACTTGTACATATTGTTGTACGAAATCCATTATGTGTAGTCAAGAGCGATGGATTTCAACTTCATATGCTTTCTCCGAAAATTTGAGTGAATATATGAATATTTACTTAATAAGGATGAAGTGTGAAATATTTGAAAAGTTCAAAGATTTTCAAGATGAAGTGAAAAATCATTGTAACAAGAATATAAATAGTTTATGATAGGATCATAAAGGAAGATATTTGAGTTACAAGTTTAGCATAATACCTAAGATTTAAGGAATCATTCCGTGGATTTGCATTTCCCGAAACACCATAAAAGTATGGAGCGTTCGAGATATGTAATTAAACCTTGTTTGACATGGTAAGATCAAAGGTATAATTCATAAAACTGCCATTATGTTTTAAAGATTAAAAGCTTTAGAGACTACCGTTTTTCCACTAAAAAGAGCTCCATCATAATCCGTTGAAATGACACCATATGTTATGGTTTGGGATAAAACCCAAGTTGTCCTTTCTTAAAACATTGGTATGCTTTGCATAAGAAAGATGTTTGCAACCAAAGTCGGATGAACCTGTCTTTGTATGATTATTTGAATAAGCTGAGTATTCCTCCATAACACCGAGACAAAAGTATTTGTCGCTTAGAGCGTCAAGTTTCTTTGGGAAGGAATTTTTCGTGAAAAGAAAAGTGGGAGGACAATAGAACTTTGATAAGGTTAAAGAACCTTAGCTATATGTGCAAAGATGCGCAGCGCCGAAAAGTGTTCCGGAGTTAGCAAAACAATGCTCATGGCTCACGTACCTCAAAGGTTGTGGTCACGAAGATCCAAGTTCCTATTGAAACAAGTAGGTCGGATGAACAATCAAATACCAAGATTTGAGAGTTAAATCATTATTTGACAATAATGATCCGACTACGCAAAGAAGCGATGATGAGCCACGACTCCGTCAAATGGCTTGAAGCCATAAAATCCGTGATAGTTCCATACACGAAATCAAGTTTTGAACTTGAAGGACCCTCGAGAAAGGTGTAAGACCTTACGATTGTGTGCGGATCTATAAAGAAATAGACATGGATGTTTTACATCTATGAAATAGTCGACATGTTGGGAAAGAGTTCACAAAATGTTCAAAGGTTGACTATGACAAGATTTGATCTTTCATAGTGATATTTAGTCTAGACGGATTAATGTAGCAACCACTACATATAATTTGTTATATGGTAGTTGAATAAACAAAACAAGTTATTCTAATAGAATCGTTACCTAGGACATGTGCATAACACGGTCCATAGGGTTTTGTTAATTCAAAAGGATGCTAAAAGCATATGCAAACTTCAATGGTTAAAGTGAGCATCACGGTTGGAATCTTCACTGATGAAAGCTGTTAAAGGAGTTTAAAAGTTCATCAGAGACGATGGAGATGCTTGCATTTGCAAGAAATTAAGTGGGAGCGCTAAGACATGTTTCTAATACATTATGTGGAAGACATATTGTTGATTGGAAATAATGTATCTTTTATTAACACATATTAAGAATTTCATCCCGATGAAAGACTTAGGCAAAACCAAATATTTGGCATCAATAGGCGCTAATATGGTTGTGCGGAAGTACATAGAGGAGATATTGAATGAGTTCAATATAGAAACTACAAGAAAGGTTCTTGTCGCACGAGAAAGGATTGAAAGAGTTCAAATGTTGATGATATATTCAAGTGTATTGACATTTGGTAAAGTGAAACAAATAATCAAGTATAGATTGATACTTGATGTATGAAATCACAAAGAGTATTTATATCAATCATCTTGTGATATGTACAAATCCAGATATGCCCTATGCTCTAAATGTTGTGAGCATATACCAGAATGATTCGTAAGATGATCATTGGACAATAGTAAGGATATTCTTATGATCTTTTGGAAGAACTAAGAGTATAATATTTGTAGAAGTGACAAATAGATGGTTAGTTCATTGTAAAAGTACTACATTGATACTAGTTTTGTCACAAAGTACAAATTGAGTTTATCTCAATCTAAACTAAGGGTGGCACAATATAATGGAAAGTGAGTTCCATAATAGATTTGGATGAGTTCCAAAGTTAAGACATTGTGACAGATACTACAACAAAAGGCTAAGTATATGACTGCTATAATAGCAGCTAAAGAGGGCATTTGTGTCAAGTAGTTTGTTATCAAACTAGGTGTAGTTCACGGCGGGATAATAGTATGAAGATATATTGTATGACAATATTATCAACATGTTTTAACCCCGAAGAACTAAAGGTCACACCAAAGGACCAAATTTGTACGAAGCCATCTCATTAGAGAATGAGTGATACGTAGAGACGCAAAGACATGCAATTACACACGGACCTGGAAGTGTCAGATCCGGAGATCAGTTGACCACTAGCAATAGTGTACATACAACACCAGAAAGCCATAGGTGTTGAATACACAAAGGTTTGAAACTAGATTATTGACTCTAGTGCAAGTGGGAGACTGTTGGAGATATGCCCAAGAGGCAATAATAAAGTGGTTATTATCATATCTTCACACTTATGATAAATGTTTACATACCATGCTATAATTGTATTAACCGGAAACATTAATACTTGTGTGATTTGTAAACTAAAATAAGAGTCCCTAGTAAAGCCTCTTGTTAAACTAAGCTTGTTGGTTAATATATGATCATGGTTTCCTGATCATGAACATAGAGATGTTATTAACAACAGGATCATATCATTAGGAGAATGATATGGTGGACATACTCCTATAGATAAGCGTAGCATAAAGATCAAGTCATTTCAATAGTTCAATTGCTATATGCTTTCTGATACATAGTAGCCTAATTCCTTTGACCATGAGATCATGCATATCACCTTTACCGGATGGATGCTTTGATGACATCAAACACCACACCGTGGCGGGTGGCTATAAAGGTGGCATTGAGTGTTCGGAAAGTATTGGTTGAAACACATGGATCAAGAGTGGGATTTGTCCATCCATATGACGGATAGATATACTCTGGGCCCTCTCGGTGGAATGTCATCCAATTAGCTTGCAAGCATGTGACTGGCTCACAAGGGATCACATATCACGGGAACGAGAAAAGAGTACTTATCGGTAACGAGGTTGAACTAGGTATGCGAGAGATCAAGCGATCATAACCTCGGATAATTAAACTATCGTGAGACAAAGGGAAATTGGTATCGTATGTAAGTGGTTCATTCGATCGCAAAGTAATCGTAGAAATATGTGGGAGCCATATGAATTTCCAGATTCCTCTATTGGTTATTGATCGAAGTGTCTCGATCATGTCCGCATAATTCACGAACCGTGGGAGACACACTTAAGGATTCGACGTTGTTTGAGTAGTTATGGTATTATGAGAAAGAGACCGAATGTTGTTGAGTCTCGGATGGGATCCGGATATCACGAGGTGATCCGGAATGGTGCGGAGAATAAGATTCATATAAGGAAAGTCCGTTTCGGAGTTCGGGAATGATTAGGTGTTTTCATCGGGAATGTTCTAGAAGGTTCCGGAATGTCCGGCACTCGGGGAAGGGTACATGAATGTGTCATTACATATTGGAATGATTGCATCATGTACTAAGTGTTCTCGCTGTTCCAAATAAAGGATTAAATTGAATCCTAAAACTGAAAAGTCAAATGGCGGTTTGAAAGTCAAGCGGCTAAAAGCGAACCGAGGGAAACAAGCAAGAGGAGGTTGAAACCGACTTGGGAGGAGTCCTCCTCTCCAAGCCGCGGCGCCACCAAGGCCGACTTGGGAGGGACTCCTCCCTTGGCCGCCCTCCCACCTATAAAAGGAGGCAGGGCCTCCTCCTCTAGACACACAAGTTCCTATCCTCTAATCTAAATCCTAGCCCTAGACTCCGGTTTAGAGCCGCTTTGGTTTAGAGCTTCTAATTTCACTAGCCTTCGGATTAGAGCCTTCTAATTGGTGTGTCTAAACACTAGACCACTAATAGCTCTCTCTCTCATACTCCACCATACTCGCTCTGGCTTAAGGCGAAGCCTCATGATCTCCCTCTACTTCGATACCACGCCGTTGTCTTCGGAATCGCGAGGAGAGTGCTACAACCTCCATTGCTTTGGAACAAGGGAGAGGAAGGTTTTCGAAATCGTACCGAATGTGTGACCGATCATGAGCGAGCCGGAGCACGCCGGAAGGATCGTCTACGCGATCTTGAGATCGGAAAGAGTACGACTACATCACCCACGAGAATCTGCTCTCGTTAACCGCTTTGGAATCTTCGAGGGTAAGTTATTCCATCGACTCGTTGCTACAATCTAGTAGATAGATCTTGGCTTGTTTGTTTGTATGCGATAGAAAATTTTTGTTTTCCATGCTACGAACCCCTACACACATTTGTGTATATTATTCTTGTATGGTATTGTAATTACATGTTGTTTCACACACACTCACAAGCCTTAAAAAGAAGCACAAGTGTGAAGCTTATCTAAAAGTATAACACATTCTAAAGAAACCCTTTCTAGTTTCCAAACCCTAGATCAACGCTTATTCTGGGGATATGAATTTATCAAATTGCATTACATTACTTATGCATAATAGCATCCCGCTCCTTTAAACATTAGTCCTTACCATACCAATGATGCTGATTTCAGATATTGGATCTTATATTGTCTCGAAGACCGTGAGTGCATAATCTTGCAATCACAAAAGGCAAGTTCACACTTGCTCATGTCCTTTGATTATTTTATGTAAAGTATTTTGCAAATCCAGAGTTGTCATCACCTGCATTTCAAAGAGGTCATAAAACACTATTTTCATAATAATATGATTATAGGTTATTTACCATGAGGTAATAACCTACTATGAAAGTTTCGGTGGTAAAGGAACATATTATCTAGGACTTAACAACCAATGTCTCCAGTGATTCTTGCGTTGTATATCACGCATTAACCATGATATTTGGAATGGGACGGAGAAGTCAGCTGTATCTTCTTCCTCTCGCATGTAGCCGGATGTGCATGTCGTGGTTGTTATCCTCGTAGCGTGCATTAATTGGTAATTCATAGAGGATATGTAGCATATGGGTGGGAACCCTCAACATCCCACGATAGTTCTGGCATCTGACGGTCTGTACTAACCATTGTCGTAATTCAATGGGTGGCATGGCGTACACCAAGGAGACATGCGAGGTCGCGAAGGGGGCAGTGATTGGCTTGGACCTTAGACTGGGCCGCATACCAAGGAAGTATGGACAAGGTCATGACTTGGTTGTGCAACAAGGCTAAGGTCTCTCATGGGTAAAGTAACGCACCTCTGCAGAGTGTAAGAACTGTAACTTGTTACTCCCTGTTCCGGGAAGGAGCTACGAACACGGCAGGAAAGGAACTCCATGAAAGTTCTGGTAAACCCGTGAAGGCTGATGGGCATAGCTTTTCAGAATAAAAGCAACCTTTGAAGATATGTTTACAAAAACTTGCATTGCCTACGACCTACGGTCTGTGGTTGTAGATATAGTGCATCAGACACTCCTTTCTAGTGAACTTGCTGAGTACGCTCGTACTCAAAGTATCTTCTTAACCCTTGCTAGATTCTGAAGCCAATAAGATGACGTCTACATCAAGTTATGTTCCAGGAATCATCATCAAAAGCTCAAGTTATTCAATGAAGTGAAGGAAGTCAACATATACATCAACTCAAGTGAAGACGAAGTTGCTTATTAGATAGGAATATAATCTCTAACCATAGAATCTACTTCTGTAGAGTATTGCAATAGCAGCAATGCCAGACCAATAGTTTAGATACTAGTCTTATTAGTATGATAATTTTTGAGTTGTTTATTTCTGATTATTATTTGAAAGAAGTTTATTTCTCTCTCTTTAACCTAGAGTGTTCTCTGTATCTTTTGTAAAGAGTTGAGTTGTAACCTATAGTCATGTCTTGGACCTGTTGTGTTTCTGTTGTACCACTTTGAGTGATGTAATACTAGTGAACGGTGTTCCATTGGTGTTATGTCAACGACTATAGTGTACTACATCATGCAGTGGTATGCTGGGTCACCACAATAAGATTCTCTAGGAGTTGGATCAATGTACTGATAGTGAAGATGAAGAGGAAGGTGGATCATCTCAGCAGCCGCATCACTCTCGCACTCTCTCCTATGGCTCTTGGTCTCGTGGTCATGTTGATTGGAGTGTGTTTGAGGATGATGCCTCTTCGTCTCTCAATGGCAAGGGCCCAGCTAAACGTAGTGATCAGGATTATGTGGAGAGCTCCGATGGTGGAGAAGATGACGAGTAGGACGAGGATGAAGAGTGATCCGGTTGGGACGTCTAGACTTGCTCTTTTCTCCTTTTTGGTGTCTCGATGCCAAAGGGAGGGAAGCTGCACTATTAGGTTGTGCGTGGGATTTGCATGGGAAGTCACAAGCTCGTTCTTCATTTGATATTTTGTTGCTTGTGAACTTATTATTTTGCCTCGTATTATTTGTGAACCTTATTTGTTGTGGACCTTATGTGCTATCTATTTATGTCACTGTGTAATTGGAGTCTATGGTATTGTATCTTGTGGTTTCATATCTTGTGTATGGTGAAGACTTTTCTTGTGAAGACTTTTCTTAATTATTGCCCATCTATAACTCTTCGCCACATTTATTGGTGCAAAGGTATGAGTATCATTTCACAATTACATTTCCTTGCACTTTGGTAGGTTTGTAACGTTAAGAGGGAGTGATCTTCCTTGATTTTTGCACTTCTATTCAAATACAATATCTCGAATGTGCACACTTCGAGGGGGATCCTATCTACTTCTTGTGTAGTTTGTTGTGCCTATATATTATTGTCCTTTTATTTGTGCAAATCCTTGTGTTGTCATCAAACACCAAAAGGGGGGATTGAAAGGGAATTTCCTGCCTTAATAATTTTTTGGTGTTTGTTGTCAACACAAATAAGGTTTTACCGTGTGTTAAGTATATTGCAGGTTATATCATTGTCAAAGCACAAGACGGTGCTCTTCCTAGCAATGGAGAAGGGTTTAAATTTTCATCAAGAATGGTCACTTGGTTTGGAAGATGGAGTTGCTGCCTGCCTTGAGTCCGGAGACTCTAAGGTCCAAGATCAGAGACTCCGGTGTTTCCGGCCGGAGACTCTGGCCTGGTCTTCGGTCCTATCTCCACCCCCTGGAAATCTCTCTGTATGGATCCTCGGAGTGCTGCCCGGAGTCGAGCCTCGCCCTGGAGACTCCGATGCAGGGGCCCGGAGACTCTGGCCATGTCTCCTGACTAGTATTTTGGGCTCCTAGGATTGCTCCCATTATACCCCCCCCCCCCAAAAAAAAAAACCTGACCAGAGTCATGCCTCCACCCCGGAGACTCCATCCCTGGCTGAAGACTCTGGCCCTAGGGACCGAAGACTCCAGTGTTAGTGATTCTGCAACGACTCTATCTTTAGGGGATATTTATATCCCCCTTCTTCCCCAAGTGAAGGTTGTGGCTTCTATTCTCTCTTTATCACCCATTGTTGCTGAGCTTCAACCTCCTAGTTCTCCCTCCCTAGCCACTAGAACTTGATGCCCCTTGGAGAATCAAGGGAGGATACCTAGACCTAGCTTTTCACCAAAGGGATTTGTGTTTCCCCACCATTTGTGTAAGTTGTTGTTGCCCTAGGGTTTGAGGAAACCCTAACTTGAAGAACTTGCCCTCCATTGTTCATCCTTGTGTGTAAGAGCTTTAGGGTCATCTTGGGAGCCTCCAATTCAGTTGTGGAGAAGTGCCCCAAGGTTTTTTACAAGGTTTCGGTCGTCACCTTGAAGGCCACCGTATAGTGGATCGTGTGCTTGCCGCGAGGCGGGTGCGCGGGAGAATCGGGTGAGGACTTTCATGGCGATGGTGGTATTAGTACCGCCCACCCCTCCAACGGAGACATACTTCTCCTTTAAAGGAAGGAACTTGGAGAAAACATCTCTGTGTCTTCTCTTAGTGACTTCTATCCTTTACTCCTTATTATTCTTGTTGCTTGCTTGTCATATAGGTTCTTTCACTTAGTTGCATATCTAGAGAACTTACTTTATGTCAAGCCTTAATTTGAAAAATAAAATAAAAATTGAGTAGCGCCTATTCACACCCCCCCCCCTCTAGTCTCTTATATCGATCTTTCAACTATTTCACACCCAAAAGGGTTTCCCTACTAGTGGAGGAGGCAGTGTGTAGGATAACAAAGGTGCTAATATATGTCCCATTCTGCATGCCTACCCCCCTATATACATAGTGGGGGCTAGAGTTACGAAGTGCCAAGATGGTTTTATATGTCGAGGTGCCTAAGCAAAAAAAAAAACTAACATGTATCTAGATCTGATCTTGTAGGAGTTACATGATATCCCGAAGAATCAACTATTGATTCCCCTTGACTTGAGCACCAAGGTAATTGCATTTGGGCCCCCACCTGGGGTCCAAACTCTCATAGTGGATCACCATGGTTCCGGGTGGGCCATCTCCTAGTTGTTCAGGTCCACCTGGTACCTATGACTTTGTCACATAACATAAATTTCATGGGACATCTTTTACTGCAATGTCTATCCGTGACATATTTGGGGAACACTTTATACACACTCTGGACTCCCCTCCTCTTTAATTAATACATAGTGCGGACTTCATTGTGTCTATGTAACGCATATGTTCATGTAGACACTAGCACAAATAATTGCATAATATTGACAAAAGGCACTAGTATAGACCCCCCCTCACAAACACACAAGGAACACACACCCTTTATGGATTTTTCTTGTGATATGGTTCTCATCAACTCCAGCCTAATACTTCTAACAGAATATTGGGGTTTTGAGTTTGGGAAACTTTGCTATGGTTCAAGATCAAAGTGAAGGCCAACTAATGTTTACACTTGGAGGTTGTGTGCCTACTAGACGGCTAGGTGTCACTTGGAACCCTTCAGATTTGTGAAGGTCAAAGATTACCCATCTTATGCGAAGATCTACCCTTAGTGGTTGGGCATGGATTTGGTTTGGTGCATCGAGGAGGCATAAGTGGGAATTTGTGGCCTTAGGACTTCGTTTTTTAACCTTCTCAATGAGGACGTAGGATTGAACCAATAATCTAAAACTTTGTCTACATCCTTGTATATGCCTATGATTGTCTTAGCTTAACCCTTGACTTTATGCAATCTAATTTTCCACACGAGTTTTTGCTCGTAAGGCGTTTTAAGTGTACCTTCGTCTTTTAAGGCGTTTTAGTGTACCTCTGGATGAGCTCATGTTGTAATTCGCCTTTCTATTTTCTTTATTGATCTTGAACTTGTGTCGGCTGTGTGCATCCTAGTTATGCAAAGGCCGGGTATAATATTTTAAAACTTTTAAGTAATAAAACACCCATTTCCAAAAAAAAAAAATCGTTGTATATGCCTATTATTGTCTGAGCTCAACCCTTGACTTTATGCAATCTAATTTGCCACATGAGTTATTTCTCTTAGTTTGCAATAAACTCATTTGTAGCAGAAGAACACAAATTTTAGCGTTATTGGGAAGAAAATGGTTTCATTGAAGGAGCATGATCTAATTGCTACATAAATTAGTAAAACTAATTTGGCGCTTTTTGTTTTATTGTTTCATGTAACTTTATCGTGGTTGAAAACAAGCGTTAGTTGCACTAGAAGCAAATTTGCATTGTTGAAACAAAACAATTACTTTGGAGCAGGGAGATCTTGAGTTATTTGTTACATTATTAATTGTTTGGAATAATTCGCAAATTTAAAAGTTATTTGCTTCTACATTAATTAGTCAAAATATTTAGTGGTATATGATAATTGTTTCCTACTCCAATGTTGCGTGCATGTTTCACAATATTCCCAACTTGACATCAGGGGAAAGATAGTGTAGAATGGACAAATTTTGGTAACCATTCATTGTTTCCTACTCCAATGTTACAATAGTCCTAGTAACTTGAGATGAGGAGAGATAGTATAAACAATTTTTTGGTAACCATTCATTCATTAATTGAGACCAGCACCTCGATGGACTCAAGTATTTCCCCTGGGCTCATCATGCTGCCTTTTGGGCCTATTGGGATTCGGGGTGTGTGTGCCTAGTGATGGCAATAATACACTACTACTATCCTCCGATCCGCCGAGCTGTGGGGGCAACAAGATCCTGGACCCTCTCCCTCTCCCCTCCATACACCACGCGGCCGCGTTCTCTCCCTTTATTTCACCGCTCACACTCAATAAGTAGAGAATCTTTAGCGCCGGATATCTCTTGATTGTCAGCATCGATCCCCCCCTTCTCCTTCTCCCTCCCTTCATATAAACTTCCCTCGACTCGATCACTCTTCTCATACTATCGTCCCCTCCCCAGAACCCTCTCCTCTATCTCTTTCTCTCTCTTCCAAGGAAGGAAGGAGAGAAGAAGAACCTTCATCAAGGAAGAAGAAGGAGTCTCGAGCAGAATTTCTGGATCTTAGAGGAGCTGCATGCGCTCCGAATTAAGGTGGATCTTTTTTCTCTTTTTTCTCCATCCCTTGCATGCGCCGCCGCGTCTTAGTCTGCATCGCCGGCAGAGGCCTCTTAGACCCCAGGGGGATCAAACTCCCATGGAGGATAGATCATCATCGCGGCTGGGCACATTCTTTTCGCTCTGCATGGCAACATGAAAACTATTTCTGAACTCGACTCCCTGGTCAGTTCTTCTCTTCCAAATTGCTAAAGAAACAAATTAATTTCTTGGTGATAATTATTTATTATTTCTGGAGCCTTTACTATGCATGGGTACAGTTGAGAGAGGAGCAGAAACGGCTATCTCTACTGGCCATTTATTTATTTATATTTATTTTAAGAGACAAAAGAAAAATCTCGATGCAAACTAAGACCCCTTCTGGAAAAGTACGTGCAATGATGTTTGCCTGCCGTCCACATGTCGCAACATCCTTTCTGTGTCCAATTTTCCTTTTCAGTTTCAAGTACTACTGAATTTTTTATTATATGAGAAAAGAAACGTGTATATATATGTGCACTCCTTTTTTTCATTTTCCAGTTCATACATTGAATACTACTTGTACGGGCTAGCTCTGCCGATCGAGGCATTCAGGAGGGGGCACCAGCTGCGAAAACATTAAACCCCATGTGTCCCATGGTCCTTGCAGCAACCAACCCCTCCCTCCCTACCGCGCTAGCTAGCTCATCCTTCATTGAACCTGGCATTTGCTGTACATTTCATGCTAGCTAGCTGCCCGTGATGTTTCAGTCAACATCTATCGATCTCCCTCCAGCTAGTTAAACCAGTGAGTTCATTTCGGAATCACCGCATAAGCCGAACAAGGCGTCGCAGTCCAGAGAAAGTTTGCAACTACTGTTCATTCAGGTATATTATGTCTAGAAAAGAAGACAATTAAAGCCCAAAATTTGCATCTTGTAATTCTACTAGGTGCTCAATCAAACTCTGAAGTAGCAGTTAGGTACTGACCATGGCAAAGGCTGCACTTGCACCCTGAGCCTTATGAGGCCTGCATATATAAATGGACAGTGAGATGATGCCAAGTTGCCAACATCTTGTGCAGAAAAGGGAGGACAGCAAAAGGAGAGGAGGAGGAAGGAGGAAGAGCAACCTAGCAACAGGCCATGCATACATGCTTGCTGATGGGGCCTTCCTGAGCTTGTGGTGTGGTGGTGCCTCAGGTACTGTTTCATCTGAAACCTGCACAGAGCATTAGTGCCATGCACATATCACCACTGTTTGTTCCCCTGCCTTTTTCAACCCACACTGCAGCCAGACTGCAGACCTCTCTCTCTCTCTCTCTCTTGAATTTTTATGCTACAAGCTGGAGTTTGGTGCATGATGAGGCTTCAAGGGACATGAGTTGCATGGAGGCCCCATATGTCTTCCTTAATGCCTTGATGCTTTGGGAACTCAGCAAAACACTACACGCACACACATAACTGACACACAAATCTTGAGATTTCAGGGATCCCAAATTCCCACAAATCTTGGATGTTTTTTTTCACTCTCCTGAAAAGCTTGAGTTAAAGTGTCACTTATTTCACCATCAACCTAGATTCAACCCAGTATCTAGGTATCTTATCTCTCACTCCTTTCAGGAAAATCTTAATTACCTTATCTTGGATTTTTTGCTTCCTTAAAAAGCTGCCTCCCACAGAACCTCTGTCACTAATGTGGCCAACACGCTGTCTTTGTATTGGATGGTGAGTGTGCACACAGGTCACATCAACATAGGGGTGGGGTGAGCCTAATCAGACCACAGGACCCCTAAAATGCCACCATGCGTGCGTTTGTGTGTGTGACCAGATGTGAAGTCATGCTTGCATAAACCCCAAGGAAATGCATACAAACAAGTTAACATCAGCAACATACATTTTTCTCTCTCAAAGATACTCTGAAGGTGAAAGGCTGTTGAGAGCTAGGAAGGATGGGGGCTCACACAAAGCTAGCTAGCTGCTATAACACACACACACACAAACACACACAGTGGAACCTGTGGTCCTGAAAGCTCCTCTCGCTTAAGAGTGTATATATATTAGCAGGGACCTGATTGTGCCTTTTCTCTAAAGGAGATCAAGGGCCACATTTTACCATCAGCTTGGGGTTCAGCTTTTTAGCTGTCAGATCTTAAGGTTTTATGAGTTTCTCTACAGTTCATCAAGGTACAGATCCACTTTGGTTAGCATGATGATGATTGATGATGCATTGCATCTGTTTTTGTTTTCTTGAGTTTTTATATCTTTTGGCCAAACTACATTTTATTGATTGTGCTTCTTGTCCCACATGTTTAAGTTTCCTTCCGCGTCAAGTTCCTTCATGCTCATAATCAGTCGCTTGTTTTGTTTGGAAGAACTTATCTGTTATTCAGTTTTAGCCAGGATTGAGAAAACAAGCTGTAGCAGTAGTTATCTGAAACCTAGGCGATTGTATCCTAGTTATTTTATCTATTTTTCGTTCTGCTTTATTATAAGTTGTAACCAGATGAACTTTTACTGTAATTAATATTCTTGCAACCAAAGAATTGGCGAACTCGCCAAACTTACTGCCTTCTCTCTGTATTTTCTCCATTTTTGATCCTTGTTCAGAAATCACGCAGAGCATCTGTAGCAGATCAAGAAGTCCTTAACAATGAAGTACATGAAGCTTGGGACAAAGCCTGACACATTCTACACTGAACAGGCCGTCAGGTAAAGATGCAATTTTTATCTTTTCAGTCAATATTTGTATCTAGTAGACGCAGCATGTTAAGAGAGGTTACCAATTCAACATTACAGTGTCAACAATTAATACAGGGTTTACTTGTGGCTTGGCAGGTCAGTAGCGTCAGACATACCTGCTGATCTTATCATACATGTCAACAATACCAAGTATCAGCTTCACAAGGTATGTTTGCTCACAGATGCAAAAAGAAAAACTATCACTGTAGTTTCTCATTTCGTATATTCGTCCAGAGAGCTAACTAAATACCTCTTAGTTTCTCTTTGAAATTTTTAGGTAAATATGCAGTTGTATAAGAATCCTCGCCTCAAAAGTATTTCATACGAATATTAGTGTCTAGTGAAATGCCTTAGGTTGTCACCTAAGATGACGGGGAGAAACTTTGCCCCTGAAAAGATTTTGTTCCATATCCGAAAAGAAAAGTTGATAAAAAAAGTACTACGTGGCACAGGATAGGAGACTCTGAACCAGTGATCCATCTTCCTCAGATAGTTTATCTGCTCACATGTTCACCTTTAGCATTTTCTTTCCTTAAGAAATGTCACCGGCGGCCTCGGGCTAATGATGATATGTACTATGGCGCCTTTACTAAGCCGATCGCCGCACGCAATGATTAGCGTGCATCGATCAAAGCCTAATCATGATCCCAAACTGACTATATGTTTGTTTAATCATTCTTTTCAAATGATCAACCTACATCGGGTTCGGGTTCAGGTTCATAGGACTGAGGATCTGCTTTACCAAGATTGTCAAGGTTCACTTACCAAAGGGAGCATAAGCAATGCATGCCGCTCCCTTTTCAGATCCACGCTTCAAAAGGGTTCTTCTGAATAACATGCAAACCTAGCTAGTAAGATGTTAAGCAGGTTGGTAGAATAGAGTGAGGTTCTCTTTAGTCATGTCTTCTGACTCTGAGTGTCACTGGTTGGTGACTGATAGGGGCCTTAGTGATGCATGTGCACTAGTCTGCTTAGTCTCTTGCTTGTTCATCAATCTTGGTTTTGGCTAAGATCCTGGACTAATTTTTACAGTAAGTGGATACATGTTTGCAATATGTTTCAGTTTTAGTTAGGTGTGTAGAACTTCAGCAGTGATTTTAGTTAGGTTTCTGTCGTTTCAATAAAAAGTTTATATTTCACCAAAAACTACTTTGCGAGGACTGTATCTAGATTTTGCATTTCAAACTTTGGGAAACATTGTGACAGACTGGGTCTGATCTTTAGTAAAAACAACTTTAAATTCTACTAAGAACAGGGTACATAACTGTCAAAGTGTAGCTACATTGAGTTTGAAGACCAGAACTTTTGGTTTCAGTTCCTCCGTGGTGGAAAAGGAAAATTTCAGACAATATCATGCCTCTCATTAGATTTCAACGCTAAGGTCACACCGAAATTAAAAAGAGTTGGACAAAAGGGAAATGCTAATCTTGACACATGCGTAGAAGCTGCAGTTGTAGGGCAGGTAGGAATTTTGGTACTTTCCCCTTTCCAATGTCCAGCCTCTTGATTTCAGGTGTTTTTACCCTGTAGTTCCCCCTCCTCCTCAAGTGCGGCCACCTGCAGCGCCTCTGCTCCGACACCGACGATGGCGAGCCGCTGCCGATCGCGCTCCACGACATCCCGGGTGGCGAAGAGGCCTTCGAGATCTGCGCCAAGTTCTGCTACGGCATCGCCATCAGCATCAGCGCCAGCAACTTCGTGCCGGCGATGCTGGCGGCCCGGTTCCTCCGCATGACGGAGCACGTCGCCAAGGGGAACCTCGTCGCCAAGCTCGAGACCTTCTTCGACTCCTGCGTCCTCCAAGGGTGGAGGGACTCCATCGCCGCGCTCCAGGCGGCGTGGCGGATCTCTGGCTGGTCCGAGAGCCGTATCGTCCAGCCGTGCATCGACTCCATTGTTGAGAAGATCCTCCTCCCAACCTCCAAGGTTAGCTATTTATTTTTAATCAGTAGATTGGGAGTCCGTGATGGTTAATTTGGCGGTGGTTAATTTGGCGCCAAAATTTGAATAGTTCTTGTTCTCTGTGTGTGTAGGTTGCTTGGTCGTACACGTACACGAGGCCTGGGTACACGAAGAGGCCCCACCAGTCGGTGCCCAAGGACTGGTGGACGGAGGACATCTCGGAGCTGGACATCGAGGTGTTCCGGTCGGTCGTCTCCACCGTGCGCGCCGCGCGCCTGCTCCCGCCGCCGCTCATTGGCGAGGCGTTGCACGTCTACGCATGCAAGCACCTCCCGGACCCGCTCTACTGCAGCAGCAGCAGCGAGCCCGGCGTCAACGGACAGGCGCAGAGCTACTCGACGGTGGCCGCCGAAGAGACGATCGCGAAGCAGAGGCGCGTGCTGGAGACCGTGGTAACCATGATCCCCGGCGATGCGGGGTCGGTCACCGGACGGTTCCTTCTCCGGCTGCTGCGCGTTGCGAACTACGTCAGCGCGTCATCGTCGACGCGCGCCCAGCTGATCCGGCAGGCCGGGTCCCAGCTAGACGAGGCCAAGGCGGTAGACCTGCTCATCCCGTTGCCGTCGGACACGCAAGCCTACGACATCGGCGCGGCCGAGGCCGTGCTGGAGCACTTCCTGGCACAGTTCCAACGGCCGGCGGCGCCAGACGAGCGCCGGCGGATGAGCGTCGCCATGGAGAAGGTGGTCAGGATATTCGACGAGTACCTGCAGACGATCGCGCTCGACCGGGAGTTCCCCATTGGAAAGTTCGTCGACCTCGTTGAGTGCTTGCCGGACATCGCCCGGAATGACCACGACGGCCTCTACCATGCCATCGACACTTACCTAAAGGTCACAAACTAATTAAGAACAAAGTATGCTGCTAAAATTTTCATGAGATGATCTCGTCTGATCGATCGAATTCTCGGCTGCAGGAACACCCGGACCTGAGCAAGGCGGACAAGAAGCGGCTGTGCCGGCTGATCGACTGCCGGAAGCTATCGCCGGACGTGCGGGCGCAGGCGATATCCAACGACCGGATGCCGCTGCGCACCATCGTGCAGCTCCTCTTCGTCGAGCAGGAGAGAACAACCGGCGCGGGCGGAAGCCACAGCATGATGCCGCCGGACAGGGCCTCCGTCGATGCCGTCTCCAGGCTCACGGCCATAGACAGAGAAGAAGAACAGGCGGCCACGGACCACAAGTCGGACTTGCACCGGCCACGGCGGGGCGTCCGTGCAGAACGGGCGCTGGGCGAAGCGGCTGCAATGACGAGGTCGTTGTCCGCGTCTACAAAGACGGCACCGAGGAAGGATAGGACAGCGGAGGAGAGGGGGAGCAGACTGAGGAACAAGTGAAGTGTAAATGCAGGGAGCTTTAAGAATTGATGATGTCCAGGGCACATGGGACGTGGCCAACTTCTTGCTTTGGCTCTTCCTTCCCCAATTTGTTGATACTTGCGATTCTTGATCACTTATAATTTTTTCTCACTTTTGATTTCAGTGCATCCCATTTTTTTGGGTGGGAGATGTGAGGGGCATCTGGGTTGAGAAGGGTAGACTTCTGTAATTAAATGGATGCTATCAAAACTTCTGTATTAAGATAGAAAGAGAACAAAGATACAAAGCCACCGAATGGCTGCACTCTTCGCGCCCCTAGAGCCACACTCAATGTCAAACGACTTACAAGTAACTCCGGTTCGACCACTCAACAAGACTTGCCTAACCTCTAGCAAGAAAGGCAATGAGGCGAGACATGAAGCCTTCGAACCGTGTCACAGCACTGCATGATGGCATGAATCGGCGAAAAACCCATCCATAAACGCCTAGTGCAAGCGTCACCTCATCGGCAATCGCAGGGATTTTGCCCCGACCCAACCACTAACCCCGGCGTATACCGAGAATGGGAGAATACACACTTCTGCAACGGAGAGGTCAGCCACGGTTGTCATCGGTGAATGGAGAGGCGTTGACCGTCGTCTCACCTCAGCCACCATTGTCAGACCTAGATGTCGCATGTCCAGGTCGCCTCCACCATACGGGCCACCGACATCACCGCTGACATGTCGGCCCGCCAGCTCCACTAGACGATTCCAGATTTGGAGAGATCCATCGCCGCCTAGCCAGATTTTGGCCGAGTGGGGGGGAGGGGCGTCTGCCTACATAGCATGTTGCCCCACCGCCGCACGATCAGAGCATAGAGATGAAAGTAATATAAAACGGCAATAGGGTTAAAGCATTCTTAGAGAGTGTTGGATCCACCACTAGAATTTGAGTAAAACGAGATTAGGATATATCTTGTGTCTTATTTATATTGTTATGTATGGGTGAAATCCCAAATAAAGAGAGCCTAGAAATCTCAGCCATCTCATCTCTCATAACCATAGGTAGTCATCAACAGCAAGTTTGCCTGATTTCACCAGCAATTAAGGGTTACCCCATGGTCATAGATATAAGCTCTTAAACCTCCATTATCCCTATTGATGTATGATCTTTTAGAGCAGCGGGTAGTATGTCACTTAACGCTGCCAAGATCAATCATATACCATTTACAATCCCCTCTCTTGTCCCTATGGACAAATACTATATAGTTGATGTTCACATAACATCAAAAGAGTTGATCGAATTCATACACACAAGAATAAACGCACAAATAATCTGTCTTTGGTTCATGATATTGCTAGGATTTCTCTATCTCTTCAAGAACCGGAAAATACTCACTCATAAAGGCAATCAACATCATCATAATAATATATATGGAGTATGAAGAAATGGATGGATAATCGTGCAAATCCACAATTGGGTTTGAAATTACAATAAGATGAATGTAGTAAATGGTGATGAAGACGTAGTTGATGATGCTCTCTCTCTCTCTCTCTCTCTCTCTCTCTCTCTCTCTCTTATGCGGCGGTTGATGATGAGGATCGATGCCCAAGCATCCAAGATCATTGCGATGGAGATGAATGTCCTACAAGTTTCCCCGCTAGATCCCTTCTGAATCCAAGTTCAGCGATTTGTGATGTCTATGAATATCGAATATCAGACCCGTTTGCACGGGATGAAACTATTTGACGAGGAGGACGCACTAGCACAAGGTACAAGGAGACGGTACGATGGGGCGGCGCAGATGCACCGACCCATATTGTAGGTCGTTTAACCGTTAGAACATCTCGTTTCAATTGTTTACTTTTTGGATTTTCTCTGTGGATATTTGAATGTAAGGTTTTCATGACTTAGTCAGCATATTTTGTCAAAAAGTAAAGCTTTAATGAACTTGTCCACCAACTCCTTTAATTCCGGAATCCTGGTGAAGTAGGCATAAAAGGTGCACGCAAGCGCGGTAAAATGTCAAAATCCTATCACTACCAATGTAAGAACATAAGGTAAAACGTGGTGCAAAATGCACTCACTAGTCAACACCCATGACCCGCAGCAGCTGAGGACATGATGCCTCGCCGACGTCGTCCTCGGAAGCGCTGCGGGCTTTCTCCCTGCTTTTACAGACAGAGGTGAGGGCGGAGAGGTGGGCTAGAGGAGGCAGCGGCGAGGTATGGAGTCGTCGCCCGATTCACCCTAGAGAGACGACGCGGGGGTGGGGGAGGGCTCTCGATAGGTCATGTAATAAAATAATCTTAATTAAATGGATCATAATTAAGTGGATATAATCATACAATATAGGATAGCTCACTATTCAAAGGTGTCCATCCATTTTAATCTTTTATTCTTCAATTATAGTACTTAGTTCTTGAGATTTCTGAGATCTTCATGCCAGAAATTGAATGTATCCAAACGTACCGAGCCTTCACTCAGAGTCAATACAATAACATAAGTGGTTTGCAATTTATTTTCCTTTTTTTCTTTATTGTATCAACTAGCTCTTAAACTTGAGCATTGAAGTCTTTCAAACTCAAAACATCTTAGCTCTAATAGTATATGCACCAACAAATTTGATGGCCAAAAGTGTTGCAGTCTAATTATAGCACACCCTTGTGTCTAACTCCACCAAGCTTGTATGTTGAAAGGAGTTGTTAGGAATGGAATGAAGCCACATGCCTCTTGGGATCCTGGCCCTTAATGGTATTTGGAGACTAGTACCAACATGCCGATTTAGAAGCCTAAGTTCATGAAGAAATTATGTAATTCTACATAGCATTCACTTATGTTGATTTCTTTTTGGGTGAGATTCAGTCTGGTTAGAAACTTAAGCTAGTTGTAATGGAGAGTAATAAAAAGTAGTGTCATGCTATGGCACTAACGGTGCAAGTGGGACGGGCCTGCCGCCAAGCCCGCCTCCCATCCCGCCAAAAAAGCCCTTTTTTTTGTTTTCGGGATACCGATTTGTCCCGACGGGATTACTGGTAACCATCCCGCTAATCCCATCTCTTGCCTAGAAATATCTTGCATGTGCTAGTTGTGCAGCTAGCGTTAATTGTGCAACCGGTAGACTCGAGGACTCTCAGCCTGAGTTATACATTAACGGAATAATTTGATGGGTCCCACGGGACTCATGTGTCTCGTTTCCTCAAATCCCTCTAATCCCGTCTAGGCCGGACGGACGAAGTAGGCGGGAGGCGGGCTCTCCCGTAACCATCCCACTTGCATCATATATATGGCACTAATCTATATTATTATTTTCATAGTGCATGGTGTCAAAGTGTGTGGTGTCATAGGGATAGTGTCATAATGACTTCATTTATTAGTTTTTAGTATAATCAGAAACTAGTTTTTATTGTACTCGAAAATGGTTTTCGAGTAGTAAAGCACTAAAGCGCATGTTCTGCATTTTCAAATACTCAAAACATTTCCCCTCTATTTTTCATAACCATATGCACAACCATGACATTTACTACTATTCGTTACATCTCTATGCATAATTCAATCATAAACAATCAAACTCATAGTTCAACCAAACACCAATTTCAAAACACATAATTGAAACAAACATTTATAGTTCAAACACCTAGTCTAGCCATCCCAATTAACGGATGTGGTGGTTGCCCGATGCGAGGGAGATTGCTAGTTGGCTTGAGCTTGCCGCCGGAGGAGGTTGATGTGGGCTCCACGATGAAGATCGACGTCAACCCCATATCCCCACGAGGACATGGTTGCGCTAGCTCGTGAACGCAAACACGATCAGTGGCAGGCCCAGAAGATTTTGGAAGATTGGGCAAACATGTCTAGACACCATTTTTTCGAGCATGTAGGAATGGATAGGTTCGGACCATATTTTGCTTGTACCATATGTTTCTTAGATTCGGAGCGGAGTGGATGAATCATCGGTTGTAGATTCAAATCTGGGTATACCGGACCACATAAATCAAACAGAAAATGAGGTGGACTCGAAACAAATAGTCAGATAAATACTCTCGTAGGTTGTTAATTATGTTTCTAGCAAAACTTGAGAGTTTTTTAACCTTTCGGCGTTGCATGAGTCAATTAGTTAATAAAATAGATACATGACTTAGGCTAGAACCCAAGCATTGATGAGATGATATAAATATGAATTCATTAGTTAAACTACCAACTCTATCAGATTGGCACTGGGCTTTGACTCAAAAATCGAATTATCTGGTTTGATGTCAAATAATCTAATTAATTTCTGGATATTCCATATTCACATACTATTTGTTACACCTTATCATAGACTATCCGGGGCGCCATGCTGGAATCGGATATCCTTATCCGCCGTGTTCTTTAAAATTGGATATGGTTTTATAAAATGGATCCGGAGACATAGAATTTATCCCATCCGTTTGTCCGTGTATCCACTAGAGTTGCAATAATATTTTTTTCCAAGTCTTCTATCATCAATATTTTGGCGTAAAAGACCTAAGACCATATATTATATGAAACCAGTCCTTTCAGGAGCATACTTATTAGAAGAAAAAGCGATAACACAAGTTCTTGAAAAGTTCAGCATCATTTTCTTCCGCATCCCTCAACGGTGGTTAGCATGATGTAATTTTTCTCTTGCGAATTAGCATGATGTGATATATGACACGAGGCCCAGTAGAAAAGGTATAGCTGCTTGTCCTTTTGTTTTGTCATATATATTTTTTCTTCATTTCTTATAGCTATATACCGGTCGCTTTGATGAACTTTAGGTCAGTATACATTTTCCTCCATGGAAAGGCCAACCCAAAATCCCGTGCAGATTAGACCGTGCCAAACACAAGTCGAAGAGACGAAGAGAGAAATAGCGAGGAAAATTTTGTTCTTTTCTTTCCTTAGAGTTTTTTTTTTTGGTTTGGAAGTTCTTCGGGGTTTTTAGGGGAAACAGTCAGAACTGCGAACTTTATTAATTAAATAATAGTTATATCGTCAATTAACAAAGCAGCAATAAAATCTGACGGTTCATCTACCCAAACAAAAGAAAGTGATTTTGTCTCTCTCACTAAGAAATCTGTAACACCATTTGTTTCCTTATTACAAAATCTAAACTCGCAATTGAAGAAAGTGGAGACTTGCACATAAATATCCTTAAACAAAGCATCTACTGTTGTCAACCGGTATGTCCATGCGTACGTGAGGCAGCCACAAGAAGCAACCAGCTAAACTCATCTAGGGTTCCTCTTCTCGCCGGCGACGTCGCCGGTCTACTCCGTCTTCGGTGGCCTTAGGGTCTTGAAAGTGTGGTGGACCATGGCCTCTCGCCGGCGGGACGGTTTTCGTTTTTGTTTAGCTTTTTTCAGTGTCTTCTTGGGAATGTTGAGGCGGCGGCGACTGCATCCTGAAGTCAAAATAAGGTCCTTGCCGTCCTAACCTCACTTCGGTGGTGCGTTTAGTGTCGACGGAGGGCGCGTGGAGTCGTGTGTCCGATAGATCTCTTGGGATCCGATCGTTTTCCGTATTCGTCGGTGTGATTTGAGGTCAGCCTCTTCCGATCTACAGTTATCATCTTGGACGATGGTTGTTGCTCTGATGCGTTGGTACTATGGGGCCTTAACATGACAACTTCCCGTGTGTCTACTATAACAAGCTTAACTACGACAAGCTTTTTCCGGCTCCGGTGATGGAGAGGCGAGGACGACGGCACGCCTTCGGCTCGTGCTAGTGTCTGTAGTTGTCGCTAGGTAGTCTAATGACCTATTTATAATTTCTATTACTTTTAAGACTCTTTATACTGTTGTTGATGATTATTAATTAATCGGTGGAATTTCAAAAAGAAACCGCTGCTGTTCTTCAGGGTTTTAATTAGTTTCATAGTTCTTAAGATTTTTCTTACGGTTCCTTTCTTCAAAGTTAGTTTTTTTCTGGGACATCTTCAAAGTTACCACAGTCTCTAGCATCTGGCCCAGTGGCCCAACTCGCACACAACGAACACACCCAACTGGCCCGCAGGCCCACACATAACCTAACGGACGCTGCGCTGATTACGCCACACTATTCTACGTCTTCTTGACCTGGTGGCGCCCGCGATGGTCTACGCCTTACCAGCGTGTGTGACAGGAACCGGCCGCCCGCGCTAGGGTTAGGGTTTGACCGCCGGCACCGGCCGGACCAGCGGACCTCCCGCCGCGGCACCGCCGCCGGGTTCGAGTCGTCTACTCGTATCCTACTCCTCCGGTGTCGAGTTTCCGCCGACGCCAACGCCCACGCCGAGCTCTCTCCGCCGCTCTCGTCGACCCTATCAAGTACTCTCTCCATCTCTCCTGGATATTTGGTCTCGTTGAACTGTGCCTGTTATCAAACTGCTAAACTTTTATATCTCCAAATTATTTTCTTGCCTCGTTTAGTTCGTGTAGTGTGGAGCCCCTAAAATGTCATAATTAGTATACTTGTCTTGCCATGGCCCCTGCTGTCACCGATCATGTCTTTGTGACTGATACTTTTTGGATGCATGATCTGCTTAGAATCTTTTTTTTATCTCTCTCACTGAAAATTTTCAGGTATCTAAGTCACTAAAACGGATAGGTTCAGATGTTTTATATTAACTATCTAGTAGGTTACAAAATAACAGCAAACCTTACAAAAGAAAAAACCTTACTAGTAGTACTATGCAGTAGTTCAACTGTTACTTCATGAAGGAAATTAGCAGGTTATCCTGCTATTTCGAGTAGTAATTTTGCAATGTGAAGAGAATAATACCTGAATAATTATTTGGTATTTTGGTGCTAAGTATGTGCTTGTAGTTAGCATGAATTCACGAGTACTTAGAGTCTTGGTTGCATAACCTAGGCGTTTCCCGACGAAAGTGTTGTTTATAAATATGCACTGACAATTTATTTATAGGCGATGAACTTCTTAAGGATGAAGAAAAATGCCCGGTCCTACTAGACACTTGTCTAGGAGTTTCTCTCGCCATGATAAATTAATTCCGATTAAAGGTTTAGTGTTTCAGTTGGTCATTGCAACTTGCAGTTAGCTAGTTCTTGTTAAAGTATATGTCGATTTCCCACCTTCTCTCCATCAGTTTGGACTTTTGGTTCTACTGGTTGGTGCATGAAACTTAATAGTTCTATGGAGCAACATTTGGAGAGGGAAATGACTCACAACTGACATATTAGACTGTGCCAAAGATTTCTAATAGAACATGAATGCTCTGTCATTTAAATATATGTCTTGTTTCATGGTATATGTTTTGTTATATTTTGTACAGAGTTGCTTTCTTGTAAAACATAAGCATTTTTCTCCTATGGAATGGGCAGCTCTCCTGCTGCCCGTTTGATTTTTTCTTGCTGTGATCATCTATGGTATTTGTGCAACTGATTTCATGGATTTCTTTGTGGCAGATTAGACCATGTCTTCAAGAGCAAGAGGAGGTGTGCGTCGTGGCCGGGGCCGTGGGAGAGCTGTTGTGGCAGAAAATTGCATGGATTACCATGAAACATCTGTACCTTCTTCTCCGAGTACCATTTCTGATAGAGAGGACAATGTTGAGTTCACTCCGGAACAAGGCCCTGTGGCCTGTTATGGACCCATGGAACCTGCATCCAGCACACTACTCAATCCTAAGATTAACCACCGTTCCGATGCAATTTTTGGTGATAAGGTTAAACTAAGCACAATAAATGCTGTCTTATTTCATGGATAACAAGGTAGTAGAGTGCAAATAAGTTCTGCACTAGAAGTATGATAGTTAATTCTATATATTATTGCAGGCGGTGGAGCAGTTGAAGCTGCGTCACCACAAACCATTAAAATTTCACGAGAGATATCGTCCCTATTTGAGGGATGCAGGACTTCTTGGGCTCTCACAAATTTGCCAGAAAATGCCTCAGTTGGATAAAGCCTTGATTACTGCTCTTGTTGAGCGTTGGAGGCCAGAAACCCACAGCTTCCACTTTGCTTCTGGGGAGATAACAGTAACGCTTCAAGATGTTGCAATGTTATTTGCTCTTCCTATAGATGGCCGCCCGGTTTGTTCTACCACGGATCATGATTATGGGCAGATGGTCGTTGATTGTCTAGGACATGATCCAAGAGGTCTATCAATGCCTGGAAAGTCCTTCTTGCATTACAAATGGCTGAAGAAGCACTTCTATGAGTTACCAGAGGGAGCTGATGATCAGACAGTGCAGAGGCATGTTCGAGCATATATCCTGAGCCTCTTATGCGGCGTGCTTTTTCCAGACGGGACAGGAAGGATGAGTCTGATATATCTTCCACTGATTGCTGATCTTTCTCTTGTTGGAACATACAGCTGGGGCTCTGCGGCCCTCGCCTTCCTATACCGAGCTCTTTGCTCTGTTTCCTCCTCCCACAATATCAAGAACATAGGTGGTTCGTTGCTTCTCTTGCAGCTTTGGAGTTGGGAGCATTCCCATGTTGGCAGACCATTGGCTCGGTCTTGCCCATCCATGGTGACAGACATCCCACAAGACTTGCCCCCAATTGGCTTTCGCTGGGTGGGTGCTCGCGCACAAAGTGAGAATGCTACTCGCTGTCTTAAGCAGTACAGAGATGAGCTAAACCTGCAGCGAGCAGATCAATTGAAATGGGAGCCATACATGCTCATCGAGTCGTCGAGCTTACCACCACTTTGCACAAAAGATGCTGACCTGTGGATTACTCAAGCACCATTAATAAATTTTCCTATAGTTGAGATGTATCTGCCTGAGCGAGTGATGCGGCAATTTGGGCTCCGCCAATGCATTCCACCACCTTTTCGACCTACACTACAGACATTACATCGTATTAGTCGACGTGGTAGAGAGCGTGAGAATTGGGAAGAGACGCATCATGAGTATATTCAGGAATGGGAAGCACGGCGGCATCGCATATTTCGGGAGGCTGAGCAATATGATTTTTCATCTTACGACGAGTATCTGCAGTGGTACTCTGGAGCTACACGGAGGTATCTTGTGCCATCAACCAGTGATGATGCTGAAGCAGGAATTTCATCTCCACCCGATGATTCCTCTGATCTTCAGTACAGGGCCAAGTCTCCTATGATCCGTAAAGCGGTAAACCTAAATTATGCATTGCGTTCATATAATTAGATCCTGCAATTGACTGAACTAATATTTATCACCAGATATATAATGCTAAAATTTGAATTCTCCAAGTAGGCCATGCATACTGAATCAGTACTGAACATGAATTATTTCCTGTAGGTTGATAAACTGCATGGTATGATGAAGAGGGCCAAGACAGCCATGTCATCCACAGCTGATACGGCCACACAAGCCTTAGTTTTTGAATTTCTGCACGGTTTTGAAGATGTGCTCCATGATCTTGGTGAGATGAAGGAAAAGAGTGGAGCAGAGGCTTCACCTTTTGATTCAGCTGTTGGCTCACATGTTGACTCAGCTGCCACCCATCATGAGCCTCTATTGCCCGAAGCTGAACAGACCATTCTGAGTGACAATCAAGAAGTTCAATACCAGGAAAATTTTAATGAGGACCTTCATACAGTGGAGCATGCTACATTAGCCCTCGGAACAATGGATGAGGAAAACCATTGTTCCAACAATTTATTACTTGGTGTGGAGGAAAATTATGGCTCAGCTTCATTAGCCATTGAGAACTGTGAGACAGCAGATTTTGTCATTCCACAGCACAGTGAGGATGTTGATCAAGCTGGACATCCTGCCGAAATTGATCATAGTTTATTGTTGATGGAATCTATGCCTTTGAGTGAGGAAAACCACGGTATTGGCTCTGCGCCCTCTTCCGGACCTTCATCACTGGCGCTAGCAGCGACATACGACCCAAGCACACAAGGTGTCGAGCCTTGTTTTCCACAACAGAGCGACGATGTCAAACTGGAAGCGGAAGTGAAACATACGAATTTGGAGGAAAACAGTTATGATGGTGCTTCTTCATCCAACCCTTAGTTTGTCCGTATGCAAAGTAGGCGGATGGCACTTTATTCCGTCCCCATCAAGCCATTGATCACTGTTGCTGGTTTTATTGGGTTTGTTATGCAGCCTGATTCACGGAGGGTGCCCTGATTATTTATTCCAATCGACACCCAGGTTCTGTTTGTGATGTAAGCATGTAGCAGCTTGCATATCCCTTGCTAACAAATATCTCAGGCTGATTCTACTAGTTTATAGAGTAACAAATATGAAGGTCCTTGCACGTTCTAGTAACAGCTTGTGGTGGTGATGTCTGCTTCTTTCTACGTACTGTAATTTTTTTGGCCCGGCGGTGCGAACTTGCTTTGATGAGCCATCATCTTACCGCAGGGCAGTTTTTTGGCCCGGCGGTGCGAACTTGCTTTGATGAGCCGTCATCTTACCGCAGGGCAGGGAAAACAGCACCCATCTCCAGCTTGCATCTTGTCGGCCCTGTACATCGAAGTGCAATGACACCGCCTCCTTTTGGATGACTCTGAGTTGCTTTTAGTGATTCCATGTAACATTGAGACCTCATGATTTCTTATGGTTGTGAGACAGCTTATCTATCATGTCCATTTCGAAGTCTTTGTCTGCATTGAGTTCCTTTCTGGCTCTGACACGTAATCTTGATTTGAAATAACACTCGGTGTTTTTCATGTGGTATTTTCAAATTCCATTGATGTCAACTTACATGGATTTGTAGGTTGATTCCCCGTCAAAGGATGTGACAATATTTGAAGTAACAAAAAAGATCAAGTTCGTTATTACTTACCTCTTGACCTTCTGAACTTCTTGTACGTACATATTTTCAGTGTTCTGGATCTTCTTCTAAGCTCTTCAACGTTTTGAGGAGTTGTGTTCTCCCAATGCTGGCATTGCATTGATGCTCTTTCAAGAATATATCATCTCAGGCTTTCAGCTACTGGTATAAATTGTACAGAATAGGTTGTTCTTCCTAACTATATTTTCTTCAACTGAACAAGTTGTTTGTCTTTTTTTTTGAAAACATGTTATTTCAAAGGCATGTATATTATGTCAGTATTGTGTAAAGCACCTCGGCTATAATACCAGTAATTGCTTGCGTCACGAGTCTATCAGCTGTACCATGGAATTACATCTATCAGCTGTACCATGGAATTGCTTCAGTCGGAACTGCAAAGAGCAATTTGGGGTTTTGAGTCAGCCGTACAGGGATGGCTTCATTGTTGGATCTACATATTTGCGCAGAACTTGACTTCTGACTGCAATGGTCAAGCAGAGTATAGCTTTAGTTTCTTCTTTTGTACACTAACGGATATCCTTGCTATCTGCAATTCTTGCTACCCGTCTTACATGACCCATGTGCATAGAAGTACATATAAAATTCACTTCAATCTCAAATTGGAGTACTTTCTGTAAAAGGAAAGAGTTTCATATTCTTCGTCTTCGGATAACATGGCCAGATAAGAGTTTCATCAGAGAATTTTGCTGCTACACCAAGATAAAATATTATCTGGGAAAACTGGTAGAACGATAAGAAAACAAATAAGCACGTATGCTGAACAGAGCCCACAGAGATCAACATTCATTTGCTTTCAACACAAAATCGTTGTACTATCATGCTTGAATTACATAACATAGGTACAGTCACCAAGTCATCTGCTCTCATCGTATACTCAGACATCGCCTATCGGTTACAATATGTCCACCACACCAACAAAATTTGATTCACCTCAAAATTCAGCAACACTTTGCAGCTTGCGATCATAAGCAGAACAACGCTCTCCGCAGTTCGCAACCAAAAGCTAAAATAACAAGACCTGCTATTACAGACTAACGTATCGTCACATAATTAATCCCTTTCCAAGCTAGTATCAGTGTCTATGCCAGTGCCTTTTTCTAGAGCTAGGTTCACCTCTCATCTTACCTCTAGTCTCAAGAACTCTGGATGCAAAACAGATGAAACCAATGATGGCCATCGCATATAGTGCTCTGTAAGGTGCCAATGCCATGGAGCTAACAAAGGAATAATAGCCACCTAAGAGGTAGAGAAAGCTCAGCCCGATTTTGTGTTCTCGCCTTCCGGGTAACTTGAAAGACATACAGCTGTCAGTTGGCTGTGATCCGAAAAGCCCATGCAGAATAATACCAACACAAAGTGCAGAGTCCACAAACCATGGAAATCTCTGGCCCACTCCGATTCTCTGTACAAAACAATAGGAACCAATTTAAATCATTGATTAAGCAAACGTAAGTTGCTGGCCAAAGTAGCATCATGTTAATGTTTGTCATGGGATGTCCGGTAAAGCGTCCGCGTTATAGAACACAAAATTATAGTGGCTCCACAATCAAATTCTATTTTGAGGACAACCATTACATGTTTGAGGCTCTCCATGAATGACATGACGCAGTTTAAGATACATTATTCCAATTTATCCTAAGAAATGGTGAAAAAAAGAACTTCACCCTCAGAGAGGCTACTGCAAATTCACAAGCTGAGGTGCCAGGCTGTAAACTGCGCTGCAGTTTCTTCGCAACAACAATTATATAAGGGTATGGTAAACAGTGCCGATAATGACAATCGGAAATCCAATTCGGCTCACGGGTGCAAATGAACCCATTATGGTAAAATATATTTCAAAATGTCAAAACAATTAGAAAAAAAATATTTGCATGTATATCCGGACACTAAATGTTCCTGCACAAGTTTGCGGGTGAAAAAAACATTTTATATGTCACATGTAAAAAAGACAAATTTCAGTGCTCTAAACTGCTATTCACGAACATGTTTTTTGTCTTTTTTATACAAGCCACATAAAATGTTCATTCTTCATGAGAACTTGTGTACGAACATAGAATGTCCGAATGCATATGCAAAAGTTTTGTTCATATTTTTTGACAATTTAAATTTTATTTTTATGTATTTTTTATAATAGGTGCATTTGCACCTGGGAGCCAAAACACCACCTCCTAATGACAATGGCCTATATAGTCTGTATATGTTGCCTAAATATTAAGTGCTTCCTCTGTTAAAAATTATAAGATGTTTTGGTAGGCTGTTTTTGCCTACCAAAACGTCTTTTAATTTGGAACAGAGGTATAGCAAGTAAGATGACCATTCCAGGATTCATTGTCAAGTATTTATCAACAACAGATGCAGGAGCAAATTCACAACTGGAATGCGATGGATATAATGGTACGGAGAAGACACTGGCTAATGGCTTTTGTTCCATAGAGATGGCTACTGACTGGTCACTGGTGCTGCTGGCAAAAGTACACAGGCATATTTCCATGCTATGTCATCACTGACGAGGCAGTAAGTAATGAAAATGGCAACATTGAGGATTTTGTCCAAAATCATTCAGATAGGTATGAACGACAAACCTGTAGCCAAGCAACAAGCGAAGGCGCAAACATGAGCGTAGCTAGAAGATGCAGAATCATGATCCCATGCCGACAGTCGAACACTTCTAGCTGGCTATCAGTAAAGCTTTTAGCAGCTGTTGGGCTATCATCCATTGGCAGAAGTTGCTCAAACCCATCTGGTTTACTTTTGGATAGTAGAATAGGATTATTGCCCATCTTGGATTTATACAGGTCCTTTTTCTGAGCGATATTACGAAACGAAGCTCCTAAGAAACTGTTACAATACCAAGGCACCCACTTCATTAGTTGAACAAATGGGATTACACATAAGCAATAATAGATACTCCCTCTGTTTCAAAATATAAGATGTTCTATTTTTTTCTGAAACACATGTATCTAGACATCTTCTAGCGTGTAGGTTCACTCATTTTGCTCCGAACCTACACAATAAAATGCGTCTAGATACATGTGTTTCAGAAAAATGCTAAAACATCTTATATTTTGAAACAGAGGAGTACAAATGATATTAGGTCGCTACAATCAGGATACATCAGTAAAAATAAAATTCAAGTACATGGTATCTAGACATCTTCTAGCGTGTAGGTTCACTCATTTTGCTCCGAACCTACACAATAAAATGCATCTAGATACATGTGTTTCAGAAAAATTCTAAAACATCTTATATTTTGAAACAGAGGAGTACAAATGTAGGTCGCTACAATCAGGATACATCAGCAAAAATAAAATTCAAGTACATAGTATGATTATACATCTATGCATTCAAAACGATGGTGCAGGAAATGCAAGTCAAGTACATTCTTCTGAAAAAAATCTTTCCTGCACCATAAAGATTCATAAGCAGAGCATGTATATGGAAATGGAGGTGGGAAATTTACTCCAATAAATATTGGAGTAGAGATAACATTCTCCAGCTGCCACTTCCTGCTCACCATAAGTAACTTACTGACTAATGGGACATCTGTCCACGATCTCCGCCATCTTGTTCTGTGGTTTTCAGAATATATAATATGATTACTTTTATGGTTTTTCTGTTTGAGTTGAATTTTTTCTTCAGTCTAAGCAAATTATAGTGGGTATTAAATTTCTTTGGAGATCAATGTGGCACATGATTGGATTTAGTTTGTTACTTGGGTAGCAATAAACAGGCACAGAGCTAGTAGGGATAAATAAGCCATTGCAATTTTAGTTGACAAGCATGGTAAGCAAAGCCTTGTTTGAAATGCAGAAGTTTTTCAATTCCTGTACGAACTAAACTCCTGTAATTCCTGCATTCCAGACAGATCCTTGCAGAAAGTTTTAGTATCTATAACTAGTGTGTAACAATTTAAGTTGAACTGTACCTGCAGAGGGCTGAATGAGCATGGAGCGAATGTGAAAGAAGTAATAGACCTAGACCAATTGCGGGATGAACAAAGCAGACAAGAGAAACCGTAGCGAATGCTACAACTATATTTGTATTATTCTTGATCATCTGCACAATCTTTTTTTTTCAAAAGTACATCCGTCAGTATCTGAATATGAGCATCAAGAAAAAAAAGAGATATAGATATCTGAATACACTCATACTTCCATGAGGCACTTACCTTGAGAGATTGAAATGAGAATGAGAAAGCGAGAAACTGGCGAATAAATGGAGATTGAGTACCGTCCTCCCATGATTGCCAACTGTATACCATTATTACAAGATAAGTAACAGATTTTTTTTGTTTGGTCTGTTTTAAGCACATACTAGTTTCAGAAATTTCATATTACAGATCTCAGTAGTTTTACTATCAGATTTCCAATGTGGAGAAACAATTGCCCAGGATGCAGAATATGAAGTGAAAGATACAGAAATCGCATATAAACATTGCATCAAAAAACCAATCTCTTATAAGGTCACTATGTATAAGACAGAAATAATTTGTTTCCAAGAAACAAAGAATAGATAGGTAATAACCCTGAAGACACAAAATATATGGCTACTGCGAAGTCCCTAGCCCAATTCAATACCATAGCTCCAGCAATGTCCAGATACTATTCTGCACCATGGAGTCAAGAGGAAGTGCATTCATCTCCTCTTCCCCCACTGCCGTATCCACACAACACCAAACATATTTGATAGTGTTGTCCAGCATGAGTGTGTACATGTGTGTGCATGCGCATGCGGCCATGATGCGGCGGCTTCTCAACCGGGGGTGAGCTGCATGGTGCATTGATGAAAGCCAAATCCTGTCTCACACGTGGTGGTTGCAGGCTCGATGTGGCAGCAACAAGCCAGCCCAGATAGTTTGGTCACTATGGGAGAGGTCAGGACCTGGGTCCAACTTGATCAAGCAAGGGAGAAGATACCTCCAAGCTAGTAAGTAAAGAGGAAAGGAAGGCAGAAGGGAGACAAATCAAGGATAGAAAGTATTGCATGGCAAAACTGGCCTGGTACTAAAAACTAGAGGATTAAATTAGACAACTTAAATTTCAGGATGTTAATCGAACGTGATAGTCCATGGAGTAATGTGAACACTATCTGCATAGTGACAAAAATAACAGAAATGTAAAAACTGCTGTTAATAAGAAAGATATATTTAGTGTGCACTAACCGTCTTTTGATGAAGACATGTAAAATAGCCGCCACATACAGAATCAGTTTTGAACTTAGTATCAGCAAAATGGTGAAACCATTAGCAACTATATAGCAGATCACAGTAACAAACAAGAAGGTCCCAAGTCGAGGGTTTTTCCCTGTAGTGAGAAACAAAAAGGCAAGGAATAGAAGTATTGGCGTGAAGCAAAGGAACATCAATGGGCTTGACAGTTTCAGGTTAGTCTCTATAGCTGACAAAATAGATGGCACAGAACAATCACGCTCCCATGCTGATGATTGCCTCATCAGGCCAAACAGTACCACAGCAATCATGAAACCAAGAATCTGCAAAAGAAAACACAATAGTTTAACAGGTAACCATGGGCTACAGTAACTATCAGTTCTATGCAGATATGCAGCAATCCGACCAATGGTGTAAACTGAGAGAACAATGACTATATAATCATTGATAATGTACTGCAAGAAATACATCCTAGGCATTGCAAAGGAACAGATGATAGTATAGCAAAAAAAAAGTCGGTTTTCATAAACACCAGGAATCTGCATCAGCGCAGCTCAAAACAGCTTGCGCAGGCAACCAAACACCGGGGCCTTGTTCAGCCCATCAAACGATGTACGCACCCAAACGCCAGGCCCAAAATGGAGATCAGGCATGTCCCTGGCCGGCCTGGTTTGTTAGGGCTGTCTAGTCAACACATCAGGCAACCAAACACGCCCTAGAAGTATGTAAAGGTAGAGTGTCCTCTTTCTACATTCTGGTGAAATTGTTACCCGCTGGCCCAGAAAATCGCTTTAGAGGACGGGCTCACTGGAGCCTGATTTTGAATTTTTTAAAAATCATTAAATATTTTCGAAAAAAATACTTGTAGCCACTAAAACGAAATACATGTATGCAAATTTTCGACGAAAAATACATTGTATTTCGAGTGCAGAAAAAAAGACAAATATGACAAAATTTGGAAAAACAGAGGCCCATTCAAAATTACACTGTTTATGTTCAGATCAGGAATTTTCTTTTTTTTACCGAGGACAGAATACAAAATATTTTTACATGATTCTTCGTATTCGTGTATTATAAATCATTATCTATGTCTATATTTTTTTCGAAATTTTCTGAAACTTTAATTTTGAACTTTTCAAACAAACAAAAAATAGCGGGCTCCAGGGAGCCCGGGCCCCATATTGACGCTCTCCTCGCTGGCCATATTTCTTACAGACGGATGCATGTGAAAGGTTGACCAAGGCCTATAGATGCCAAGGTGATGCTTGATAACCATGGTAAGATTCCTTTACGAAAGATTTATGAAAAATAATAACCGCCAGAACACATAACAGCATGTCACATTAAGGTCATATATGTTGATCAGTTATTAGAGCTATAGCTTTTAACAATCAACGTGATGTAGCAGAGAGAGACATTATGATACCATCCTCAAAACATGACTTGAACTAAGAAATAAGGACTACATGCTGCAATCATGAATGAAAGTATCCTGCACAAGAAGATTACCTCAGAAGAGTACAATAAAAAGAACCTACTCGTTGCAGCACCAAGTGAAGCACGAAGACTGACTTTGTATGAGCAATGCGGATCAGCCTGCAAAATTCGAAGCCACCTAAATTATTCAGTTCACGTCTAACTGTGGTTAAGTACAGACATACTTGAGAAATGCACCGACACAACATTGTCAATTGTCATGTGTCATTATATTGTTAGACATGAGCATGATAATAAAAAGTTATAGTAGATCTTGAATTTTGGAGACTAGTACATCTCAAATGTGGTGCATGGAAAGTGAGAACTAGGTTATCGGCATCACCAACATGCAGGCCTGGCAACTGGCAACACTCACTGTGTGTGGTGAACATCGCAAGCATAGAGAATGGTGGTGTGGGGACTAAGGATGGCAGTCAGTTGACGGCAACGGTAAGGTGCTAGGTGATTAAAGCCGGATAGTTTGTGGCACTGACAGCATGATCAGCATGTCAATGGGAGGTACATGAAAAAGCTGAGCACATCAAGTTTGTCAGCGTCATGGTTTTTAAGGCATCCGCTTTAGGCGCCTAGGCGTCCAAAACGCCCACCTAGGCATCGCCTAGGCGGCAAAGCGCCCCCAGATCGCCTTAAGACGCCTTAAAAACCATGGTCTGCGTTGTGATCCTGAACCAAATCAGAGATTCCACGATAGGATCGCTAATTGTAGGATCAGTGTAGAATCGAGAATCAAAATCCTGACGCTAATTGTAGGATCGCTAATTGTAGGATCAAAGTAGAATCATTAGGAGCAGGCAGTCATTTTAGGATCGCAGTCTCCTAGAAATGTAAAATTGTATGAAAACGGTGATGGACAAAAAACGTGCATGGCTAACAAGAAAGACGGAACACATGCGATAAAAGCCATTTGTACAGTGGTAACTTAGAAGATACAATGAAAATATGTAAGCAAGGTACAAAATCGATCATATGTAATTTTCCAGTATCATTAGTGAGCTCGCTTGACAATTAAAAGGCACAGCAAATAACCTTACCAGAACTAGCACAGTAGTTCTCTCAGCCCCTTGATGTGAATCCCAAGTAGCAGGTGACGAATCAACCACTACAATCTCAGAATAGATATTTGGAATGATGTGTAGGCCTGATACAGAATCCAAAGCCAGTGCAACAGGTGGGAAGCACCTTAATTTACAAAGGTCTGCAATGCATACATATGAATGGTTATAAAGTAGCAACAATGCTTAACCAAGGCTCTTCACACTGGTAAGTATTACTTAATCAGGTGCAACAGCCAATATACAAGCTGATCAGTATGCAGACAGGCAAAGAGGTTATTAGCAAATTGTTATTACTATGACTAATTTATAAGTAACAATTAGGAGAACAAGAAAGTTATTGAGAAGCAGATGCCCACTGTTTTTATCAGCTTCCATTTGGTCACCGATATTTTTTATTCCACATCCAGCAGTTCCCAGGGATAATATAACAGGTAGAAGACCAAGGCTGACAGAAAACGACAAGGTTAAAGCCATTGGGTGATCCTCTTTCAAAAATATTTCCTGCAATAAAGACATCCAAGTTTCAGCCCATTTTGTATCATACCATAGACAACATCATAATCTATGCTATGTTAAGCACTAATTAGTAATTACTAACTTCAGAAACGAAGCTAGAGCGGACAATCTTGCCAACAGAAAGTGCACTTGCTCCTTCCACTGGATTAAAGAACTGGCCCACTGCCATAGAAGCTGCTGGGGGAGGTCTTCCTGAAATCGTCTGGATACAGAAGATTAGCACAACGAGCATAATCCAATAAGCAAACAAAACACAATGTGCATCTATTGACAAAATTTATAACCAAAAAAAAATACCACAGGGGCATGAGATGGCAGTTCAAATTAAACCGATGGGAGGATCTATAATTCCCAAATTTACCAGATTTAGCAATGAGACATGGATCAACCTCCTCCATGGCAAGCAACTCCATCTCACTCCAGCACTACCTTGGTCACTTTGGTGTCATGTCTCACCACCGCCCATGCCTGTTGCAGCCCCATTTCACACATACACACCACACACACATTCGTACCCGACCCGCTACTCAGGCTAACTAATCTGATCTTCTTCCTAACTATAACCTTTTAGATTTTTTAATAGACTTAATCCCTGCCATTGCTAACTTTGCATGTGCCAGCTGGCCACATTGCTCTGGCCAAATCCATAACGCTGATTTTAAATCCATAAAAACCTCCAGGTTAGTGGTTCTGTTGTACGGGATGGACCATGGACATTGACAAAAGAACTTGACCTATCTACACCTTGCCTGCTTGGGAGTATATAATACATAATGGGCATTTTACAAACTGTATTTCTTACTAATTAATGCAAGTATGCAACAAACTGTATATTCATACCCAAGTCAGACATATAAAGTCAGTAATAAATTCAGATATGCGAAATATCATCTATGTCTCGTCTCCATAAATGCAAACAATATATGTCGCCCTCATGTTTAGGAAGCAGAGAAACCGAACTAAGCCCGTAAGAAGAGGGGAAATTTTCAAAAACCACGTCCATGATTTATTTTTGCAAAACCTACTTTCTGGTGGATTCTATGTGTCTTACTGTTTCTAGACTTTTTTCGAGAAAACACAAAGGAGTCTTTTCGTCTCATTTCATTGAAAAAATAGAGTTGGGTTTACACGCCTCCTAAGAGGAAGGTCACACTGTTCACCTACGATAGATAACTAAGATCAGCTTGTTCGCCATTGTCTAATATGTCGTTTTCTGGTTAATAATATAGATGATTTTCAACACTTTTTCCTTATCCAACATGAACTTGAAAGCACATTAATCGCAGTTCTACTTGCATGTCTGATGTACTAGGGTTAGTGTAAGATATCATATTAAAAGAAACTGATAATATCTAAAATTCAGGCAAAAGTCTCAAGCTTATCTGTTTATGACACAACTTTACCAAGAGGGCTTGCCTAAGAATCATTCATTATTTCTAGAAACATACCTTTCAGAAAGACCTAAACTAGCGTTGTCAACCGCATGGGCATCCTTTTCCTCTGCTCCAGGTGGCCAAGGCAAGGGAAACGAGTGGAGAAAGGGAAAGGGGAATGACGCTATGGGAGAGGGCGAGAGACACACTGGGAACATGGCCCAAGCAGACAGGCAGCGGCAGAAACCAATGTTAGATACACGAAATTCCACTGACGCCATGACCAAGCCACGAGTCCAGTCACCACGCCGCTCTCCCACAATCCACCCACACCCAAGCAGACAGCGAAGGCTGGGCGTGGTAAAAACAGGCACAGAGCCAAGGTCAGCAACCAACGCAAAGCGAATGGCCAAGATGTTGTAGTTATAAGATATATTCATTCATTGAGTTTATGCACCCTAAATTAACACAGTTTTTTATTTGCAGAAGTAACAAATATCTTACTTAAGAGACTAGGATGGAAGAAATTCAAAAGATATTGTATTCAGAAAGTTAACTCGCAAAGGAAGCAAATGTATTGGTTGCACAAAAACATTCAATAAGAGAACAGGAATGGTTCAAGGTAATACCGGTCGTGATGCCACCGATATAGTCATGAAATAGAAACCACTCATGTCTTCTGGACTTAGCAGAAGAAATGCAGAAGGAGGTGGTTGCTCCGTTTGGCTCCCAGGTTCTACCTGCTCGACAAGCAAAAATGATAGCAATGTGCAAAAGGAAACAGATGGTATGTTACTTGCAATGTAGGAAGGCAAATTAGCAACGAGCCAACGATAATAGAATAATCTATTGCAAAAATTGCCCTCACAAAACATTCAGTTTCGCTGCACATATGTAATTGAGAAAACGAAGGAAAGGAAGGAGCTGTGCAAAACAGATGGCACAATATAAAAAATACTAAATCTATTCAAATGACTTAATATTACTGAAAATGTGAGCGACATTTTCTTAGGTAATAGCCTAACATAATATAAGAAAATAAGATACAGATGTTGCAGTTAATAGTTTTAAGACAGAGCAATGTTGGGAACAGAGAAGTCATTTGGACCATCTGTAGCATACACACCACAAAAAAGAAGCATGTATATTATCCAGAAAAATGGAGAATGCCAGCATGTAGAAACATGAGAAGTGAGCAGTTAGAAATATTACCTGTTTTGGTGCAGGTCCTGCTGGGATTTGGACCATCTTCGAGGTGACCTCAACTATCTTTTTACTGGCAGGTATTTCATTTTGGATGGACGAATGATGCTTTTCTGGCCACAGGTGAATCCTCACTCCAGAACATGGAGCAAGATTTGTAACAAAAACAAAGTGTCCTTTTCCATTTGAACCCTTCAACATGAGAACAGTTAAGCGGTCAAAGTTTATTCAATTAGGTGGCTGTGCAGAATTTATAACAAGGTGCCTGAAATTCCGAATAATAAGCAGAACTTTGAAAAAGCTACACTGATCAAGCACTAGCAAGACAATTTCACCTACCAGCTTTTTAATATCTAGCCATCTTCTCCTGCCATCCATTGCTAAAACAGTAACCAAATTTGACTGAATATGCAGGTCCTTTTCAAGGCCATCACTTGTCCATTGAACAGATGGTGAGCAAACAAGTGAATCATTTCGCCGCAATTCTACAGAAAATATGTTGTTATGTAGAGACAACAAGACATGCATGAGATTTTCGCAGAACTTTTTTTTATAAATCGTTGCGGTTAATTGCCAGGGTTAAAGCCATGTTTAGATTACAGTGTTTACAGATGTATTTATAGATACAACATATCAACTGCGATAGTAAAACGGCGTAGAAATTATCAGTGAAAAAATTCACTACAAAAGTGAAACACATCAAATTGCCATGAAAAGTAACCGTGTCATATCAAACTAGCAATTTGTCATGCTCTATACAACATACTAAACTAGCACTTCCATGAATGTAACACTATAAGCAGTATAGTTATTCTACCTATAACATTTTACATAGATCAGTGTTAGTACTGAATTAGAAATGGACAACCAATTTATTTTGAAGTAGGTGAGCTACAACTACATTCACAAATCGCTCAGAACTTCCACAGGCAGCTATTATTATTATTATTGATAATACACAAAATGCCCTTTAAAGTTTCAACAGGACTAGAAAAAGATAAGACTATTTTCAGAAACCTTATGATGCCATATGGAAATGAATGATCACTTTTGACCTAGATTTAATATCCCAGCGAAGATTTATGTGCTCATAAATAAGAAAACTCATCCACAAATACATCTTTTACGCTATCAATATTCAATTGTGCAAACGACGAAAGAAGGGAAAGAATGAGGCATACCACCAGCATCCCTGGTATCACTCGCAAGAAGGTTGGAAGATTGAGAACCTGAAACATGATTCATCCAACTCAAGGATTGAGGAACTGCGCTCTGGAGCATTTTCTCAAACACTAAAAGTCTTTTTTGTGAACTCAAAAATGGCTGTCGGTCCACAGGATCTATCATGCTATGAAGAGTGTGTGCAACCTGGACAAGGCTAAAATCCTCATAAGTACGGTATATTTCAATGTAGAGCACTTAATAATGCATTTTAAACAAATACAGTTTCAACCTGTACAGCTAATTGATTGCACCAGAGGATAGATTGATGTTCCATGGATAGCCAAACATTCTTCACACTGGAGCTTCCTACCATAAAGCCATGAGTAGAAGGTACAATGCCATCCAATGCAGCCAACCTTGACCTAACCTGAATCAAAATAAATGGAAACTCAACATATGATTGGCCTCTACTTTAGGAGATTTAGTTAATGTCATGAAGTGGTCACTCAATGCTACACTGTAGCCCAATAACTATGCATAAGTCGAGGATCTAACAAAAACCATGCCGTAATCATTGTGGCAATGAACCAATTATCAGAAATTCTATTAAAATTCATAATCTTATAAGCAGCTTTTAAAATTAAATTAGTAATGAAAACCTCAGTACAAGTAAAGTGAGTTTTAAGTGTGCATACTATGATTTGGTACAAGACTGGTTGTATTTCATATTACAGAAATTAAACTGTAACATAATTCCAAGAATAGTTAAGAGTGGCAGCAAAGATAACGTTACACTTATGAGTCATACCCTGACAATGACAAGTTCATTAGAGGCACTGATCTACCACAAAATTACAGTGGTTTAACAAATATGAAAATAATATGAATACGGATTTCATAATCTTAACCCAGTGACCTACTATATTATAGGCATGGTCTTCTAAATTTTGTGAGAATTTTCTGTATCCAAGTGCTAACAAAGGTCATCTTGTTACTGAAGAAAACGTAGACATTACCAAATGTGCATAGAATTAAGTGATTAACTATATAGGAAGCAAAAATAATACCTGGTAATCATGGATGCCGCCTGATATAGAAACAACTACAACATTTGAGAGTTTTGGACTGCTTGTACGTGATACTCCTGTCATGTACCCATTTCTCCATTCTTCATTGACATGGGAGAAAAACTGACCCAGTGATGGCTGCAGAGCAACAGGAGGATACCTGGATAAGCAATAATTTGACAACATGAGTAAGACTTCGGTTTCCCACCCAGTCAGAAGCAACACAAGAGAGGGAGTTAGAGAGAGAGAGTACTGGTGTGGGCTGGAGAGCGTTAGAATAGTTTCGACCGCAGCTTTCCTTAAGCCCGGGTGGACAAGAGCTGCTCGAGCTACAAAACCACCCATTGAATGTCCAACCAGTATAACACTGGATGGCAAGTTACCAGTAGATCGAAGACCATCATTTGATCGCGCTACATGAGACTCCTTGTATTGATCAAGGATCTACAAAGCACAGAAACACATATTCCATGAAGTATATAGGAAAACAGTAAGCACTATTATGTTCATACTTCATACAACTAAAGACCGACATAAATTATATGACCCTAGAAAGCAATTGTATGACATTTGTTTGCAAGAACATAATCATATCGAACATTATAAAAAATTCAATGTGGTGGAAATTGTCCTACTTGTTGTGGACGACAATAGAAGTTTGATTCTTTTATAGTTACTCATTTCTTTTCGTAGGGTTTATTTTGATTGGTTAGGACAATGCTTTGACAAAAAATTACTTCCTCAATATTGTGTTATGTAAATTGCATACTAATTGAGTTGGTCAGAGCACTGTCTCAGCCAATCAAAGCATGCTCTATATTTTTTATCTGAGGGAGCATGACTCTGGCTGAAGGGCACATTGCACTCTATGCTAAGAGCCTAGGATCATATCTTACAAGTTAGGATTGGTTACCCTATGGATGGCATATACAACATATTCTGTATGCTCCTCGAGTATGCGACCATCCATTGCCGAGTGTTCTCCTTCAAGATCAACAGCAAACCAGTCCAGCGTACGGCCATATTGTGATGGAAGGGAGAAGTCTTCCAGTTCAGATGTACTCGACGCGTCCCGATAAAAGGAGGGCTCAAGTGGACCATTTTGATATGCCCGGAAAGATTCTGCAGCCAATGAGCGAACCTAGATTCATAGCATGATAACAGTGAGAAAAAATGGGAGTAACAGTAATACAGCAATGACAAACAAAGCATAGTTACAAGTCCACAACTTGTTTATTGCAGGACATTCAGTCAGTACTAAGCATTCAACTTAAACATCCTTCCCAAAAGAGCATTATCTGCAAATATGGATTTTAGCGACTAATCCATGTCCTTTCCACCAAAAAGTGGGCCCCATTTTCTTGCTAGAGTAAAGTCAGGAATAAAACATAACAAGGTACTCCCTCTGTCCCAAAATATAAGGCGCCTAAGCTTTAGTCAAAAGTCAAAGTTTTCTAAGTTTGACCAAGATTATACACAAAAATATAAATATATATAATACCAAATAAATATCAATAGATTTATCATAAAGTATATTTCTTAGTGTGTCCATTCCTTAATGTACATGTACATTTTTTTTTCTAAATATTTGATCAAAGTTAGTAAATTTGACTTTTGACCAGTCCTTAGGCGCCTTATATTTTGGAACGGAGGGAGTACAAAACAGTAAAGAATGTGCACTTGTGTTCAGTCCTGTAATCTATTGGCCCCATATGAGGCTCATTCGGTTCGTGTCTACAGTCACATTAGTGTCAGCTAAGCTTTCTATAACTCGTGAGGCCCTCTTCATGTTCAAAGTGTACTAGCATGTGGAGCATCATTTTGCAGTTTATAACTGAGGCTACAAGTAGCATTCAGTTTACATGACTATATATATTGCAAACGGCAAAGCAGGCCTTCACCTGCTTGTAGCTTCCTCCGTTGCCGGGGATGAATAGCACGGGCACGCCGTCGAGCTTCTCGATGTGGTCGTCGAAGTTGATCTGCTTCCACCCCTCGTGGTAGAGGAAGAGGCCGTACCTGTCGGAGGAGACGTTCTTGGGCGTGGAGATCGGGATGTAGGTCGGGTACATGTAGGTCATCTGGCAGCCGTTGGGCGCCGGCCGCAGCAGCCTGCTGAGGGCCGCGAGCGTGATCCAGGCGGAGAAGAAGAGCACGGACCCCAGCCGGCAGTTGCCGCCGAATCCGCCCATGGGACTTGCCGGGGATCGACCAGTGCGAAAAAAATCTACTGATCGTGCTCACGCGCTCGGCATGGAGCTGCGGAGAACACCGAGATTTGAGCAGAGCCGGTGTGCGGGGAGAAAGGGGGGATCTCGGGCTCGGGATCCGGGGAGACCTGTGCAGGCCGGCGGTTCCGCGGCCAAATGCCACGACACGCGACTCGTTCCGCTCAGCGGCCGAGTCTCCGGCCGACGAGAGGGGTCTCCGGGGAGGAGGAGGCCGGGGTGGGGTGGGATCAAGGGACGGGTGGGAGAATGGCGGAGATTTGGAGGAGGCGGGGCGGCGATGCGGAAACGATGGGTGCAGCTGCTCTGCAAAAGGAAGTTGGGGTTCTGGCCCAGTGACCCACCGGCAGTGGCTTGTCGGATCTTAGAGCCGCACGAATGTTGATGCAGCACGAGAGGACGAGGGGCCGGCAGCTGCCGGCGGTGCACGTCCGGAGCCGGCGGGATTTCCAGGCACACAAGTTCGTAAAAAGATCTCGAGAAAAATTGCGCCGATTGATATGCTGAATGAAAAATTATTATGTTGTAAACGTTCAAATATTTCTTTTGACCTGCAACTAAATCCTGATTAAACTGCATTTGGACTTCAATTTAGAAGAAAAAAAAAGGGAACATTTGGACTTGTATAGATGTCACTAGTTGCATTCCACATTACAATATCCCGGAACATCTAAGATCATCTCCACATGTGTCCCCAAAATGCGTGCCCGACAGAGCGCCGACAAGTTGTTTGGGGCATCAGTTTAAAGGGTCTTCAGTTTTGGTGGACTATCCATACGGGCACCGCTCCCAACTATCAACCGAAACAATTTTTAGACAATAAAACTTGATTTTTTTAGATAGCATGGGATACATATTGTTCATACAAAAAATACATAGGCTTCCCGGTGTTAAAGTTGGCTTGATCCCTTGCTCTCGCCGTCGATGCCCTTGCCTCCATGGCTTCACGGTGTCTCTGCATCGTTTCCTAACGTCGTTGGAGCCTGGCCATAAAAATATGATCTCTGTCTAGTGTCGACCTGGTGTTATGGAGGTTCCTCTTCGCCCTCTCTATCATGGACGGATCTAATATAGGTCAAGGGTGTACAAATGTACACCCAAAAATTTATGCAAAAAAGTTCATATATAGTATATGGTGGACATATGTATCACTTGTGGTATTTCCTAGCATGTATGTGTTGCGTTTTCTCATCCAAATCGAGCTCAAATCTACGTTTGGCAAATAGTAGGGTCTGATAAAGAGTCTATGTTCATATTTTTGCCATGTTTGTTGAAATTTGTACACCCAAAATTAAATTTCTGGATCCGTCTCTGCTCTCTATTAGCTTCGGCGCCACCGCCTGCGACAACGACTCCGCCTCATCCCTAACCCTAGCCCTCCGCGCCCCAGCTCCGCCAGTGTATCTCTCTCTCCTTGCGAAAGACCTGTCGACCGAGCTCCTCACGAGCCTCGCGGTTTGGCGGGAGAGCTCCATGGCGGCCACGTGGATGACCCTGTCCGACATGCGGATGGCGGACTGTTGCTCCGATCTGCGCGTCGATTGGATGGAGACAAGGAGCACCCGCTTGTCGATTGGCTCCTTCATCGGCTCGTAGTCGAAGTTGTTGTCCTCTTCGGCGGCCTCCATCTCTTCTTTCACGGTCGCCTACCTCTTCTTCCGGCTGCGGCTCCGGCTCCTCCGTCGGTGATAGCAAGCGCAAGCGGCCGTTGAGAGCCGAGCCCAGGTGGTGGGAAGACAGTGAGGCATGGTGCGTGTTATCGTCTGGCGTTTTCACCGTGGACAAGCCCTTCTTTTATAGCGAGCAGCAGGAACAGCCATGCCACCGGGATCGACGAGCTCCACTTCGATGATGAAGAGGTTGGGGTCACCACCGAGCAAGGAGAGGTGGAGGAGGAAGAGGTTGAGGCACCGCCGAGGAACAAGAGGTGGAGGAGACACAAGGAAGCATAAAGAAGACAAGAGCCACCAGCTATAGCAAGAAAGAAGACACTGCATTCTGCTATGCTTGGATGAATGTGTCACTCGATGCATTGGTTGGCACTAACCAATCGAAGGACAAGTTTTGGTCTCGTATTGAGGACTACTACAACAATACTGTCACCGTGTCGATCACTCGAACACAATGCTCTTTCGGCCACCGGTGGGGTGCCATTCTTGAGCAATGCAACCGGTGGTCCGGTTGTGTTGATCAAATGCACACCAACCCACCAAGTGGAGTGCCCATGACGTAGTATGGGCCACTCATCCAAGACCTCTACAAGCTATGCAACAAGAATAATGGTAGCAAACATTTCACCTTACACCATTGCTACAACGAGCTTGTTGTCTATGAAAAGTGGATGGGAAGGAATTGGGAGACCACTCCAAAGAGGTCAAGGGACCCTCCAATTGTGCCATGAAGTCGGCCACCTCCTCCTCCTCCACACTACAAATCATCAAAGCAATATCACCGTGTGTCTACAAATCGTCAACCGATGAGAGGCGAGGAGAAAACGAAATTTTATACCTTGCCGACGATCCATCGAACACCTCTTTGTCAACAATGTTGATGACGGTCGAACGGGGTGTTCGGCCTTGGGGAGGGTTTGTCGGCGAGGCCTTGCGCGTCGAAGGGGTTGGTGTAGCCTTCGAAAGCATCGCCGCAACCTTCTTACTCTTCTTGTTGTCCGCCGCCTCCGCGAGAGCCACTTTGGCCGGAGTCGGCTTGCTCTGCTGCCAGCCAGCCACAAGAGCTAGGGGAGGACGAGGCGCCACCTCGGGAGCCTCCATGTGCTCGCTGCCGGCCTTGCCCGCTGTGGCGGCGAGGCGTCCCACATTGTTGGCCCCCAACCTCTTCCTACCCGTGGTCGAGACGGAGATCTCTGATTGTGGCGGCGTCGGGGCGTCAGAGACGCCGGGGATGGCCATAGAAGGTGCGACGAAGAGCTGCAGTTTCCCATAGAGAGAATTGATCTCAATTCCATGATACAACATAAATTTGTTTATTCTTGGTCTATTTTGAGCGAGTTATCTTATGAAATAACCTTTCTCGAGAGTGGTTGGAGAGGGGGTAAGTCTGAGAAAGTAGTCCCTTTGCCTGCACCTGCTTTGTTTAGCTTTGATACCAGGAAAGGATGGTCACTCATGGAGGAGGAACTTGACACATACATGGTGGAGCTCTCCTAGCAAGAGGAGAATGTTGGAGAGGAAGACGAAGATAATTTGGTTCATCCCTCCAACATGGGGGAGTCTTCATACCAGCAGCCCTCTTATGATTGGGGCGCTTCTTCTTCTTCATCGTTAGGGCCTGATTATGATCATTCCTACGATGATCCACCGGCTTGGGGTTACTACCCGCGTTTTGATTGATCTCCACTTAGGACAAAAGCCTAAGATTGGGGGGAGGTATACCGACATCACACTCATCTACATATCATGTTCTGTCGGTACTTTGTATATCCATGTTTCGCTTTCTTTTTAGTTTTTGTTTTTGCTTTCCAAAACACAAAAATACCAAAAATATTTTCGTTGTTTCTCTTTGTTTATTTCTTTGTCTTTTAGCTTTGGTGTGTTTTAAGAAAAATCCAAATAGATTTTGCTTTGTTTGCTTTTGTCTTTAGTGCTTGCTTTAAAAAAATTGAAAATCCAAAAATATTTGTTGTTCTTCTCTGGTTTTGTAAAGTTCGTTGAAGGGTTCAGCAGTCCTCAGTGACTCCTTCGGGGTTTGGTTTATCTTATTATTCAAGTCACACAAGTGAAAGGCAATAATGATGCTTAATGACAACTAGAGGTATGGTAAGAGGCTGGTAATGAACTCTATTTGTTTTTATTTTTGTACATATACTCATCATTGTGGGGATGCTTAGTCTATTCATGTAAGGTGTATGTTATTTAATGGATGCTTGGTAGTTCTTGCTCTCTTATGATTAGCTCCAACTTGCTAATAGTTTGTAGCATGCCATATAAATGTTTGCTTGCATTGTTCTATTCATAACTTGTATGACATGATCCTCCTCTGAATGCTTCATTTGAATCGACTTGGCACGTACTCATGCATGCATATGACTGAATAAAAAGTCAGTTAAGCCTCGATGATTTATTTTGCCTCAGAGTTCTTGTATCATTTTTTATGCCATAATTAATTTTGTTTTGTTGCAAACATGATTATGACGGTTACTACTCTCTCGATTGTCGCTCTCTTTCTATTGCTAGACTTCACTTGCATTGAGTATTAGCTCTACTCGTGCATCCAACTCCCCAAAACCAAAATTGTCAAAAAGTGTCCACCATATCCACCTACTAGCATCATTGCTATTCCGTGCATATTTATTATGCATTGTTTTCTTCCAAATAAAATGTTTGCTTGTTATGAGAAAGTTAGTTAGTAAATCTCCAATGAACTTGATGGCACACTTTATTTTCTTGCACTTAATAAACTTGAACCATTGTGACTGTCCATGAAAGTTATATGCTTGCAGATTATAGGCTAGGAGTTAGCAGAACCGTGCTGTCATGGGGAACGCTTTCAATACCTGTAAATATTATCCAGTTGATATCATGCTCTTTTATTTACGGATGTTGACGGTGTGAAATAAAAGGGGAGCTTGTAAGTCCATGGATTTATGTATATGTGTTAGAGAAACGCCTGGACGGCTAGCCTAAGCCATGCCTAATCATGGTGAAAACTTGCAGCATAACCATAGTGAGCAATCTATGAAGCATCATAAAAAAAATAGAAAAAAGAGAAGAGAAAAAAAATATATGCACCATGCTCATGGTAAATAAAAGGATCGCTGAGATGCTCACTGTCTGTTGCCTTGTCATTTTGATATGGGATATCTCCTATGTCATGGGGCAATGGGTACCCCATTGGCGGTTCTCTATGATACGCATGTACTTACGATGACAAGAACTTACCGGTAACTAAAGTTTAGTAGCATGAGGAACGACCCTCGTACTCAAGGGACATGAGATTTCTAGTTTATGATCTGTCAAGCATATAACTCGAATTTGACCTCACTTTAAACTTAACCACTTAAAGATGCCTATCATAGGGGAAATGAGAGCCAAAGCTAATGAGTACCATACTTTTAGCATTTGGAAGCCTTTTAAACTTTTCAAAACATTTTCACTTCTTTGTTGAGTCACCACTTATTCTATGAGCACCTTCTTGAGAGCATAGTTGACATTCTTAGTGTAATGTGTTTGTCTCAAAACATGGTTAATTGTGGCATAACTTTGATGCTTGTATCTTTGATATCTTTACTTCTAGTTTTCACTTGAACTTCAGAGGTGCCTTGACATTTATGTTTTGCTCCACAATCAAAGGCAAGCGAGATACCACTCTATCATACTTTCTTATGAGCATTACAATGTTGCGTATGCTTATGTTTCATGCTACTTATTATTATTGTGTTGGAATATCTTCATAGCTTGCATGACTATTGAATAGACTTAGTTGCATACTCCTTATTATAAATTGCCTAAGTATTTGATCTTGTGCTGAGAATATATACATCATATGAAGCAAATGTGTTTGTGAAAGTTTCTTTTATCGCCGTCAGTTTTCAACTGAATTGCTTGAGGACAAGCAATAAGCTAAGCTTGGGGGGAGTTGATACGTCCAAAACGTGTCTACTTTCTGAACACTTTTGCTATTGTTTCTCCTCTAATTTGTGTGATTTGGATACAAAAAACACGGACTGACGTTGTTTTCAGCAGAATTGCTTTGGTGTCTAGTTTTTGTGCAGGAAATCAACTTTTAGGAAAAATCCCGGAAAATATCGCAGAACTCCTATTTTACCAGAAGACTCACGGAGCCAGAAGATGAGACGGAGAAGGGCCATGAGGGGCCCACACCACCTGGTGGCGCGGGCCAGGCCAGGCCGCGTCAGGGGATGGTGTGGCCACCTCGGGCACCCCCTCGATCTCCCCCTTTGCCTACATAAGCCCTCTGACCTAAAAACAGAGGGGGGTTTGACGTTTTTCCAGATAGAGTTTCGCTGCGCCACCACTACCAGAAACCGCGATTCGGAACCAAAAACTCCATGTGTATCATAGAGAACCGCCAACTGGGTACCCCTTGCCCCATAACACAGGAGCTATCCCATATCAAAATGACAAGGCAACAAACAGTGAGCATCTCGGCGATCCTTTTATTTACCATGAGCATGGTGCATTTTTTTCTTCTCTTTTTTTCTATATATTTTTCTACGGATGCTTCATAGATTTCTCACAATGGTTATGCTGCAAGTTTCCACCATGATTAGTGATGACCCACAAGTATAGGGGGTGTATCGTAGTACTTTCGATAAATAGGAGTGTCGATCCCAATGAGGAGCAGAAGGTGTTAACTAGTGGTTTGGATTAGGAATTCTTTGTAAATACTTAGCAAACAAATTTTTAGGGATTTTTGATAAAGCAAGGAAATAAAGTACAAGTAAATAAAGACAACAAATAATTACAGCAAGTGGCCCAATCCTTTCTTAGCAAAGGACAAGCTGGTTGTAATACTTATGAGGACAAAACGTTCTCGAGGACACATGGGAATACTGTCAAGTGCTTTCGCTTCATATAGTTGATTAATCTTCTTTTGTTGGATAAGTGTTGTGTGGGTGAACCTATGCTAATGTACTGACCTTACTTGGACTAATACATACTTGTGATTAAACCCCTTGCAAGCATCCGCAACTACAAGAAAGTAATTAAGATAAAAACCTAACCACGGAATTAAACTTTGAGATCCTACACTCCCTTGTGCAAAGGTTTCCTAACGGGGGTTGATGACCCACAAGTATAGGGGGTGTATCATAATACTTTTGATAAATAGGAGTGTCGATCCCAACGAGGAGCAGAAGGTGTTGGCCAGTGGTTTGGAGCAGGAAATCTCTTTAAATACTTAGCAAACAGATTTTTAGGATTTTTTAATAAAGCAAAGAAATAAAGTGCAAGTAAATAAAGGCAACAAATAATTACATCACGTGGCCCAATCCTTTCTTAGCAAAGGACAAACCGGTTGTATTACTTATGAGGACCAAACGTTCTCGAGGACACATGGGAATACTGTCAAGTGATTTCACTTCATATAGTTAATTAATCTTCTTTGGTTGGATAAGTGTTGTGTGGGTGAACCTGTGCTAATGTACCGACCTTACTTGGACTAATACATACTTGTGATTAAACCCCTTGCAAGCATCCGCAACTACAAGAAAGTAATTAAGATAAAAACCTAACCACAACATTAAACTCTGAGATCCTACACTCCCTTGTGCAAAGGTTTCCTAACGGGGGTTCAGGTTTCTGTAAATCCAGCAACCCCACAATTAGTATCCAAATACACAATGCATTCCCCTAGGCCCATAAATGGTGAAGTATCATGTAGTCGACGTTCACATGACACCACTAGAAGAATAGCTCCACAACTTAAATATCAAACCATTGAATAATACCTCAACACAATTCCACTACTAACAACATGACTTCTCCCATGTCCTCAAGAACTAAACGAACTACTCATGAGACATCATATGGATCAAGAACAGAGATGATATGATGATGAATAACAATCTGAACATAAACAATAATTCAATGGATCCACTCACAAGCATCAACTACAAAAGTAATCAACACCGGGAATGTTTCCCCTAAGAACTATGCAAGATTCAACACAATTGTTATAATGGGATGGAGTGGTGATGACGGTGCTGATGGAGATGGTGGTGAGGATGACGATGATGATGATACCGATGAAGTCTAGCTTGATGACGGTGTTGATGGCAACGATCTCCCCTCTCCGGAAAGGAATTTCCCCGGCAGAAATATGTCTGCCGCCGTAGAGCTCTTTCTCTCTCTTTAGAATCCGCCCCGCAGAGGCGGCGGAATCTTTCTATGGTCGCTCCCGGTGTATTAGGGTTTTGAGGAGAATATATAGGCGAAAGGGCGGAGCGGGAGGTGGGCTAGGGTGGCCACACCCCTGGTGGCGCGGCCCAGGGTGGCCCGCGCATGGGGGTGTGGGCCCCCTGTGTCCCAACTCAGCCTCCCCTTTTAGCATCCTTTATCTTCTGGAAAAATAGAATTTTCCTTGTATTTTCTGGAATTTTATGATCTCCGCGAATATTGCATCTAGACACCGTTTTTTCCATCAGAATCCTGAATTCGACAGTTCATCCTCCAAAAGTCATCCAACATGCGAAAATAGATGAAACAGCATAAGTACCGCCTCTTAATAAGAAATATATCAATAAATAACAGTAAATTATGATATAGAATAGTGATGCAAAATGGACGTATCAACTCTCCCCAAGCTTATACCTCGCTTGTCCCCAAGCGAAAACTGAGCTCAGTAAACATGCCCACAGGTTTATGGAGTGAAGTGTCGATAAAAAGAATACGGACAAGAAGCATCACACTTACCAATACACAACTCATAATAGAAAGCAACTCACCATTATATAACTTAACTTGCAACGAGTATGGGAGTCACACTAAAGATGCATAAAGACAAATCATAATTGGTAATGGCAAACTTTGTTCTTGGTCAAAGAACAGTTGACAAATCATATATAGTTTTCAAGCAAAGCTTTTGTAAAGAAGTTTATAATAGGAGTCCTTTTGCTCAAACATAAAAGGCTTTTCAAAATGATGGCTTTCAAAGTAATACTCATTAAGATAAGAGTTTTGTGCAAAACAAGGAAAATAAGAAACATGATTGAATAAATCATCATATGAATGATTGAAACACAACAACTCAAATGCTTGCTGGAGATAGAAAGGAATAGGTTTACTGACTCAACTAAGAAGTAAAAGAAAGGCCCTTCGCAGAGGGAAGCAGGGATTTCAAGTTTCATAAAGAGCTTTCAAAAGAGTATGGTACCTACTAGCTTTGGAGCTCTCATTGACCCTATCATAAGCATCTTGAGGTGATTAAGGTGAAAGTGAACAAAGATGGAGTATATGCTTGAAGAAATATAAGTTGGCAATCTCATGTCCCTTGAGTACGAGGGCCGTTCCTCATGCTACTCAACTTTAGTTACCGTTAAGTTCTTGTCATTGTAAGTGTATGTGTATTATAGAGAACCGCCAATGGGGTACCCCTTGCCCCATGACACAGGAGCTATCCCATATCAAAATGACAAGGCAACAAATAGTGAGCATCTCAACAATCCTTTTATTTACCATGAGAATGGTGCAAATATTTTTTCTCTTCTCTCTTTTTTCTGTATATATTTTTTCTGAGGATGCTTCATTGATTGCTCACTATGGTGATGCTGCAAGTTTCCACCATGATTAGGTATGTCTTAGGCTAGTGGCCCAGGTGTTTCTCTAACACATATACATAACTCCATGGACTTACAAGCTCCCCTTTTATTTCACACCACCGACATCCGCAAACAAAAGATCATGATATCAACGGGTGATGCAGCGCTGAGTTGATGTAGGAGCGCTTCATTGGGAACCCCAAGAGAAAGGTGTGAAGCAGCACAGCAACAAGTTTTCCCTCAGTAAGAAACCGAGGTTATCGAACCAGTAGGAGGAAGGAAACGTCACACAGGTGTTGCACGCAACGCGGAGACCTGAACAACACAAACTCAAGACTTTGCCCCCAATGAATCAGTGAGGTTGTCAAGCTCACCGGTTTGCTATAACAAAGGATTAAACGTATGGTGTGGGAGGTAATGGTTTGCAGCAAGTAAACAAGTAACAGTGGAAGATGTATCAATGGTAAAGATTGGACCAGGGTCCATAGTTCACTAGAGGTGCTCTCCTTAGATAAAAAACATGGCATGAAGGGTAAACAAATTACAGCAGGGCAATTGACAGGAACTGAGCAAGGCATAGCAATGCAATTACTAGTCAGAAAGATCCTATGAGATTCGATTGGGCAATACAACAAGATACATAGACCGCCATCCAACTGCATCTATGACTAGAAGTCCACCTTCAGGTTATCATCCGAACCCCCTCCAGTATTAAGTTGCAAGCAACAGACAACTGCTTTGAGCAAAGTGTGTAAGGTAAACAGCCCACATGTTCCATGAACAAGAGACCGTTGTTTTGTCCCTAGTGGAAAGAACACATGTACAACCAAAGAGATTATTGTCACTTCCCTTGGAACTAGAGGCATGAACCCACTATCGAGCATAAATACCCCCTCTTGGAGTCACTAGCAACTACTTGGCCAAGATAGCTACTAATAATGGAGAGCATGCAAGATCACAAACAACACAGACATGATAGAATCATAAAGACAAAACCATTAATCAAACCAACATAATAATCTCAATATCCATCGGATCCCAGCAAACACAACATGCATGATTACAAATAGATTAGATCTTGATCATGAACGGAGCTCACAAGATCTATACATGAAAGCACAAAGGAGGAGATACAACCATCTAGCTACTACATGGACCCATAGTCCAAGGTGAAACTACTCACGCATCATACCGGAGAGAAGGCCTCCGGGATAATCTCCCCTCCAGCAGGGTGCCGGGAAGAACTTCAGATCCCCCTGATCTAGGGACGATGGTGGCACATGATACAAACGTTTTCGTGGAGATTTGACTGGGTGCTTAGGGTTTTTGCATTGGGGGCTTCTTATAGGCGAAGGGGGAGGCCGAGGCGGTGGCTAGGGGCCCCACACCCTAGCCAGGCGCGGGCCCGCCTGTGGCCGCGCCTGGGGGTGTGGCCCCTCTGGCTCTCCTCCTCGGCTCCCCTCCGGACTTCTTGTTCACCACGGAAAGTTATTGACTTTGACGTTTGTCCAGTCCAATTCCGAGAATATTTCTTTACTAACTTTTCTGAAACCAAAACAGCAGAAAACAGACATCTGGCACGGTTGCAAATTGTTAGTAGGTTAGTACCAGAAAACATGTAAAAAGCACCTCAAAGTGTAGACAGGTAAAGCAAAGTAGATACTAAACAAGCATGGAGCATAAAAAATTATAGATACGTTTCCAACGTATCAACGGGGTAGATATTTACAGGTGTTGAAAATGTTCCCCGTGACACCACAGTTCTGCTAATTCCCAACTTATAGGTGCAAGCATATACAACATAGATGACACAATGGTTCAAGTTTATTAAGGGCAAGAAAATAAGGTGTTCCATCAAGTTTGTGAGAGCTTTACTAACTAGTTTTCATATAACAAAAGACTTTTTAATTTGAAAGATAGATGAAACTCGAAAATTTACTAGGAATAGCAATAATGCTAATAGGTAGATATGGTGGACACAAATGGCATAGGTTTAAGTTTAAAGGATTGGATGCACGGGAAGTATTCCCTCTCAGTACATGTTTTTGGCTAGCAAGGCTGGGTAGCAAGCAAAAGAGTTGAAGGAAACAAGCAAACATACAAGTGATAAAGTCAAACATGCAATCTTCCTTGAAAACACAAAAGATCTTAAATAAAGAATACTAAGCTAATGAGCCAATCAAGAGATAAAGAAAATAATATAAAATACATGTAAGTGATTTTATCTCTTCCTTTCAAACCTCAAAAAGTATTGCTACTGACCAGAGCTCGGTTTGCCAAAACCAGTTTAGATTTACTTGATGCTCCCAAAGTGATACCAATACTAATCAACAAGATCAATCATATAACAGATATTGCAATATAAAATAAGAAGTGCAGAAAGTAAAAGATGAAACTTCTCATTAATATTCCATAAAGGCACTCACACCAAGGGATACATAGATAACCAACTAGAGGAGAGATACTTCCACACAGCAAACCATCCTATATGATAACTTCTCTATTCAAGATATGAATCTACTAAGAAGGTAAAAAATATGAAAGATAATGATGTGATACCGCAGCACTCCCCCAAGCTTGGAACAAACCAAGGGGATGCCAAAACCTGATGACGAATTACTCCTTCGGTGGTGGTGTTCCCTTGTCATCGTCAGACTTCCAAGGTAAAGGCTCCCCATCCACAAAGGATATCTTGGTTTCCACAATCCTGAAACTAGCAGCAGAGCTTATGTGTTTAAACCTAACCTCATACTCACAGTATTGATTTTGCATGTCGTAGAGCTGTGCTTGTAATTGGTTGGTGGTCTGATGGAGTGAGAGGATATCATCTCGAAGCTTGGCGGTCTCCTTGTGCTCGGCGACGAGTTCTAAACTTATCTTATGGATAACATCCACTTCCCGTTCCTCCATATTCTTGTACCTAAAAACTTCTTGCTCCAAAGCTTCCATCCTATCCTCCAGACTACCTTCTCCTTTAGGGCCTTGAACCTCCTTTATCCGTACCTTCCCATCCTTGAGTAGCAACTCCTTGGGATGAATCTTCAACTCATACATGTACGGGTTGATGATGTCCGCGGACGAATCCTCCTTGGGTGATCCAGAGGAAGACATTGTGGCTCCAAAACTGAGAATCTACCTGACAGAAACAGATTGAAACGAAAACACGAAGAGAACACGATATACGGACCTCGGGGGGTCCGGGTGATTATATATTATGAAGTTTTACGACATAAGGAAGGTACTGGGCAAAAACGGGACGGAGACGGGCTCTAGGGTGGTCTCACCCCTGGTGGTGCAGCTAGGGAGGGCCCACGCCACTGGGTGTTATGGCCCACCCGGGCTCCGTTTCCTTCCCTGTTTCGTCTTGTTATCTTCCGTATGTAATAAAAATTGCAAAAATATAAAGAGAAAAGTTTTTCGTGAACCTTCTATTTTCAGCACTTTTACCTATTCGAAAACGGACTCTGCATATTCCTTCTTTCCAACACTTGAAAGTTCCTTTCATACAAAGCCTCACTCAATCTTTATTAGCAACATTAGTGTATGCAAAAACAATAAACCTTTGGGTTCAAATTTAAACTAAAAACCATCAAAACAAAAGCTACTTTAGCAACTCCTTTTAAAAGCCTGATACGTCCAATTTACATCACCATTATATATCATAATTTGCCTCTATTTATTGATATATTCCTTATTAAGAGGTGATACTTATGTCTTTTCATCTGTTTTTGCATGTTGGATGATTCTTCGAGGATGAACTGCCAGAGTCAGGATTCTGATGGAAAAAGTGGTGTTTTGATGCAATTTAGCGAAGATCAAAAAAATTCTAGGAAAACTACAGAAAATTATAATTTCCTAGAAGATGAAGGATGCCAGAAGGGGAGGCGGAGTTGGGCCACATGGGGGCCAAACTCCCCCAGGCGCGTGCCACCCTGGGTCGCGCCTACAGGGGGTGTGGCTACCCTGGCCCACATCTGGCTCCATCCTCTCGCCTATATCTTCTCCTCGAAACCCTAAAGTCAAGAGAGCGACCATAGAAAGATTCTGCGGCCTCTGCGGGGCGGAAACTATCGAGATAGAAAGAGCTCTCTGTCAAACAGATTTCTGCCGGGGAAATTCCTTCCCGAAGAGGGGAGATCGTCGCCATCAACACCATCATTAAGCTAGACTTCATTTAGATCATCATTATCATCCACACCATCATCTCCACCAGCACCATCATCACCACTCCATCCCGCTATAACAATTGTGTTGAATCTTGCATAGTTCTTAGGGGAAACTTTCCTGGTATTGATTACTATTGTAGTTGATGCTTGTGAGTGGAACCATTGAATTATTGTTTATGTTTAGATTGTTATCCATCATTATATCATCTCTGATCTTGATCCATATGATGTCTCGTGAGTAGTTCGTTTAGTTCTTGAGGACATGGGAGAAGTCATGTTGTTAGTAGTGGAATTATGTTGAGGTATTATTCAATGGTTTAATATTTAAGTTGTGGTGCTATTCTTCTAGTGGTGTCATGTGAACGTCGACTACATGATACTTCACCATTTATGGGCCTAGGGGAATGCATTGTGTATTTGGCTACTAATTGTGGGGTTTCCGGAGTGACAGAAACCTGAACCCCCGTAGGAAACCTTTGCACAAGGGAGTATAGGATCTCAGAGTTTAATGTCGTGGTTAGGTTTTTACCTTAATTAATTTCTTGTAGTTGTGGATGCTTGTAAGGGGTTTAATCACAAGTATGTATTAGTCCAAGTAAGGTCGGTACATTAGCACAGGTTCACCCACACAACACTTACAAAACCAAAGAAGATTAATCAACTATATGAAACGAAAGCACTTGACAGTATTCCCATGTGTCCTCGAGAATGTTTGGTCCTCATAAGTATTATCACCGGCTTGTCCTTTGCTAAGAACGGATGGGGCCACTTGCTGCAATTATTTGCTCTCTTTATTTACTTGCACTTTATTTCCTTGCTTTATCAAGATCCCGTAAAATTTCGTTTGCTAAGTATTTACAGAGAATTTCCTGCTCCAAACCACTAGTCAACACCTTCTGCTCCTCGTTGGGATCGACACTCCTATTTATCAAAAGTACTACGATACACCCTCTATACTTGTGGGTCATCAAAGCCCAAAAAGAATCTAAAAGGAAATCGATTTAAGTAGCAAAAGCTAATAATGACAAATCTGTCAAAACAGACCAGCAGGTAAAGATTGATTTTTTTCAAAAATCTTCCGTTGCTCAATTCAAAAAGTGCAAAACTAACGAAAGTTGGATAACAACTTGGGTCACAAGCACAGAAAATTAAAACTCCATCCGACTTACTGGGATTTTTCACGAATTTTTACAGTGCAACACAAAAATTTGTCCCAGGACAGTAACTTCTCACAACACACCTACTTCTCAAAAGAGGTTGATCTTGACACAAAAACCAAAAAAAGGTAAGGAGTGGTTATTACAGGGGTAATAACTTCCAAGACTCAAAGAAATAAAGACCCAAAGAAAACTAAAATGGGTTGTCTCCCAAAAGCTCTTTCTTTATAGCCATTAATATGGGCATGATAATTTCAATGATGCTCACATAGGAGATATGGATTTGAAGTGAAAGAGAGCACAAGAAGCAAATATCCAACATATTTAACTCTAACCCACTTCCTATGCAAGGGAGTTTCATAAGAAAACAAATTATTGAAATAAAAGGCTACTAGTATAGGAAGACAAAACAAATGGAACTTCAAAGATTTCAACATAAAGCGGGGAAACTTAATATTACTGAGATGCATAAAACCATGTTTCCCTCTCTCATAATAACTTTCAGTAGCACTTTGAATAAAGTTAACAATATAACTGTCACAAGAAACAACTTTATCATCAGAATGAGCATGCTTACAATCATCAAAAAGAGGTCTAAGGTCATAAACTGGATCAATAGAAGCAAGTTGTTCAACCCTAAAATCCTCATTAGGCATTTCATTTTCATAAGGATCTTTAGCAAATTTGGAAAAATTAAACTCATAAGATTGTCCATCAAACTTAGTTAAAACTTTATCCTTCTTACAATCTATAATAGCTCCGCAAGTGTTCAGAAAAGGTCTACCAAAAATGATAAGACAAGTTTTACTAGCTGCTGAACCAAGCACCAGAAAATCAGCAGGATATTTAATCTTACCATAAAGAACTTCCACATCTCTTACAATGCCAATTGGACAGACTGTCTCTCTATTGGCAAGGTGAATAACCACATCAATGTCCTCAAATAACCACATCAATGTCCTCAAGTTTACAAGGACCAATTTCATGCATAATTTCTCTGTAAATCTCATAAGGAATATCACTAGAACTTGCACCAATATCACATAAACCATAATAGCAATGATCACCAATTTTAACAGAAAGCACAAGGACACTAGCTTTCCTAGTTTTACTAGGATGTGAGACAATATTAGAAGCACCTTTACAAAAGATAATGTGCCCATCTTCTACATTTTTAGTGACAAGATCTTTCACCATGGCTACTACCGGCTCAATATTTATTTTTTCATCAGGGTCAGCAGCTTTCTTTGTACTTTTGCTAACCACATTATCTATAATAGAATGTTTCTTTACCTTAGCAGGGAAATGTATTTTCTCAACATAAGGTTCAGGCAAAATAGGATCAACAGTACAAACTTTAGTGTTTCTAGCAGGAACATGATTAACAACATCTTTATAAGGTGCATGGTACTTGTCCCTCTTCTTTTTAGGAATTTCTATATAAGAGGCAAAGGCCTTAAAACAATTAGCAATACTTTGAGAATCAAGACCATACTCAGTACTTGTAGAGTCCCAACCTGATAAGGTAGAGATCCCTGTGTTTACAATGCTAGTCCCTGGATCAATAGCTAGCATCCATAGTTTAAGATGTAATATCAAGAAACAAAGGTCATATTACAACTTATAACCAGGAATAAAATAATTCATTACATCTTACATAGCTCATTTGGCTATCTCATTACAATGCAGTATAAATAACTATATAGCATGGAGTCCTTCATCTTCAAAGTGCCACAGGCAATCATGTTGGTTGTAGACTTGTAATCCTATTCAACACACTTCACTAACATCAAACAAACCTACAACATAATAAGTTACAGCCACAAGGGTCAATACATTTGAATTGTATTGGCAAGTGATACTATGGTAGAATAGTGGTATCTAACATCTATATGCATTTGGCTAGGTGGATCTTAGGCTTGTTTTGCTCAAAATAAGGTTTTCCTTATTAGTTGAAAACACTAAGTTTTTGTTTGTCAAAATCACCCAAGGCATCTACCAATAAAATTGGTGATCCTTTATCCCTTGTTCAACCACAAGCTTTTAACTTAGAAATTGGGATGAGGAGATCCTTGATAGCTTCCATGTCTTGATGCTCAAATTGTCCATTGCCGAGAACACGACTAAGTACTTATATTTTACTCTCTCGAGAGGTGGTGCACTTTCCCCACAAGACTCGACATGCATCAAGACGAGATCTTCAGAAGCCTTCCCTTAGACCAAATGGACGCATTCCAACCTATCACCCCTACCACCTTCTGTACATCTGGCTAAGTTATTGAAACCTATATGATCCAGGCAGAGCCCATAATGACATGTGGCTGCACTAGAAGCTTCTCAACACTTGACATATCAAATCTCTTTGTTCCTTGGTGGCTTTACACAAGTGAGATACACAAGTTTTCGCAAGTTTACTGGCCCTGTGTAACCACTCAACATAAATCCATTCACACCATTCCACCTAGGTGATTCATTCACATAGTTGTTTTATTAAACAAAACACTGGTCATAGACTTAGAAATATTTCATAGCATGAATATAATCCACCCTTGTTTTCTACTAGCTAGACTAAGCATGTTAGTAGTAGGAATCTTAACTTAGGGAAAATTCTACTAAGGCATCATCTACTAGGATTTCCTAAGGCATAGTATACTTAGTAAAAATTCCATGCAAGTCCTACTCAAAATAGCACTAATGCATAGTTAAAATAATAGGACATAATGTATGAAGCACCACTTGCCTTTTTAGTAGAGAATATAGGTTCACTCCTTGATCTTGCTATTGTGACACTCTTCAAGGTTCACTACAATTCAATCAAGCAAGGCACAAATTCAAAACTTGCATTCAAACAATTCACCACATAAAATAAAGAAAACAAAACAATGCATGCAATCATGCAAAAGATTGTTTTATTTGGAAAGGTGGTTTATAATAGGCTATAAACATTTTAAAACACCTATTGATCATTTATAAAAGAGGCAAAACCATTTAAAATCAAGTTAGTGAAAATGGGCCATTTAAATCATTTTTGTTTAGCTAGAAATGATTTTAATCAAAGTAATATTTTGTAGTGTTAGCAAAATATTTTTTTAAACACAAATGTTAGTGTTTATTGTCAAAGTGTTTAAAACTAATCCATTTACAAGAGGTTTCACTCAAAATCATTTTTAAATCAAAGTAACATTTTTATTCTTCTAGAAATGCTTTTATTCAAAGTAATAATTTTCTAATGTTAACAAAATATATTTCTATACCCAAAAGTTTGTGTTTCTGGTCAGTAGGTTCAAAACAAATCATTTTCCAAAGATTTTACCCAAAAATCATTTTTGGAATAATTTTTATACTCAAAATAGTCCTACAAATGTTTCTGCAAAACACCTAATTTTCTAGAAGCAAAACACTAATCTAAGGGCACATTTGGAAAGTTCACATTTTCCTGATTCCAATGATATAAATTTGTAAATTTTGGACGTGTAGATCTAAAGTTATGAATTTTACAAAATCAAATCTCTAATAGATTCATTTTCTGTTTTAAATCCAAAGCTGGGCCACGTGTCTTGTTTCCATTGAACGGTACCGTTTTGCTGGGATCGAGCTACACAGAGCGTTGGATTTAAATAGGATCGCACAACTCAGGTTAAACATACCGATTCGATTAAGTCAATCTATCTACGCCACTGGATCAACATCTAACGGTCCAGAGCATGTCAACCATAGATGGGCGGCGCCAGCTCGACGGTGAGAGGTGGCGGCGCTCTGCTCGCGGTGGTCTGGCTATTCCCGGAAGTGAGGGAGAGGGAGGAGAGCATTACCAGATTCTTCGTGACGTGCTGATGCTCAACGTTGTCATTGCAGAGCAGGGGGCGCACGGACGCGTCGTTGATTACTCGCCGGAGTTCGTACCTACGTCGGGTGAGCACGGTCATCGACGGAGGCAAGGTTATAGGGCGCGCTAAGACAAACAAATGGTGCCGTTAGACGCGTATGAGATTGGCGAGTATGCAAGCGTCAATCAGAGAGGAGGGGCGGTCAGGGTTTACTGGGGAAGCTCGACGGAGTTGCATCAGACAGCAGCGGCACTCTGTCATCATTGTTGCCGATGCTATGGGGCACGCGCGGCCGAGCAGAGGGTACGGGCAGGTGCCCAGGGTGTTGGCGATCAGTCTCGTGTGGTCCAGGGGACATGGGGAGGTGAGGTTTGGCCAAAATTCGTGTTGGATGTTGCCGGAGATAGCGGTGGAGCGAGCACAATTTGAGGCAGCCCGGTGGCGTTCGTGGTGTGGTGTTTAAGGGGAAACGGAGAGGGAGCATAGGGGAGTAAGTAGGCATGGTCGCAGGGCAAGATTAACACAGCGTTTAAGCGAATTGATTCGAGCTTTCAATGGCAGAAACGTCCGAGGAGAATTGGGGGCGTGGTCTCCGCGGGGACGATGATGGCGTGGTGGAGGTGGGCCCGTTTCGTCAGTGAGTGAGGGGTATGAGTTCTGGTGAGAAAAGAATGGGCTCGGGGGAGAGAGCTAGTTTCCCGGGTGGGCTGTACTGGGCCATATTGGGTTAGGTTAGTTGGGCTGCTGGGTTGGGTTGCTTCCTTTTCTATTTTTTCTTTCTGAGTTCTTTTTCTTTTTCTTTTCCTGATTTCTGTTTTAATTCAAATCTTTTGATTTATGTTTCAGTTTGAATTCAAATTTCTATCAAACCCTTTCAGTAGTTTAATACTGTTTATTTATGTGTTTGAAATTCCATTTTTAGATTATTTCAAATATTCTTTTATGATTTAATATTTATTTAAAGGAGGTTTATGTCTTTATTCAAACCATTGATTCAAGCCTCCATTTGATTTCAAATTTTCATCAAACCTTTTCAGTAGGTTTTATTTATTCATTAGTGTGTTTAAATAATTCACTTTGAATTATTTCAAACATTTTATTATGATTTAATATTTATTTTAAAAAGAGGCTTTTGTCTTTATTTAAATGAATTTGAATATGTTTCCAAACCATATAATTCTATTTAATTAATCTTTTATTCTTTTTAAGTTAATTAGATAACTTTTAATCCACTTTGGCTATTTCAATTATTTTTCCCATAATTTAATTAGTCATTAGGAATTTTGTCTTTATTCAAATATGATTGAATTTGGTTAAAGCCCATATAATTTTATTTGAATAATATTTTATTCCTTTTTATTATTCAATAAACTTTCATTTGATTATGGATTTGGCCAAGATTTAATTTGTCTTTTAAATATTCCTTATTTCTTTCTTTCTTTGCCTTATAGAATCCATATCTTTGTATTTATAGATCCAAAATTAGTGATTCCAATTTGTATAATTTTATTTATTTTTTGTTTATCTTTTTAAATCCTTTTAGGATTAATTTGCTCACAATTTGTTTGGATTTTATCTAGGAGCTTTATTAGCTTTGGAAATTATTTCCTTTTCATCTTATTAAATTCATAGGTTTTTATCCATGGCTTCAAATTAAATGAAACCAGTTTCCATGGTTTTATAATATTTTTGTTTATCATTTTGATCATTTATAAATGTTTGTTGCTGAATTTTTATATGGATAAAATCCATAGTATTAGAGAGATCTTGGAAATGATTTATTCCATTAAGGTTTAGGGTTTTGGTTTATTTTCCCAAGTGTTTGAATTCAAGATTCTTTCCATGCCTAAAATGCATTTGATCTTTGGAAGTGATTTATTTCATTAAGATTTGGGGTTTTGGTTCAACTTTTCCAAATGTTTAAATTTCAAGATACATTCATTGATGAATGCATTTCACTTGGTTGAAATTTTGTTGGATTCCCTTTTCATTCAAATTTGTTGAAGAAGGGTTTTGATGTTTCCATTTAGAAGCAAAAAGTTTCTTTTCACCCTAAATTTCAAAAATTAAATCTTTTGTTTATTTATTTTTCACATTTCAAAATTTGGAAAATTTTGGGATGTGACAGTACTAATATCATGAAAGTCATCAGTTCCCATAAAAGATTTAATGCATTCATAATCATAATTTATACCTGACTTTCTTCCTTTGTCATTCTCCCATGCTTCAGTATTCTTTTGAATACGGTCTAGAATATCTCATTTAGCTTCTTCTTTCGTATGTGTGAATGATTCAGCACAAGAAGCATCTAATAAATCTTTATCATGAAGATAAAGCCTTGCATAAAAGTTATTGATAATAATATTATTAGGGAGTTCATGAATAGGACATTTAAGCATTAGTAACTTCAATCTCCCCCAAGCTTGGGCTGTACTCTCTCCATCACGAGGCCAAAAGTTATATATTTGATTCCTATCCTTATGAATCTCACTTGGAGGATAGAACTGAGAATAAAAGAGAGGTACAATTTCCTCCCATGCCATAGATTGTCCATTATTCAGCAACTTATACCATTCTTCAGCTCTTCCTTTCAATGATATAGAGAGTCACTTCTTCTTAACTTGTTCCATTTGATACATGCACACTTAAACCCGCATAATTCATGGATAAAAAGCAAGTGATCACCAGGATGGATAGTTCCATCGACAAAATAATAATTATCCAAAACACGGTCACCAATTCTTGTAGGTATCTTAAAAGGATCGATCTCAGCAGGTGGTGGTTCATCTACTACATTAGCAGTGGTAGTAGATTTCCAAGGAAACCAAGTGGGTTATCCATATTGGAAACACAGTAACAAACAAAAATAAAAACAATACTCATAGTAGAAGTTTCCTTTACCAGTTCCACTCTTCAATAGTGCTTCACTCCCCGGCAATGGCGCCAGAAAATAGTCTTGATGACCCACAAGTATAGGGGGTGTATCGTAGTACTTTTGATAAATAGGAGTGTCGATCCCAACAAGGAGCAGAAGGTGTTGACTAGTGGTTTGGAGCAGGAAATCTCTGTAAATACTTAGCAAACGAATTTTTAGGTTTTTTTGGTAAAGCAAAGAAATAAAGTGCAAGTAAATAAATGCAACAAATAATTGCAGCAAGTGGCCCAATCCTTTCTTAGCAAAGGACAAGCCGGTTGTATTACTTATGAGGACCAAACGTTCTCGAGGACACATGGGAATACTGCCAAGTGCTTTCGCTTCATATAGTTGATTAATCTTATTTGGTTGGATAAGTGTTGTGTGGGTGAACCTGTGCTAATGTACCGACCTTACTTGGACTAATACATACTTGTGATTAAACCCCTTACAAGCATCCACAACTACAAGAAAGTAATTAAGATAAAAAACTAACCACGACATTAAACTCTGAGATCCTACACTTCATTGTCCAAAGGTTTCCTAACGCGGGTTCAGGTTTCTGTCACTCCGGCAACCCCACAATTAGTATCCAAATACACAATGCATTCCCCTAGGACCATAAATGGTGAAGTATCATGTAGTCTATGTTCACATGACACCACTAGGAAAATAGCACCACAACTTAAATATCAAACCATTGAATAATACCTCAACACAATTCCACTACTAACAAGATGACTTCTCCCATGTCCTCAAGAACTAAACAAACTACTCAGGAGACATCATATGGATCAAGATCAGAGATGATACGATGATGAATAACAATCTGAACATAAAAAATAATTCAATGGATCTACTCACAAGCATCAACTACAAAAGTAATCAACACCGGGAAAGTTTCCCCTAAGAACTATGCAAGATTCAACACAATTGTTACAGCGGGATGGAGTGGTGATTATGGTGCTGATGGATATGGTGGTGAGGATGATGATGATCCAGATGAAGTCTAGCTTGATGACGGTGTTGATGGTGACGATCTCCCCTCTCCGGGAAGGAATTTCCGTGGCAGAAATCTGTCTGTCGGAGAGCTCTTTCTCTCTCTGTAGTTTCCACCTCGCAGAGGTGAAGAAACCTTTCTGTGGTCACTCCCCGTGTATTAGGGTTTCGGGGAGAATATATAGGCGAAAGGGCGAAGTAGGAGGTGGGCCAGGGTGGCCACACCCCCTGGTGGCGCGTCCCAGGGTGGCACGCACATGGGGGTGTGGGCCACTTGTGGCCCAACTCAGCCTCCCGTTCTGGCATCATTTGTCTTCTGGAAAAATAGATTTTTCCGTGTATTTTCTGGAATTTTCTGATCTTCACGAATATTGCATCAAAACAGCGTTTTTTTCATTAGAATCCTAACTCTGGCAGTTCATCCTCCCAAAGTCATCCAGCATGCAAAAATAGATGAAACAACATAAGTATCACCACTTAATTTGAAATATATCAATGAATAACAGTAAATTATGATATAGAATAGTGGTGTAAAATGGACGTATCAGTGGTTTAGGTTTTTGTCACTCCGGCAACCCCACAATTAGTAGCCAAATACACAATAAATTCCCCTAGGCCCATAAATGGTGAAGTATCATGTATTCGACGTTCACATGATACCACTAGAAGAATAGCACCAGAACTTAAATATCAAACCATTGAATAATACCTCAACACAATTCCACTACTAACAACATGACTTGTCCCATGTCCTCAAGAACTAAACGAATTACTCATGATACATCATATGAATTAAGATCAGAGATGATATAATGATGAATAACAATCTGAACATAGACACCAATTCAATGGTTCCACTCACGAGCATCAACTACAAAAGTAATTAACACCGAGAAAGTTTCCCCTAAGAACTATGCAAGATTCAACACAACTATTACATCGGGATGGAGTGGTGATGGTGGTGCTGGTGGAGATGGTGGTGAGGATGATGATGAGGACGATCCCGATGAAGTCTAGCTTGGTGATGGTGTTGATGGCGACAATCTCCCCTCTCTGAGAAGGAATACCCCAGCAGAAATCTGTATGCCGGAGAGCTCTTTCTCTCTCTATAGTTTCCACCCCGCAGAGGCGACGAAATCTTTCTGTGGTCGCCCCCCGTGTATTAGGGTTTCGAGGAAAAGATATAGGCGAAAGGGCGTAGCAGGAGGTGGGCCAGGGTGGCCACACCCCTGGTGGCGTGGCCTAGGGTGGCCCATGCAGGGGGGTGGCCCCCCTGTGGAACATATCTGCATCCCCTTTTGGCATCCTTTGTCTTCTAAAAAAATAGAATTTTTTGTATATTTTCAAGAATTTTATGATATTTGCAAAAATTGCATCTAAACACCGCCTTTTCCATCAGAATCCTGACTCCAGCAGTTCATCCTTCAAAAGTTATCCAACATGCAAAAATAGATGAAACATCATAAGTATCACCTCTCAATATGAAATATATCAATGAATAGCAGTAAATTATGATATATAATAGTGATGCAAAATGGACGTATCAACTCTCCCAAGCTTAGACCTCGCTTGTCCCCAAGCGAAAACTGAGCTCAGTAAACATGCCCACAGGTTTATGGAGTGAAGTGTCGATAAAAAGAATACAGACAAGAAGCCTCACACTTACCAATACACAACTCATAATAGAAAGCAACTCACCATTATATAACTTAACTTACAACGAGTATGGGAGTCACAATAGAGATGCATAAAGACAAATCATAATTGGTAATGGCAAACTTTGTTCTTGGTCAGAGAATAGTTGACAAATCATACTTAGTTTTCAAGCAAAGCTTTTGTAATGAAGTTTATAACAAGAGTCCTTTTTGCTCAAACATAAAAGGCTTTTCACAATGATAGCTTTCAAAGTAATACTCATTCAGATAAGAACAATGTGCAAGACAAGGAAGATAAGAAACATGATTGAATAAATCATCATATGAATGATTGAAACACAACAACTCAAATGCTTGTTGGAGATAGAAAGGAATAGTATTACTGACTCAACTAAGAAGTAAAATAAAGACCCTTCATAGAGGGAAGCAGGGATTTCAAGTTTCATAAATAGCTTCCAAAAGATTATGGTACTTACTAGCTTTGAGCTCTCATTGCCCCTATCATAAGAATCTTGAGGTGATTAAGGTTAAAGTGAACAAATATGGAGTATATGCTTGACAAAGTATAAGTTGGCAATCTCATGTCCCTTGAGTACGAGGGTCATTCCTCATGCTACTCAACTTTAGTTACCGGTAAGTTCTTGTCATTGTAAGTATATGTGTATCATAGAGAACCACCAACGGGGTACCCCTTGCCCCATGATACAGGAGCTATCCCATATCAAAATGACAAGGCAACAAACAGTGAGCATCTATTTGCATATATTTTTATTGAGGATGCTTCACAGATTGCTCACTATGGTTATGCTGCAAGTTTCCACCATGCTTAGGCATGCTTAGGCTAGCGGCCCAGGCGTTTATCTAACACGTATACATAACTGCATGGACTTACAAGCTCCCCTTTTATTTCACACCGCCGACATCCGCAAACAAAATATCATGATATCAATGGGGTAGATATTTACAGGTGTTGAAAGCGTTCCTCGTGACAACACGGTTCTGCTAATTCCCAACTTATAAGTGCAATCATATACAACTTAGATGACACAATGGTTCAAGTTTATTAAGAGCAAGAAAATAAGGCGTGCCATCAAGTTCGTGAGAGCTTTACTAACTAGTTTTCTCATAACAAAAGAATTTTTAATTTGAAAGATAGATGAAACTCGAGAATTTACTTGGAATAGCAATACTGCTAATAGGTAGATATGGTGGACACAAATGGCATAGGTTTAAGTTTAAAGGAGTGGATGCACGAGAAGTATTCCCTTTCAGTATAGGTTTTTGGCTAGCAAGGCTGAGCAGCAAGCAAAAGAGTTGAAGGAAACAAGCAAACATACAAGTGATAAAGCAAATGTAGCACCCCCGGGGTTAGGTTAAACTAACCTCAGATCATCATCTAAGATAAGTTCAACTCCAAACACGGAAGATCACAGTATGATTCGGTAACATTACAGAACACAGGGATCCAACATCATAAGTTTAAACTCTTAACAGAGTAAGATATTAGAGTTATTACAAACCAGAGGTCAAAGACCCAACATTACATCACACAACGAAAGCAAATTATGTTGTTCTACACAACAACTTAGCAAAGGGCCTAAGAGGCCATAAGAAAAAGCGACGTCCATCCCATAGTCCTCAGGCAGCTACCTGGGACCCCCAACTACTCGTCGATGTCAACGTAGAATCCACCTTCAGCTGCAACCAGATCCTCTGTAGAAAAACAACAATGGCGCAAGGCTGAGTACGAGGATGTACTCCGCAAGACTTAGATAACCTAGTATCTACATGCTCTGGTTAGAAAAGCTTTCTCTGGATTTTCTTTTGCGGAAAGCAATCTTTATTTGTAAACAAGAGAGAGAAGAGGCTCGTCTTCTCATAATCTTTTAAAAGGGATAAGATAGCGACTTCTTCATCTTGTTCATCACATCTTGATAACAACCAGCTTCATCAGAACCTCCTATCTAGGATCACCCCCTCAACCCGGAGGAAGCATCCTTAAGCACACATGGATCAACAAGTTTTATAGTGGTTAAAATTATCTATGATCTTAGAATCTGGTCACCAAGCGTTCATAACCATGAACACGGCTTTTCGAAAAGACTAATACCTTGCAGGGGTACAACTTTACCCACACGTACCAACCGACTCTTAATGCCAAATATTATTAGCCCTCTTCCTTGGAAGGCTGGCAGAGGGTGGTTGACCACGACCTTTACCTTGCTTTCGCCGAGACCATGAGTCACGCAATAAGTATGATTCCGCCGTAAGGGGTCAAGTCCCGAAGCCGGTACTTAAATATATGTGGTGAGGTTGGTTCACCAGGGGCTCCATCGACCCCAAGCAACCCGGTCCACGCTTCCCTACCTGTTATGATGCACCTCCATCACCTCCTCTTTCGAAAACGTTTTCAATGCGCATGCCAAATGGAAAGTCCGAACTATGTGACTCATGGAATCTACTAGGCAAGTTAGTCAGTCGAGGGGTTCCCAAGCCTCGTGTAGTTGTACGCTCGTCTTGGTTCCAAAGGCAAGAACTCAGTTCCTAGTGGTGGCGAGCATGGGACTATGAAAACCACACCTAACATGGCCTCCCATACAAGCCTTAGCATGATTAGTTAACTCCTTCGATGATGTCACCATATCCTACCTCACTACCTTCCTTGGCACCTCTGATTCATCATTGAATAGATCAGACGTTGTTTCTATGCTTGGCTAAGCTATCGGTAACAAAAGCTCTACAACGCTCACATGCCAAACCTAGGTATGCTAGGAGCAGTGGATCAGGAGTATAAGGCTACAAAAGGGAAACAGTGCAGCAGATAGGTAACACTAGCTATTGACAAAAGACCACATTAGAATCGTGTGCATCATAGCGAGAAAGTAATATACTTTATAAAACATAGGTTCAGAATGAGAGGCTATGCTTTCCTTGTCCGCTAGTAGACATGTACGGATCTTCGGTGTTGTTGACTTCAGCTTCGGGTTCAGATCCTATCGCGAAGAACCAAATACAGGAAAGAGAGGCAACAATCAAGACATGGCATTGATGCAATGCTCAAGCAAGGATGATGATATGACAAGTTGAATTGCATTGAAATGAAACCCTAAAACATGCTCGGCAATTTAAACGGGGTTCCGAGGGTTGAAAACCCTATCTCGAAAAACTCCGGAAACATATGAGAGGGGTTACTATGTTGTTCTAATTAAACTTGTCATTAAAGTTGTTGAACAATGCATGATTATAGGTTAGTTAGATAGTTCTCATTTTTATAAACATTTTGATATATTATTTGTATTTTTCTGACTTATAAATTAAAAGTTATTGAATTTACAATATTCAAACAATTTCTGAAATTCTTAAACTTTTTATTAATTTAAATAAATCTGGAAATCTTTTTTTACACTGAGGGCTGGGCTAGCCACAGACAGGTGGGTATCTGGCCACCTCATCCTCCACGCAGGCAAAGTGGGACAGGGGGACCCGGTTTTTTATTTCTCACCGAGGCTGCACCTAGCCAGAGAGGCTGCCTGGTGGGACCTGGCCACGCAGGCACCTCGTGGACTCAACGTAGGAGCCACGTCATGGCCACGTAGGCTCGACGGCGGCGGCGGCTCAGGTGCGCATGGCTATGGCGACCGGGGACGCGCGGGACAGCGAGGAAGCGTGCGTCTGGCTCAGTACGATGCGGCCGACCTCATAGTGGCGGCACTGCCCTGTTTCAGCAACCACCGCTTCGGCAACGATGGCCTCTGACGGTGAGCGGCGGCGGTGTTCGTCGACACAACAACACAGAGCATGGGAGGGAGGGAGAGAGAGAGGGTCCTTACGGACCAGAAGCTCACCACAAAGCGATCTAAGGTGACGATGAGGCTCGAGGAGGCCGGAATCGGTGGCGAAGACGACGACCGAGGTCGGGGAGGAAGGTCATGATTCCGTCGATTGGGGGCGTGTGCGGCTCCGTGGCTTGTCTAGGAAGAACGAGTCTACCATGGCGATGTTATCGGTGGCCACTGCTCAGCCTGGGACGGTCGGGAACGGCGACGAGCTGCCGGCAGGGTTTCGGACCGGCAGCGGGAGAGGAAGAGGGAGGTCGAGGGAGAGAGGGGGAATGGATGAGGACGGCCAGGGCGTCGTCACGAGGTCTTATCCTTCCCAGAGGGCGGCGGGGCGCTGGGATTCGGGCGAGGATCGGGCGACGGCGGCGCGGACACGTAGGAGCTTCGCCGACATCCTTCTGGCGAGGAATAAGAAAGGGGAAAGAGAGATGAAGGGGTACAGGCCGCGTGGGCTGGCTTGGGCCGCTGACTTGCGCACGCGAGCGGCAGGAAAGGAAAAAGGGAGATGGGCCACGACCCAGTTGCGGCTGCTGCTGTTTTATTTTCCAAAAACTGTTTTCTTTTTCTATTTTTGGCATTTCCTCTTTGAACTTTTAATTTTCAAACTGTTTTGAATCTTTTCAAAGTACCAGGAGCTTTCATAAAACATTCAAACTATTGTGGGTCCTTCATAAACAATTGGGCTTCACATTCTGTCATTTTCAAAATTCAAACTATTTGAATGTGGTTTCAAAGAGAGGGAAAGAATTTAGGGTTTTAGGCTTTGCAAATGTATTTTCATTCACATACTTGATCTGATGCATATCTTTTATTGATTTAAACAGATGCATGCAGTGCTTAAGTACTATTTACATATCTTACAAGCTTGGGCTGTTACATCAAACATGCAATCTTCCTTGAAAACACAAAATATCTTAAATAAAGAATACTAAGCTTATGAGCCAATGAAGAAAGAAGGAAAATAATATAAAATACCTGTAAGCTCTTTTATCTTTTCCTTTCAAACCCTCAAAAAGTGTTGCTACTGACCAGAGATCGGTTTGCCAAAACCAATTTAGATTTACTTGATGCTCCCAAATTGATACCAATACTAATCAACAAGATCAATCATATAATAGAGATTGCAAACTAAAATAAGATGTGCAAAAAGTAAAAGATGAAACTTCTCAATAATATTCCATAAAGGCACTCACACCAAGGGATACATAGATAACCAACTAGAGGAGAGATACTTCCACAATGGAAACCATCCTACATGATAACTTCTCTATTCAAGATATGACTCTACTAAAAAGGTAAAAAGATGAAATATAATGATGTGATACCGCGGCACTCCCTGTCAACGCCTGGATTTTTAATCCCAGATGCCTGTTATGCCATTCATCGCAATCCCAGGATTACCATTTTTGCGAGACATAACAGATTGGTACCATAGTTCATCATCCATTACAAACCATAATAACGGTCTTACAAATAAAGGATCTCATGATCCAGTCTTAGTACAATCAACGCAACGGTATAATATAATAACGATAGCATGGGCGAAGCTCCATCTTCAAAGTCACAGGCAATGTTGATGATGGGAGATGATCATAGTTGTCGTAAACTTCCTATTGTCCATCATCTTGGTAGTCCTCCTCATAGTCTGGCCATGGGAATAAACAGGGAAAAAGCCATGAGTAGTCTTTAAGTACTTGCAAACTATCACTAACAAGTAAACTGGTTCAAGTAGGAATACTAAGCTCTAGGTTGTTTTGCAAAAAGCCAGGTTTATCTCTAGCTGAGTTCAGAAGTAAAGAAAACTAGTTTAAAGTTTTATAACACCTAAGTGGGAACTTTGTCGTGGTATTGCCGATGAGTACGCCATGGAGGGGTCCTCACAGTGCGTGTTTAGAGACGTGGGGGAAGGCGGACGGTTGACGGGTATGAGGTTACACAACTTACCCAGGTTCAGATCCCACAACGGTGGCAGAATCCTACTCCTGCTATAAATCACTATAAGGGAAATACGCCGAGTTATAGGGATTGGTTCGCTGTGCGAGGTGTATGCTAATCAATACTAGATTGTGCCCCTAAAGGCTCCCATAGGCCCGACTTATATAGTCGCCAGGTCCTAGGGTTACAGGGAAATTCCTAGCGGACAGGTTATAGAGTCCTTGATGTCCACGCACTTCTATTCTTGTAGACAGTTGTTGGGTCTCCAAGTGCAGAGGTTTGTAGAACAACAACAAGTTTCCCTTAAGTGGATTACCCAAGGTTTATCGAACCTAGGGATGAAGTGGTCAAAGGTATTCCCTCTCAAGCAACCCTGCAATCAAGATACAAGAAGTCTCTTGTGTCCCCAACACACCTAATACACTGGTGTATAGGTGCACTAGTTCGGCGAAGAGATAGTGAAATACAAGTGGTAACAGTGCCATAAAAGAGCTCGACGGTGAGGTAAAGACTAAAGCAAGCAAACATGCAACAGATCTAGTAGCAAACAATGTTTCAATGATTAGAAACAAGGCCTAGGGATCATACTTTCACTAGTGAACACTCTCTCATATAAATATCCTCTCTTCACGATACTATTCTTAACTACTCTCCGCTTGGATACTCTAATCCATGGTAGGGCTATAACAACACACCTCAAAGTCCACCTTCCCCAATATAGATAACCCCACACCGTCACCTTGAGCGCTAGATGGTTCCAACAAACACCACAATTTCATAAAGACATCCAACTCCAAATATAACTCATAAAAAATATTCAATCTAGCCAAAGTTCCATACACGGTATGCACGCTGTCACTTTCACACATGTGGGGAAAAGCATAGATCTATTAAAGCACAAAGAGTATTTATGTAGACTCAAACCTAAGTGCCACCATGGCGTGCACGCTGTCACTTTCACACACGTGGGGAGAGCAGAGATCTATTAAAGCACTTGAGTAGCAAGGTAGATCTACTTGATTACAAAGCTCATGATCACAATATGACCATGCATAGAGAGAGATGAACACATAGCTACCGGTAGAGCCCTTAGCCTCGAAGGAGAACAACTCCCTCCTCATCATGGGAATCAGCAACGGTGATGGAGATGGTGGTGGAGATCGATGGAGATGGCTCCGGGGGCACTTCCCCGTCCCGGTAGGGTGCCGAAACAGAGACTTTCTGCCCCCAAATCTCCCCTTCGGCGGCGGCGCTACAGAGGTTTTCGTGGATTTTTCTGGATTATTTAGGGTTTTTGGGTCAAAGGCTTCTTATAGGCGAAGGGGTCAAGGTCGGTGGGGGTCCAGGGGACCACACCCTCCCTAGGCGCCCCCAGGGCTTGCCGGCTCCTAGGGGGGTGCGGCCACCCTGTGGCCCCCCTCCGGCTCTGCTTCGTGGTTTCGTGTTGATCTAGGAAAAATAATAACTTTGGCTTTTGTCCCATCCAATTCCGAGAATATTGATTTTCTGCCTTTCTGGAACCAAAAATAGAAGAAAACAGGCAACTGGCACTGTGTCAACTTGTTAATAGGTTAGTTCCAGAAAAGATATAAAAACACCTCAAAGAAAGACAAAGCAAAGCAAAGTAGATACTAAACAATCATGGAGCATAAAAAATTATAGATACGTTTCCGACGTATCAAGCATCCCCAAGCTTAACTCCTGCTCGTCCTCGAGTAGGTATGTGATAAAAAGAATAATTTTTGAGGTGACATGCACCATCAAAACCAAGATCAAACCATTTGCAAGCATTGAAAACTAGGAACAAAGAACTCTAAACATGAGCATGAAAGATGGAGTTCTAATAATATGACATAGTAAATATGCATGCAACATGAAAGGCTACAAACAAAGATATGAGTAACATGCATTGAAAAACATTTGTTTGTTTCACATACAGAAAACATAGCATAGTGGCAATCAGCTTGTCCCTCATAGAGTAGCAATATATATGCATAGGACACCTTATAAGTTCACAAGGGTGACTAGAAACAAATAGTACAAGAACAAGTAATAACACAATATGCATCAATTAATAATCTTTGGAACACTGCACACAGAATGACAACTATGATCTCTTAATGGTGCCTAAAGGTAGAAGGTGGAGACTCAATAGTGGTGGAAGAAAGGCTTTTTTTGTAAAGTAAGCAGGGATTACAAGTTTCAAAAAGAGCTTCCAAAAATTATGGTACTTTTTAGCTTTCAGCCCTCATTCCCCCTATCATAAGCATCTTAAAGTGGTTAAGGTTAAAGTGGCAAAGATGGAGTATATGCTTGACGAAGTATAAGTTGGCAATCTCAAGTCCCTTGCATACGAGGGACACACCTCATGCATACTCAACTTTGGGCCCAGGTAAGTTCTTGTCATTGTAAGTATTTGCATATCATTGAGAACCGCCAATGGGGTACCCCTTGCACATGGTACAGGAGCTATCCCATAACCAAAATGACAAGGCAAGCGGACAATGAGCATCTCAGCGATCTTTTTATTTACTATGTGCATAGCTTTTTATTGAGGATGCTTCATAGAATGCTCATTATGGTGATGCTGCAAGTTTCCACCATGATTAGGCATGGCTTAGGCTAGCGGCCTAGGCGTTTCTCTAACACAGAATACAAACTCCATGGACTTACAAGTTCCCTCTTTATTTCACACCGGTGACATCCATAGACAAAAGAGTATGATATCAACTGAGTACTAAGTACAAGTGCAATGTTGAAAACGTTCCCCATAACAGCACGGTTCTGCTAATTCCAACTTATAAGTGCAAGAATATACAACAAAGTTGTCACAATGGTTCAAGTTTATTAGGGGCAAAGAATATAAAGTGTGCCATCAAGTTCGTGAGGGCTTTAATCACTAAGCTTTCACATAACAAAATAGTTTTTAATTGGAAGATAGTTGAAAACAAGAATATACTTGGAATGGTGTAACACACCATGCATAGGAGTTTATAGTGGACACTTTGGAATAACTTGGTTTCTTGGTAGTTGGAAGCATAAGTAGAACTTACTCATACAAGTGGAGGCTAGCAAAAGACTGGGAGCAACCAACTAAGAGAGCATAATGGCCATAATTCTACAGAGCAACAAAGCATACTAATCAAAGCAAAGAGTGGTACTACTAGTCAAGGACTAAATGATCATACAGGCTATGGTGACTTGTTGATAGTCATAACATGGTGTGAGCATGTGCCAAGTCAACCCAAACAAAGCATCAAAGGAGAATACCATGATACTATGCTTTTGTATGCTAAAACAACGCATGATTCCTTCAAGGCACATTAAGCAATCCTAATTGTTTGGAACAATTCATGCTACAACAATAATCACTAAGCATAAGGTCAAAGCAAGATCTAGCATGACATGATAAAGTCTAAGCCACAGTCAAAGCAAGCTCCTCTTGTACTACTCAAGCAAGAACTTCCTACTCTTTTCCAACGCCAAATTACTTATTTGAAACAACTCACAAAGATAATAATCAATAAAGATCAGTGATCATGTCTCACAAATATACAAAGAATAACTAAAAAGTTCTAAGCTGAAAGCACAAGAAAACTAAGGCTAAACGCAGTGCTAGCAAAAAAGAACACTCACAAGACAATAAGAGTGAAAACTAGAGTGTTCTAGGCAATGGAAACAGAGTGTGTCTCTCTCCAAAATAAGTGTGGTGTAACCAACCAACTTACTGAAGCAAAATAAGCAAACAAAAACCAAAAACGAAAACTAATACGCTCCAAGAACAACACAACGATGCATGAAACAATACAAACGAAGTGTCTAGACAGACCTGAGCTTTTTATTGATGAAGAAGGGGATGCCTTGGGCATCCCCAAGCTTTGACGCTTGTACCTCTTGAATATTTCTTTGGGTGACACTGGGGTGGCATCCCCAGGCTTGAGCTTTTGTCCATTCTTCATCTCATTACATCATTCTCTCTCTATACCTGAAATTTTTCCTTCATACAAAACTTCACACAATCTTCAATAGCAACATTAGTGTATTCAAAAGATATTAGACCTCTGGCAAAGCTTTGGAACAGCAAGTCTTTTCACTAAAAACACAAGCCACTATAGTAACTCCTTCAAAAAGCTCAATTCCCCAAAAGAGAACTCAAAAAGGAATCAATAAGAAGCAAATGCAAATAATGGCAGAAATCTGTCAAAACAGACCAGCAGGTAGAAACCGATTTTTCGAAGACCTTATGTTGCTCAAATCAAAAAGTGTTGAACTAACGAAAGTTATCTAACATACTAGGGATTTATTAGTAAATTTTTAGCTCAATCCGAGCTACATAGACTCCTCACAAATATTTATGGTGGAGGACAGAAATCTGTTTTGGGACAACAACTCCCGAAATCTTACTTCCCTCTCATTAGAGGTCATTCTTGGCACAAAAAGTAAACAAAAAAAAGGACAAGGAGAGGTTATTATAGAAGTAATAACTTCCAAGACTCAAGAAAACTCTTGGGTTATCTCCCAACAAGTACTTTTCTTTAACGCCTTTAAGTTAGGCTTGATAGTTTGGGAAGACGCTCACATAAGAAATATGAGTTGAAATAAAAGAGAGCATCAAGAAGCAAATTCAAAACACACTTAAGTCTAACCCACTTCCTATGCATAGGAATCTTGTAAAGAAACAAGTTATGAAATCACAAAGCAACAAGCTAGGAAAGCAAAACAAGTGCAACTTCAAAACTTTCAATATAAAGAGGGGAAACTTAATATTATTGAGATGCATAAGACCATGTTTTCCTCTCTCATAATAAATTTTAGTATCAACATGAACAAAATTAACAATATAACTATCACATAAAACATTCTTATCATGAGCCACATGCATAAAATGATTATTACTCTCCACATAAGCATAGTCATGCTTATTAATTATAGTGGGAGCAAATTCAACAAAATAGCTATCATTATTATTCTCATCACCATAATCATAAACTATAGGAGGAATATTTTAATCATAATTACTTTTCTCCTCAATAGTAGGTGGACTGAAAATATCATATTCATCATTGTAATCATCATATATTGGAGGTAAACTATCATCAAAGAAAATTTTATCCTCTATGCTTGGGGGACTAAAAATATCATGCTCATCAAACCAAGCTTCCCCAAGCTTAGACTTTTCCATAGCATTAGCAACAATGGTGTCCAAAGAATTCATACTAATAACATTGCTATTAGCATGCAAATAAAGCTCCATAGGTTTTATAATTTTCTCTTCAAACACTTCATGTCCTAACTCAAGATAAACACTGTAAAGCTCTCTAATTTTGTTGTTGTTTTCCATTAAGCCTAACTAGTGAAAACAAGAAACAAAAAGACAAAATTGCAGAATCTAAAGGAAATAACTCTGTGCACTCACACCGGAGGATGTGAGTACCTTTTACCTTACCTCCCCGGCAACGACGCCAGAAAAGAGCTTTCTGGCTTGCTGTTGCCGTGGGGTAACGTGTGTGAGTGCCTTTTACCTTTCCTCCCTGGCAACGGCGCCAGAAAAGAGCTTTCTGTCTACGCACTTCTATTCTTGTAGACAGTTGTTGGGCCTCCAAGTGCAGAGGTTTGTAGAACAGCAGCAAGTTTCCCTTAAGTGGATTACCCAAGGTTTATCGAACCTAGGGAGTAAGTGGTCAAAGGTATTCCCTCTCAAGTAACCCTGCAATCAAGATACAAGAAGTCTCTTGTGTCCCCAACACACCTAATACACTTGTCAGGTGTATAGGTGCACTAGTTCGGCGAAGAGATAGTGAAATACAAGTGGTAACGGTGCCAGAAAAGAGCTTGACGATGAGGTAAAGACTAAAGCAAGAAAACATGCAACAGATCTAGTAGCAAACAATGTTTCAATGCTTAGAAACAAGGCCTAGGGATCATACTTTCACTAGTGAACACTCTCTCATATAAATATCCTCTCTTCACGATACTACTCTTAACTACTCTCCGGTTGGACACTCTAATCCATGGTAGGGCTATAACAACACACCTCAAAGTCCGCCTTCCCCAATCTAGATAACCCCACACTGTCACCTTGAGCGCTAGATGGTTCCAACAAACACCATAATTTCATAGAGACATCCAAATCCAAATATAACTCATAACAAATATTCAATCTAGCCAAAGTGCCACACACGGTATGCATGATGTCACTTTCACACACGTGGGGAAAAGCATAGATCTACTAAAGCACAAAGAGTATTTATGTAGACTCAAACCTAAGTGCCACCATGGCGTGCACGCTGTCACTTTCACACACATGGGGAGAGCAGAGATCTATTAAAGCACTTGAGTAGCAAGGTAGATCTACTTGATTACAAATCTCATGATCACAATATGACCATGCATAGAGAGAGAGAGATGAACACATAGCTACCGGTAGAGCCCTTAGCCTTGAAGGAGAACTACTCCCTCCTCATCATGGGAATCAACAACGGTGATGGATATGGTGATGGAGATTGATGGAGATGGATCCGGGGGCACTTCCCCGTCCCGGCAGGGTGCCAGAACAGAGACTTTCTATCCCCCGAATCTCCCCTTCGGTGGAGGCGGCGCTACAGAGGTTTTCGTGGATTTCTTTTGGATTATTTAGGGTTTTTGGGTCAGAGGCTTCTTATAGGCGAAGGAGTCAAGGTCGGTGGGGGTCCAGGGGGCCCACACCCCCTAGGCGCCCTAGGGCTTGCCCGCACCTAGGGGGAGGGGTGCGGCCACCCTGTGGCCCCCTTCGGCTCTGCTTCGTGGTTTCGTGTTGCTCCGAGAAAAATAATAACTTTGTATTTTGTCCCGTCCAATTCCGAGAATATTGATTTTCTGCCTTTCTGGAACCAAAAACAGAAGAAAACAGGAAACCGGCACTGTGGCAACTTGTTAATAGGTTAGTTCCAGAAAAGATATAAAAACACCTCAAAGAAAGACAAAGCAAAGCAAAGTAGATACTAAACAAGCATGGAGCATCAAAAATTATAGATATGTTTCCGACGTATCAGTCCTACACTGCTTACAACTAGTCTAGCGTGTCTTGCACTCCAAGGCTCCGGGTATGTCGGTGACTCCTCCGTAGCCTTCCTTTATCTGGCATGGGCCTCCCTTCTAGATCCAGCTAACTGGGCCGCCCAGCAGGCCATGGGCCATGCTACCAACCGTGGGCCACCCGGGTTATCCGGATAGGAGACATGCTATGAGGATACCCATATAGCATATCCCCAACAGTAGCCCCCGGAGAACTCTGAGATCTTGCGCCATCTTGCCTCTTTATGTTGAATGCTCCATCTAGATGGATGTCGGCAAATCGTCAAGCAATATCTTGTAGTCCTCCCAAGAACCCTGCAAGGTTTTCTCCGCCTTAAACTTGTAAGTCAGAAAATTGTTGAATCTTCTATCGTACTCTTCCATAGCTGGACTGGATCTATCCATGCCGGAATATTCCGATGTGATAGTTCACCTGCCAGTGACAGCTAGGACGTCACAGACATAGGTCAGCGACGCCTCGTAACTCAAACATGCAGAGAACACAATCATGTTCGTTTTTCCCGCGCGAGCGATACGAACCGTTGGCGGCGACGGTTGGGAACATGGCGAAATTTCCGCCCAAGCGCCCGCACACGTCGACCATTCGATTGTCTTGCACGAATCTTGATGCCAGGTGTTATCAATTGTACCTGCGGTGGATTTTTACTTTTCACCTCATTCTCCCCTTGCGTTGTCTTCTTCCTCCAGCGAGCACCTCCTCGAGCTCCCTGCGCGTTTCGTGAAAAACCCTAGCCCTTCAATCCTTCTAGTTATCACCTCCTCCTCTCTAATGGCAAGCAGCAGCTCTGCTCCTTCCATGGCAGCGTTAGGCGATGCCTCGGCGAAACCGGTGAGCACCGTCCATGTGCCCCTAGAGGGCCTGGTGCTACCCAAATCCGTGGTGGTCGAATCCACCGGCGGCAACCACAATCTAGCGGCGCTGGAGCTGCTGTAAGAGGAGAGCGATTCCCACAAAGGGGACTGGCACGGCTCGGACATCACGGACCGCGACATCAAGGAACTGCTCATCGAGGGCTACCTCTCTGCGACGGAGGGGCTCGTCTGGCAGGCGGCGCCATTCGGCGAGGTCACCCCTTCTCCCCAAGCCAGAGAGAAGGTGTACCTCAAGGATCAATTGGTACGCGACATTTCGTTGCCCATCTCAGATTTATTTCTAGCTGTCCTTAGCCATTACCGAGTACAGCCTAAGAACCTCTCCCCCAATAGCATCCTCGCGCTTAGCAACTACGTGGCGCTCCGTGAGGGTTACTTAGGGATTAGGCCTAGGCTAGATCTCTTTATTTATTTCTTCACCGTCAAGAGGGAAGCCGGAGCTAGCAAGGACGAGCTTAGGAACTGAGGGAAAATTAGCTTTAAGATCTGTCCTGGCCGGTGGTTCCCAGACATTGTCGGCCATGAGTCCTGCAAGAACTGGCAACTGACGTACTTCTATGGCCCAGATATCCCTCTGGCCGGCCGAGAAGAAACATATCCGAACTTCGTCGATGGAGCCATCGTTGAAGCCCCGACATGGAGATCCCAGGCCACCCTTCCCTCCGACGATGAAGCCTCCCACGCCATTAGGCGTATAGAGTGGTTTGTAGACACTTGTTTGACCGGGTTGGACCTAGCCACGTGCTGGTTCATCAGGCGGATCCAGCCTCTATAGCACCGCTCGAAGTTGATGCATGAGTACACCAAGGATAGGAAGGATAGCCTCCGCATCTCCGAGGATAACTTCTCGAGTGACTCCGTCAAGCTTCGACTCAAGGACATTGTCAAGGTGAAGTATAGGAAGCGTGGCTTCACCATCACGTATGACATGTTTGTTGATGGCACGTGCCCAAAGGTATGATGTTTATTTTCTGTCTATGACATATACTCCATTTCTTCCGTCTAACCATTGTCATATCATATAACACTTTGGGATTTCACTTAACAGCTTAGCAGTCTAGAAGAGGATAGCATGGCTGTCCAAATCTATGACCCCAAGTTGAAGGAAGTCACCGTCGTGTACGACGACGATGTATCGTTGGTGCGAAAGCGGAAGAGCTCCACTTCTGACACTGCCAACGGAGGCAAGAAGAAGAAGACGGAGGGTGGAGCCTCCAAGAAGTCCACTGCCGCCCTGGAGGCGGAGAAAAGAAAGGTTATCGGGATTCCTTTTGCCAAAGCACCCCCAGTTGTGTAAGCCTCTTTCTCTCCGACATTTGTCCATTGCTTGTCTTATTCCTATACTTATACTTTTTGCACGTTTCAGGAAAAAGGCCACCACTAGTTTGAAGAAGACCTCCAAAACTTTGGGGGCTTCTAGAAATTAAAGATATGTTGCATCGTGACGTGTCTACCCACGCATATCCCGCCATTGCCCCTGTCACTCCCAGCGTCCAGCCTATGTCTGCCCCGACAAGCTCACAGGCCAAGGATGCCTCTGGCCCTTCTGCCATGGAAGTGGACTCAGGTGCCTCCGCGGAGCTTGCCGTTGTCGGCGAACATGCAACGCAAGAAAGTACCACAACTAAAATGGCTAAAGCTCCGGCTAAGGATGCCATCGGTAGCGGTAAGGTGGTGGTGGTGGGTGGAAGGCCCGCCGAAGGCGGCGCCTCCGCACCCAGGATGACCGTAGAATTCCCAAAGATAGTCTACTCGGCACTTACGCCGAGTAGCTCCACTTTGGTTCCTGGTGCGGCGCCGACATCTCCAACCTGCGGTCTTGAGGAGCTTCTCCGACAAGCAGATATTTTGCGAGGAAACAACCTTTCCTTTGGCAAGTTGCTTGCTGAGAGCGCTACCAACCTCAAGATCATCGCACTTGTAAGTTTTATTTTGCCTTTTGCAGTTTATATGAGTATCCCACTGTAGCCCCCGAGGATTTAGACGGAAAACCATAGGTCTTTGCATCTAAATGCTCTAAGAGTGACTAAGCTAGAAAACTTCTCATTGTAGCCCCCAAGTATCTAGTTTGAATGAATTATTCCGACTAGATACTTTTAGAGTAGCATACGCAATGTTTGTAAATTTCGATACCGTAGCCCCCAAGTCTCTAGTTGTAACTGAATTAGTTCTATCGTGGTATTGCCGATGAGTACGCCATGGAGGGGTCCTCATAGTGCGTGTTTAGAGATGTGGGGGAAGGCGGACGGTTGACGGGTATGAGGTAACACAACTTACCCAGGTTCAGATCCCACAACGGTGGCAGAATCCTACTCCTGCTATAAATCACTATAAGGGCAATACGCCGAGTTACAAGGATTGGTTCGCTGTGCGAGGTGACTCAAGAGTCTAAGTTATCGTCTGAGATCGTGCCCTAAAGGCTCCCATAGGCCCGACTTATATAGTCGCCAGGTCCTAGGGTTACAGGGAAAAGTCCTAGCCGGACAGGTTACAGAGTCCTACACTGCTTACAACTAGACTAGCGTGTCTTGCACTCTAAGGCTCCAGGTACGTTGGTGACTCCTCCGTAGCCTTCCTTTATCCGACATGGGCCTCCTTTCTGGATCCATCTAACTAGTCCGCCCAGCAGGCCATAGGCCATGCTACCAACTGTGGGCCATCCGGGTTATCCGGATAGGAGACATGCTATGAGGATACCCATATAGCATATCCCCAACCGTAGCCCCCGGAGAACTACGAGATCTTGCGATGTCTTGCCTCTTCACGTTTAATGCTCCGTCTAGATGGATGTCGGCAAATCGTCAAGCAATATCTTGTAGTCCCCCCAAATAATCCTACAAGGTTTTCTCCGTCTTCAAATTGTAAGCCGCAGAATTGCTGAATCTTCTATCGTACTTTTCCGTAGCCGGACTAGATCCGTCCATGCTAGAATATTCCGATGTGATGGTTCACCTACCAGTGACAGCTATGACGATGTAGACATAGGTCATCGACGCCTCGTAACTCACACATGCAGAGAACGCAATCATGTCCGTTTTCCCCACGCGAGAGATACGAACCATTGGCAGGGACGATTGGGAACGTGGCGAAATTTCCGCGCACACGCCCTCACACGTCGTCCACGCGTCAACCATTGGATTGTCTTGCACGAATCTTGATGCCAGAGTTTATAAATTGTAACTGCGGTGTAATTTTATTTTCCACCTCATTCTGCTCCTGCATCGTCTTCTTCCTCCATCGAGCGCCTCCTCGAGCTCTCCGCGCGATTTCGAAAAACCCTAACTCCTCAATCCCCCAGTCACCACCTTATTATCCTCCAATGGCCAGCAGCAGCTCTGCTCCATACATGGCAGGGTCAGGCGATGCCGCGGCGAAGCCGGCGAACACCATCCTCGTGCTTCCAGAAGGCCTGGTGATCCCGAAGTCCACGATGGTCGAATCCACCTGCGGCGACCACAATCCAACAATGCTGGAGCTGCTGGAAGAGGAAAATGACTCCCACAAGGGGGACTGGCGCGGTTCGGACATCACGGACCGCGACATCAAGGAGCTAATCATCGAGGGCTACCTCCCTGCGACGGAGGGGCTCGCCTGGCGGGCGGCGCCGGCCGGCGAGGTCACCCCTTCTCCCCAAGCCGGAGAGAAGGTGTACCTCAAAGCCCAATTGGTATGCGATGTTTCGTTGCCCATCTCCAATTTCTTCCTAGCTGTCCTCAACCATTACTGAGTTCAGCCTCAAAACCTGCCCCCCAATAGCATCGTCGGGCTTAGCAACTATGCAGAGCTTTGTGAGGGTTACTTAGGGATTAGGCCTAGGCTAGATCTATTTATTTACTTCTTTACCGTCAAGAGGGAAGCCAGAGCCGGCAAGGACGCGCTTAGGAACCGCAGGACTATTAGTTTTAAGATCCGGCCTGGCCGGCGGTTCCCCGACATAGTCGGCCATGAGTCATGTAAAAACTAGCAATGGTCGTACTTCTATGGCCCAGATATCCCTCTGGCCGGCCGAGAAGCTACCTGTCCGTACTTTGTTGATGGAGCTGCCACCGAAGCCTCCATATGGAGATCCCAAGCCTCCCTCCCCTCCGACATCGACGCTTCCCACACTATAAGGCGGATAGAGTGGTTCGTAGAGACGGGTCTGACCCGATTGGACCTGGCCATGTGCTGGTTCATCAGGCGGATCTAGCCTCTGCAGCACCGCTCGAAGCTGATGAATGAGTACACCAAGGATAGGAAGGATAGCCTCTGCATCTCCGAGGACAATTTATCGAGTGACTTCGTCAAGGTCTGACTCAAGGACATCGTCAAGGTGAAGGACAGGAAGCGTGGCTTCACCATCAACTACGACATGTTCGTTGACGGCTTGTTCCCAAAGGTATGATGTTTATTTTTCGTGTATGACATTTACTCCAGTCTTCCGTCTAACCATTGTCATATCATCTAACACATTTGGGATTTCACTTAACATCTTAGCAGTCTAGAGGAGGATATCATGGCTGTCCAAATCTATGACCCAAAGATGAAGGAAGTCACCGTCGTGTCCGACGATGATGTCCCGTTGGCACGAAAGCCGAAGAGCTCCACCTCTGACGCTGCCGACAGAGGCAAGAAGAAGAAGACGGAGGGTGGAACCTCCAAGAAGACTATTGCCGCCCTGGAGGCGGAGAAAATAAAGGTTACCGAGATCCCCTTTGCCAAAGCACCCCCTGTTGTGTAAGCTTCTTTCTCTCTGACATTGTCCATTGCTTGTCTTATTCCTGTACTTATACTTTTTGCACGTTTTAGGAAGAAGGCCACTACTAGTTTTAAGAAGACCTCCAAAACTTTGGGGGCTTCTAGAAATATCAAGGATATGTTGCACCATGACGTGTCTCCCCACACATCTCCCGCCATCGCCCCTATCACTCCCAGCGTCCAGCCTACGCCTGCTCCGACAAGCTCACAAGCCAAAGATGCATCTGGCCCTTCTGCCACGGAAGTGGAATCATGTGCCTCCGCGGAGCTTGCCGTTGTCGGCGAACAGGCAATGCAAGAAAGTGCCGCAATTCAAATGGCTGAAGCTCCGGGCTAAGGATGCCATCGGTAGCGGTAAGGCGGTGGTGGAGAGTGGTACGTCTGTCGAAGGCGCCGCCTCTGTGCCCAGGAAAACCGTAGAAATCCCAAAGATAGTCTACCCGACACTTACGCCGAGTAGCTCCGCTTTGGTTCCTGGCGCAGCGCCGACATCTCCAACCTACGGTCTTGAGGAGCTTCTCCGGCAAGCAGAAATCTTGCAAGGAAACATTCTATCCTTCGGCAAGTTGCTTGCCAAGAGCGCTACGAACCTTAAGATCATCGCACTTGTAAGTTTTTTTGCCTTTCGCATTTCATATGAGTATCCCACTGTAGCGCCCGAGGATTTAGACGGAAAACCATAGGTCTTTGCATGTGAATGCTCTAAGAGTGACTAAGCTAGAAAAGTTCTCACTTTAGCCCCCAAGTATATAGTTTGAATGATATATTCCGACTACATACTTTCAGAGTAGCATACGCAGTGTTTGTAAATTTCGATACTGTAGCCCCCAAGCTTCTAGTTGAAAACTGAATTAGTTACGACTAGATGCTTAAAGAAAGACTAAGCATATGACTGAGTTAAAAACTTTATACCGTAGCCCCCAAGCTTCTAGTTGAAAACTGAATCAGTTCCAACTAGATGCTTAAAGAAAGACCAAGCATATTACCAAGTAGAAAACTCTCACTGTAGTCCCCAAGACTCTAGGTGGATATTTATCCGGCTATATGCTCCAAGTAGACTAAACAATGTTAAATTTTCTTTCCATAGAATGAGAATGCTCGGAGGGGCGTGGCCAACGAGAAGTACCAGAAGATGCACGCGGACGTGGAAGCCAAAAAGGTAAAACTGCCTTCTTGAAGGAACAAATCACCAAGAGCAAGCGTCTGTTTTTCCTTTCTTTTTCGTATTCCATCTTGGTCTTGTGCCAACATTCTTCAGGTACTCACTATGTACCATTCTTTTTCCGACTTGCAGAAACTATTTCCAAGGCTAAGGATATTGTGGAGCAATCCAAGCATATTCAACAACTAGATAGCAAAAACAAGATCCTTAAGCAGGAGAGGAAGGATATGTTGAAGATGCATGAGGACTCCATGAAAGTCTTGCAAGAGTCTGCCAACGTAGAAATGAACCGTTTGAAGGAGGAGATCGAGATGCTAAAAGAGCAGAAGAAAGTTACCGATGAGCAGAATCAACACAATCTTGAAGCATACAAGATCCTCCGACAAGAACGAGATTCTATGGCGGAAACTCTCCAGCAGGCCGAGATTAGCATCTTCAGTAAGTGTTTCTCCGTCTTGTACTTCTGTAAGTTGGATACTTTGAAATTTTTGTTTGATTGGACTCATGCGTTCCTTTGTCGGAAATTTACTCCTATTGGGCTGACCCAGTCGCCTCCTTCACCAAAATAATGCATGGTCCTTGCCGGCAACTTTATCAACACCGCCATCACACAGGCCAAGGAGATAGCCAAGCACCTCCAGATCAACATCAAAGCGGTGGATTCCGTGGCGAAGTTCTCGGAGATCTTGCGCCGAGCCCCCGAGCGTATTGTAAGCTGGAAAGATTCATGTACCCGGGCCGGCGCGAGGATGGCTCTGTCAATGGTCAAGGCGCACTACGAAAATGCCGACATCGACATGGTGACCTCCGTATCCCCGACGTGGACGACGAAGGCCAAGCGATAGATCACAAGGCTATCTTGGCGTCAGTCGCGGGTTTTGATACCAGAGTCACCGAGTTGGTCGACCCTAACGTCTTCGTTCCCATGAAAACCATTGACGGCGACAACCAAAGCTCCCCCGAGTCCCTCAACACCGCCGACTTCAAAGAGGATGACTCTCCTGCTGCTGATGGTGCTATGTCCAAGTCGCCTGTGCTAGAGGAATGAAAAACAATATGTAATATTTGTTTCCTCTGGAATTTGTATGCGGAAAAAACTACTTGTTAACTTAAGGCGGAAAACAATGGTTGTTATGTCCTGCTACTCAAGAACTGGTTCCGGTATGTGTATATTTTTAAGTAAGTGCTGGCTTATCCATTACTCTGGTTTTTATGCTTGACTTTTCGTGAGTCAGAAGACTCGTTGTCGGAACTATGCGCTCAGGAGATGATGCCCAATGGCACTATCAATAACCTAAACACAAAATCACCAACAATAAGTGCCAAAAGTCACTACTCCAGAATCCACATAAAAACGACAAAGAACGTGTAGACCAGAAAACTTAAGCTAACGCCTATAAGCGGAATTTTCACAAGTGCAATCGCAAAGCTTGTGCATAATGGTTTTATACGATCCAAAAATGAACACTAAAGGAGGTAAAAGACTCAGAAATATGAGTGGACCAGAGAGCTTTATTTCATTGATCATATAAAAGGTACACAATAGATACAAAAATGCTAAGTGTAGAAAGGACGTAGCTGTGCCATGTTCCATGTCCGATCAAGCTCCGGGTAGTCATCATCCGAGTCACGTCGCTTATGCTTATGATCCTCGTTGGGTCTATCCTCTAGTTCACGATTGTCAATGAATTAGTAAGACCCATTGAGTAGCACCTTGCTTATGATGAATGGTCCTTCCCATGGCGGGGATAATTTGTGTGACTTCTTCTGCTTAAGTCGGAGCACCAGGTACCCCTCTTTAAACGAGCGATGCCGAACGCGGCGACTATGGTAGCTGCGTAGCTTCTGCTGGTAGATGGCGAATCTTTGGCATGCCAATACACGCTCCTCCTCGAGAAGGTCCACATATAGGCGTATGGATTCTTCAGCGTCATCTTCGTTGTAGGCGGCAACTCTTGGTGAATCGTGAAGGATGTCGGAAGGCAGGATGGCTTCTGCTCCATATACCATGAAGTAAGGAGTGTAGCCGGTGGATCTGTTGGGTGTAGTTCGTAAACTCCATAACACAGATGGTAACTCCTCCACCCAGGCTCCAGCTACTCTATGCAACGGTGCTTTCAGACGTGGCTTGATTCCCTGCAGAATTAATCCATTGGCTCGCTCAACCTGACCATTGGACTATGGATGTGCCACATATGCAAGATCAAGTCGGATGCCCTTCTCCCAACAATAAGCTTCCACTTCTCTGAGTGACAAGTTTCTACCGTTGTCGGTGATAATGCTATGTGGGAGACCAAATCTTACCACTAGATCCCGGACAAACCTAAGGGCAGTTGCCCCATCGAGCTTTCTAATGGGTTTAGCTTCTATCCATTTGGTGAATTTATCAACTGCTACTAACAGATGCGTAAACCCACATGGTGCCGTCTACAACGGGCCAACCATGTCCAGCCCCCAAACTACAAATAGCCAAGTTATTGGTATTGTTCGCAATTCTTCAGCTGGAATATGCGGTTGTAGGGCATAATACTGGCATCCCATGCATGTCTCAACCAGCTTGTCGGCGTCCGCCTTCGCGGTCAGCCAGTAGAATCCTTGTCGGAAAGCTTTAGCAACCAACGATCGCGGAGCGGCGTGATGCCCGCAATCTCCGAGATGGATTTCACGGAGGATTTCAATACCTTCTTGCTGGGTAACGCACTTAAGGTATACACCAGTAGTGCTTCTTTTGTAGAGCTGTCCATTGATTATGGTATAGCCCTTTGCTCGACGTACTATTTGCCGTCTTTCGACCTCGTCGTCGGGCAAAGTTCCATGTACGAGATATTCCATGAACGGTTTTGTCCAAGCCGGAGGGACCTTTGTCACTGTGTGAACGAAAGAGTCAACTTTATCCGGGTTGTCTATATCTGCTCCCTTCACGGACGGTGTCCTTAGATGCTCTAGGAAAACTCCAGGCGGAATTTGTTTGCGCCCTGATCCAAGCTTAGACAGTAGATCAGCCGCCTCGTTTTGCTCCCTAGGTACATACTTGACTTTGTAGCCCAAGAAGCTCTTGGCTGTATCGTCCACTTCATCTCGATATGCCGCCATCATAGGGTTCCACACGTTCCAGGTGCCAGCCACCTGCTGGGCAACCAAGTCGGAATCTCCACAGCAAACTATGCGCTTGATGCCAATATCCTTGGCTACGCGTAGTCCGTGAATGAGTGCTTCATACTCTGCCATGTTTTTCGTAGCCTCGAAGTGGATCTGTAGAACGTAGTGTAGTTTTTCTCCAGTTGGTGACTACAGCAGTACACCAGCCCCCGAGCCGTTGAGTAGCTTTGATCCGTGAAAGTGCATCGGCCAGTATTCTGGCTCCGGCATTGGGGTAGCATCTGGCATCTCGATCCAATCTGCGATAAAATCCGCCAAGGCTTGTGACTTGATAGCGTCGCCTATCTTGTAGGTAATCTCGAAGGCGGGAAGTTCAGTGCCCCACTTCGCGACTAGCGTCACAGTTGTTGATGAAGTCGGGCATTGGAGCTTTGCTCACAACTGTGATAGGGTGCTCCTGGAAGTAGTGCCTCAGCTTCTGAGAAGCAAGGAACACTCCATAATCTATCTTCTGGTAGTGCGGGTAATGCTGCTTGGACTCTGTCAAGACCTCGCTTACATAGTAAATGGAAAATTGAACTCCGTACTCATGTCGTGGTTCCTTTCGCTCTACCACGACGACGATGCTGATTAACCGGTTGGTGGCCGCCATGTAAATTAACATGGGCTCCCCAGGCTTGGGTGCCGCTTACATAGTGTGATGCACCCAAGGGACCAAGCCTCCCGACCAGGAACTACACCGTGGAAGATGGTGCTGGTCCTCCTTAGGTCTCCGTCAATTTCATCTTGTGTAGTCTATCCAGGTACATGATGTTGATGCTGCTTCCACTATCCACCATACATTTGGTGAACTCATTGCCATCAATCAGGGGGTTGATGATCATGGCGTATTTGTTCTACGTAGGGATGAGGTCTGGGTTATCCTTCCTGTCCCAAGTGATTGGAATCTCCGACCAGCGCAAGTATTGGGGAACTGGGGGTAGGGTGGCCATCAGTATGCTCATGGAGGTCTTCTGTTGTCGAACGGTGGGGGTGCCAAGGAAAGTATGGAAAACTGCTGCCTTATTCTCGAAGGGGTTTTTGCCCTTGCCGTCACCCTTGGCGGCGTGCTTGGGGTCAACGTCTTTGTCCATGTCACTTGAATCCTTGGACTCCTCCTCCTTCTTCTTCCCCTTGCCCTTGCCTTGCAGTCTTTTCTTCCGACTTTGTTTGTAGCCGGACTCCGGGTCCTCCTTGAGGTCGTTGACGAACTTGCAGTGGAGATTGGTATGGGTGGCCTTTCCATTGGTGTCGAGGTCTACGAGGCACGGCATATCACGGTACTCCGTGTAGGTTTGGGGAATGCGGAGCGCTGCCGAGGTAGTTTCACTGCCTCGCTGCTGCCACGACCAGCTCCCCGTGCTTGGCCATGCTGTCCGCCATCACCTCGCCCTGCAAAAGTCATAGCGACCATGTTGGAGGTTTGCTTTTCTTCTGGCGGGGTCTTCCGCTTGGTGCTGCTGTTCCTCCGAGCTTCAGTTGGAACGGCCGTTTCCGGCAGGGAGCCGCGAGCATCATCGTCGGCAGCCGCAAACTCACTGGCCAACTAGATCATCTAGTTCAGATCTAGTTGGTGATTGTCCTACAGGCGCTTTAGCTTATGTCAGAGCAACGTGCCCCTTTCCAACCCATCGATGAAGGCGGCCATGGTGGTCTGAGCATGCACTCCTGCGCAGGAATTCTTCATATCTAGCCAGTGAGAGAGGTAGGCATGAGATGTCTCGTCTTTCTCTTGCATGCACCGCTGTAGATCTCCAACAGTGCAGGGACGTTTGCACGTACCCTCGAAGTTCTTAGTGAGCATCTTGCATGTACAACCAATTGCAGATGGATCTTTCTGGCAAGTCGTCAATCCATTGGCGGGCCGTGCCCGCCAACATCAATTGGAGGTACTTGACAGCGATGTTGGGGTTACCCCCGACGATCTCCACCGCGTTGCCATAATCCTGCAACCAAGTAGCTGGCTTGGCGGTGCCGTCATAGGGCTTGATGGTCTTGTCAATCCGGAAATCTTTGGGGTAAGTTGTGGACCGTATAACAGGTCCAAAGCAACGTGGTCCCAGGTATGGTCCTTCCCGGGCCTCGTGGATCTTGTCCAGACGTGAACGTGCATCGTATGGCTCCGGGTTTCTTTTCTTCTTCTTGCCATCAGGGGATGGGCTGCGTGAACGACGCGGGCCTCCTCCGCCAAGGTGGCTGCTAGGTGGCGACGGAGGCGAAGGTTGCGGTGGGTTAGCCTTCTTGGTGTTACCCTCTTGCGACGCCTCACGCTTATCGCGGTTGCTTGTTGGACGCGGAGGGTCATGGCGCGACCTGCTCTTGTGTCCTTGGTTACATTCTCCGTCATGACGGGTCTACTCCGCGTTGTCGCGGATGACGATGCCGCTCTGCTTTGGCGGAGGCATGTCCGTACGACGGCGAGCCTTAGTATCTTCACGATGTCGGGGGTAGCGGGGTGGTGGAGATGGGCGTCGAGGATGGGCCTTGTCTCCATGGTCGGAGGATATGGGGATAGCATCCTTCCTGTTGCACGCATCCCTCCATCTTCATTCTGATGAACCCGTCTAGGACCCGACATCAAGAGGAGATCTGTCCCTTGGCGGATTATGCTGGCTAGACTGGCAAAACGCTGGGTCAGACTCAAGCCTCTGAGAGGTGGCCTTTTCCTGCTATTTCACCGCCTTGGCCACTAGGTCATAGACCTGGTTCACCGCTTTGGGTGATCTATCCTGCTCCAGAAGGGTCTTGGCGACGGCGAGGTTGAGAAGAGGAGTGGGCATCACCTGCCTGCCTTCACTGTCAATGTATGGCTTGGCCTATGCCGGCTTCGAGGGATCCCATCCTAGGTTTCACCGTACACCAGGATCATTGATGACACGAGCCGGAGCTTTCTTAGCCTTCTGCTGCTGTAGTAGAGTCCTATACTCGGCCTCCATTTCTCTAGCTTTATCTATTGACTTCTGCGTGTTGGCTAGATCTCGATCTAGCTTTGCGCCTTGCTCCGTGATGGCCTGCGCTTCCTCCAGCAGCTGCTGGCGCTTCTTGTCAAGCTGGACTACATTGCGAATATGAGCCACGGTCATAGGCTCGACGAGGAGATTGTCGTACATCACTCTATCAGCTGGAGTGACTTGGGCAGCAGCAGACGTAGATGCCGGAGGCGGCGGGTTTGCGGTGTTGTTGTTGTTGCTCGGACCGGTGCCGAGTTCCTGCGGCTGCTGCACTGGGTTAGGCGGAGGGGGCATGACCTTTGCGTGATCATTGTCGGCAGCAACAGGTGGTCCCTTCCCTTTGTCCAGCGCCGTAGGCAGAGCTCGTCTGGGTTGATCTTCATACATCGCCGTCCCAATGGTGACGAACACCTCTCGGAACGTGACGACATTATTGGCATGCTCGTTGCGCTTGTAATCCTCCTACATCTCCTGCATGGCAGAGTCTAGCTCCTTCGGGCTAAAGTCTATCTCCTCCGAACTTGCGCTGATGTTGTCATAGAGCGTGTCGAGCACGGAGTCGGAGGGTGCCGAGGCTTCCTCGATGACGGGGGGGGGGGTGGAGGTGCAACAACAACGACGATGACTGGAGGTGGTAGCACTGCTGCCGCAACGACGACCAGTGGCGGTGGTGGCGGTGGCTGAGGGAGAGGAGCTCCGCCAACGAGCGCGATTTCTATCTGAGCTTCCTCGTCAGCCTCCGCATAGCTGTTGACGGTGTTCACCATTCTTTTGAAGGTGAGGCGTCCTAAAGCCTGCTGCGGCCTTAGCGTATGCCGGAGGAGCGTACCTTGGTCCAGTCCTTCCACAAAGTGATACATAGCATCACCATTGGGGTAATGAGCCAGGTCGGCCCGTATACGCAGCCACCTAGCAAGGTAATCGCGGGGTTTTTCGCCCTCTCTCTGAATGCAACGCGCCAGATCGAAGATGGTCACCACTCCGACGAACTTGGACCTTTGCTGTCCAGACACACGGAAAAAGCCGGTGGACTTGCAGCAATCTTCCACTGTTATATCCTACACATGGGCAGTTTGGGTGGACCTTGAATTTTTCCGATCTTTGCCGGCAAACTCCAAGGAGAGATCTGACATCGATCCTTCCGCGAACGTATCCTAACCGTAGGCGGTCCGTGCGGGTCTTGATGCTCGTCCGACTCCCAGGAAACTAGTGCCCGAGTCGGTTTCACCGATGAAGAGATGGATATCTTCAATGGGGACGATTGAGCACCGCGTAGGGTTCGTCTTCGCCGGATACAGAATTCATCGGGAGGGACGATTGGAACATTGCCAGAGAAGATAATGTGACCGGTGGCTACGGTTTCGCCGATTCCTGCGAAGATCTTGGTCCTCGCCCCTTGAAGAGCTTGAAGCGCCTCTTGCCCCACGATGGGCGCCAACTGTCGTGGTATTGCCGACGAGTACACCATGGAGGGGTCCTCATAGTGCATGTTTAGAGACGTGGGGGAAGGTGGACGGTTGACGGGTACGAGGTTACACAACTTACCCAGGTTCAGATCCCACAACAGTGGCAGAATCCTACTCCTGCTATAAATCACTATAAGGGCAATATGCCGAGTTACAGGGATTGGTTCGCCGAGTTACAGAATCCTACTCCTGCTATAAATCCTACTCCTGCTATAAATAACAAGGCAATATGCCTCAACATTTTCATCATCAAAATCATCTGGTGTTCATAACACCTGTCAAAACATTTCATTAGAATGACTCATCATTCTAAGGTTTTCATAATCATTTTCACCAAGTATTCCCATCTAAAGTTATCAAATTTTATGCTTAGCACTAGCCACTAAAGTTGGGGGTAATCACTAATGAGGGGTGATAATCAAGTGTGACTTATCCAAATCTAATGTCATGCCTCAGGATGACACCTAAGTCTATATAACTTAGGCCAAGTTTTGTGCTACCTATAATAACTTTCCAAAAGTTACAAGTCACTAAGTCAACATAAATAAAAAGCTTTGATAAAGAAATAAAATAATCAAGCTTGCAAGTAAAACTGGGATTTAGTATACTCAAGGTTGTCTAATCAAAGCATGCCTAGTGCATGCCGTAGGCTCATTGGTATTGTGGGCTTGCAAGTATTAGCTTGCATGGTTTTAGCTTAGCTTGCTAAGATAGTAGCTTGCTAGGATGGCTTGCCTTGAGGAGTGCAGTGGTTGAAGTTCTCCCCTGCTTCCTCTTCGTAGTAGTCTCCTTCCTCTTCGTATCCTTGGTCGGTACTAGCATCTATAAATAAATACGAAGTACACAATCACCAAACAATACTTAACTACTTCTATTTAGAACACAAAGGCTCACACTAGATGATCTAGCATCATCACAATCATCACAAGGATTAAAGCAATAGTCTTACTTATTTTATTTTAGAAAAGTAATTTCTACTCATTGAAAAACTACTTAAGATTTAATATTCTCCAATTAAAATATGGGATCATGTTGACACATGTCATCACCACATATTTTAATACTTGGGAATGTGATTTAAAGTGGTGTCACAATTTAATAAGGTTTAACCTTATTATTTTAATTAATTAAAGTGACTAGAAATTCCCATGAGGCATTCTTTTATTACTTGTCCATTATTATTGCAAGTAAACCTAGATATTTTTATATATTCAGAAAGGTGTTATCAAATGTGATTTTTGAGAGTTGGAATCAACTCAAAATCATGTATGGTTGAATTTTGAAAATTTTTTGAATGCATAAAAGTCTCTGCCTTGTTATTTTTACTATAGGTGATCTATAATTCCAAATGGTTTGAATCCAACGGGCTTGGATTAAGAATTTCTATACTTTTCTAACAAAATTGGTTTCATGCTACTTGTTTTATTAAAACTCTCTAAATTGATTTTTGAATCAACAAACAAAACTAGGGTTTGAACTAAATTGAAAAATTCTAATTTGAACTAACTGGGTCACGCGGGAAATCTAACTCGGCCGACCCACTGCGCACAGCGTGCGGGGGCTGGTTAAGTGGTTTCCCCACACATCAGTGAGACAGGGAGTGGCGAAGGGGTATGGGGCGATTACGACCGTAGGATTAGATCAAGGATCAACAGCTCACAGCCATCATCCTCATCTGGACAGAACACGATGGGGACTAACCCTAGCACGAACAGTGGGGGTCTGGGGCGGCTCACCTAGGCTCAGGCGATGGTCGGCGATGGGGGCGAACGAGGTTATCGACGACAATGGTTCTCCTGGTACTGGCAGCTTCTCCTGGGGTGGCCACAATCGACGACGCCCTTCACCTCCAGCAGCAGCAGGCTCTGGCCAAATTCCGACAAGAGAGAGCTCGCCTTGCTCCGGGAAGAAGTGGGAAGGATCAGTGAGAGGGGGGGAGTGAACTGGTGTGAAGAAATGGAGCTGGAGAGGCCTACTTTTATAGGCGCGCGAGAGAGGCCGAGTGGCATGGGAAGAGCTCGTCGGGGTCGACGGTACAGGCGGCTATCGGCATGGCTGAGGCTAGGGGACGGTGTGTGATACGTCGGAAACGTATCTATAATTTTGGATGTTCCATGCTTGTTTAGTATCTACTTTGCTTTGCTTTGTCTAAACTTTGAGGTGTTTTTATATCTTTTCTGGAATTAACCTATTAACAAGTTGTCATAGTGCCAGTTGCCCGTTTTCTTCTGTTTTTGGTTCCAGAAAGGCAGAAAATCAATATTCTCGGCATTGGACGGGACAAAAGCCAAAGTCAATATTTTACCGTGGGGGACACGAAGCCAGAAGACGAGACGGAGAAGCAAACCAGGGCAACCAGAACCCCCTAGGAGTGGGCCCACCCCGCGCGTAGGTAGGGTTTGGAGCCCTTTTCTGCCTCCCAGCCTCGCCTCTTTGCCTATAAGAAGCCCCTGATGCAGAAACCCTAGGCACCCAATCAAAATTCCATGAAACCTTCTGTAGCCGCCGCCACCGTCGTCCCTAGATCGGGGGGGGGGGGATCTAAAGTTCTTCCCAGCACCCTGCCGGAGGGGAGATCATCCCGGAGGCCTTCTCTCCAGTATGAAGCGTGAATAGTTCCACCTTGGACTATGGGTCCATGTATTATCTAGATGGTTGTATCTCCTTCTTGTGCTTTCGTGTATAGATCTTGTGAGCCCTGTTCGTGATCAAGATCTAATCTATTTGTAATCATGCATGTTGTGTTTGTGGGGATCCGATGGATATTGAGATTACTATGTCAGATTGATTAATGGTTTTGTCTATTTGATACTATCATGTCTATGTTGTTTGTGATCTTGCATGCTCTCCGTTGTTAGTAGCTATCTTGGCCAAGTAGTTCCTAGTGACTCCAAGAGGGGTATTTATGCTCGATAGTAGGTTCATGCCTCTAGATTCCAAGGGAAGTGACAGAAATCTCTTCGATTGTAGATGTGTTGTTTCCACTAGGGAGAAAACAAAGGTCTCTTGTTCATAGAACAAGTGGATTGTTTACCTTACACACTTTGCTTAAAGTAGTTGTATGTTGCTTGCAACTTAATACTGGAGGGGGTTCGGATGATAACCTGAAGGTGGACTTCTAGTCATAGATGCAGTTGAATGGCGGTCTATGTATATTGTTGTATTGCCCAATCGAGTCTCATAGGATCTTTTTGTCTAGTATTGCATTGTTATGCCTTGCTCAGTTCCTGTCAATTGCCCTCCTGTAATTTGTTTACCCTTCATGCCATGTTGTTTATCTAAGGAGAGCACCTCTAATGGACTATGGACCCCAGTCCAATCTTTACCATTGACACATCTTCCACTGTTACTTGTTTACTTGCTGCAAACCATTACCTTCCACACCATATGTTTGATCCTTTGTTACAGCAAACCGGTGAGCTTGACAACCTCACTGATTCGTTGGGGGAAAAGTCTTGAGATTGTGTTGTGCAGGTTTCCATGTTGCTTGCAACACCTGTGTGACGTTTCCTTCCTCCTTCTGGTTCGATAACCTCGATCTCTACCGAGGGAAGACTTGCTGCTGTGCTCATCACACCTTGCTCTTGGGGTTTCCCGACAAAGTGCTGTCAAGCACCATGCATCAAGATTTTCTGGCGCCGTTGCCGGGGAGGCTAAAGACGTCTTCACAAGGGGAGTCCTTCACTTCCTTTCTCTTTACTTTGTTTTTAGTTTGCTTAGTTTCTTTTGCTTGGTTTTGTTTGCCTCTTTTCAAAAACTCCAAAACAATTTAGTTTAGTTTGGTTTGGTTTCTTTATTCAAAAACACAAAAAAATTAGTTCCTGTTCTAGCTGATGCTGTTGTTTTTGGCTTGCCCACCTTTGCCAAAAGGAACTCTGCTGAGAACACCAAGTTGTGTGACCTCACTAGCACAAAAAACAATGATTTCCTTAGCACTCCTATTGCTCCACCTTCTCCTGATGCTACCTTTTATGAAATTAAGCGTGCTTTGTTGAATCTTATGACGAGAGAGAAATTTTATAGTGCTAGTTCTGATGCTGCTGCTGCTCATCTCAATAACTTTGTTGAACTTTGTGAGATGCAAATGTATAAGGATGTAGATGGAGATATTATTAAGCTCAAGCTGTTTCCTTTCTCCTTGAGAGGGAAAGCTAAAGAATGGTTGCTATCCTTGCCTAGAAATAGTATTGATTCTTGGACTAAATGCAATGATGCTTTTATTAGAAAGTAATATCATCCTGCTAAGATTATATCTATGAGAAGTGACATTATGAAATTTAAACAACTTGATAATGAACATGTTGCTTAAGCTTGTGAAAGAATGAAGTCTTTGGTTAAGAATTGTCCCACTCATGGACTCACTGCTTGGATGATTATCTAGACTTTTTATGCAGGTTTGAACTTCTCCTCAAGAAACCTGTTGGATTCAGCTGCTGGAGGTACCTTCATGGGCCTCACTTTGGGTGCTGAAACAAAGATCCTTGACAATATGATGGTTAATTACTCTGAATGGCACACTGAGAGAGCTCCACATGGTAAGAAGGTAAATTCTGTTGAAGAAACCTCCTCTTTGAGTGATAAGATTGATGTTATTATGGCTATGCTTGTTAATGGGAAAGCTCATTTAGATCCTAATAGTGTTCCCTTAGCCTATTTGGTTGCTCAAGAAGAGCAAGTTGATGTGAACTTCATTAGAAACAACAATTTCAAGAACAATGCCTATAGGAATAATTTGGTGGTAACAACAATTATAGGCCTTATCCTCCTAATAATGTCAATACCTATGGAAACTCCTACAACAATGCTAGAAGTGCCCCCTCTGAACTTGAAGTCATGCTCAAAGACTTTATTAGTAAACAAACTGCTTTCAACAAGACTGTGGAGGAAAAGCTTTTAACTGTTGAGAAAAATATTTCCTCTTTATCTGAAGCACAGTCCTCCTTGATTAATAAAATGGCTGCTAAACCTGAAACCATGGAAAATACCTTTGCTACTGCTCATGCCATACAAGTTACTATTGATGAAAATGTTAGACTGTTAGCTCAACTTCATGCTAAGTGGGAAAGGGTAGGTGAAATTCATAGAAACAATAGTGTCTGCACCATCACTAGAATGGATACAACTAAACCATAAGAAGTCCCAATTCATCCTCCTACTATGCCTAAGCCTAATGAGTCTACTACTAGTGATGCTAAGTTTGAATTTGATATAGATAGTTGCAATATCTCTGAAGTGATTTTGTTCCTACAAAAGCTTGCTAGAAGTCCTAATGCTAATGATATGCATGTTGCTTTCACTAAACATATTGCAGATGCTCTTGTGAAAATTAAGGAAGAGAAGCTAAAACACAAATCTTCTATTCCTAGGAAAGTATAAGATAGTTGGGAACCCATTATTAATGTGCAAGTGAATGACTTTGATCTCAAAGCTTCATGTGATCTTGGTTCTAGTGTCTCTATTATGCCTAGCAAGATTTATGAAATGCTTGATTTTCCACCTTTGGAAGATTGTTATTTGGATGTCCAACACAATGATAATGCTAAAAAGAAACTAATGGGGAGTATTAATGATGTTCACATTATGGTTAATAAAGCTTATGTCCCTGTTGATTTCTATGTTTTGGATGTTGAATACAATGCTTCTTGTCCTATTACCTTGGGAAGATCTTTTCTTAGAACTATTGGTGTCATCATTGATATGAAAGAAGGCACCATTAAATATCATTTTCCATTCAATAAAGGTATTGAACACTTCCCTATGAGGATAGAGAATTTGCTTTTTGCTCCTCCTTTGAAAGCAAGGTTTGATGTTAATGCTTCTTCATTTGAAAATACTTGATTCTTCTTGCTTCTTGTGCCTAACTTAAAGGCGTTAAAGAAAAGTACTTGTTGGGAGATAACCCAAGATATTCCTTGAGTCTTGGAAGTTATTACTTATGTAATGACCTCTCCTTATCCCTTTTGTTTGCTTTTTGTGCCAAGAATGACCTCTAATGAGAGGGAAGTAAGATTTGGGGAGTTGCTGTCCCAAAACAGAATTCTGTCCTCCACTAAAATAATTCGTGAGGAGTCTCTGTTACTCGGATTGAGCTGAAAATTTACGAATAAATCCCCCAGTATGTTATATAACTTTAATTAGTTCAACACTTTTTTATTTGAGCAACAAAAGATGTTCGAAAAAATCGTTTTCTACCTGCTGGTCTGTTTTGACAGATTTCTGCCATTATTTGCATTTGCTTCTTATTGATTCCTTTTTGAGTTCTCTTTTGGGGAATTGAGATTTTTGAAGGAGTTACTACAGTAGCTTGTGTTTTTAGTGAAAATTCTTGTTGTTCCAAATCTTTTCCTAAAGGCCTATTATGTTTTGAATACACTAATGTTGCTAATGAAGATTGTGAGAAGTTTTGTATGAAGGAAAAATTTCAGGTGTAGAGAGAGACTGATGTAATGAGATGAAGAATGAACAAAAGCTCAAGCTTGGGGATTCCACCCTGGTGTCACCCCAATAAATATCCAAGAGGTACAAGTGTCAAAGCTTGGGGATGCCCAAGGCATCCCCTTCTTCATCAATAAAAAGCGCAGGTCTGTCTAGACACTTCGTTTTTATCGTTTCATGCACTGTTGTGTTGTTCTTGGAGCGTCTTAGTTTTAGTTTGGTTTGCTTAGTTTGTTTAGTTTGCTTGAATAAAGTAGTTTGGACCCCCGTTCTCACTGTGTTGTTTCAAATAAGTTGCTTGGTGTTGGAAAGGAGTAAACTGTTCTTGCTTGAAAGTGCAAGAGGAGCTTGCATTGACTGTGACTTAGACTTTAGCATGACATGCTAGGTGTTGTTTTGACCTTATGCTTAGTGATTATTTCTGTAGCATGTCTTGTTCCAAACAATTGGGATTGCTGCGTTGTGTTAGCATACAAAAGCATAGTATTTTGGTATTCTCCTTTGATGCTTTGTTTGGGTTGACTTGGCACATGCTCACACCATGTTATGACTATGAAAAAGTCACTATAGCCTCTATGATCATTTAGTACTTGACTTTTAGTGCCACTCTATGCTTTCATTAGTAATGTTTTGTCGCTCTACATGATTATGGCCATTATTGCTCTCTTGGTTGGTTACTCCTAGTCTTTTGATAGCCTCCACTTGTATGAGTAAGTTCTACTCATGCTTCCAACTCCCAAGAAACCATGTTATTCCAAAGTGTCCACTATAAACTCCTATGCATGGTGTGTTACACCATTCCAAGTATATTCTTGTCTTCAGCTATCTTCCAATTAAAAAGTATTTTGATATGTGAAAACTTAGTGATTAAAGCCCTCACAAACTTGATGGCACACTTTATATTTCTTTGCCCCTAATAAACTTGAACCATTGTGTCATCTATGTTGTATATGCTTCCACTTATACGTTGGAATTAGCAGAACCGTGATGTCATGGGGAACGTTTTCACCATTGCACTTGTACTTTGTACTCAGTTGATATCATGCTATTTTGTCTATGGATGTCACCGGTGTGAAATAAAGAGGAAACTTGTAAGTCCATGGAGTATGTATTTTGTGTTAGAGAAACGCCCGGTCCGCTAGCCTAAGCCATGCCTAATCATGGTGGAAACTTGCAGCATCACCATAGTGAGCTATCTATGAAGCATCCTTGTTGGAGGGATGACCCCAGGTAGGGTCAAGATAGTGGAAAGAAGGAAGGAACCTTTCTTACCATATGCTGAGTTATAAGCTAATTCGGCCGAGTTATACAAGGCTCATCCGAATAAGGCATGGCTTTGCCAAAATCGAGTGATTAATACCTTACTCGGCCGAGGTGTGAGCTAAGTCGGCCGAATAAGGTTGATCAGCTCATACGCAGGTGAAGGTCGAGCCGAGTTATGAAGGACGAGGCCGAATAATTGGAAGCTTGCAGGAGAAGGAGAAGGATCCCAGAGTCAAACCCTAGCTACTGGCTAGTAGGAATCTACACAGGGCCAAGCGCTAGAGACAAAGGGCAGAGCCGCAGAGGGGCAGACAGGCGTCACAGTGGTGACAGTGGGCAAACCTGAGGCTCACATGTGGGGGTTCTAGGTCTTTGCCGTCGATAGAAGGGGGACACAGAAAGAGGTCCGCCGAGTTACCACTTTGGGACAAGAATATTCCAAGAATATGCTTGTCCACGTCAGCCCTAGAAGGAACCAAGGGACCCCTTTATAAGGAGGGGAACGGCTTCCTGGAGGAGGGATCAATTCATTTGAGACCAGAGGGCTCGCGTAGTAGTGATCTTCTTCCTCTTCTCCCTGATACAGCTCAAGGAGCACTTGTAACTTTTTTGAAGAGAAATAAAGATCTGTGTTCTAGTTAGTTGTGTGTAGAAATCACTACATCTTCCCTCCCTAGATCCCACTAGCATCCATTGGCCCCATACTTTAGCCTACCCATGGCATCGGTCATGCCACCACCACGACAGTTGGCGCCCACCATGGGGCTAGATATTCAAAATTAAAGCAGATCCGAATCAAGAAATAACTTGACTCGGATCTATATGGCTGGGTATTCAAAACTAAAGCAGATCCAAATCAAGAAATAACTTGACTCAGATCTAGATGGCTGGATATTCAAAACTAAAGCAGATCCGAATCAAGAGATACCTGACTCAGATCTAGATGGGTGGATATTAAAAATTAAAGCAGATCCAAATCAAGAAATAACTTGACTCGGATCTAGATGGCTGGGTATTCAAAACTAAAGCCGATCCGAATCAAGAAATAACTTGACTCGCACTACAAGGAATGTGTTATTCTATGACCTTCTAATAGTGACCGTGAACAAAATCGTCATAGAGTTATGACGATTTTGCATGAGATGGTCATAAGCAGTTCAAGAGGGCCTATACCCTGGAAAATTACGACGATTTTGCTAAAAATCGTCATAGTTACTTTAGATTAAATCGTCATAATTTGATGGAAGCAGCCTATGGTGTTACTTGTAGCTCACTATGACGATTTTAAATCGTCATATTGTCCAAATTAGCTTAACTTGACATGAGTTGTCTTCCACCTCATCATTTACGCCTACGTGTCATTTCTATTTTCTAAGTGCAAAAAAGAGGTGATATATGAACCGACCAATCAAAACACAGGAAACACCCTCCCACAGATCATCCTTATGGACCTGATCTAGACCGTTCATTCCAGATCAAGAAGCACACACAAATCCACAGTCCCCACCGCACCCACGACACAAACCCTAACCTCACCAAGCCTCCCCTCGTGCTGCCGATTCTCCCCTCTCCCTTCCTCATCTCTCCGCCGCCACCCCCACCCACCCCCATCAGTCCTGATCGCCATCGATCTCCGCTCACCCCCCACTAGCGTCTCGCCTTCGGCTTGCAGCACCGCCACCACCATCTCGCCTTGCAGCCGCCACCACTCGCCTCGCCCCTCGGATCTCCCCCTCGCGCCTCTAGATCTCCTCTCAACCCTAATCTCCACCACCGTCGCCTTTGCCTGTAGTGCCACACTGCTGTCTCGCCTTCAGCCGCCACCACCGCTCTCCCTCGATCTACCCATCGCCACTACACCGCCAAGGCTTCCGAGGCTAGTCGCCGCCCACTACCTCGCACCGGTCGGATCCATCTTCCGGGAGCTCGCCGTCCGCATCAGGGCACGCCTCTCTACGTGACGCCACCCATCTCTCCTCTTCTCTCGTGCACCATCACCTCCTTCTACATATCC